>OY979731.1:1895441-3095441 GCA_963855995.1 Muricea muricata | reverse complement strand
AGCTGATTCGGGCTTCGCCCTCATCAACTATCACCGCATACTTAGAAATCTCGAGCTCGTAATCCATTTGTTAAATAGCAATCAGCCAACATAACATAGGATTGATTGCATCAAAAGAGTAGTAATTAAGAGTTGGATATGTAGAAACTTTGTTACTATGTACAAGTTGTGATTTCTGTTTCATGCTATATCATGTTGTATGAATGTTAAGGGTGGTTCCTAACGAAGATGGATTTGTCCACCAGAGTTGATGACACTTTTGTTGTGATTTTGAGCTATCTTTCCACAAGGGTCATGAGTTGGCCAGTTATGATCTGTCACTGTGTTGAAGAAATAATTAGCCTATACACAGAAGTAGCGAGACAAACTCCTCGAGCATACCAAAGCACCCTATATGGTACTACTTCACTACAAGTTGTTGCGACGTTTTTTTTACATTTTTACAAACTATTGATCCGCTTCTCTTTGTGACCATACCTCCGCCACTTGATTGACAAACAATCCAATCGTTTATGTTGGATTTAACCATGAAATCCTTTCCAATGTTCTTCCAAACATTCCGGCCAACAGCCCCATGCGATGACTTGTTGAGTGGAGGAATGGTATAGAGATATGGACTTAAAGATAGGCCAGTTTGGACTGGGGGTTATACGGCATTGCTTCCCGAGGCAAAACTGTTGTAATCTGTAAAGGTGTAGGAGTAAACTCCAGGTTCAGCCTCTGTGAGTTTTTATGTCTCAGTAAACTTGGAAGAGTTTATTGGAAGCGAGCTTGATCCAGTAATTTCCTGAGACTGCGACGGTTTTTCTTGCTAAGATATCTTTACACGACTTTCCAAGAAGTATTTTTGATTCATATTCTGCAATAAAAAATGTTTATAACATATACACGTTAGTATATAGAACCGTAACGTTATTGAGCAAAAATAAGAAAAAATGGTAAAAAGCTAATTGTAGAAGAAATAATTAAAATAACGACAATACAGCTCACGGACTTTCTTAGTGAACGTTTAGCTAATTACTATATACCGAGATTTTCAGCAAATCAATGTACGCTATAGATCTTGTTTTTCTTTCTCGTTAATGTCAAGAAACAACTTTAGCGTTAAGATTAGTACAATTGCAAAATTTCATGGACAAATATAATATATATAATGGCCATGAACGTTTTTACAATTTGTATACTTTTCTAACTGTGGAAGTAATCGGGTATTAATTTATACCAGCGTAGTTAGCTGGCTGACTGGCCGTGAGTAAAAGAGCTGGAACTAGCTGCCAAATAGAAATCCGTTTTGTTGTTGTTAACAGGGCCGTTCAGAGGGAGAGCAGGAGCAAAAGAGGCAATTTGCCCGGGCCCAAGCAAAATCTCGTAGAACATTAGAAGTTGTGTGTGAAGATGATACCACGCATATGGATGATACTACACACACTGCTACTGATCTGGATGAGGGAATGGCTAGTCAAGAAACTGGAGTAACCATTGGTGAGACTATACCATTTCAAGTGAGGTCATTTGATGCTGAAAGAATAATTTCACCTTCATTATGAAACGATCCTTCAAGCTGGAAAAATCTAACTGAACAAGACAAAGAGATATCGTCAAAATTGGCCCGCCAAAAAATTCGAAGTCTTTCCTTAGAGACAGCTCTGGCCGCAACTTTCCTCAAAACATTTTTTGTCAGCAAATGACAAATGGAGAAAAAGTAACAAGAGATTGGTTGGTATGGAGCATATCAAGACAAAGTCTGTTTTGCTTCCCATGTTTTCTGTTTCAAGATATATTACAAAAAGAGGTGACACCCAAAACATCTAAGCTGACAAAAACGTGACCTGATTTAGGACATGAAGACAACTGGCGAAAATTGTAGGGGAAAGTCGAAGCTCACCAGCGAAGTTCGTCGCATGTGTTATGCTATATCTCGTGGAAAGAACTCGAAAAACCGTACTTAAAACAGCTGGGATTGTCAGCAACTTCAGTCGCAGTTTGAAAGCGAAGTATCAAAATGGCGTGAAATATTTTTATGCATATTGGTCGTTGTATTGTTTTTGTCGGAGCGACAACTTCCCTTTCCCGGATCAACCACTGAATGTAATAATCCAAGTAATGGTTTATTTCTAGGAAACTTGGAACTGCTTAGTGGTCATAATAAAATTTTAACGTCACATCTGGATGAAGTAAAAAAGTATCACGAAAGCAACAGCCGAATGCAAGCGCATTATTTATCGCCACGTTCACAAAACGAATTTATTGATGAATGCTCGGAAGTAGTTCTCAATACTATTGTGGAAGAATTTAAGCAAGCATTGTACTATGACATCATTGTTGACGGTACGCCGGACGTTTTCCACACAGACACAGAACAAATAATATTCATCTTAAGATATGTGAACTTGAGTGAAAAAGTGTGTGAGATCTGTGAAAGAATTCTGAGAATGGAAGATTGTGACAAAAAAAGGGAGGGATATTGCTGAGTTAATATACAGAGTCCTTAAAGAACATGATATTGAATTCAAGAACTGTAGATGTCAAGGTTATGACAATGGTGCAAAAATGGCTGGAATTTACAATTCTGAAGCAATTTTGGAGAAAAATCCATATTTTCCCCATACGGCGCACATATTCTTAATCTTTGTGGGGTACATGGAGCAGAGTCATCAGCTGCTGTTAAAAGCTTCTTCGGAAGCATTCAGAGGTTATACACTTTGTTCAGCTCTAGTCCTTCTCGTTGGAAGATTTTGCAAGAGTCTGCTGGTATGTCCTTACATAACTTATCTTCTAGTCGCTGGAGTGCCAGAATAGAGGCAGTTAAACATTTAGCAAAGAGGCTAAGAGAATTTTTAGATGCATTGAAAGCTTGAGGAATCATGATTTGCCTGGTGACGTGTGTATTGATGTCGAAAACCTTATCCAATGGTTGCAATCACTCGAGTTTGTCTTACTTATAACCTTTTGGTTTAAGATATTACACACCATAAATGATGTTAGCGTTTTGCTTCAAGGTTCGAAGATCACCATTGATGAAGAATTGCGTCTCATTGAATCACTGAAAGATGATTTAAAACGCGTGAGAGAGTCGTGGAGTGTCATCAGTGTGGAATCGAAGCTTGTTGCTTTTTCTCTTGGTTAAGTGAGCATTTTAGAGAGAAAAAAGCGAAGAACTTTTACACGATTCCACGATGAACCACGAGACAGTGAACATGAACAGCACAATCAGGAACGGGAATTCCAAGTTAATGTATTTAATGTTGCTTTGGATAGAGTGATTTCCGAGACAGGCCGTAGATTTGAAAAAAGTATAAACAAGTAAACGACATGTTTTCCTTTTTGTGGAATTTCTCTAAATTAAAGGTACAAGCACAGACGACAACGAAGCAGCAGAAAGAACAATAGAAATTTGTTTCAAAAACCTTTCAAACTTTTATCCACGTGATTTAAATGAGCAAGGGCTTCTCGAAGAGATGCGGTTTCTGGAAAGGTTGCAGAAAAGTGATATTTTGGATGAAAAAATAACTTCTATTGCATTATTGAACAAGATATATGAGAAGGGCCTTCATTCTTCCTCAAGTTTCTGTTGCTCTGCGGTTATTTGTGTGCATACCTGTGTCTGTTTCGTCAGGAGAAAGATCTTTTAGCAAACTTGGTATAGTTAAGAATTGTCGAAGGTCCACAATGGGGCAGGTTGTCATGTCTGATCATGCTGTCATGTGAACGTGACATAGCAAGAAAAATTAACTATGATGACGTTTTGAATCGTTTGCATTCAAGTGTGCGCGTAAAGCATCGTTACAACTTGTTAATATTAAATTCACTGTTAAAAATTTTGTCAAATTATTTTGTACGTAGATACCGTCAAATAAAAATGTGATTGGAGTATGTCTATATGGGAAGGGCCCCTAAATTGATTTTTGCCCTGGGCCCCCAAATTTCTCTGAACGACCCTGGTTGTTAATCACTTATATCTTTTGTTTTCCTTTGTGAAACTTCTTGAAACTTAGTTACTGTCTGTATTAAAGAAAATTATAAGTCCACCAGAAATTTACAAACAAAATAAATTATATTTCATGAGAAATTTGATAATTTTGTTCGAAAAATGGATTTTTCTATTTGACAATTAGTGCCAGTACTTTTCCGTGCTTTTAGATCAACTGGAGAAATATCAAAGCCCAGACAACAGCTTTAAATAGAGCCATAACATAACTATAAACATAACAAATTTTTAAAAAAATATCAATTATTTATTGATATTTTAGAGTAGGAATAACAGAGGACGAAGAAAGATTGTTGTGGGACAAAGGCTTTTTAGGATGTCATAATGCCAAAGTATTGATGCACACGATTTATTTTTATAATGGAAAATTTTTTGGGTTAGATCTAAAGAGCACAGGGTCTCAGTACTGTAATTTTAGAGTTGATTCGACCTCTACAGGATGTCCCATAAAAGGCAAACGCTATTGAATTCAATTATTGTTAGAACTTGTGTGGCCTAGCAGTATAATCGCTCCAGAGTGCCCCTGAAAAATGACCCTGCTGAAATCAACTGGGCCATTCAAAGTTCTAATAAGTAATTTCAAAGGCGTCATATTTCAGGGGCACTCTGGAGCGATTATACTGCTGGACCATTCAAATTCTAACAATAGTTGAGTTTAAAAGCGTCCGCCTTTAGTGGGACACCCTGTATAACCTTTGATGAGAGCACTTCAAACACGCATCACGGATTCACGGTGGATTAAAAGATCTGAAGTACTCTTCTCGCGTGGTGAAGCATATTGAATGTAAAGCTACCGTATTAGCTTTTATTTGAATGCTTTAATTCCCCGATTAGATAATTTTATGTATGCATAGAGATTTGTTCCTTAAAAATAACACAGAATGGGCTTATTAGGGAGTTCAAATTTGAACTAGCGCTTGATTGCAAAGGATGCTTATTAATCATCTACCAAACTTACCATCCTGAAATGCCCACACGTATTTTGTTTTTGAGGCAGAAAACAATACCGTCATCTCCTGAAATCTTGCAATATACAATGGAGTTTCCTTCAGTGTCGCTTATGAACAAACGGGTAACTACGAAAGAGATTAAGGTAGGTAATAGGCGCTTTCACTATATTTTTATATTTAATGTAGCATCAGTGGAAATATTACATCATCTTGCTCAGATTCATATCATTTAACATAAATAGTGTCGACAGATTTGGTTGACTAAATTTTGATTTTAACCTTTGTCGTGGCTAATGATTGAAGACGAGCCAAATTACCTATGTTATCTGTGGAACAGCATGCGCTTTCAAAACTTGTCTGAAGTAAACTGATGTAAAAACATTTGGTCGTTGGATCGTTGGTTTAGCTATTCAAACATGTTTCAGGTTGTTAGCAAAGAAAGAACGAACGTTCCCTGACCAAAATATGACCATCCAATAACATTGATCCTCTTAGCTATGTCAAACTAGTATCTGAAGTATTTGATCTCACGAATATATCCAAGGCTGATTTAAGACGTGAAATTTCAAAAGCAAAATCCGGAAAATCAGCTGGACTCGATAAAATTTCAAATAAACTACTAAAAGCTGCCGGAGAAACCATTATCACCTCCCTACAACATATTTTTAATTTACCTATTGACACGGGAATTTTTCCTGACGAAATGAAACATACTAAAATCACTCCTATTTACAAATCTGTGGACAAGAAAGACTGTGGTAATTACAGACCTATTTCTGTAACATCAGCAGTTGCCAAAATTTTGGAAAAACTAGTCTGAAATCTTTTTTAGAATACAATGAGATAATTTCAATAAACCAATCTGGGTTTCGTAGTCATGCAGCATTCCACTGAAACAGCCCTCTTACACTTAACAAATCAATGTCTTGTCAATATGGATAAAGGCCATATAAATGGCGTACTGTTCCTCGACCTTAAGAAAGCATTTGATACGGTAGATCATAAAATTCTTATTTCAAAACTTGAACGTAACGGTGTAAGAGGAAATGCACTACAATGGTTCTCATCGTAACTAAGTGGAAGGAAACAAGTTTGTAAAATTAACCATGAATTGTCTAATCCAATATTAAACACTTGCGGAGTCCCCCAAGGATCAAATCTAGGACCGTTGCTTTTCCTGATTTACATCAATGACTTACCAAATTGCTTAAAATTCACAAAAGCTCCATGTTTGCGGACGATACTAACATGCATTGCCAAGCGGACTCAGCGGCAGCCATTGAGGCAATGATTAATTCCGACCTAAATAATGTTCACCAATGGTTACTATCAAACAAACTTACCTTAAGCGTTGAAAAAACCGACTACATGATCATTAGTTCGAGGCAACGGTTGAATCAAATCCTGGCAAATCCAGGCATTGTAATGGGAGACAACAAAATTAACAAAGTTTCGAATAAAACATTTCTGGGTGTGATTCTTGATGAGCAACTTAACTGGCATGACCATATCAACAAACAATGTACAAAAATCTCGAAAAACATTGCCCTCTTAAGAAGGGAAAAATTACATGACAGAAAATACCCTTAACACAATGTACAATGCATTAGTTTTGCCGCACTTCAAATGCTGCTCGATAGTGTGGCACAACGGAAATCTCAAACACATTGACAAACTTAAAAGATTACAAAAACGAGCATCCCGAGTTATTACAAGCTCAGGCTACGAAACTAGATCTGCAGAAACATTCAAAAAGCTAAATTGGAAACCTATTTCAAATACCTTTGAACAACGTGAACAAGTGGTGACTTACAAGGCAATACATTGACTGGCACCAAAATATCTTACTGACATGTTTACTCTCTGCCAAAATAATAAATATGCACGAAGAAGTAACGGACGTAAACTGAACTTACCAAAACCACATACTAACTTTCGTAAGAAAAGTTTCTCGTACCGTAGAGCAGTAGCATGGAATAGACTTCCATGTGAAATTACGCAGCATGAGCATGTTTCCTTGAATCTTTTTACAAGAGCTATTAAGTTTTATCAAGAATAACAAATTATTCCACTTTCTTTTGTTGTTTGTTTGATTGTTTTTTTGCATTGAGATTCGCTTTATTTAATTATTTTTGTACATACTGAGATTAGAGGATAACTTAAATATTGCATGCACTAATTTTAGAATTTTTATAATCACGGCCCTTTGAAAATCAAGAAACCGAAAGGTTACCGTGACTAAATATTTTTAAATAATAATAATAAATAATAAAATAATTTCATTGGGTGCATCATCCAAGATAACCGCAGTCGTCGACAAAACTGTTAACAAAATTGATTAAAATTTTGCAGAAATTTGTTCGGCAGATTTCCTTGGCGTTCTTCTCTCTCCTTCCTCACCCAATGTTGTAATTAGTACTACCACGTTCCAACAATATCACCTATTTCACCATGGGTGAAATTGGGTGAGGGCATAATACATAAAATGCGAAAATGAATAACCGGACGAATAGGGACGAATAGTGATTTTATGAACAAGTTATGACCAGAATTACAGGTTCCCCAAAGTTAGGTATAAGTATAACCAAGGGACAAAGACTGTGCCGACAATTCTGATGCTTTAATCGCGATATGACGATATTATTACAACCTTGTGTCGCTATCCACGTGAAATTCCTGTTATATCATAATGTATCAGAACATACTTGTAATAAAACAAGTCTGATAATACCATCAAGATTTTTGCAAGTTGTTAACCACTTGATCCGCAATTGTCACAATAATTCGAAACAATGATCAAGTTCATTTGTTCAGTTTCAGCTGCATGCTCAACTCAGTATTCGTAAGAATCAATGTTTGTACAGAAAGATATCAACATTGCTAGTAGCCTCGCTTCTTTCGTAACAGTAAATTTAGGTTACTTTACAAAACCTTTGCCTTAATTATCAAACATTGTAAAAATACCAAGAAGATAACTAGGACGCTTGTACGAACAGCGTTCTCTGATAGTAGAGAATTCATCGCATTGAAATTTTCATCAGACTATTTTCTTCTTCCACGAACGTCTTGGCACAATGAGTTTGTTTTCGTAATTTTCCGTTTCAGCAAGTAATTTACACACATTATTGTCCGAGCTACTGGGTTTGCCAGTGTAAACCATGCCATTTAATTCAAATATATCGAAAAATGTTGTATCATGGAACAATATATAAATGTACATTTCAACATACGAGAAAGGACTAAACTGCAGTTACTACTGTAACTCGGTGCACTGTTCTGACCACTGAGCTACGGCGTTTTTGCGGCCCTGCTATTCATTGACAAGGTTTTGCTATTTTACGATATGCGTTGCTGCTTTAGTAAAAATTAACTAACATTTACTGGTAGTCTATCCGGCCTGTTTGGGATCGGAAGTAATTAGTATGCGGGATGGCATTGGCGAGGGAAGTAATTAGTATGCAGGTAGCAATGAATAGACACACAAGATATATGTTTTGAAAAAATGTATATTATAAAATTGTTTACAACAATAAATGATGAACGATATATAAGATTACGTTATAGGACTGTTCGATATATAATAACTGGATGATCGTTCGGTATATAATAACTGAATGATTGTTCGGTATATAATAACTGGATGATTGTTCGGTATAGAGTTGCTTTATACGCCTACCCAGAGACGATTACATTCAGTAAGTTGTCCGCATTCTAGTGTGTGGCCGAAGGGTAGGAGTTGGAGTAGGGCTGTGAGATCTGTGCTGCATTCTGCGTGGAGTTTCGTGTGGCAGCACATTGTGCAGTTGAGTTTTTCTGTGTATTCTTGCAAGCAAAGGAAGCAGGTGTCTTCGTACGGATAGGCGGTTCTGCAATAGGCGCAGTGTACGACGGATTCTTTGTGGGATGTAGTTGCCCATGTCTTGAAGCAAGTGGTGTGGACGAGATGTCCGCAGCACGGCAATTTGAGTACCATAAACTGTCCTTTTGCGATGGTTTCAAAGCACTAGTGGCACGTTTCTTCTTGTTCGGCGGGAGGGCTCAGCAGGCCGAATACTGGTATGATTGTAGGCGATAAGACATCGTCTGCTTCAGCCAGATTTCCGACGTGCTCCATGTTTAGCGAGTGAGTGTTATGATTGTAAAATCTCTCGTGAGATATGGTCAAATCTCCCGTGAGATATGGCGTCAAATCTCCCGTGAGATATGGCGTCAAATCTCCCGTGAGATCTCACGTCAAATCTCCCGGGAGATCTCACGTCAAATCTCCCGGGAGATCTAACGCTAAACGTCTTCTGATTGGTTCAAACGAGTACCTAAAGATAAGAGAATAAACAAAACGAATTCATTGTGTGAAGATTTTGGAACGAGTACAAGCGAGTCTGATTGGTTTTCAGTTATCCTCACTATAAAATGAGAATATTGAGTCGATGAGAGCATAGTGCTTACAACTTTCACAGAGATAAGACTTTTAGATTGTCAATTTAATGGAGGAGAACTTATCGCGGTTACATGACCTGAACAAGCGTGTGGCAGAGGCTAGAAAAAGAGTTGAATATTTATAGAAAAAGAGGACTACTTTATATCTTCGCACACGGAGGGTTGACGTACAAACCTGGATGTTGAACAATTTGGTAGACGGTGCATGCCGTGACCTCAAAGAAATGAGAAGACTTAGAAATAACCAGGGAATGCTGTGCTTATATTTCTTATGTGGGATAGATCAAAAAGAAATTCATCGTCTAATGAAAAGCTGTAGTAAACAAAGGATACATGCGTAGTTCGTAAACTCAAAAAAGAAACTGTCGACAAAGATCATTTATTCTGTGCTCAAGAAGATTCATGCAACTACTTCGAAGGCGTGCCCGAAGAGTCTTTTTACGAATTCTCCCGACCACTCACGAAGCGAAATGGAAAAGAACAATGCTCAAACTTTATCAATAATCTCAACTCACAGCTCTAATTGAAACATTACAAACGTTCTACATTTTATTGTTGTACACAGCTTTATAATATATATTTCAAAACACATATTCTGCGTTTGTTCAACCCATCCGAAAAAGCACTTCGCAATTACTAATCCTTTTTGTGTGAGCACAAGGTTTTCCGTGTAAGCACTTCATCTTGACCAGTATGTGTTGTGAAGTGAGTTTTATACTGTTTGGCGATACGTTATGGCTTGTAGGGATATAACGTTACGCCTTGAGTAAACATATAAAAGAGAACTGTGTTTCCACATATTTATTAAGATATAGCCTTCTCATTACAACCATTTACTTAGGGCAATAGTTTATCTATAGTGTTTGGATTCATTGTTCTGGAAAACGTCCTTGACCTTCTAATAGCCGTTTCAACAAAAACTTTCTCTTCTTTACGGCCGCTGCTATAGCTTCATCCGGATCAAACATATTGTTGTTCACATAATCATCTCGGGTCGCCATGATCTTTTTGTGGATGGGATCTCTTTTCAACGCTTTCATCAAGTTATCCATGTAGACATCGCCCAATTCCTTTTGAAAAACAGGCAGAATTTTTTCAAAGGCTTCCTCTTTCGCTTTGCTTTCGTCATGACCCTCCATGAGAAGCGCTTGCAAGATATCATGGTACTGATCCCGGACCTTAGACGCTGCGTCGTTGATCAATGTACTCCAGGGATCGATTTCCTCATCAGAACTGTTTTCAGTTGTGATACTGCTTTGTTCTTCTTCAGAACTGTTTTCATCACGGTCTTCTGTCGTAATGCTACTATCGTCTTCGGCATGAGTTTCCATGGAACTTTCGCTGTAGTCATCGCCTACGAGGCTTTCGCTGTATTGACTGTCCATTGTCTTACGAATGTCAGTGCAAAATAAACAAATTCTCGGCTATGTACGACTATTTATACACAAAAACAAGACAGAAGCTTCACAGAAGCTTCGCAGAAGCTTAGCAGAAGCTTGGCAGAAGCTTCACAGAAGCTTGACAGAAGCTTGACAGAAGCTTGACAGAAGCTTCACAGAAGCTTCACAGAAGCTTCACAGAAGCTTCACAGAAGCTTCACAGAAGCTTCAGAGAATTTCCACACCACTGCTCCCTCAAAGCAATAGTATATAGAATCGTGTTTCTATCTAAACTGGAATCATTTACTGGAGCAGCCATGCAAAGACGATTTCGCCGGATCTGTTCGGTTTGCGGACGACCTGATTTGAAGAATATCAGTACACATCTTTTACAAGTTCACGGCTTATCTTCTGAGGAGAGAAAGCCCTATCTTAAGCAAGCCCAGGTGTCGTCATGGCAGCCCCGCATCGAAAGGTCTCCGCATATGACTATGTCCTATATGAACGTTGAGAAGCGTGGACAAAAGCGTGTAAAACAAAGTGAACATTCGCCACCCGCAAAAAGACCAAGAACAGCAGCGCGTACGACATCTTTGGCAACCAAATCCTGTCCTGTCCTTCCGCCATAAATTCTCACTTTTGGTTGTGGGTCCCACACAAAGTGGAAAAACGTATTTTGTCCGACAAATTTTGGAAAACAATCGTATCGTGTATGAAGAGCAAATTCGCATTTTTTGGTACTACAATCAATGGCAAGAATGTTACGAAAAGTTGAAAACATCGCTTGGAAAAAGTATCCGATGTGAAAGAGGTGTGCCCGAACTGTCTGCGAAGATCTGTGTGAAATCAATGCCCGGTACAATAACATCATCATCCTAGACGATTTGATGGCTGAAGCGACAGACTGTCCTGTAGTGTCTCGATTGTTTACCCAAGGCCGTCATCGAAACGCCAGCGTTATCTTACTGCTGCAAAACATGTTTCCTAAAGGGAAATATAATACGGATATCAGCCAAAATGCCCAGTACTTGGTTCTCTTCCGATTGGACACAAATTGGAATTATCGGGGAACGCATGTTCAACAAAAATAGAGTGCACTTTATGCACGCTTATTACAAAGAGACCGAAAAACCGTATGGATATTTGTTGGTGGATAACAAACCCGGCACACCAGCCGATCAGCAAATTCTTGCAGACCTATTTGGGGAATGCTATGCTTATCACTTCGGTGTGAACACTACGTGTGGAAACCAAGCCTGTAGGCAAACGCAGCACAACAACCAAAATCACGTCTTCAAGGAAGAAGCCTGTGCAAACCGTCACCTGGTCCAATGCAACTATTCCCGAGTGGCAAGAATACACCTCGGGAGTACCGGGGGTCCGTAAGATTCCCGAAGGCTATGTTATCATTGAAATGTACAACACATCGCGCAACGAAAACTATCAGCCTGTCCGTGGAGGTGTTGAGATCAATGGCGAAAATTATTGGCCTGTGAAATTAAAGCACCGGTCTACAGGTCATACGAAATGGGTGGGCACAGCGATGAGCCTACCGTCCAATCCATTGTCAAAGAAACCACGAAAAACGCAGCAAGACCAAACCGATGAACACAAGAGAAAGTTTCAACGGCTTTTAAAAGTCGAAAAAACATTTGACGATTCAAACTATCAAAACGAAATAAAGCATTAAAATATTTGTTATCTTTTACTTGTGTCACGAAATAAAACCATGTCTGTATTCTTTTATAAACATTCTAATTTAATACTTGTGATTACCTGGTAACATTACCTGGTAACATTACCCGGTAACGTTACCATTACTTCCGGCGCCATCTTGAATACTAATTACTTCCGATGCCAAAAGGGCCCTCCTCATGACGACGGCATCCTGCATACTAATTACTTCCGGTCTTAACAATACCTGCATACTAATTACTTCCCTCGCCAGATTTTCTTGATGACGTCACCTTCCGGCGGCATCCTGAATACTAATTACTTCCGCCGCCAATACCATCCTACATACTAATTACTTCCGATCCCAAACAGGCCGGATAGACTACTTTTACTGTACCTTTGCCTCAGTCATCAACCATTGTACAGATATCAATCAGAGACTAGCACTCCTGCACGAACTGCGTTTTGTGATTGTGGAGAACTCGTCGTATTGAAGATTCGATCAGACTTCTATCCTTCGCGATTGCATGTAGGTAAATTATAGTAAAACCCATTCTTCCTCGTGTTATCTGAGCTTTTGTAATATTTCGTTTCTGCAAATACGGAAACACTTGATGCATAACTGATATTGTCGTGAACCTGAAACCAGCCGCACACGAGAGCTCTTGCCTGAGCTAAACGTCACACAAGGTCGTAGTTCAAATAACAAACATGATGGATTTTGCCTTGCGACTTTGTACCTAATTTTGTTGAGCAGTAAAAACCAGTTTTTGGGGTGATAACGAAATTTGCAGTGGTAAATTGTGAAGCCTGCATTGATGACATTTGCGTTATTTCACTTGGCAGGCATGTCATTACACGAAACGTTTGGTAATTGACCAAAACAGATTTCACAATTTTGAAGTTAACATGGTTTTCTAACATGACAGTTGCAAAGTTTATGTACGCTGAATTTTTTCATCGCTTAATTTTAAGAATTATTATAGACACTATAGAATACAGTAGTTGTGTAAGTTTCCCTGGTCAACCTTAGTGGAACACCTGATTAAAGAAAGGAACTTTTTCAAAGGTTAGCACGAGAGGCATTGACATCGCCCGTTAAATATATAAGAAATGTGACCAAAAAATATATAAACATGCATCAATGATATATTTGTAAGACTTTGTGAACCAAGAACAGAGGTGTTTGGTTTGCTTCACCCGCTGATGTAACGGGTCAACTAATTGTGGTAAAAATATCATTGGCTTATGAGACACATATATTTTCGGTCAAGTTCCTTATATATATAACAGGGAGGGTAATGTCTCTCTGACAATCTCTTAAGAAAGGCCCTGTAAGAAAGATGTACAAAACAGGTTAGACTTTCAGTAAAATGTGCATTGATACAAAATTGTTAAAATGATGTAGGTACTAGGTAAAATTCCATCAAAAATCTTATAGACACGGGAGGTCTAAGCATACTGCATCGCCTGGTCTTGGTCTTAGCCAAGATATCTCGTGTAAGGCAAGTTTTTTTAAAGTGCAATGAAGTTATTGATGTGGCCATGAACTATTTGTTTGCAATACGAGTTGATATAGAAAATTGAAAGATCTTAATAATATGGTAACCATGATAGATATGATAAACTGATCAATGATATCGAAAATTTCATAGGTAGACTTGTTAATTCCTTAAGTAATATATGAACAACGAGATCGAGTGTTTCACCGAGATATCCAAACACGAGAAAATAATGGTGAATACACGAGCGCGAAGCGCGAGTGTTTTTGTCCATTATTTTCGAGTGTTTGGATATCCCGGTGGGACACGAGCTCGAATTGTTCATATGGCTTCTCAAATAAATCGAGACGTAACAGGATGTTTTTTGGTTTGCTGATTTGAATAAAATTTCTGACCAAGCATATTGTAATTAGGAACTTTATTGAGATACAAAATTGATAACTGAAGTGGGGTTTGACGATGTGGCTTTGTCACCGTTCAAATGCATTATTGGCTTATGAAAAGAGCACTAATGACCAACAACGGACAGTGTCTGATGCGTTAGGTCCCGCGAAATGTGATACTATTGTCAGCTCTCAATGTTTAGTAAATGACAAAGTAGGGGACGAAGGAGCTCTTGAAAAAAGTGTGTTTAGTGGTCGAGGGATTAAACTCGACAAGTGTGTTTCTAGTGGCTGTGGCATTAGTTTTGTTGTAGACGACAAACATTGATTACAATTAAACCAATTTTAGGTGTGAATTTGTTTGCTGACTTGATTTTGCATGCGTAATTAAGATATCTGAGAAAGATCGCTAGTGATTTTCATCAAATATTTTAATTACGTATGCAACAATGAGCTATGGTTGTACTCTGATGGTGTTTGACCGGGTTATCCAAGGCGCATCATAAATTGCTCATGAATTATTAATGAATTAGAGAATTCGATATCTTATCCATGTGGCGATAAATTAGCCTGCTATCAGGTTAGCGATAATTATAAACATTGCAAAAAATATAGATCTGTTAATGCAATATCGAAAGAGACTGATGTCATATGGTAAATAATATGAACATTTCAAAGCATAATAGATTTTTTATTTGGATATCGAAACTAGGAAAAAATCTTCATATCTTATCAGTGTGTTAATCCGTTACATATCTTATTTTTAAACGAGTCCTGACATTTCAAAACATGAGTGATCGTGTTTGTTTAAGCTAACCAAACGAGTAGAGCAGTTTGCGACCATGTCGTACTCAAAGGCCATAGTACAGTATATAAGTTTTATTTCTATTACTAACCAAGTTGTCCAATGTTTGTTTCTGTTTCGTAAAACTGAAGATGAAATACGCAAGACAAAAAAGTTGCCAATCCGTTCCCCTTAATTCTCGGCCTAGCACTGGGCTGAACGCAAAGATGCGTAAAACGACTTTCAAAGAAAAGAAAATACTCGTAAAGCGCACGGTTTTGTGCCCTTGGAAATTTAATGTAGCTACATAATAATAAATGAAAATAACAATTGGTGTCATATAAGAATTTTTTCTCGCATTATTAAGGCCAATCCACGACAAAAACCTAAACACGACTACACGATTGGCTGTTGCCTTTCAAAGAGCAGTGTTTATGTTAAAGATGCTCGTCAATTTGAACTGTAGAAACACACGAGCAAAGTCGAGACCAAGTTCAATGACAATTGTAGCTATAATTCCCAAGAAAATATTGCTATTTTGAATTTATTGGAGTATATTACAGTACTAACTAAACGTTGAGTGAGGTAGTGTATAGTGTAGACAGATATGATATTTCCCCCCGGGCTATATTTCCTAGGAAATATCGCCGGAGGGAAGAAGCAATTTTTTTTTTGGGGGGTTCATGTTTCCTGTTACACCGGCATTGTGTAATTACAGCTGCAGACTTTCATATTTGCAATTTTTGTTACAGTGACAATAGATAGACAAACTGTGCGAACACAGCTTGTCGACTGCTTGTGAATAAACGTACTTAGTTAAAGACCAGCCACAACTTTTTGCATTCTTAGAAATGTTCAGATTATATCCTACCTACAGAGAGATTATATAATTTTTTCCAGTAACTTGTACAACAATTATTGCAATTATAAAACTGTTTTGCAAGCAGTTTTAATAATATCCTCTTAGATATCACAGATTATATACAGAAGACTATGTCTGTGTTGTCATTTCTTGTCTAAGTTATATATCATTATGTTATATAAAACAAACTATACTGAATGCTGAGGTTTCCTTTCTAGCGAAGATAGATTTGTCCACCTGGGTTGCTGACTCCTTTCTTGTGATTTTCTTGATCTTTCCCACAAGGATCATGAGTTGGCCAGTAATAACGGGTGCCTCCACCAAAATAATAGTATTTGAATGAAGCATGAAGTGAAGGTCCTCGAAAAAACCAATACATTTTATTTGGAACCACACCACTACAAGCTGTCGCCACGTTCTTTATGTTTTGACAGCTTATTGATCCATGTTTCTTTGTGACTATACTTCCGTTAATTGGTTGACAAACTATCCAATCGTTTATGTTGGATTTCACCATGAAATCCTTTCCAATGTCCTTCCAGACATTCCAGTCAACAGCCCCAAGTGATGACTCATTGGGTGGAGGGGTGGTTGAGATTGGAACGTTAACTTTCCTGGCAGGCCAGTTTGGACGGGGGGTGACGGCATTACTTCCTGAGCCAAAACTCTTATAATTTGTAAAGGTATAGCTGTAAACCAAGGTCCAGCCTCCCCCGCGAGTTTCCATGTCACAGTAAACTTGAAAGGTTTTATTGGAAGCGGGCATGATCCAGTAAGTTCCTGAGGTGGCGACAGTTTTTCTTGCCAAGATATCTTTACACGACTTTCCAGGATGTAATTTTGAACCTACTACATCCAAATAACAAAAATATTTTTTTAGTTCGCACGGAACAGTTCGTAAAATTCTCACAATGATTTGGCACCATAGAGCTGCAAAAAGCTGTTTTTCTTTCGTTTGCGAACCGACATAAAATGTACCACCATACAATGCCGTTTCTATTTTGCGTGCGTGCGACTCAAACTTACAATATTATCCGCTTTACTTTTTACAATGCTTCCACCCTGGTGAACTACAACAATTAGTCATACATGCATTCATGCGTATGCTATTTATTCATAAGATAAACGCAATGATGCCTTAGAGTATGAGTGCTTGATCAGGAGGAGAACCAAACCAAACAAAACATTCGAGAAGAACCAAATATACTTTCAGATCCAAAATTGAACGCACCTCGGGGAGCTTACTTTTAGTAACGAAGTCATGGTTAACATGATATTGGGTAGAATATTAATTGGGTCTATGATTTCTTGCCATGATGAAGCGGTGGTACGCTATATTTTATTTTTACTTACTGTTTAGTTCTGTTTCAATCTTTTGTAACTTTTTTTCAAGAATTTTAATTTGTGTGTCTTGTTGCGAGTTTTTGTTGCCGAGGTTTTGGATTTGGTTATCTTGTTGGGAGTTTTTATTGCCGAGGTTTTGAATTTGGTTGTCTTGTTTAGAGGTTTTGTTGCCGAGGTTTTGGATTTGTTTTTCGTGCTGGGAGTTTTTGTTGCGAAGGTTTTGGATTTGGTTATCTTGTTGAGAAGTTTTGTTGCCAAGGTTTTGGATTTGTTTTTCTTGCTGGGAGTTTTCCTGTTGTAGCTTTTCAACTTGTAGTGTTAAATTGTCGGTCTAGAATATCGAACTTCAAATTAACAACTGTTGGTGCATTAGTAATATATCAATATCCTTAAAATTTTGTAGCATTCTTATTTTATCACATTGTGTAAAAGTTGCTAAAAAACATGCAGCAAGGCTCATAATATCACCAAGTTTGTCGCAATAAGCGGTTGAACACAACTTATCCAAATGCTGTAATGAGATTGCTTGCACGCCTTAACAAGTGGTGCTTTTTAAAATATTAAACATTCAACAACAACCCCAATCAAGCGCCTTTGTGAATTGACTAAAGTTTATTTTATAATGAATTATTAAATTTACTATTCATAATTTTATTTTTCTCATCAGCCCGACTGATCAAGAAACATCGCCATTTTAAAACTCAACAAGACCTGCAGTACAACTAACCTCTTTTTCACTACCGATTTCATCCCACTTATTTCCTCTGTTGACGTAAAGTTTTTCGTTGTCCTCGCGATATGAAAGCATCCCAGGCAGCGGTGGAAGATTGTTAAAGCCTTCTTTGTTTTTAACCAAGAGGGTCTGAAGGGATAACAGTTCAGCAATTATTGTTCGTCGATAAAGTAAAATATAAGTGTAGGTATAGTATAGTGCAAGTAGCAGTTGCGTGCTTGTCAAGGGACTCTTGTAAGGGATGTTTTACTAACTAAAGGCTGTATGCATTTGTCATGTTGCATTTAGAGAAAACAGCTATTGCAATGCAATTAATAATAGTTTTAGCTGGGGATTTAAAAGTGTCCTTAGAATAGCAGGGTGTTCGTAACTTCGTAATAGCGACGTGTCGGTGGTGTCCGTAAGATCAGTCCATTGTAGTCAGTCCACTCTATGAAATCAGTCCATTGTAGTCAGTTCCATGAAGCCAGTTACATACGTAATTAGGTAATATTTTAGTCGGTTGGGTGTTTTGTTTCCACGTAAACGATCAAATTAATCGCCTGTTACGACCCTACCTGCACCCGACACATACAGTGGATAAACATTATCAGATATAATTCTTCCGGAGTTTGTGATACGTGGAAACAGGTTATTCGATGAAAATTTCCAATACAAAATGCCGCCTAGGAGTTCATTGTTGTGTACTCGCTTTATTAAATGTTGGTTTTCCTCTTGCAATTAACAGTTATTGTGTTTTATTTAAATCTAATTGTTCATAAATATATAAACGGCAAAGTGTGTCTTCTCCACTCAGAGACGTTTGAAATCATGTCGTAAGATAAATTTATTTCGCCATTAGTGTTCGAAGCGTCGAGTGGACACAGATTAGTGGACACATGGAAACCGAATTCAGATTCAATCGTGTCCGGTCGTATCCGGTACGTGAGAACAGTAAAAAGAATTATTCAGAATAGTATCGGATACGTGGAAACATAGTCTCAGTCATCTTGTTACGTTCACCACATAATATTAGAATACATAAATGGTACTTACACCTTCATTCAAAAATGTGTTAAATTGTTCTGAACATTTACCCTAAAGAAGAGGGAATTTCATATTTTAACGAAGCTGACAATCTAGAAGTAAAGGCCTTGTCACACGCTGGAATTCCACTCTTATGAGATGTTAACTTGTGAAGAATTTTTGATTAGCAAAACGTGATGAAGATATTAGGAAAATGTAATGAAGACGCGTATTTGCCAATTTTACATCTCTCAAGAATAGCATTGTGTTGCAAGTCGTGAGACAAATGGTAGCGTGTGACGGTGCTCCACGGAGATGGTGCAACGGAAGAGAGATTGAGTTGGGCATTGAAACTAACGAAACTTGCATGCAAAATAACATGTAAAATAATTTAAAGTGATTAAATATGGAAAGTTACTCAACATTGCTTCAAGCAATTGTGCAAGTTTACAATACCTTATTGGCAGTACCAGTTCTCCGATCAATGTAGTATGTTTCCATTTTGCTAGCTTCTGTTTTCATCTTAAACTCCATACATCTTTTCCACATTCGTTTAGGCATGCGCGTTCGTATCCAATACCAGACGTAAACTTTACCTTCCAGGATAGTACCACCATTAACTGCCTTACATTTTCTGCCACAATAATGATCTCTTCCACCTTCAGGACCAAAACATGCACAGCACTGAAAAAATAACAAAGATTATCAAGAATTATCGAAAATAGGTGAGTGTTTTTCAATATTTTTACGTATGATAACGTTTAATTGGTGATCAACTTCACACACATTGCGCTTTATGCCTTGTGAAAGCGAGTAAATTCTTCACTCGAACCAATTAGTGTGTTTCAATTTGAAGTTCACAATCAAGCGCTAAACGACAGGCGTGGCTGAAACCTAGCTATCACTTAGTGACACTAGATACTCGGTCAAAGTAACAAATGATCAAACCTTGCCACTAGCGCAACCAACAAAAGCTGTAGCATCGTGAGTGATCCCAGAATATTCTGAACTGGCACTATAACTAAGAACATATTATGGTATATAAGCTGGTACTTTCTTTAATGAAAATAATGAAATATGATCAGGGTCTGTGGTAATTCTGCTTACCTGAAAGATCCATGCCTGTCAAGTTTGAGAGGAAATCCTTGTATAAATGCATAACCTTTTGGACATTTGTTTTTCAGACAATAGTTCATCCTTCCCTGTAAAAAAAAATAATAATGGTATAATCATAATTGTTACTTTTTAGCCAATCATGTGAAACATTCGTTAAGAGCTGAATCTCCATATGTCCTGAAACATATCGTTAATATAAGCATATTATAAGAAGGCATCGATCATAGTTGCGTTTGATGACGTTGCCAGGGGGATAATGGAGCTAGTGAACCCTTAGAAGCGTAGGCATACCTGGATATACCTGTGGCCTATATGTTCACACTTCCATTTGCATTTTGAAGGGCTCTCATAATGTACTAAACACAAACATTGTCCATTTTATTTATACAATCACTGTAATAATTACCCATCCATGAGCGTTATCAGATCCAAATTTTGAGCAGTTGAAGTTGCTTGTGACCACTGTTTCAGTGAGGATATCTTTAACATAAGATACGTTTCCAATTCCTGAATGAAAATCTGTACATCCACCATTTCCGATACCAAACAAATCGCCAAGAGGACGTTTTATTTTTAATCTGTATAACCTGTGCGTAAAACAATATAATACATTTAAATAATACAATGTATACAGAGCTGGTCATCCGCATTTATTATCCAGGGCTCTTTATATAAAAAGATGCAATTGCAAAAAAGAGAGGAACTTTTGATAACTGTTTTATACATCCTTTTAATATGATTATATTCCTCTCTCTTATAATTGGGTGGTCTGGTGTGGTGTGATGCGGTGTGGTGTGGTGTAGAGTGCTTTTGGGTGCTGTGATATGCTATGCCATGGTGTGTAGTATGGGATTGTTTTCCTGAAACTACTTCTGAAAATCCTATTTTGACTCACCAATGTGCCTTTGTGTCTTTAAAATTCTTTGTTGTTGAGATTTGAACTGCAAAATCTTGTACGCTGATATCTCCAAACTCACTCGACCAATGAGGATGTCCCACTGGATCTACTGGTTTGCCATTGGATGGAACATTCCATATCATTGGTTTGTTCTTCATTCCGACCAGCAGAAAGCCACCATTATCTGTGTGTGTATTACACCATCCCTAAAGGTCAATTAATTAATGAGTTGTTTTGAAGACCAGTATACTATAGAGACAACTATTTAAAGGGAAACAACAATATGTTTTTATAGGCTTATTGATAAGAACCTTTACAGTAAACGTAACACCTGCTTTTAATTTTTTGACAACATGCTCAGTTTCTGAAACACTGAAGGACGAAGAAAGACAAAGACACTACTCATCCGCTATCTTGAATATTCAAAACACCTGGCATGACGTCACAACCTGGGTAATTGTTTTTTTTTTCTCTTAAAGAAGCGATTAACAAGTACGTACGTTGAATGTTGAAATTTAACTGAATTTTTATACACTTACAATTTTTATACAACTTGTACGTAAAATGCGAAGTGTTAAAGGAAATTTCGTTGAGGTTTAACTAACTGACAGCAAGTTTTATACAGTCTACCCAGGTTGTAACGTCATTAAAACAGACCTAATTATAAAACAAGATGGCGGATGGCTAATGACATTTGTTCTTCAGTGTTTCAGAAACTAAGCATGGTACCGAAAAATTAACAACGGATGTTACTATTGCTTCGAAGGTTTTTATTAATAAGCCGGTGAGAAATATGTTGCCATTTTCCCTTAAAGGGTGACTATTTGCTCTCCTTTTCTTATGTACAGTATGATGTGACTATATAACGATCATATAAAACACTTTTTAACTATTTTCCCAATGCATGCCAGTATCTGCTATACTGTACATAGAATATGTAGCTATGTAGGAGCAACCCTTAGCCCGGGGGTGGTTAGTCGTGCATAAATAAGCAAACATTTGCAAGTTTGTGCTTGAAAGCTAGTAAATTAGAACATTGATTTTGGTCCTTAAAAAGTGTTGATGGGGGGCTACACTTTGCGATGTGTGCTTACTAACGAAACTGGAAAATCCTTAAAAAATATCACTGCAAATGTCAAAAAAAACTTTAACATCGTAATGATGGATAAAGGATTATTGACCGAGCGTGAGGTCTGTACCGTGAAATATCGGACTGAGGTTTTTTAGTACGGACCAAGCGAGCGAGGTCCGTACTAAAAAAACCGAAGTCCGATATTTCACGGTACAGACCGAACAAGCGAGGTCAATAAACTGTTTATTATATGGCTCGCAGTTATTTTCAGAGTTAGTGTGACATTTTGTATTTAAATGACGTTGATCTTGGTTTCGTTAATTAGAATACAAAAAAGTTAATCAAAGCTTTATTTTTTACACAAAGTTTTCAAACATATCAGTAAAACATTAGTTTCATGACTAAGTATATTGCAAGCAGTAAAAAGTGCGTTTAAAAACACTGGGAAAAAGCCCTGTCCGAATACGGAAATTTACAGACCACGGTCCGATACGGGTTTTTACGGACCGCATGTCGACCAATCAGAATGCAGGATTATCTTCACCTTAGAAAGTTTGCGCTCTGTAGTTTTTATCCAATAAAAACCATCTTTTGCTTCGCGAAGATTGTCTACGATATCAGAACAATCTTTTGCAGGATTGAAGTGTTCACCGAGTGTTGGGGAACCTATAAAGGATGTTAAAACATGAATGGGAACATGTGTTTCAGTGTTGATTAAATCAAAATCTTTTTTAAAAAACTGTATTATTACCATCAAGTACTCACTAAAAAGAATTACACGACTTGTTTTTGACAGCATTTATATACTGCATGCGTAGTATTTATACATGCAGTATTTCGTTTGTCAAGTGATAATAAGTATTCATAATTATAGATCCAGTGAGGTAAACGTGGAGAGGTATTCAAACTCTTCTTATTTTCCTAAACTAATTCTCCTGTCCTGTTCATCTTACCATCCAGAAATTTCCACAAATATTTTCCATTGTTTCTGAGGCAGATCACAACTCTATCATCTCCTGAAATCTTGCGATACAAAGTGTAGTTCCCTTCTGTCGCCTTGGAACAAACGGGTAACTACGAAAAATAATGCAATAGCTATAGGCACTTAACATTCCTCACTTCCTTCCTTAAACTACCACCTTATTCGTGTAATCATAGGAAAGTGCATACAAGATTTTGCACACATATTTATTGTAATGATCAGCCTGACAATGAATCAATGAGCCTGAATCAGTGTTATCTACAATAAAACTTCTCATTTGTTTTCTGGCATTTTATCTTGGTTTTTAATTTGTTTTAAACATATTAAATATGTTATAAGCTGGTAACTTGTTTAGCAATGCAAGCTGTTAAAAAATGTGAAACTAGATGGAATGCGAAAAAGTTACGAACAAATTTCTTCATTGTTAGAGGTCATCATTCGCCATGTTTTGTCCACCATGTCTGTCTGCATTCGCCATGTTTTGTCCGTATGCTCTACATATGTATATTGAGCTCACTGGGCTTAGCAAAGATTTTTGCGATGTGTGTGCGCCAAGATAATCAAACTGGCTTTATTTGGCCAAACGAAAGTGACCAATTTAATCTCCCTCGTGGGCCATGAAATATTGAAAGATGATTCAAGGGAGGGGAGGGGGGGAAGATGACTATACAAGCTAACAGGAAAAGCAGTACATTGGCTAAACAACTAGAGTTAAGGTATTCTTCACTTCATTCCTTGAACTAACTAGCACCTTATTCATGCAATTAAAGTTAAAGCACGCATTATTTTGTCCAGCAGATATATGATAATTTTCAACATTTTCAGCATAATTCAGTATAACCAATTATAAAGCTTCCGAGTTCTTTCTGTTATTCCAACTTGTTTTTAATGCATAAAATGTACCTGGCCATGGCAGGAATCGAGCATAAGACCTTTGGAATGTAATGTTAGCTCAATGCTCTGCCAACCGAACTGCGCGGTAAGATCGATTCGAATACGCGATTATTTCGTGGTCTATCTTCTTTGATATCAATGTAATCTTAAGTGTTGTCATGATTTTTGTCTTTCTGAGTACGTATAAGTAATACTATGCCCATCTTATTTGTTGTACTTGGTGAATTCTCTTTGATTTGGTCCAATTATTTGTTTAAGTAATTGGTTCGAGCATTTTAAAATTTAACAGGCAAAAGTTGAGGCCTGAAAACTCATTACTCTAATTCCTTGTACAGCTTTGACCATTGAGCTACGACGCTGTAACTATCAAGTTGAGAATTTTGCTACGCTTTTCGGGCTCCACAATTAAACGGAAAATATTTTGCTTCTATAATGTGCGCTGTTACTATACCTTTGCCTCAGCTATCAACCATTGTAGAGATATCAATAAGAGGACTAGCACTCCTGCACGAACAGCGTTTTGTGATACTAGAGAATTCATCGTATTGAAAATTTGATCAGATTTCTATCCTTCACCAATGCATGTAGGTAAATGATAGAAAAATGTTTAGTCCCCGTGTTATCAGTGTTCTCGTAATATTGTGAAAATACGTAAACACTTCATGTATATAATTGATATTGTCCTAGAATCAGCCGCTTGATTGAGCTTAAGAGTACAGGAGATCGTAGTTTAGTAAGTTGTTCAAGTAACATGATGGAACTTTGTCTTACAGCCTCGCGACGCTGTACCTACTTTTATAATAAAGTCCTAACCAATTTCTGAAGTGATAAAACTAAAATGTGCAGTGACAACTTGTGAAGGGTGCATCGATGAAATTTGCATTATGTCGCTTTCTAACAGGCGAAATCAAATTAATTTTCTATATGTCATCATATGAAACTTTTGGTACTTGGCCAAAACCATGTTTTTAAACTTAACTTGGCAATTATAGAATTTATGTAGGCTGACATAGACACTATATAAGTAAGCAATTTATGTACGCTGACATAGATGCTATATGTAAGTGCACCTTGTTGACTTATAAGTAGAACATCTAGGAAAGAACTCTATAACAGGCTAAAGTTTCATTAAAATGCGTACTGATAGAAAATTATGTGTATAAAGGTAAAATTCCCAATAAAGTAAGTAAACATAAAAAAAACACACTCCAAAAAACAACATCTTGTAAACTTAAGACTCGAGCTTTTAAAAACAAGACAAAAATTTTGCAGTGATATACGCCTCTTCATTCTGGTTTGACAATGAATTTGAAATAGAGTCGAAATATCACCGCAAAAATTTTGTCTTGTTTTTAAAAGCCCGAATCTTGAGTTTACAAGATGTTGTTTTTCGCAATGTGTTTTTTCTTATATTTTATTAAAGTAAGGATTCCAATGAATTTACTTTAAAACTCATAAACTTTAATATTTTTGATGCAGAGAATTGAAAGATCTTAACCATGTGGTAATGGACATCAAACATATGGACATAATAACCTGATATTTCATATTTCAACGCGGTAAATCTGCTCAACCCTTAATTCAATATCGAAACATCTCATCCATGTGGCGATAAATACAAAAATTCATTGCAAGAAAGCCAGCTCTGTTAATTCAATATCGAAATAACTTATACCACGTGTTAATTAATAGGAACATTTCAAAACACTATAGATTTGTTAACTGGATACCGAAACTTGGAATATCTGAGCAATGTGTTTAATCTGTATGCGGATCGAAATGTAAAAAAAATAAAATATCTTTAGGCATTTCTAAAGACCTGCGAAAGTTTTGTTTAAGAACTGTTACAAAACGAGTATACGGTAGTTTTTGCTGTATGCCCTACTCGAAGACCATAAAACAATAGATAACTTTTATTTTTATTATCAAGGTTCCGGTTCGCAAGAGTGAAGATAAAATACACAAAGCAAAAAGTTGCCAATCCATTCCCCTTCCAGGACAAGCACGACCTAGCACTAGGCTGAACGCTAGATACTTAAAACTGAAATGAAAATACTCGTTAAGCGCATGATTCGATGCCTTGCGGAATATAAAGTAGCTTGGTAAGTAATCAAGAAAATAACTGTACAAGGAATGATAAAATTACATATTAATCTTTTGACCCGTTTGTGAGATGATAGTTCAACTTAGTAAAGACGAAATAGTTTTTCTTAATGTTATGAATTATAGACGCACTCAATCAATGTGCAACTGGCAATGGATGCCCGTTAATTATGTTCCAGGCTTAATTAAACAATCGGTTTAATAGGCTCAGCTTATTTCCAGGCCATTCAAACTCTAACAATACATTTAGATGATTTCAGCAGCATCCGTTCTTCAGGGATACTCTGCCGTACTAATATAATGCTAGGCTTGTTCTATTTCTGGCAATAGCTGAATTCAATAGCGTCCGCTTTCTCAGTTTGGACACCCTGTATTTTTTCTGAGAACATGATCAAGTCCCAGTAAGTATTTTTGGTATTGTGTGAGGGATAGATCATCATATGCTAGCAATCTTTCATGAATTTAGAAATACCGAATTCGCTTCATTTCTCATAGAGTACTTCAGTATAATCAATTTTTTTAGTCTGGGGTAGATTTTGTAATTCTGTTAGGTCAGGTTTATCTTATCTATCAACTATATATTTGTTGTTTCTGATGAAAAGCCTGAACACGAGTACACGACTGACTCTTGCCTTTCATAGGGCAATGTTTATGTTAAAGATGTTGGTAAATTTAAACTGTAAACACAGACATAAGAGCCGTAGCTCTTGCCGTAGCTCAAGATGAAATTCAATGACAATTTTTGCTATTGATGCCCATGCAAGAAAGCATTGTTTGTTTTGAATAGATTTGAGTAGATCTCAAAAGTTAATAACTCCACTTTATCTGAATACACGGAAAAGTACTAGAACTAGTTGTCAAATAGAAATCCATTTTTCGATCCAAATTATCAAATTTTTATCATGAGATATAATATAATTTGTTTCTAAATTTCTGGCAGACTTATAATTTTCTTTATTAAAGACCGTTACCGAGTTTCAACAGGTTTCACAAATCAAAACAAAAGATATAAGTGATTAACAACAGCAAAATGGATTTCTATTTGGTAGCTAGTTCCAGGCCTTTTACTCACGGTCAGATCAGCTGGTGTTTCTGTGACAACAATACGAACTAACTACAGCCTGACTTTTAATTCGCCGAAGGCGAAGTGATTATTATTCACCATAATCGCTAAGCCAGAGGCGAATAATTATTTTAGTATAATTTCTTCAGTAAAATGTGTATAAAATACACTTCTTTTATTACTGGCCAGGTAACCAATCAAAATGCTTGAAAACTATTATTTACTAAAAAAATTATACTAAAGGGGTATAGTGTAAACAAATATGATTTTTCCAACAAAGTAAAAATTAATCCTGAAAAAAGCTAATTTTTGTAACGGCTGCCAGAAACTTTCATATGTGCAATTTTGTTACAACTACAACAAACAAACTGTGCAAGCACCACTCGTCGACTGCTTGCCAGCAAGAACGTTTTGACGACAGCGAAATTGCAAAAATTCTTTTTGCAGTAACTTGCCGAGCATTAATGACAATGCTAGGATATTGTGATTTGAATGTTATTGATCACATTTATATTTATATATTTATATACTGAGACATTACAGATTATATAAAGAAGCTTCTATATTACATGTTGTTATTTCTATGTGCCATTTCTTGTCCATGTTATATAATGTATGTTTTCAATAAAGCAAACTACTGAATGTTAAGATTTGGTTTCTAACGAAGATAGATTTGTCCACCAGGGTTGATGAATTCTTTGCTGTAGTTTAGTACCTTTCCCACAAGAATCATGAGTTGGCCAGCAACATTCTTGAATAAAAACTGCTGTAATTTGTATATATAATATAGCATTTGTAAATTCTGAACGCTGATTGGCTAAGAGCCGGGTTGATATAACTCTATGTTGGTTTCCACACAATTTCTCGTGTTTCCAATTTCCACTCGTGTTGATATAACTGTATATCAACACGGAGTTATATCAACACGGAAAATGTTTTATATTTAACAATTAGATTACGAGCTCAAGATTTCTATGCAAATATCACCGCATAAAAATCGAGAGCGAGTAATCTAATTGTTTTAGTAGAATCAGAGGTCAAACATGGAATATTCAACAAAAAATTTGATTTTTAAGCAATTTTTTTAAAAGAAATCTCTATAGAAAGATGATTGTTTCGCTACTCGCTATCTATCGAGGAATAGATAGCGAGTAGAGTAACCAATCAAATTACAGCATTTGCAATAGAATACTAGTATGATTCTACTAATTCTTAAATATAACAAAGAGGGTGATGTCTCTCTGGCAATCTCTTAAGAAAGGTTCGGAAGAACCGAAGAAAGATCTACTAAAACAGATTGGACTTTCATTAAAATGTGCATTGAGATAAAATTTTTAAAATGATGCATGTACGAGGTAAAATTTCCAACAAAAATCTTATAGACACGGAAGATCTAAGCATACTGCCTCGCCAGGTCTTGATCTCAGTCAAGATCTCTCGTGTAAGGCAAGCTTTTTAAAGTCCAATGAATTTATTGATGTGGTCAGGAGCTTGGTATTTGTTTGTAATACGAGTTGATATAGAAAATTGAAAGATTTTAAGCACATGGTAAATACGATAGATATAATTAACTGATATCGAAAAATCTCATGGGTAGACTTGTTAATTCCTTAATTCGATATCGTAAGATCTTATCCATGTGCATGGCGATAAATTAGCCTGCAAGCAGGCTAGCGATAAATATAAACACGTAAATGCAATATCGAAAAAAAACTGATGTCATGTGGTAATTAATATGAACATTTTAAAACACAATTACAGCTGCCGGAGACTTTCATATATGCAATTTTGTTACGGTAACAATAGACAAACTGTGCGAACACAACTTGTCGACTGCTTGTGAATAAACATACTTAGTTAAATACATGGAACAACTTTTTACATTCTTAGCAATGCTCAGATTGTACCTACAAAGAGACTATATAATTCCAGTAACTTGTACAACGTTCATTGCAATTATGAAACTGCGCTTTGCAAGCAATTTTGATAATATCTTCTTAGACATCACAGATTATATACAGAATGACTTTATCTGTGTTGTCATTTCTTTTCCATGTTATACATCATTATGTTATATAAAACAAGCTCTACTGAATGCTAAGGTTTTCTTTCTAACGAAAGTAGATTTGTCCACCGGGGTTGCTGACTCCTTTCTTGTGATTTTGTTGATCTGTCCCACAAGGATCATGAGTTGGCCACTGATAACGGGTGCCTCCATCAAAGTAATAATATTTCGATGAAGCATGAAGTGAAGGTCCTCGATAATACCAGTACATTCTATTTGGAACCTCACCTCATGAAAATACTTGTAAGGCGCACGGTTTTGAGCCCATGGAAATTTAATGTAGGTACGTAATAATAAAAGGAAATGACAATTGGTGTCATATAAGAATTTTTCATCGCAATATTAAGACCAATCTACGAGGCACGACTGTTTTGTTCGGTTGCACTGTGTCCTGTAGATATGCCCGTTAGTGCGACCGTTATATTAAACTAGCAGGGTCGATTTCTTTCTTTGAAATTTAACTAAAGTGGTCTGGTATACCTTGCCTATCAAAAATATTTGCTTTTTCTGTCAAAAACGTAAGCACGACTACACGACTGGCTGTTGCCTTTCAAAGAGCAGTGTTAATGTTAAAGATTCTCGTAATTTTAAATCTAGACACACAAAAGCAAAGTTCAGACCAAGTTCAATGGCAATTGTAGCTATAATACCCACGAAAATATTGCTATTTTGAATTTATTGGAGTATATTACAGTACTAACTAGACCTTGAGTAAAGTAGTGTATAGTGTAAACAGATATATGATTTTTCTATCGGAAGCATATAAAAATGAATTTGGGAAAAACTAGTGCGGTTTCCCAGGAAATATGTCTCCCCTTTAAAATGGCCCGCAGGTCATATTTTCTTGGAAATTTGGCCCCTCTGGGGGCCATACTTCCTAGGAAATATGTCCCCCTCTTATGAAATTTGGGTTAGGGTTAGGGTTTCCGCACGGGGGGGGAAATTTCGTAGGATATTTCGCCCCGGGCCATATTTCCTATAAAAAATAGCACGAGGGGCAATTTTATTTGGGGGGGGGGTCATATTTCCTGTTACACCGGGATTGTGTAATTACAGCTGCCGGAAACTTTCATATATGCAATTTTGTTACAGTGACAATAGACAAACTGTGGGAACACAACTTGTCGACTGCTTCTGAATAATAATAATAATAAAATAATAATAATTCTTTATAATAATAATAATAATTTACTTAGTTAAAGACATGAAACAACTTTTTACTTTCTTAGCAATGTTCAGATTATACCTACAACGAGACTATATAATTTTCTCCAGTAACTTGTACAACATTCAATCATTGCAATTATAAAACTGCTTTGCAAGCAGTTTTGATTAAGCCTCTTAGACATCACAGATTATATACAGAAAACTATATCTGTGTTGTAATTTCTTGTCCATGTTGTATATCATTATGTTGTGTAAAACAAACTGTACTGAATGCTGAGCTTTCCTTTCTAACGGAGATAGATTTGTCCACCAGGGTTGCTGACTCCTTTCTTGTGATTTTGTTGACTTCTCCCGCAAGGATCATGAGTTGGCCAACTATTACGGGTGTCTCCATCAAAATAATAATAAAGCGATGGGAAAATATAAAGTAACGGTCCTCCAAAATACCACTCCATTCCATTTGGAACCCGACCACTACAAGCTGTCGCCACGTTCTTTATGTTTTGACAGTTTAGTGATCCATGTTTTGTGTGTAACTATACTTCCGCCACTTGGTTGACAAACTATCCAATCGTTTATGTTGGATTTGATCATGAATTCTTTCCCAATATCCTTCCAGACACTCCAGTCGACAGCCCCAAGTGATGACTCATTGAGTGGAGGAGTAGTTGAGATTCGTACATTAGCGACGAAGTAAGGCCAGTTTGGGCGGGGGGTGACGGTATTACTGTTTGAGTCAAAATTGTTGTAATTGTAAAGGTGTAGCTGTAAACCAAGGTCCAGCCTCCGCCGCGAGTTTCCATGTCACAGTAAACTTGAAAGGTTTTATTGGAAGCGGGCTTGATCCAGTAAGTTCCTGAGACTGGGGAGGTGTGTTTGGTTAAGATGTCTTTACACGACTTTCCAGGAAATAATTTTAAACCAAATAAATCTAAAATAACAAAACCGGTTATCAATCCGCACGTGATAGATAGCAGAATTCTCGCACTGATTTGGAACCATAACCTGATTTAGTAAAATAATGAGATGATAAAGAGCCGAGCTTTTGAAAAAATCGAGCAAACTAATTATCACGTGCGCAAATTCTCCCAGTGAAAAACCGGCTTTAAACGGCATAGTCGACTAGTGTAAGATTTCCTCACGGGATCATTGCAAAATTCCGCCCAGGTTCAGGTCGACCATTCTAAAGGCAAAAACATTTTGGCATGTCTAGAAATTTTAGTTTAAGCCAAGCACTGCGTGCTAACGAACGAAATTCTGTGCAGGTTGGCTTGAGAGGCACTCTCCCCCCCCCCCCCCGCTAAATATGTAAGCAATGTAATTAAAAAATTTAAGGATGTTTTGTGCACGAAGTAACTTTTTACAATATTTCACAACAAACAACGGGGGGGAGGGTGGTTGCCCACTACTGTGTGTATATCACTACTGTGGCTATACCTCCCCCTGTCTATTTTTTCGAAGTGTTGTCAAAACGTTATTTGGTGCGCAAAACATGCTTTTATGTTTTTGGTCGCATTAATTTTATTTAACAGGGGGGTTGATTCCTCTTAAACGAATCTCTTAAAAAATGCCCTGAAGTCCTGATTTCTAGACATTTACGAGGAGTCAATGCGATAATTGCGATTACTGGTTAACTTCCCTCGTAAACTTCAAGTTTAAAAATTACGAATTTAGCAACGTTTTAATCGTGGCATTTGCTTGCCATCGAATAGAATTCAAACCACGGATAATCATGTAGTCAATTCACTGTTTGTAGAGAATATTTCTACAAACTCCTTCCAACAGAATGGTCTCGGCAGGTCCCCTTATGTTACCCATAAAATCGGGATCAATTATGACCGTCAACAGTTCGACTATTGCAATTGTTTCTTTATTTGACTCAAAATTTGTTTTGCTATATTTTAGAATTATCAAGTGTACCCCCCCCCCCATAAGGTTTAACTGATCACGAGTGCTTACCAATAAGCTTCTGTCCGCGTTTACTTTTCGAAATGTCCAAAACTTGTCCTCAGTTCTCGCGTTTTCGTTAAATTTATGTTTCGTTGTGTTAGTCAACTGGCAGTTTGGTTCATTACCATTAACTTTTTCCTTGTAGTTGATCGCAACACAGAAACGATGAACTACACAAAGATGACCACACAGCGTGTAAACAGGTTGTGTGCTTTCTTCGAGGATGTTGATATTTAAACGTGACACATCTGAAATAGAATTACAGGTATTTGCGTAAAATTTTTCACTGGGTTACACTTATTCTTATTTGGCTGAGAAAAGGACATTTTACTTGATAACTTGCTTAATTTAAAAGATTTAATTTCACTGATGACGCATCCATCTCTATACGCTAAGCTACAAGAAATTTTTTAAACAGGATTTTTTAAAATTCTGTAACTTTTACTAAATTATCTAAATTTGGAAGCCTTAATTAGCGTGGAGCAATTGCTAGCGAGTTTAGAGTGAATGGAAGGAACCTTTTACGACTCCGTAGGATAGGAAACATTTCAGGTCCACGGGAAGACATCATGATGGTATGGTCTCCAGCCACAAACATGTCGAGCATATGGAAACCCATTGAAACATAGAAAGAAACGATCGCTGTACGAAACAACTTCATGATTCAAATTGATAGACTTCAACTTTCCCCTAAGCTGAAAAGTTCGTTGCATATGACATGATCGTATACACTCGTGTTTAAATAGGCATTAGTTAGAAAATAATGAATTTTAATTGGATGGTTTATATCAGCCCAGATGTGTTCACTTAATAAAGCCACCAGCACCTGTCAATTTTAAAGCCAGCATTGACTGGGCAGCCAGTTTAGTGTTTCTATTGGCCAGAAAAGTAATTGACTGACCAGAGCGTGTACAATGAACGTGCGTCAGTGACATGCGCGGCGACACAGACTTCAAAGGTTCCGACTCGAGTGAGCCCTCTGTTCATTTTCTATTCTGTGCTATATATATGCGCTTAACATAGTTGATAAAGAAATTGATATAAGTTTTAATGTGCTGAAAGTGACGATTTTAATGACGCGAGGTGTGTGTTGCTTGACAATAATAATAAGTTTGAATTTATGTAATAAATTTAATTTATGTTATTAATAAATTTCAATTTATCTCATTAATTAAAGCATGCTAATTTAAAAAAAGCGTTCATTGGTTAAATTGATGACATCTAATAGATAAATTTAGACATGTTCAGTGACGCTACAATTTCGATTCAAAATACAATGTTCACTTCTTTCTGGCGTTTTTCGCGATGCTGCTCCTGCAAAGTTATATTTTTTTTGTATATATATAGATTAATGAATATAAAAAATATATCCACTGTTTCCAAGTCATACAAATAGAGTGCTCAATACCGAAGTAGAGCGAAGTAGATATATATATATTTCTTTCGTAGACCTGCTGTGCTATCCTGAGTTTCACGCTATAAAGCGATCGTCAGGCAACTGATAGGTCTGGTGAAGCTACTCTCTATATTTACAGTTTGATACTAGGTATCCTGTTACATGTCTACACTTGGGGCCAGTGCCCAGTTGTTCAACAGCCGGTTAGCTTAACCCTGGGTCAACGTAAAATTTCTTTCCAAAACTTTCCAGTAGCTTGTTGATAGTATTGCGAGATATTTCTTTTGAAATCTTGTCTCGATCAACATTAGTTTTGGTTTGTAAAGTTTTAAAATGATCGGATGTGTAGAAATACAGAAACTGAAACATTAGGTTAAATTTTAACCCAGAGTTAGTGCTAACCCAGCTTTGAACAACCGGCCCTTGGTGAATAGTTCGGTTCGTTTGTTCAATAGGGTATTATCTTTGTTTTTCATGACAGTCAGTTTTTCCTCGGGGCATAGGTTATATCTTCTAGAATCGGTTCCCATACATGCTTTGATAGCTCCGTTTCCGTTGAGTACTTCTTGTTTGCGATGATTTGGCGTGGTTTCTAAATCTTGTTTTAAAGTCATCGGCGGTGACTCCGGTCCACTTGTCGGCCTATTCATCCTCAAGAAGCTAGAAGAACGCTTCGAGAACATCGGCCTGTACCGTGATGACGGTCTAGCTGCCATTAAAACAACATCATGCAGACTAGCAACAAGGCCAGAAAACAGCTGACCGAAACCTTCAGCAAATTCGGGCTGAAAATCACAGCTACGGCAAACCTGAGGTGGATAGACTTCTTAGACATAACACTTGACTTGACTGACGGCACATACAAACCGTACAGAAAACCCAATGACGAACCCTTGTACATCAACGACGTTTCAAGCCACCCACCTGCTACCGTAAAGCAGCTACCTTCGTCCATCAACAAACGTATCAACAAACTCTCATGCAACAAACAAACATTTGACGCCTCATCTAAGACAAAGCAACTTCGACGCAACTCTAACCTACGAGGAATCTACAAGCAACGATAACAGCGACAGCAACAGAACGTAAAGACGAAACAGACAACGCAACACTATATGGTACAATCCCCCTTACAGCAAGAATGTAAAAACAAACATTGGACAACGATTCCTCCAACTGATCGACAAACACTCCCCCCTTCTAACAAACTACACAAAATCTTTAATCGACACAACGTACGAATTAGCTACAGTTGCCTAGACAACTGAGCTCGTTCATAAACAAACACAACAGGAAAATACTAAACAAACACATGAGACAAACGAACGTAAGCAACACAGAGAACACGCGACAGTGCAACTGTAGACAGCCCAGCAAATGTCCGGCCGAAGGAAAATGTCTCACAGAAAGCGTGGTATACCAAGTTGAAGTTAGAGCAGACAACAACAAGCCAGTATAGTATATTGGAGTCACCGTCGATGCTTTAAAACAAGATTTAGAAACCACGCCAAATCCCTCGCGAACAAGAAGTACTCAACGGAAACGGAGCTATCAAAGCATGTATGGGAACTGAAGGCAGCAAAAAAGCCATTCACTATCAAATGGTCGTTGCTTAAGAATGTTCCTGCCACAAAGCTGGTTCTAGAAGTTGTAACCTATGCCTTGAGGAAAGATCATGAAAAACAAAGATAATACCCTATTGAACAAACAAACTGAACTATTCACCAAGTGTAGACATGTAGCACGATACCTAGTATCAAACTGTAAAAAAGATAGAGAGTAGCTTCACCAGATCTGTCAGTTTCCTGACGATCGCTTCCTAGCGTGAAACTCGGATTAGCACAGCAGGTCTACGAAAGAAATAAGTACATCCAGTAATGGCATTGAGCGCTCTAAAATCATTGACAAGACTCGTAACCATTCTGGTACAGTTAATTCTTGGAATATATATATATATTATAGACTCCCATCGGATATTAAGTATTCTGTAATCTGATTGGCTCGCTACTAGTAGGATATTAGCTCATATCCTACTAGTAGAGAAAACAAGATGGCGGCCAAAAGTTTTTCACTAGCAGCTAAATTGAGGAATTGCACCCGGTGCACAATCTTGAATTTGTCCGCGTTTGAGCTCTGGACGCTAGTTCTTACCGGAAACAGATCATTAGTCGGAAGCTCTCTCCTCCGCAAAGGTTATTTAAGAATTAGACAAGAACAACGCGGCACACGCTCTTATATTTAAAGGCCCCGTTTAGACTATGCCGTAACGACGACGCAACTTATTGCTAGGAGTAGCGTTGTGGAGTAAATGGTCGATTGCCACGGCAATAACACTATACTGTGAGGTTATTCATCAGCAATACAAAGTAATCTAGCGTCATATTTCGGCGCGTATTTTTTAAACAGACCGAGTGTTTACACTACAACGCTACGCAAATTTAGTTAATTTACCGCAGTGATTTGTTATTCCGATGCTACGGCAAATCACTCCCTCATAGTGTAAACACAATATTATTAAACGTAATGATTTCTTAACTGAATGCTAGACGTAGGATCATAGTAAACGGGGCCTTAAAGCCCTTAAGCCAAAGTAACAGCGCAGGTTTAAAGCACGAGTAAGTTTAATGCTAGTTTTTATTTTTTATCACTCACACACACACACGCATAATGCTCGATTAGGCTTTGAATTTTGTGGGTATAGTAAGAGTATATGCAGGTGCAGATATTTACCTACCATCTTGTTGACATCTTTTTTAGTTAGTGGCTGTATCAATTCGACTTCTTTCATTAAATTAACTTTTCCCGGTTAGTGATGTGGCTTCCGGTAAGAGCTAGCGTCCAGATCTCAAACGCGGACAAATTCAAGATGGTGCACCGGGTGCAATTCCTCAATTTAGCTGCTAGTAGTTTTTCGATCGCAAAAAATCTTTTTTTGAGCATTTTGGCCGCCTTTCTTGGCCATACGTACAGCACATAAACTTAGATTAAGTTTTTGAAGGTCAGTACTTGATTTAAATGTCACCTAAACAAGTAGAAAATTTAGGTTTTTACGAAATAATACGGAATCAACCTACTTTCAATCATTTTCTGCTAAAGGGTTGATTCAGTCTGGATGCCACGAGGATTCCGCTAATTTCGTACCTGTAGCAATGTCTGTTCGCGGGTTGAGAACGGTATAGAGAAAATGGAAACCGAATGCCCTAATTCTGGGGTTCCGGTTGCTGTGAACATTGCGCTTCAAAACCCTGCCGCTCAAACACGAGAAGACAAAAGTGTAGACGGCGGATTCTAGCGTAAAATGTTTTGGTGGACAATAATAGTACACTAACATTGAAAACCCGCAGAGCTAGACAATTTTTTTATGAAAAGGTCTAGTTTAAAGATAGTAGAATTTCGCCCAAATGGTCAGCAAGCTCCACTCAAAACATTACTTCTTATTATATTTATATGCGTGCTGCCATTCCAATGAAAACTATTGATTAATGTTAAACCAATCCGAGCATTCTTGAAATTCTATTTCTACGGAGCCAATGCCACCCTCACCCGCATGGGGGGGGGGGGCTGCTCCATTTACTGTTTTTTGGTATTTAGTATTTAGAGCATAAAACACTTTTCTAGGGGCCTGTTCATATGGTCTCGCTAAGCGAGATATCCCATCAAGTGAGATAAAATATATCCCAGTTTCACATGCAAATCTCGTCTCGCTTGCCGAGATGAAATCTGCCGAAAGTGTATTAGCGCCCAATCAAAACACTACATTTCATCTCGGCAACCGGGCTGGTGTATTCACATGGAGAATTTTCATCCCACTTACCTATGATCTTGCCTCTCCCAGGCGGGATCTCGGCAAGCGGGCCAGCTCGCTTTCTCATATGAAGTCGTTGTTAATTTTTATAGTAAAACAATTACGAGGCGAGATCATAGGCAGGTGAGATATCTCGCTAACCGGGCTCATATGAACAGGCCCTAGAACAGTGTTTAGTTTATTATATATGTGTGCAACCGTGCATTGCTATACTTCGTTACTTATTCGCATAATAAACCGCAAATGATTTATTTACGTACTTTTTAATAAACGAGTGGAAGTGTTTGGTAGCGAGTTTATTAAACTGCTTCAAATACGTCAGGGAAGAGTGAATAGCCGTAAACACAAGAGTTAATGCGGTATATATTTGTATTGTGATTTATAAAAACAGAATTTGAATGTTGTTTGGGTATAATCGGTATCGTATGGGTATTTCTTTGTTTCATGGGCGGTCAGGCAGAAGGAAGTGGAAAACGTGTTAGAATTTTATGCACGGGAGTTGGCGAAAAGACGACATATATGTATGGTATGGCGTGCAAGTGAGTTTTTGGGAAGCCTAAAATTGGCGAGGAAGAGAAGCAACTGCTTGAAAATGCAGTCCCTAAGTCAATAGTAGCGTGAGTAAATGGGCTATCAAGATGTTGTGAGAGTGGCAAGCAAGATGATTAAATAAAAAAGCTCAGTTCAAACGAACAAAGCAATTCAGCTAATGATACTTCAGCACTTCAAGACTTGGATGTCAACTTGTGTAGCATGTCGGCAGAGACACTCAATTTCTGGTTAACGTATGTAAAGAGGACGGAGAATGTTATCCCCCTCGAACCCTTTATAGTATTTGTTGTAGTATTCGACGCCATTTGGCCGACTGCAATGGAGCTGTGCGATTAGAATTTTAGACAAGAACGACAACAGGTATAAAGTAAATCCTTAAAGAGTTTGAGCACAGAATTGAGCGGAAATCCAATATGTTTTGTGTAGATTTGCTACGTTTAGACATTCGTTGAATGCTGAAATGAGACCAGCGAATTACGAAGGGATTGGCAATAAGTGTAAGAGACGCGAGAGAGTTGGAATAACAGAGGACGAAGAAAGAATGTTGTAGGACAAAGGCTTTTTGGGATGCCATATTGCCAAAGTATTGATGCACACGATTTATTTTTATAATGGAAAATTTTTTGGAATTAGATCTAAAGAGCACAGGAATTTCAGGTACTGTAATTTTAGAGTTGATTCGACCTCTGCAAGCTTTGATGAGAGCACTTCAAAAACGTATGACGGAGGATTAGAAGATCTATACTGTATAAAGTACTATTTTCGCGTGGTGAAGCATATTTGTTGTCCATCCGAAATGGTGAAGCATTACGTACCCAAGTCTGGTCAGTTGCTACGAAAAATACATGAAATGTGTTAAATCTTTAGCCGAGAAAACTGATGCATTTTATTTTCGGCTTAATCGAGATAGAGCTAAATTTTGTTATGAAAATTCCCCTCTTGGTATCAATTCGTTGAATAAAATTTTACCCGACGAGTTATGCAAAGTGCCGGCCTTGCGAGGAGAACATCCCACAATCTAAGAGTAAGCTTTGCAATTGCGTTATTTCAAAATTGAGTAGAAGAGAAATTAATTCGAGAGCGAACAGGTCATCGGTCAAACGCAGTCTTTAGGTACGAGAAGCCCAATTTAGATCAGCAGCGTAAAGCTGGAAAAATTCTGGGACCTCCCGTAGTGTTATATGCAACCGAAATGCCTGGTGAGGATGCGAAAGAATCCGTTTTCTTTTGGATGGCTTCGACTTTGATGATGTTCCAGATGATGTACTGTGTAACATTCCAATTCTTGGCAAACGTCCAGTGAGTGGTGAGAGTGCGAATATCAGCGAAAGCTTCGCAAGCTCTGTGTTCATCAATTGTACTTTTAATCTTTAAAATAGTAAAGTTTGTCGATAAAGGATGTTGTTTTGTTGAATTTTTCCTAATAAAATGTTGTGTTCATACTAGACGCTTTTGCTCAACCTCATTAGTATCCTTTATATAAAAAGGCTCATCCTTATTAGTATTCTTTGAATAAAGAATACTAATAAGGATGAATATTTGTATATAAAGAATACTAGTGAGGCCGAGTGTATTACTGGTTTTACTGGTTTTAAAGTGCATGCATGATTGTGATTTATTATCTCGATATGAGTGGTTCATTACCTCATGCATTGTTAATGATTTTTGAAGGTCCTTTCATATCCTATTCGCTTTTCAGACGTTTTTTGTCGTTTAATTTTCGTCAATGGAAGAGTAATATTATATTACTGACTGAGAAGGTGAACGGATATTATATTACTGACTGAGAAGGCGATATTGTATTATTAACTAAGAAGGCGATATTATATTATTGACTGAGAAGGCGATATTATATTATTGAGTGAGAAGTACTTAATTACTGATATCTAAAACAGCTAATACGTTGGCATTAATTTTATTTATTTAGCCTTTAGCGTTATTTGAATAAATAAAATAAATGCAAACGTATTAGCTGTTTATACCAGTAATTTCAGCTACCGTATTAGCCTAAATGTGAATTCGAATGCTTTAAGTCCCCAATTAGATCATTTTATGCATGCATGGAATTTGTTCCTCTAAAATAACACAAAATGGGGCTTATTAGGGAGTTCAAATTTGAAGGTGCAGGACTAGCGCTTGATTGCAAAGGATGCTTATTAATCATCTACCAAACTTACCATCCTAAATGCCCACACGTATTTTAATTTTCAGGTAGACCACAATACCGTCATCTTCTGAAATCTTGCGATACAAAGTGGAGTTTCCTTCTGTCACTTTTGAACAAACGGATAACTGCGAAGGAGATTAAGGTAGGTAGTAGACGCTTTCGCTATATTTTTATATTTAATGAAGCATCAGTTGAAATATTACATCATCTTGCTCAGATTCGTATCATTAACATAAATAGTGTCGACAGATTTGGTTGACTAAATTTTGATTTTAACCTTTGTCGTGGCTAATTATTGAAGAGGAGCCAAATTAACTGTCGACAGCGCTTTCAAAACTTGTCTGAAGTAAAGTGGTGTAAAAATATTTGGTCGTTATATCGTTGGTTTAGCTATTCAAACATGTTTTAGGTTGTTAGCAAAGAAAGAAGGAACGTTCTCTGACCAAAATAATTTCATTGGGTGCATCATCCAAGATAACCGCAATCGTCGACAAAACTATTAACAAAATTGATTGAAATTTTGCAGAAATTTGTCCGGCAGATTTCCGTGGCGTTCTTCCCCCTCCTCTCTCACCTAATGTTGTAATTAGCACTACCACGTTCCAGCAACATCACCCATTTCACCATGGGTAAAATTGGGTGAGGGGATAATACATAAAATGCGGAAATGAATAACGGGATTAGCAGTATTACTAGAGATGAATTGTGATTTTATGAACAACTTATGACCAGGATTGCAGGTTCACCAAAGTTAGGTATGACCAAAGCGACAAAGATTGTGCCGGCAATTCTGATATACTTTAATCGTGATACGACAATATTATTGCAACCTTGTGTCGTTATCCCCGTAGAATTCCTGCTATGTCATGAGTGTATCAGATCTATTATAGAACAAACTTGTAATAAAACAAGTCTGATAATACCATCAATATTTTTACAAGTTGTTAACCGCTTGATCCGCACTTGTTACAATAATTAGAAACAACGATCCAGTTCATTTGTTTAGTTTTAGCTGCTCAACTCAGTATTCGTGAAAATCAATGCTTCTACAGAAAGATATCAACATTGTTAGCCTCGCTTCTTTCGTAAGAGTAAATGTAGGTTTACAAAACCTTTGCCTCAATTATCAACCATTGTAAATATACCAAGAAGAGAAATGGGACTCCTGTACGAACAGCGTTTTCTGATAGTAGAGAATTAATTGCATTAAAATTTTCATCAGACTATCAAATTCTTCTTCCAGGAACAGGCATAATGAGCAAGATTATCATTTTTGCAAAATATTGCTTTCGTAATTTTCCGTTTCAGCAAATAGTTTACATACTTTATTGTCCAAGTTACTGGGTTTGCCGATGTAAACAATGCCACTTAATTCAAATTCTTATCTCATACCTAGCGTATTAGCCGCTTTCCTATTGGTTAAGAGGAGGTGCGTCCAAAGTCGAGCCCACCTGCTGACGTGACATATATGTGGAAGTGAAAATCATCATGGCGACCGAATTTTGTTCTTCGCGGTCGGGTTTATTTGGTTTATATAATAAATTTTGGCAATGTTTTGGTACAAAGGCATGCATTTTCTCGTCAAGAATAAGGTAATATTGTACAGCATTTTTCAGCTTGCATGTAGTTTGATTCTATAATATGTTAGCCTCTAAAATGTTTGTTATCGAAACGCGAAATTATATACTAGTCTAGGACCTGTATAGGAGTTTGTATGCATTTCATTTGCCACAAGTAATCTCAACTGTTTTAGGGTAAAATGACCATGCCGGTCAACATGGCATATGTGCCAAAACCCGAATCCGGGGCGAAAGTCCTCAAAATGACCCCGCCTTGAAACGGCAGTGTCGACATAGCTCTAACTTCAGACCAATGCAAGCAACAGCCTTTCTGAAGTGCTTACAGTGTTTAGAAGGGTTGCTTATGGGGGTGGTTATTAGAAGCAAAACATTGCCTAACTATAATATATTCCAAGAAAATCACCATTCAACATGCCAGGTCAGCAGCTAATTATGCATAAAATCACTAAAATTGCTGGCAGAAATTAAATTTTCATATTTCCTAAAAAAATTATTATAACCTCAAAAATCATGTTGAATTGAATCAAGTTCTATTTCCTAAAAAAATTATTATAACATCAAAAACCATGTTGAATTGAATCAAGTTCTTACAGATTTCAAAAGGATTGACATTATTTTTTGATATACAAGACACTGTACTTCACTTACCCCCCGCAAAAACACGATTTCAGCCATATTTTCCGGCTTGTTCGCTTTTTTATCGCCGAGTAGCCGAAGTCTCATACAATTCTTGTACTTTCCCATAATCACAGATCACTAAAGAACAACTCATCCCATTTTCGACTTGTTCTAAGATTGTGCTGTCTACTTTATCCTCGATTTTGCATCCTCGACAATTAGCCAAAATTGCCGCCATTACGAAGTCTTGCCGCTTTTGTGTCCGATAAATGTGATTTCTTTGTCTTCATGTGCATTTATACTATGTAATCCAACAGTACTTTATACTATTAATTTCTAATGGTGAGTTTGTAAACTTCTGTCAATTTTCAGTATAAAAATCCACCCACATAAAATCGAGTGTCTTCAAGCTTCAAAATAATTTGAAAGTCACGCGCAATCGTCACGAAAATTCCTCGTGGGCGATCATACGGGGGGGGGAGGGTGAATATTTTCACGAATACGTTTGCTCGTTTCCACAGCAAGGCAAGTAAACATTTATATTATTCTATGTTCATGTATATTTGCGTATTGTTTTGTTTTTAAGCTTCAACTAAAAGAAAATCAGACAGACTTACGCATTTCCCCATTTTTATTTAAAGGGCGATTTTTATTACGCCAAAGTATGAAATAACTAAGCGTCTAAGCCACTAAAAGCCACTATTAGCCCACTAAGATTTTAAAATTGAAACGTACGTATCTGCACTGGCATAGCCCTCAAAATAAACATGGGAGAAATGCATAACTGTCAGAATTAAAGCTTAAAAACAAAGTAATATTTGCAAATATAAACATGCAAACGCATTCGTGAAAATATTCACTCCTCCCGGTATGGTCGCCCACGAGGAATTTTCGTGACGATTGCGCGTGACTTTCAAATTATTTTAAAGCTCGAAGAGATTCGATTTTATGTGGGTGGATTTTTATATTGAAATTTGATCAAATTTAACAAAATGATCTTCAGAAATTCAATGGTATAAAGTACTGCTGGATTACATAGTATAAATGCACACAAAGACGAAGAAGCCACATTTATCGGACAGAAAGGCGGCAAGACTTCGTAATGGCGGCAATTTTGGCTAATTGTCGAGGAGAAAAAATCGGAGATAAAGTAGATGGCACCGTCTCAGAACAAGTCGAAACTGGGCTGAATTGTTCTTTAGTCATCTGTGATTATGGGAAAGTACAAGAATTGTATGAGATTTCGGCTACTCGGCGATAAAAAAGCGAACAACACGGAAAATATGGCTGAAATCGTGTTTTTGCGGGGGGTAAGTGAAATACAATGTCTTGTATATCAACAAAATAATGTCAATCCTTTTGAAATCTGTAAGAACTTGATTCAATTCAACATGGTTTTTGATGTTATAATAATTTTTTTTAGGAAATATGAAAATTTAATTTCTGCCAGCAATTTTAGTGATTTTATGCATAATTAGCTGTTGACCTGGCATGTTGAATGGTGATTTTCTTGGAATATATTATAGTTAGGCAATGTTTTGCTTCTAATAACCACCCCTATAAGCAACCCTTCTGAGCACTATAAGCACTTCAGAAAGGCTGTTGCTTGCATTGGTCTGAAGTTATAGCTATGTCGACACTGCCGTTTCAAGGCGGGGTCATTTTGAGGACTTTCGCCCCGGATTCGGGTTTTGGCACATATGCCATGTTGACCGGCATGGTCATTTTACCCTAAAACAGTTGAGATTACTTGTGGCAAATGAAATGCATACAAACTCCTATACAGGTCCTAGACTATACTGTATAAAGTAAAATCCTCGGTACGTTTTAACCGAAGTGGCATGAGATAAAAACGAGACATACTTGCAGGTTCGGTGAGTCCGGGATTGGACGCACCTTGGGTGGCTGGAAGTTTCCCGAACTCACCTCGCTCCGCTCGGTAAGTTTGGGAAACTTCCAGCCACCCTCGGTGCGTCCAATCCCGGACTCACCTCTCTACAAGTGTGTTTCTTATAATGCAATATATTTACCCGATATATCGAAAAATGTTATATCACAGTGCAACAATAAATATATATTTCATCATACGAGCAAGGAATAAACTACAGTTACTACTGTAACTCTGTGCACTGTTCTGACCACTGAGCTACGGCGTTCTTGCGGCCCCGCTTTTCATAGACAAGATTTTGCTATTTTACGATACGCGTTGTTGCTTTAACTAACGTTTACTATACATTTTCTTCAGTTATCAACCATTGTAGAAATATCAGCAAGAGAACTAGCAATCCAATACGAGTAGCGTTTTGTGATAGTAGAGAACTCATCGTATTGAAAATTTGATCAGAATAGGCAAATTTGGCTAACAATGTTTTTTCCGTACGTTGCCACCCAATTCCCAACTTTCGATTATTCACATGGTTGGATACCATTGTTCTCGCTTGCGGAAGAGTGTATTAGGACAAACCAAGCATACGAGTGATGAATACGAGTCATTCACTCATGTCCACACTTCTAAATGCGTAGTTACTTTTGTTCTCCGTTACACTGCCGCAAGCTAATATAATAGTAACTAGGCATGTGAGTGATCTTAAAATGTGAATTGGGTATAAGCAAACGTTAGCCAAATTAGATTAGACTTCTATCCTTCGCGAATGCATGCATGTAGATAAATGATAGTAAAACCTATTCTTTCTCGTGTTATCTGTGCTTTTGCAATATTTCGTTTCTGTAAATACGGAAACACTTGATGCATAATTGATATTGTCGTCAACCCAAAACCAGCCGCACACAAGAGTTCTTGCCTGAGCTGAACGTCACACAAGGTCGTAGTTCAGGTAACAAACATGATGGATCTTTGTGTCGCAGCCTTGCGACTTTATAAGTAATTTTATTGAGCAGTAAAAACCAATGGACCTTTCCCCTTTTACATGAAATTTTGAAAAAATTCAAAATAGGCAAAAACATCACCACAGCTTGAAAGAGCATCCTAAGTTTAGTAAGATTGCCGAGTTTGGTTGTGAAATGTTGTAAAATGTAAAAAATATAGCCTTGCGAAGTTGGCAAATTTTGTATATATTTGTATTACGGGCGAAAAAGTCATAATCAGTTGATACTTTTGATTATCATTTTCCCACGCGTAATACAAATGTATACAAAATTTGCCAAATTTGCAAGGCTATATTTTCTACAGTTTACAACATTTCACAACCAAACTTCGCAACTTTAGTAAACTTGGGATGCTCTTGCTATGGTGATATTTTTGCCTGTTTCGATTTTTTCAAAATTTTGTCTGAAAGGGGAAAGGTCCATTTGTTGGGTGATAAAAAATTTGCAGTGATAACTTGTGAAGCCTGCATTGATGACATTTGCATTAATTTTTCTACAGACATGTCATTATATGAAATTTTAAGTACTTGGCCAGTTAAGTTAAGTTAACATGGTTTTCTAACATGGCAATTACAAAATTTATGTACGCTGAATATTTTTATCACTTAATTGTCAGAATTATCATAGACACTGTAGAATACAGTGGTTGTGTAAGTTCCCCTGTCGACCTCAGTGTAACATCCGATAAACGGCAGGAACTTTTTCAAAAGTTAGCATGAGAGACATTAACATCGCCCGTTAAATATGTAAGAAATGTGACCGAAAATATATAAGCATGCACCAATGATATTTTTGCAAGACTTTTTGAACCAAGAACGGCTGTGTTTGGTTTGCCTCAATATATATAACAGAGAGGGTGATGTCTCTCTGGCAAAAAGGCCGTGTAAGAAAGATCTACAAAAAAGGTTAGTCTTTCAGTAAAATGTACATTGATAGAAAATTGTTAAAGTGAAGCATGTACGAGGTTAAATTTCCAGCAAAAACATCTATAGACACGGAAGATCTATGCATACTGCCTCGCCAGGTCTTGATTTTAGCGAAGATCTCTCGTGTGAGACAAGCTTTTTGAAGTCCAATGAATTTATTGATGTGGTCGTGAGCTTGATATTTGTTTGTAATACGAGTTGATATAGAAAATTGAAAGATCTTAGCCACATGGTAACCACGATAGATATAATAAACTGATATAAAAGAATCTCATAGGTAGTCCTGTCAATTCCTTAATTCGATATCGTTAAATCTTATCCATATGGCGCTAAATTAGCCTACGAGCAGGCTAGCGATAAATATAAACAGTGCAAAAAATATAGATCTGTTAATGCAATATCGAAAAAACCTGATGTCGTGTGGTAATTAATATGAACATTTCAAAGCACAATTAGAACTGCCGGAAACTTTCATATATGCAATTTTGTTACGGTGACAATAGACAAACTGTGGGAACACAACTTGTTGATTGCTTGTGAATAAAAGTACTTAGTTAAAGACATGCAACAACTTTTTATATTCTTAGCAATGTTCAGATTATACCTACAAAGAGATTATATAATTTTTCCAGTAACTTGTACAATGTTCATTGGAATTGTAAAACTAGCTTTCATTGCAAGCAGTTTTGATAATATCGTCTTAGACATCACAGATTATATAGAGAAGCTAAATGACTATATCTGTGTTGTCATTTCTTGTCTATGTTATGTATCATTATGTTATATAAAACAAACTATACTGAGGTTTCCATTTCTAACGAAGATAGATTTGTCCACCTGGGTTGCTGACTCCTTTCTTGTGATTTTGTTGATTTGTCCCACAAGGATCATGAGTTGGCCAGCTACCATGGGTGTTTCCATCAAAGTAATAATAGAGCGAAGAAGTACGAGGTGAAGGTCCAGCACTGTACCATTTCATTCTATTTGGAACAACACCACTACAAGCTGTCGCCACGTTCTTTACGTTTTGACAACTTATTGATCCTTCCTTCTTTGTGACTATACTTCCGCCACTTGGTTGACAAACTATCCAGTCGTTTATGTTGGATTTGACCATGAAATCCTTTCCAATGTCCTTCCAGACATTCCAGTCAACAGCCCCAAGGGATGACTCACTGAGTGGAGGGGTGGTTGAGATTGGGACGTTAGCGCTGCTGGCAGGCCAGTTTGGACGAGGGGTTACGGCATTACTTCCTGAGCCAAAACTGTTGTAATTTGTAAAGGTGTATCTGTAAACCAAGGTCCAGCCTCCGCCGCGAGTTTGCATGTCACAGTAAACTTGTAAGAGTTTATTGGAAGCGGGCTTGATCCAGTAAGTTCCTGAGACGGCGACAGTTTTTCTTGCCATGATATCTTTACACGACTTTCCAGAATGTAATTTTGAGCCAGGCAATAAATCTAAAACAACAAAAAATTTTTTTAATCCGCACTTGACAGTTTGTAAAATTCTCACACTGAGTTGGCACCATAGCCTGTAGAACTGCTAGAAGCTGTTTTTCTTTCGTTTGCCAAGAGACATGAAATGTACCACCATACAATGCCGTTTCTGTTTTGCGTGCGTACGACTCAAACCTACAATATTTTCCGCTTTACTTTGTACAATGGTTCCACCCTGGTGAACTAATACAATTAGTCATACATGCATTCATGCGTATGCTATTTATTCATAAGATAAACGCATGGCTGCCTTTAGAGTATGAGTTCTTGATCAGGAGAAGAACCAAACCAAGGTCCAGAATCGAACGCACCTCGTCGAATGATCGTTGACTTCAACGACTTCCAGTTTATGCGCAGATGAAGTACGACGCAGATATTTTTGGCTAAATGCTATCGTTTTTCGCTGTATTATATTGCAAATTTACACACTGATGGATTTATGTTTTTATGTTTTGTTATTCATGTATATTTTTCACGATTAGATCCACATTAATTTCGATTTTTCGATTAGATCGATATTAATTTAACAGTTTTAACAGCTGCTTTGACTTACTTTGTAGTTCGTTTTGAACTAGTTCAAGTTTGGATGTCAAATTCTTGATCTGAAATATTCAAACACACATTAAATTATTACGGCAAATTTGCATGAGGACGTAATACGATTGAGGATCAAGCAGGTTACAATAAGATGTTTTCTCATTGTTTGGCAACAAATTTTAAACACACTGTTAACATCTTGTAACAACGTTGATGATATTATTAGACGTATTCTAAGATTTTTTCAACCAGCCTTTAGATGCAATCCTGATATAACAAAATTCCTAAAGTCTTACGTATACGTCGTCAGCTCGACACAACTGTATTAAAATGAAGTTTCGAATGCCGGTCAGCAGTCTTCGACAGGTAAGGTGATACTAAAATTTACCTGTCGAAGACTGCAGACTGGCAGTGGAAAGCTCGTGTTTTAATAAAATTACGATCAGAGAACGTTCCAAAAACTTTATTATGAACCTGGTCACGCATCTAGCATTCTTAATGTATTAAAATTGTTCAGCTTGTCGTTAGTTTTAAGTAACTTTTCCCACGCAACTATTTGTCGGAACTATTTCGTAAGCATAAACTTTGTTTAAGAAGACAAACATCAAAGCTAACCTGCTTTTCGCTAGCGATGGCATCCCATTCCTTTCCTTCGTTCACGTAAAGCTTTTTGTTGTCCTTGCGATACGAAAGTGAACCAGGCACTGGTGGAAGAATGTTTTGGCTTTCTTTGTTTTTTACCGAGAGGGTCTGGAAGAATTGACATTTCAATTAGCGTGGTTGTTGATTTGAATTGTGCCGTAAATTCAACAGTAGACCATATTAGATACAAAGTTAAAGATATTGAATTTTTTCTATTTTCGTGTGCATTAAAATGATAATAATTAAGTGGACTGTTTCGTACTTACACCTTCAATCAATAATGTGTGAAATTGTGCTGAACATGTGCCCTATTAAAAGATGAAGTTCAAATCACATGAATGAAAATTGACCATCTCAACAATATATGCGATCTATGCATGTCAACATTTCCTTCTAATTTATCTCAAGGTCATTTCGGAATTTGACCGCGGTACACCAAAGAATACTGACTGAAAGTGAATTAATTAACAGTTATTCACTCGACGCGAGGGAGACAGCATGTTTTGTAATCCCGAGAATTGGGATGTTTCCCAAGGCGCAGCTGAGCGCCCACTAAATAAGTAATTTATTATTATATCAAGTGTCAAAGTGAACGACAGTATTAAAAAACAGTTTTTGATTGTACACATTTTCACCCTCCATTGGTTTGGAAACATGAAAAACAACTTTCGGCTTTATGGGTACACAGCTCGCATTTTCATATGACACATGCATGACTTCCGCTTTTATTACCGCCGGGCATTTATACGAGGGCATTAAGGTGGTCTTGGACGAAAAATAATTTTTTTAAATATTCGTTTACTCTTGTTACTTGTGGAAAATATACATGATGGTGTTTAGCTGACTCAAAAATACAAACTTTTATTATTGTTGTTGTCATAGTTACAAAGCTACAAGACCTTATTTTGAAAAATATAGAGTTTGTTTGGGGCAATATTTGGGCATTAGTAAATTACGACAGTAAGCAGCAAACTCTTTAATAGATACGTCACATAGATTGATCTTGGGTGTGAACCTCAAAAATAATCATCCGAAGCGTTGAAGCTTTCATGGATTACGTTGTTGATAAATAAACCTAAATAGAACATCATGAAAGTATTCTCATGCTGAGAAAAAAGCTTATACATAAAATATTTTAGGTTCAGCACATGGCTCTCATACTGAAAGATAGCTTCTGAAAATTTCGCACAAAACTATTAGGTATTAGCGTTATAAGAATGTCGAAAATACGTGTTTGAGAAAAACAACTCTAACGTTTTTGCAATCATTAGAATAAATTTTTAAATCGAGATAAATAGAACCAATGAATCCCATCTTTCATATGTTTTGGGAAAAATCAGGGTTTTACTCAGAGTGATGACAAACCTGGCGCGATTTCCTTGTTCTTGGTTTATCAAGTTTTTGAATTCGAATGCGTAGGCATGTTATTGAGGACACTATAACATGTTAGTTTCGAAACGCGCGAATATTAAAATGCGATAGGATATTTCATGCGATTTTTTGCACAAACAAGAAAATTTGTTATTTTCCGTTATGAGCAAACAGTTCCAATTAAATTGCGCAAATTCATAATCTTCCCACAGCTAGAAGCACGCTTCAGCAGCAAATGCGCAAATAGTGGTAAACTAGCCCAAGTAAGCTATGTCCGCTGCGTGATAGGTTCCTGGAGAATTTATTCAGGTGTTTTTATTGTGTGTATAAGCGGCCAATTTGCCAATGTAAGTCAGTTTTTGTGTAGACGCTTGTCAGTAAGCAACCGCTCTGTCTGTCTTTCTATGGATAAATCGGCGTATCAGCCAGGATTCTAATTCTATCTACATTTAAACTATCTACTCCATTTGGATAAAGTAAAGTTATATGCTACGAATTGGTGCGTGCGCAAACCAAAGTAAGAACATATTTTCCTCTTACCATAGTTTATGTTTAAGCATTAGGGATTTTTTATATCAATGATACCTTTCGGCTAAAAGGCCACCAATATTTACAAGCGCAGTTTCATGTTTTAATTTCTATATTCAAGCATAGTCTCTAGTTGTACTCGCGCGAGCGCCCTTCAGTTAAGTAAAGTTAGGTTTAAGCGCTAAATCGCTAAATTGTATATTGCCTTTCAAATCAGCGCAATTGCTAAAATTCATTTACGATATTGCATGTTTCTACTATAGTAATTAAATACGCGGTATATTTTAGTACGTGTTAATTGTTGTTTATTGTCACATATTAATAGCCTTGTTATCATGAAATCTCTAATACTATACTATAGTTAGTTCTATTTAATTGTTAAATTCTAGTTCGAACCGATTAACGATTGTACGATTTAACGATTGAACAATTCGAGTAATTTGAACGGTTCATCGATATTCAGCTAATCCAACCGAACTGTTAATTCAACTCAACTTTATTGAAGCTACCGTCAAGTCTATATATTGTTGATTCTATTAAACTGTTAGAACACTGTTGCCAGAAATTCTTCTATATATCGAGTTCGTTTTATCCACGCACCTGTCTACCTAGTAACATTTCGTTTGGCGTTCAATTTCTACTAAATGAAAGTTACATAACAACCCATTTTTTGGTTTTTCAAAATAACAAAAAATATTGCAAAATTTTGTCCAAGACCACTTTAATACTTTTAACGCCTTCGCAGACCTCCTGCCGTCAACAATTAACACTTATTGACTGAGACCGAGGGAAACAGTATGTTTTGTGGACCAGAGACTGTCGATATTTCCCGAGGCGAAGCCGAGGGAAACATCGACAGTCGAGGGTCCACAAAACATACTGCTTTCCCGAGGTCTCAGTCAATAAGTATTTTATTATATACTGAGTGTCAAAAGAGAAGAAAAGTACCACAAATCAATCAAACATGTATAAAAAGGATTACATTTTAACTGACATGGCTCCGTGATGCTCTGTGGATTTGTTGTTTACCGGTGAATAAAAGTAATGTCCACCGCTTAGCTACGTTGCCAGTAGAATTTCTCCACTATCACGTGATACGTTCTTAACCAATAAGAAACAGGAAAAAATGAACTTTGACACTCAGTATATAATAATTAAATTTCGTGACTGTCACGTGATCCTCTTTTAATCATTAAGATTCCTTTAACTGGAATTTCATGTTAATTATTTAACAAAACTATCGGTATTAACTCCTGAACTGTTTTGAAAAAAACGCGCCTTTTATTCGTTACCTTACTGACAGTACCAGTTCTCCGATCAATATGGTATGTTTCCATTTTGCCAGCTTCTGTTTTCTTCTTAAACTCCATACATCTTTTCCACACTCGTTTAGGCATGCGTGTTCGTATCCAATACCAGACGTAAACTTTACCTTGCAGGATAGTACCACCATTAACTGCCTTACATTTTTTGCCACAATAATGACCTTTGCCACCTGTAGGACCAAAACATGCACAACACTAGAAAAGATACAAAAATAATTGAAACTCCGTAAATTGTCAACATTTTATTCTATACGTTTCGACAAGTATTACATGTCATCTTCAGTAGAATAATGCCTGTTACAAGTTAAACTGTTTATATGCTCACGAGTTCCAAAGTTTGCTGCGTCATTCAATTAACCTAACGGAAAATGGCTAGTTCTTTCGACGCTCGCGCGCCGTGGTTCAGCGATGGATCACAACGCAGATTACTATTGTACCAGATGTCTATCTTCGTGTTTTCGCAAGGTAAATTTGTGTTCGCGATTTTCACTCTGATCACGAATTGCACTCGTGATTTTTCGCAATATCACGTATGTTGCGCTTACTAAGAACATGGCGGACACTTGCGTCAGACTCGCGTCCAGGCCAGGCCTGTGTCAGACATACATAGGTGTTAGACTGTTGCTTACGTTGTATGGCGTGGATTGCGCTTACTAAGAACATGGCGGAAATCTTTCGTCAGCTATGCGTCAGCTATGCGTCAGCTATGCGTCAGCTCGCGTAAGTATGTCAAAAACTTGTAACAGATATTTGGCGAAGATAGACATCTGGTACAATATTAATCTGTGATCACAACGACGAATGTGATAAGCTTCTTTAAATAACAACAACGACCAGTCATTTGATCGATCAATGATATAACAATTATCAAAAATTAGATCAACCACATTAATAGTATACTTAAAGGAACAGTGTCATCTTTCACGCATATGCTTCTGCGCATAATAAACTTGAAAGCGTTGGGCCAACGTTTTCAAGTTCGGAACCCAAGATGGCGTCCTCAAAGGAGGGCGAGCATGGTCTGAAATTCGATATTTCCGGATGATAAAAAAGCAACGGAATAACAAAGGTCGAAGGAAATTATGCGACAATCAACGCAAAAGAATTTATTTGATATACAATGTATTTAAAGCATGGAGAATGCAAAAATCGAGGCGGGATGTAACCGTTGGAATTGCAGTGATTTCGTCGCACATCTGTTGTCTCTTGAATACAGAAGAAGGTAAAAATAATGCAAGTTATGTGCTTTAACCAAGCTGAATCTATAAGAAATTCGTAAAATAGCAAGAAAATAAAGAAATAAAATATGCGTGAAATGTGACACTGCTCCTTTAAACATCTAACAAATTACACGGTAAATTCAATAAGGAAAGATCATGCACATGATTATAGATTTCAGATTTATCTGACTTCGCGTGTTCATTAACCCGAGTGTACACGCGAAGTCGGATAAATCTGAAATCTATCATCATGTGCATGATTGCAAGCATTTTGAACATGTTCTTTCCTTATTGAATTTACCATGTAATTTGTTAGATATTAAGTATACTATTAATGTGGTTGATCTAATTTTTGATAATTGTTATATTATTGATCGATCAAATGACTGGTCGTTGCTGTTATTTAAAGAAGCTTATCACATTCGTCGTTGTGATCCATCACTGAACCACGGCGCGCGAGCGTCGAAAGAACTAACCATTTTCCGTTAGGTTAATTGAATGGCGCAAGCAAACTTTGGAACTCGTGAGCATATAAACAGTTTAATTTGTAACAGGCATTATTCTACTGAAGATGACATGTAATACTTGTCGAAACGTATAGAATAAAATATTGACAATTTCAATTATTTTGTGTTCTATAAAAATACAATATGGCACTAGAAAAGATGTTGCGGAAATTAATTAATAAGAAACATCGAGTTATTCTTGGTTTGCAATCAATCTCTCGGGATGCGGCAGACAATGTCAGCCACCCACGCTGGCTGGATCCAACAATGGAACTAATAACATATTCTTTTGTGTTATACCTCCAACATGGCCGCCGTGACGTTAAATGCAAACCATCAATAGATAATAAATTAGCAGTACTAATTGTATATAAAGTAACAAATTATATCAAACCTTGCCATTATCGCAACCAACAAAAGCTGTAGAATTGTGAGTGATACCAGAATATTCTGAACTGGCACTATAGCTAAAGATGTGTAAGATGTTAAATAAATTAGTGTCTTTCGTTATATATGGGATGTCATTTAAGCAGCCTTTCAAGGCGTTCTGTTTACCTGAAAGATCCATGCTTGTCAAGTCTGCGAGGAAATCCTAGTATGAATGCATAACCCTTTGGACATTTGTTTCTAAGACAATAATTCATCCTTCCCTATGATAAGAGTAATAGGTACAGATACAGTGTACAGATATTATTTAACACGTAGATTTTATTTTTGCGTGCGTCTATACTATATTAGTAGAATCATACTAGTATTCTATTGCAAATACTGTAATTTGATTGGTTACTCTACTCGCTATCTATTCCTCGATAGATAGTGAGTAGCGAAACAATCACCTTCCTATAGAGATTTCTTTTAAAAAAATTGCTTAAAAATCAAATTTTTTGTTGAATATTCCATGTTTGACCTCTGATTCTACTAAAACAATTAGATTACTCGCTCTCGATTTCTATGCGGTGATAGTTGACTCGGGCTTCGCCCTCAACTATCACTGCATAGAAATCTCGAGCTCGTAATCTAATTGTTAATTAGATCCCAAGTGACTTTATCTGTGATCTACTGTACTGCAGAAGCACAAAAAAGTTCTACCCAGGCAATCGGATGACGTCATCCGTGCATGTGTGCTATAATAACGCCACAGTTCCTGTCTTTCGTGCAGTTTTATTTTTTGAAGGCTTATTTGTTAGGTAAAGATTACATTAATCATATTAAAAACATTTTAATCAAAACTCATATTATGGAATTCCTACCCATCCCAGATCGTTGTTAGGTCCAAATTTTGAGCAGCTGAAGTTAGTGGTGACCACTGTTTCCGTCAAGATATCTTTAACATAAGATACGTTTCCAATTCCTGAATGATGATCTGTACAACCACCACTTCCAATACCAAACAAATCACCAAAAGAACGTTTTATTTTCAACCTGTATAACCTGTATATACATATAGGATGTTACACGGTGGCGCGAAGATATTAATATTATTTTCGAGTGGTGGAAACAGTATTTTACGAACGAGCGCATTAAGTGAGTGAAATATTGTTTTGAATATTTGAAATATATCAAATATTGTTTTGAATGCAATGTTCTTTTTAGTATATGATCAGAATTCGGAACAAGCAAACAGAGAACATATAAATCCCACGGGAAAAGACACACGTTTTTCACGCGTTACATATTTTGTCATATCTTCACTAGTGAAAATATGGAAAATACGAGTGTTTTGGTTTAGGGTGAAACATCCATAACCATATAATAAAAAAAAATGTTACGAATTTTAATAATACAATGTATACAGAGCTTCCGCGAGTATTATCTATATATAAGGCTCTTTTTAGAAGATGTGATTACATCTAAGGAAGTGATTGGAAAAAAGAAACGACGAATAACATTCTAAAAGATTGAGTGATATTTGACAATTATATACCGCAGGCGAAGTGATTATTGGTGAATATTCACCTAGACATGCTAAGGCTGAGGCAAATAATTGTTTTAGTTTAAAACATCTATAAAATGCACTTCTTTTATGAATACAGTCTACTTCGGAAATTCCTAAGTTATAGACACTAAATTCCTCGAAAATTATTCAAAGTTCTCAACAAAGATATGTATCTACTTTAAATATTTTAAAACGTTTGAGAAAATATGTTTGTCTTTTATGTTCATATTTAATGTGAAAATACATCGTTGTAAAGACTCGCATGAAAGATTCGATTATGTCCTTAAAATTTCTTGCGGATTTAGTGGTTATTTGTATGTTTTAAATAATGGAAGAAATATTTAATAAGTTATTTCTAGACGATCTATTATCTTATGATAGTTCAACACCAAAGTTTGTCTATATTCTTTGACTTTCTGTTAATGCAATTTTTGTCCATTAATTTTGTTAATTTTGTTAATTTTGGCAAAAGTGTAAATCATCAGAAACGACTTTCGTTGACGGCCATTTTGAAAAAAATCTAACCAGTAAATAATGCCTCATATATACTAGTCAGACAGTCAATCAAAATGCTTGAAAATCATTATTTACTAAAGAAATTATGCTAAATTCCATTGGTATTCAAATCCTCTCCTATAAGAGTGCGATGTGTGTGGAGTGGTATGGTATGATATGGTCTGAGATGGTATGTCATGTTGTGGTATGACATTGCTGTTTGTAACTACTTCCAAATATTTTACTTTGTCTCACCAATGTGCCTTTGTGTCTTCAAAATTCTTTGTTGTTGAGATTTGAACTGCGAAATCTTGTACGCTGATGTCTCCAAACTCACTGGACCAATGAGGATGTCCCACTGGATCTACTGGTTTGCCATTGGATGGAACATTCCATATCATTGGTTTGTTCTTCATTCCGACCAGCAGAAATCCACCATTATCTGTGTGTGTATTACACCATCCCTAGAGAGATCAATGAATTAATGAGTTGTTTTGCGGGCTAATGTTATAGAGACAAATATTTGAAAAATGACTGTTTTCATATTGTTATTACAGTATATGATACGACACTGTGTATGATATACAGCACTTTTGAATTATTTTCTTAATCAAAACATGCATATGATATATTTACAATATATAGTTATTAAAAGTAAACCTTATCTGACCCCAAGAAATGTGTGGCTGGTCATAAATAAACAAATATTTGCAAGTTTGTGCTTGAACGCTATGAAACTAGTATATTAATTTTGGCCGTTAAAACGTGTCGGGGCGGCGGCTGTGTTTCACGGTGTGTGTTCACTTGACAAGATTGGAAAATGCACGAAAGATTTCATTGCAAAAAATTGTTTAACATCGTAATGAATGTAGATTAGAAACTCAATAGTTCCATTGGTTGTTTGTCACTAATGCCGTAATGGGGTAATTGAGTACATGTATATTATTTACCGGCTGCATGGGAGGTCCGTACTGGAAAAATATTTTGTGGAGGTCTGAGACCGAGACAAAATATTTTTCCAGTACGGAACGACCTAAACGTTAAATAACTTATTTATTTTTTTCCAAACGATGCTCTAATTCGTAAGAAATCTAGTCTAATTTATAAGAATTCCAGTGTGCGAACTTTGTTTATTGTTTTTTCTATTGTATATGTTGAGATTATAATTATCTGTAGTTTAGGGCCTAGATGAAAGTTACGTAATTGTAATTCTAGTTACCTTGGTTAAATAATGTGTAATAATAAATAATAGTAATAATATTTAAGATCAGTTGTGTTTACTTTATTGAAATTTGTTGGAAGTAAGGCTGCCAAATAGCCAAGACAACGTGATAAACCTGTGTAACCTGTATGTTTTGTCGCATTTTGGCCGCTGTAAAGTATGTTTCGGGCAGTAAACTTTGTTTGCAATGAAGTTAATTCGCTTTATTTTTCTCCATTAGTATTGTTGAGTTGGGTTGGCTTTTGGAAACTTTTATTCAGTTTTGAAATTTCGCTTCACTCCTGGATTTGTTTCATAAAATAACACTTTTGGACCACGGTCAAGGTATCGTAAAAAGCCGCCCGTTGCTGCAGCCAATCAGATTGCAGGAAATCAGAAAATATTATTAGGCATGCACAAATAAAAAAATAATCTTAATTATCTTCACCTTCAAACGTTTTCCCTCCGTCGGTTTTATCCAATAAAAACCATCTTTTGCTTCGGGAAGATTGTCAACAATATCAGAACAATCTTTTGCGGGATTGAAGTGTTCACCGTGTGTTGGGGAACCTGTAACGGCATTAAAATATAATTTATTTATTTATTTATTTGTTTATTTATATAACTTCGCCTTCATATGCCTAAATAATACAAATTACCATGCACAAACGATCTTACACACTGTGAATATGGAAGGGAAAAGGGAATGCGCAAAGCGTCATCGGCCTATTACTGCGGTCCCAGTTACGAACAGCATGACGGCAGTACAGTAAGACTACGGACAGAATTACATTTGACACAAATAGTTTTATAAGTACGTGGATCATCAACATCATAACACATGTTCAATGCAGACAGATAATATTTATGCAATGATGTTTTAAACGAGGAAAAACTAGTATCTGGAGGCGATGCTAGTTCATCAACTTGGTATTCCACATTCTCGTGCTCCTGATCATGAAAGTTTTTGAAATGTGGTGGTTCTACATCTTGGGAACACAAATTTAGTGCGGCTGTCAGCCGAGGATCTCGTGGGTCTACAAGAACACCTGACAATTGGGCGGAGAGATGGATCAATGTCCACCAAGTTGTGGGTTATTTTGTAGAAGAGCATCATGTCTAGAAATTCATACCAATAGCAAATTGGCAGTAGATTTAATGTTTTTAGTCTGGTGGTATATTCTACAGAGGTGGAGAAAGGAAGGTTGAGTATATATTTAGTTGCTCTTCTTTGTATCCGTTCTAAGTGCTGCATCAGTTTGATAGATTGTGGTGTCCATATTTGAGTTGCATATCCAAGGAGTGGTCGAACCAGCGTGAGGTATAAAGAGCGTTTTACTTCTTTATTGCCAACATATATAGTCGATCTCTTGACGTATCCGAGTTGTTTATTCGCTTTCGAAGATTGTTCAATTACCTGTCTGTTCTCTGTTAGATATCTGTCCACAAATACGCCAAGGTCACGTTCGCAATCTGTTTGAATTAGCTTGTTGTTATTTAGCTTGTAGACGTGCGTTGTTGGTTTCAATTTCCTAGTTATCATTTGAGAATTGCATTTGGACGCGTTAAATTTCAGGCCGGAGTTTTCAGACCATGTTTGTAGTTGGTCGAGGTCATTTTGAAGCAGTTTACAATCTTGGGTGGTATGGATTTCCTTGAAGAGTTTGGTATCATCCGCAAACATTGCAACGTGACTAGATGTGACTGCATCAGGAAGATCATTAACATACAGGCTAAACAGTACAGGACCAAGTATGGAACCCTGAGGGACACCTGATGTCACTGGCAAAATTGGTAGATGTAAAACCATGAACTGTCACGCGTTGTTCGCGATTAGCAAGGTAAGACTTAAACCATTGGAGCAGGCTTCCTCCAATACCAATCGACTGCAACTTCAGTAGCAAAGATTTGTGGTTGACTATGTCAAAAGCCTTTGACATGTCAAGATACACCGTGTCAATTTGACCTCCGGTGTCCAAGACAGATCCAATATAATTCAGAACTTCGAGAAGATTAGTTACACATGATTTGCCCCGAGTAAATCCGTGTTGCGATGTCTTATCTCCTGATAGATATGCTCTCTGATGTTGTTAAGTACGCAGCGTTCAAAGACTTTCGACACAATACAAAGAAGAGAGATAGGCCTGTAGCTCTCAACGTATTCTTTATCACCTTTCTTATATACAGGTACTATGTTCGCAATTTTCCATTCTTATGGGAAAACAGCCTGATTAAGTGATTTATTGTATAGTGAACATAAAGACGTAGAAATAACTGGAGTAGTCTCTTTAAGTAGACGGGCTGAAATTTCGTCAGGACCAGTCGCCTTTGTTGTATCCAGGTTTGCAAGAACTGATTCCACTTCGGCAACTGATACGGTAATATTGTATAAAGTAGCAGTTGCAGGGTTGGATCTAGTGGCGTCTGCTGGAAGATCAACTTCGCTAAAGACTGATGTAAAGTAATTGTTAAACATGGAGGACATGGATTGAGGAGTTTTACTTTGATCCTGTTATTTTGAGAAGTTTGATGTTTAGTAATTACTTTTGCTGAGATGGTAGATGGTATAGAACTTGCTTTCGACTGATTTTTCACAACCGACCAGAATCGCTTTGGATTTTCGCGTAGACTGCTTCCTAACGAAGTATAAAAATGTCTGCGACTCTCTCGTAGCGTGCGTTTGATTGTCGCCCGTAAGGATTTAAACTTTTCTGTTAAACAGCTTGACTTTGATGATCTTAGCTTCTGTCTTAACGTATTCTTTTTCTTGATAAGATGCAATATTGTCCCATTTATCCAAGGAAGTTGTTTTTGAGTACGTATTTTTTTACAAGGGACATGTTTCGAGACAGCACTAAGAAATGAAGTCTTCCAGGATTTCCAGTCATCGTTAACATCATTGTGCGTTACACAGGACAGAAGATCGATGTAGACTAAATGCGAACGAAGGTCGTCAAAGTTTGTTTTAATGTAATCGTAAACAAATCTTGAGCCCTTTCTTTTTTCATTTCCAAAAAACGCTCTAAATTCGTAGTGGATTACACTATGGTCCGTGTAAATTCCTGCGCTGCGCGCAGTTCAGTTATCTTTCAGTTATCAGTTATCTTTACATACTCGGGGACAGTTGTGATAATAAGGTCCAAAATGTTTTGGTCGCGAGTTGGTGACGTGTTAATTTGTGTCAGAAAATGGTCGTTGAGCGTCTCGACAAATGGGTCCGTAGTAATGGGAATGTCACTTTCATTGCTCCAGGGAATCTGTGTCATGTTGAAGTCTCCAGATACAACAATCTTATCAAATTGATCGCACACGTGGTCTAGGAAACAGCTGAAAACATTTATCCAGTCTGGACTTGAATTAGGAGGACGGTAACAAGATGAGAAGAGGTTTCTTTGATCATGAACAGTCGTTATCTCTGCTGAAACTATTTCAATTTGCTGTAAAATGTCGGATGGTTCGAGATACTGCTAAACATTTTTAAAAGAACTGGTTTTAACCCCGATTAAAACTCCCCCTGCACGAAATCCACGATCTTTACGATAGATGGAATAATCGTCACTAAGCAACTCGGAATTAAAAATGTTTTTGTCTAGCCATGTCTCGTTAACACATACTATGTCAGCATCGTCCTCATAGACAAGATCCTGAAAACAGCTGATATTACTGACTCTTGTCCCATGTGATGTTCTGTGCAGACTCTTTAAACTTCTTGTAGTCTCTTAAATATCCTGTAAATATTTAAATCTTATTTTGATTTATATTTTTATAAAACAACCCCTTTAAAAGCAGCAGATAAGCTGAACGGCTATTGTTTGTAAATAAGTTTAATAATAATAATAATAATAACTTTTGGCTTTTAGAGTGATGCATTTGATTACTTTTTGAGGGCCAGGATTAGTCGCTACGTCACCACAAAGGAGTATACAAAGGAATAAGCCCGCGTAGTTATTGTTTATGTTGAAATCAAGGCCATAACGACAAAATTTAGGAAGATTGTATTTCCTTAATACGCCATCGCGGGTCGCTGCCCACAGGATCGCCAGTTTCTCTGGAACAAGCGCCAAATCGGAACATATAAATATGTTTTTTGATGATTTGTTGCTACTGGGTCTTTGAAAGGTTGAAAAAGTCCGCGATAATGAGAAAATTACTAAGACAGTTAGTAACATTCTGGTTGCCATGTCTTGCAGATTCTTTTGGTGGATCGAAAGTTCAAGTTACTTGTTCTAATTAGTTACTGATTAAAGAGAAATTGTTCTAATGCGAAGACCGTTATGGCGTCTACGATGACGATATCATCAGCACGCGAGACGTCGATGTTGGCTTGCGATTTTCAACGAGCTTTGTTTTTTCAACAACCAAAATACGAGATGTACTACAATATTTTGATGATTATTTATGTATCAAAGTACAGAAATTTTAAGCAAACCTCGAATGACTCAAGACAATGTCCTTATCCACCAATAAAGCAACAAATTGTCTTATAATATTTAGATTTTTTCCAAAAATTAGGACAATTTAACAGAGCGCTTAGCGTGCACGTGCACGCACAGGCGCGATCACGAATAATTAAGTGGGAACATGTGTTTCAGTGTTGATATAAGTCTAAAACATTTTGTAAAAAACAATTATATTATTCTATCAAATCTGTAAATGTGATTCTATCATGAATTACATGCACACACACTGTTTATGACAGCATACTGCATGGCGCGGCTACTACTTAGCATGCATTTTAAGACGCGAGTAACAGTGGCCATTTTTAGCGTCCAATGAAAATGATTATTTAAAATAATTGGTCAAACATCTGATAAGACATACTCGTTATTATTGACTTTCAGTTTTCACTGACTAAACGGTGGAGAGGTATATTCTATTCTCAAGCTCTTCTTATTTTCTTAAATAATCTCCATTCTCCCGTCCTGCATATCTTACCGTCAAGAAATTTCCACACATATTTCCCATTGATTCTAAGGCAGATCACAACTCTATCATCTCCTGAAATCTTGCGATACAAAGTGTAGTTCCCATCTGTCGCTTTTGAACAAACAGGTAACTACGAAAAAAATGCACTGGGTATAAACGCTTACGGTCAAGGTATTCTTCACTTCATTCCTTAAACCAGCACCCATGTAATCAAAAGAAAAAACAGACATTATTTATCGCACATATTTCTGGTAATGATAAACATTTTCAACCTGAATCAGTATATCTTCTAAGTTGTTTTGTATTATTTCACTTTGTCATTAATTGGTCGTAAACCGGAACACATCATAAGCCGATTGTTTAGCAATGCAAACTGTTAAAAAAACTGTTAAAAAAACTGTTAAAAAAACTGTTAAACTAGATGGGAATAGAAAATGCTAAACAAATTTCTTAAATTTTAGTGCTCATCATTCGCCTTGTTTTTTCCGCTAGGTAAAAACCGAAATTCTTACTCCAGATATGCATATTGAGCTCACTGGGGTAAGGAAAGATTTCCGTGATGTGTATGCGCCACAGATAGTCAAACTGGCCATATTTAGTCAAACGAAAGTGCCCAATTCAATTTCCTCGTGGGCCATTTTCTAAAGCCTTGACATATTGAAAGATGATTCAAGGGTGGGAGAGGACGGAAAACACAAGCTACGTTACAAGACATGATGAAAAGGGTTTAAGGTATTCTTCACTCCATTTGTTAAACCAACTAGCACCTTATTCATGTAATTACGATAAAAGCATACATTATTTTGTACCAAATATTGTTGAAGTGAAGAATACCTTCAACTCTTTTCATCATATCTTGTAACCTAGCTTGTGTTTTCCGTCCTCTCCCACCTTTGAATCATCTTTCAATATGTCAAGGCTCTAGAAAATGGCCCACGAGGAAGATTAAATTGGTCACTTTCGTTTGACTAAATATAGCTAGTTTGACTGTCCTGGCGCATAAACATCACGGAATGCTTTCCTGACGAGCTCAATATGTATATCTGGAGTAAGAATTTCGGTTTTTACCTAGCGAAAAAAACGGCGAATGATGAGCTCCAAAATTTAAGAAATTTGTTTAGCATTTTCTATTCCTATCTCGTTTCACACTATTTTTAACAGCTTACATTGCTAAACAATCAGTTTATCATCAATGTCAGCATGTTTCACTATTATCGTTTGTGAAACTTCCGTGTTCTTTTCTGTTATTCCAACTTGTTTTAATGCATGCTGGCCAAAAAATATGCGTGACCATCACGGTGATCGAACCTACGAGCTTTCGAATACTAGCTATCTGCTAACTGAGCTGCGTGGTCAGGTCTATTTGAGTATGTGATATTTCGAAACTGAGTCGATACTTCCCTCGATATGGATGTAGTCGTAGGGGTAGTCATGATCTTTATTCGTCTGAGTACCTAACACCTACAATATATTGTGTCACTTCTGTTTTGTACTTGACTGAGCTACGGCGTTTTTGCGGCCCCGCTATATTCATAGACAAGGTTTTGCTATTTTACGATATGCGTTGTTGCTAAATTGACTAACGTTTACTGTACCTTTGCTTCAGTCATCAACCATTGTACAGATACCAATAAGACAACTAGGACTCCTGTACGAACAGCGTTTTGTGCAAGTAGAGAATTCATCGTATTGAAAATTTGATCAGACTTCTATCCTTCGCGAATGCTTGTTGATAAATGATAGTAAAATCTTTAGTTCCTCGTGTTGTTTGCAGTAGCGAAGCCAGCCCGACATTTGGTCATACAAATGCAAATTTTTCTGTGTTTTTGACCGTATAAGGAATGAATTTCTAAAGAAATTAATAATGATAATGATTTAAATTTGCATAGCATGACCAAATTGTCGGGCTGGCTTCGCTACTGGTTGTTTGTGCTTTTGTAATATTTCGTTCCTGCAAATACGGAAACACTTGATGCATAATTGATATTGCCGTGAACCTGAAACCAGCCGCACACGAGAGTTCTTGCCTGAGCTAAACGTCACACAAGGTCGTAGTTCAGGTAACAAACATGATGGATCTTTGTGTCGCAGCCTTGCAACTTTACACCTAATTTTATTGAGCAGTAAAAACCAATTTCTTGGGTGATAAAAAAATTTGCAGTGATAATTTATGCAGCCTTCATTGATGACATTTGCATTATTTCACTTTCTAAGAGACAACGTGAAATTAATTTTTCCACAGACATGTCATTATATGAAACTTTTAGTATTTGGCTAAACAGATTTCGCAATGTAAACATGGTTTTCTAACATGACAATTGCAAAATTTATGTACCCTGAATTTTTTTATCACTTAATTATCAGAATTATCATAGACACAACCTCATTGGCACATCTGATAAACGAAAGAAACTTTTAGCGTGAGAGACATTATCATCCCCCATTAAATATATAAGAAATGTGACCATAAGCATGCATGATATTTTTACAAGACTTTGTGAACCAAGAACAGGGGTGTTTGGTTTGCCTCACCCACTGATGTAACGGGCCAACAAAGTGTAGTAAAAATGTCATTGGCTTATCAGACGTATATGTTTTCGGTCACGTTTCTTATATACATATATATATATATATATATATATATATATATATATATATATATATATATATATATATATATATATATATATATATATATATATATATATATATATATATATATATATACATATATGTACATATATATACGTATATATACCTATATATACATATATATATATAACAGAATATATATATAATATATATATATATATAATATATTTCTTCAAAAAATCAATACAAAAGTTTATACTTTTAATAATAACATACTATAATACGTTTCGGGGCTCAGCCCCTTCGTCAGAAACCAGAAAGTTAGCTTACACCAGATCTTAAATAGTCTCACTTTACATAAATTAACCTAATTCTCCTCCCTCACATTAAGACCCATGGGTATATATGTTTTCAATTTCTCTATCCAAAAACTTTCCCTCTCAGTGGGATTATTAACATCTGTTACGTCAATAACCTGCACCGAAAAATCCTTAATCCCCGAATGCCCTTCCGATAGAAATGTGAATACAAATGTTTACCGCAAATTTCCTTTTGTCCCTTCCCATACCTAATTAATGAGCTTTTATGGTTATTAAACCTCTTTCTGAATGCCGTCACGGTACTACCCCACATATTGTTTATCACATTTCGTGCAAGTAATTAAATAAACCACACCCAGAGAGTCGCAGGGATTAAGGATTTTTCGGTGCTGGTTATTGACGTAACAGATGTTAATAATCCCACTGAGAGGGAAAGTAGAGAAATTGAGACATATATACCCATGGGTCTTAATGTGAGGGAGGAGAATTAGGTTAATTTATGTAAAGTGAGACTATTTAAGATCTGGTGTAAGTTAACTTTCTGGTTTCTGACGAAGGGGCTGAGCCCCGAAACGTATTATAGTATGTTATTATTAAAAGTATAAACTTTTGTATTGATTTTTTGAAGAAATATATTATTATGTTTATGTCTGGGCTTATGATTATTGCAATTGTTATATATATAATATATATATATATAATAAATATATGATATGTATATATGATATGTATATATGATATGTATATATATGATATGGATATAATATATATATAATATGTATATGTATATATAATATATATATATATACATATATATATATATATATACAGGGTGTATAAAAAAAAACGGAGTCCATGTTTTGTGTTTAATTATTTCTAAATTACTGAAGCTTATAGAACAATTTTGGACTTGTTTTAAACCACGTTCTTTTCTCTTTCGAACAAGCCGTAATTCGTATTTTTACTCCGCGTAACGTACGTGCTATGACAAATTTAGTAAAAGCTATCGATTTGAGATGCCCTCCAATTATGCAAATTTACTATGTCTTTCATGGTCGCCAGATAAATTTTTAATTTTTTCGCTTATTACATAAATGGTATTTCTGTTAAACTTAATAAAACGTGTTATAAAGCTTTACAGAAGATAACGGACCGTTTACATCAACAAAAACCTTAGATTTATGTCAAAATAATGATCGAAATTAGCGTTTTGTTTATCCGCGCGTGCACAATGTTGTCGAAATTGCATAATGTTGATATTCATGAAGTCGATACAAGCTTGAACTATCCGTTCGTAGTGCACGTTAACGGTCCGTTATCTTCTGTAAAGCTTTATAACAAGTTTTATTAAGTTTAACAGAAATACCACGTACGTAATAAGCGAAAAAATTAAAAATTTAACTGGGGACCATGAAAGACATAGTGAATTTGCATAATTGGAGGGCATCTCGAATCAATAGCTTTTACTAAATTTGTCATAGCACGTATACGTTACACGGACTAAAAATACGAATTACGGCTTGTTCGAAAGAGAAAAGAATGTGGTTTAAAACAAGTCCAAAATTGTTCTATAAGCTTCAGTAATTTAGAAATAATTAGACACAAAACATGGACTCCGTTTTTTTTTATACACCCTGTATAACAGAGAGGGTGATGTCTCTCTGGCAATCAAGAAAGGCCCTGTAAGAAAGATCTACTAAAACAGGTTAGACTTTCATTAAAATGTGCATTGATAGAAAATTGTTAAAATGATGCATGTACGAGGTAAAATTTCCAACAAAAATCTTATAGACACGAAGATCTAAGCATACTGCCTCGCCAGGTCTTGATCTCAGTCACGATCACTCGTGTAAGGCAAGCTTTTTGAAATCCAATGAATTTATTGATGTGGTCATGAGCTTGATATTTGTTTGTAATACGAGTTTATGTAGAAAATTGAATGATTTTAACCACATGGCAACCACGATAGATATCATAAACTGATGTCGAAAAATCTCATGGGTAGACTTGTTAATTCCTTAATTCGATATCGTAAGATCTTATCCATGTGCATGGCGATAAATTAGTTTGCGAGAAGGCTAGCGACAAATATAAACACGTAAATGCAATATCGAAAAAAAACTGATGTCATGTGGTAATTAATATGAACATTTTAAAACACAATTACAGCTGCCGGAGACTTTCATATATGCAATTTTGTTACGGTAACAATAGACAAACTGTGCGAACACAACTTGTCGACTGCTTGTGAATAAACATACTTAGTTAAAGACATGCGACAACTTTTTGCATTCTTAGCAATGTTCAAATTATACCTAAAAAGAGACTATATAATTTTTTCCAGTAACTTGTACAAGTTCATTGCAATTATGAAACTGCTTTGCAAGCAGTTTTGATAATATCCTTTTAGACATCACAGATTATATACAGAATGACTATGTCTGTGGTGTCATTTCTTGTCCATGTTATACATCATGTTAGATAAAACAAACTATACTGAATGCTAAGGTTTCCTTTCTAACGAAGATAGATTTGTCCACCGGGGTTGCTGACTCCTTTCTTGTGATTTTGTTGATTTTTCCCACAAGGATCATGAGTTGGCCAGTAATAACGGGTGTCTCCATCAAAGTAATAATATTTCGTTGAAGCATGAAGTGAAGGTCCTCGATAATACCAATACATTATATTTGGAACCACACCACTACAAGCTGTCGCCACGTTCTTTATGTTTTGACAGTTTAGTGATCCTCCTTTCTTTTTGACCATACTTCCGCCATTTGGTTGGCAAATTATCCAATGGTTTATGTTGGATTTGACCATGAAGTCCTTTCCAATGTCCTTCCAGACATTCCAGTCAACAGCGCCCAGGGATGACTCATTGAGTGGAGGAGTGGTTGAGATTGGAACGTTAGCACTGCTGGCAGGCCAGTTTGGACGGGGGGTGACGGCATTGCTTCCTGAGCCAAAACTGTTGTAATTTGTAAAGGTGTAGCTGTAAACCAAGGTCCAGCCTCCGCCGCGAGTTTGCATGTCACAGTAAACTTGAAAGGTTTTATTGGAAGCGAGCTTGATCCAGTAAGTTCCTGACACTGGGGACTTGTATTTGGCTAAGATGTCTTTACACGACACTCCAGGAAATAATTTTGAACCAAATAAATCTAAAATAACAAAAACGGTTATCAATCCACACGTGATAAATAGTAAAATTCTCGCACTGATTTAGAACCATAACCTGATTTAGCAAAATAATGACAATGATCAAGCAAACGAATTACATTGGTGAATTCCTGTTTTCACATAACGTGCACAAATTCTCCCAGTGAAAAATCGGCGTTAAACGACATATTCGACTAGTGTAAGATTTCCTTACGGGATCATTGCAAAATTCCGCCCAGGTTCAGGTGGACCCTCTTAAAGGCAAAAACATTTTGGCACGTTTAGCAATTTTAGTTTTGACCGAACACTGCGTGCTAACGATGGAAATTCTGTGTAGGTTGCTTGAGAGGCATTCCCCCCTGTTAAGTATATAAGCTAATGTGGGTAAAACGTTTAAGGATATTTTGTGCATGAAATAACTTACAATATTTTCACAACAAGCAACCATGGGGGGGGGAGGGTGTTATTTCCATACCACTGATATCACTACCAAGATAATAACCCCCTTGTTCTATTTCCGCAAAGTTTTGATCAGTTGAGAACACTTAAACTTAAACAGACAGTAGCTACTACGTAGTGGATAAATACTTGATTACCCAAAAGAAGTGTCACAAGTTTGTGAAACTTTGAAAACACAAGGGAAATTGAACCTTAGTTTTACGAGGAGTCAATGCGATTACATATTAATTATATGCAGGATAAAATTTATTCAAACATAATTCGACAGAAATTCGAGCTTTGCTTCGAGTGTGAAATTCAAGTTTACATTTGGCTTGCATGTCATTGTATGTTAATAAGAAATAGACTGTATTTTTAGTCATAAATCGCTAGACGGTGAATTAAAACGCTGGAAAAGTCAAATCATAAATTCTTTAAAGGGAAATAGCAACAAATTTTTTTATCGTCTCATTTGAAAGAGTCTCCAAAACAATCTATAGAAGTCTATTACAGAATTTTTATACCTGCCTTACTTCATGAGATATTTAGCGGTTTCGATTCGAAAATAGCGTCTGTATCCGCTGGCTACGAGATATTTTGATTAGAAATATTAAGGGGTCCGCCATCCTGGATATTCACGCACGTACGGTAAGTGCTCTCGACTAAAACACGGAGTAGAAAAGTTTTAAACAGTATTTGATTGTTAGGGACTTGTCATAAAGTATAGGGGGGGGGGGGCTATAAAAATTTAATTATTAAAAGGCTAATTTTGTGTGGCCCACCCCTGATTTTCCTACAAAATATACTTGACCCACCCCCTATTTGGCACTAGAAATCCTTAAATATCCCCCAGTATATCCTTAAAATTTTCATGACCCACCCCTATTTGTGACTTGAAAAATTCATGACCCACGCCTCAATTTCCACGGCCCATCCCCCCTATACTTTATGACCAGTCCCTTAGTAGGTATTTAGGAGTAGCTTTAAATGGCTTATGCCTGTTGTGGCGTCACCAGAACATAGTTAATGACATAGAGATTATAAAAGAATAGAGGCGGCATCGCAGGACGAACTGCGGAACAAATTGAACAAATCTAATGGGGGGCAAATTTAGGCCCCGGATGTATAGCGATGAAAGCATACTGTTTTTGTCAATTTTTGCTTGTTTTTATGACCATGATGCACACAGATACTGACTATACTAGGAAAACATGTTTTTAGCTTTCTAGTTTTTGTAATTTCAGGTGCAGACAGCCAGATTTTTGTGTGAATATCAGAGTTTTTCAACCTTAGGTTCTCCCCAGCAATGCATAGCAACCAGTTTTTGACCGGCTTTTCACAGCGAGGTTTTGTAAAATATCTGCCAAAATATCTCACATCTGGACACAAATTGAACTTTTTTGCCTTCAGGCAGTTATCAAAATTGTTTTAGAGGTGCAACAAGGTGTACAATCAATGGTACAACCACAATACTGCGATCTATTTAAACTTTAAAGAAGTTTCCAGTGTGTTCATTTGATTTTTCGAATACAAAAATTGCATTCTCGCTAACAAATACTCAATATTAAACATACCCAATTTTATCCAGTATTCAAAACACAAAATTCAAACCTTTCAAGGCAATCCCGCACTAATCTTTAACATTTCCGCCTTAGTTTTTATTAAAAAAAAAACTCTTAGTGCGAAAAAATCGGAAAAAGTTTTTTCTCGGCTTTCTTAATCTGTTGTTGTGAACTGTCGATCAACAGCCAATAGGTGTAAGATGTTACATCCGGGTCTTAAATTTGCCCCTCATTAGCGAGCTTCAATTTGTCCCGCGAGCTTGATTGAATTTTAATCAGGATGCCGCCTCTATTCTTTTATAATCTCTATGGTTAATGAGGGTAAAAATTCATCCAAGATGGCGGACAGTTCGTTGATTTAGGTAAGAATATCTTCCGAAATGAAACATTGTCAAACTATTGTAATGGACTTCTATATGTTGTTTTTAAATCTCTTTCAAATAAGCCCAATTAAATTTTTGTTGCCATTTCTCTTTAAATTAGCGACGCGAGGCAAAGACAGGCCATTCAGCAACGTTTTAGACGTGGCATTTTGGATGAAATTCAAACAAAAGATAATGAAATAGGGGATTGATCTCATCTATTGTTTGAATTGTATTCGGCGGGACAGAAATGCGACGTCTAGAACGGGCCTTAATTTGATCAGTTGGAAAACAGTCGCATCCGTACATGCGTACGACATTTTCATAGTCATTTTTCACAGCAATCGAATTGAATATTACCTTCACAACGCTCTCCTACGAATCCGTCTTTGCACAAACAGGCGAATTGTTTAACTGGATTCCAGATCATTGTTCCGCCATTGCGACATTCATTGACTTCTCCTGTGCAAGATGCCTGGAAGAAAGGACATTGCTTTGTCACAAACTACATATCTGTTCAAAAGCCCGTGACCTTAGCTAAAGCTTGAAAATATTTCTACAAACTCCTTCCAACAGAATGGTCTCGGCAGGTCCCCGTATGTTACCCATAAAATCAGCATCAACATTTCGACTTGCATTTCCACAACTGTGTTCAGTATATTGCAATTGTTTCTTTATTCGACTTAAAATTTGTATTAGTATGGTAAGAAAATGTCCCCCCCCCCCCATAAAGTTTAACCGATCACGAGTGCTTACCAATAAGCTTCTGTCTGCGTTTACTTTTCGAAATGTCCAAACCTTGTCCTTCGCTGTTGCGTTTTTGTCAAATTTATGTTCGGTCGTGTTAGTCAACTGGCAGTTTGGTTCATTACCATTAACTTTTTCCTTGTAGTTGATCGCGACACAGAAACGATGAATTACACAAAGATGACCACACAGCGTGTAAACAGGTTGTGTGTTTTCTTCGATGATGTGGATGTTTAAACGTGACACATCTAAGATAGAATTACAGGTATTTGCGTAAAATTTTTCACTGGGTTACACCTATTCTTATTTTGCTGAGAAAAGGAGAGATTTCAGAAATTATGTATTATATTTCAGCATGGGAGAAGGTCGCCAAGCAACCAAACTATTTGAGACATGACCTTGGAGAACCTTCATGGTTCTCGACCAATAAAAAAACTAGAATGAACCCCGGCTATTACATGATCATACATAGACAATCAAATGTGCAAACCCAGGCTAAAGTCCTAAAGCCCTTAATACGGATATCACGTTTTTCTTTGGAAGTCTGTATGTAACTTTTTTACACATTTTAAACAAGAATGGTAATGACTTTGCAGCTATCGACTTTTAAACATTTTCTCGGGGTTAAACGCTATTGAATGTTTTCGTAAAACGTTTTTAACCACATTATAGTGGTAATATTTCTCTACACTAAAAAAGAAAGGAATATTCGGCATTGATTTTTAACTTTTTTGCATCCAAAAGTTTATAGACATTAAATAGATTGACGTTTTATTATTTAAAACGTTGCAGCCCAATAGCTGAATTAGGTTAACAGTATAGTGTTTGCTAGTATACTTACAAAAATTACAATTAATTGTATATGTTAATAATTGATAAACAAATTCTATGAATAATAATTGTCTAATATTAAATGTTCTGACATTGCTATGTTTTTATAAGGCGCTAGCTTGAACTGATAAATTTTTATAATCTGCGTTTTAAAGACACATAAAACTTGCGCTTGTTCCTTAATTTCAAATTAATATTCGTACCAGTTGCAAAACGGTACTCTTTTAAAAGTATACACTATGTGATCTATGTACTTGGGCAAGTCGTACAGTATCACAGCAAACTGCGTATAAGGTATTACATGCGCGTGTTATATGTTATCGTTGTGCGTATTTGCGATGTTTGACTGTGAAATAAATACACAAGTCTAATATATGCAGCAAATAATAAAACATTCGATTATTTCTGTGCGTGTGTATGCACTTACTATTTTGTACATCGCTTAAAAGAGGCGTACCTAGTATTTTTGCACATCCATATGAGACGTTTTATAGCCTGACGATTCACGTTTTATGGTTGGTGCAAATTTACATAAACCATTATTATTTGCGAAAGTTGTACAAGGGGTTGCCAAAAAAAAGGTTTATAATGACTATAAATAAGGAGAATGTTAACAAAAGTTGTGTTTTTGTACTTGCATAGGTATCTGTGTGTAAGAAGAAGCTCCTTGCAATAGCTTTTAACAAAGTTTCAAAAACAGATGTTTCTAGTGGTATGTAGCTGGGTAAAAAGTAGTGCTAAGATCATGCCGGTGAAATAAATGGACGCGCACGCAGACATACAATCACCTCCTCCGAAGGCAACTCGTGCGGCAAAAAAAAACCTGACGATAATCGAAGCAAAATTATTTCAAGCAACACTCGATATTTAAATGCACATGAAGGGATAGAAAGGGATCTAAGTTAATTAATACAATGGTAGTGAGGGAAGGTGAGTGATTCAAACGAAAAAATTACGGACTCGTCCCTTACCCCTCCCCCCCCCCCCACATCTCTATGTGGTTTACAATGCTCGGCCAAAATAAAAACGCATTCAAAATATCGTCAATATCGCAATTTTGGTTCGATTTTTGTCAGGTTTTCTGCCACACGAGTTGCCAGCCGAGGAGGCCAGGCATACAATACAAAGGAGCAGTTTAATTATTTAAAGGGCAGTGTCAGGCCATTTTGAACAATTCCTATACACTTGAAAATTTCAAACAAAACGGAAACTATGAAGAATAGTTGTAAGCACCTAAGAAGTTGAACGCAAATACAAAACTTTGTGCAGAAATTACGGATGGTCATATTTAGCTGAGGACTGATTTGGGTTGTATTGTCATTTTGGATTTTTCGTTGGCAATGAAAAAATCATATTTTGGCAAATTGTACCAAAACCAGTATAGCGCCACCAGCTCGACGATTTAGTCCAGCTATGCAAATATTTTTGTGTTTATTGACTGTAAGCACAGCGATTTCTAAAGGAATGAATGATTTTAATCGTTTAAAATATAAACAGCGAGACTAAATTGTTGGGCTGCTGGACAAAACTCCTTCTAATATTGCATGTTGGAGCTTTAATGTGATTGTTACTCGTAGGTTGTAACTGAATGTATTTACAATGTATTTTTTGGAAACTTCAGTCCAGTTTTTCAATATAAGACATTTTTATTGAAAAGGCGTGAGACTGTCGCTTTAACAAAAGATCAGTGCTTAATGTGCGTTAAAGAAAACGCTTCAAATTCTGCATGTTAATAATTCGATTGCAGTTTTATTTAAGCCTTCAAAATGTAATGTGCTGTTATTAAGGCCTCCCGGATTAGTCGTCGAGAATGGCTAAAATAATTTGTAGTGCAGCAGGTGAATGACACGTCAGCTTAGTTGAAGCGTTTTAAAAGGAGCAAAGTAGATCCAAAAACGTCAAGCTTTGTTCTCTATCCCATTACTCACACAAAAGGAGCATTATTTATTCATGCCTATGGAGAAAATTAAGCATAGTTTATGCTATATATATCATTTTCAAACATCGATCTGCTTCTACAATCTGTGTAGTCAAAAATTAGCCAAATCTTTCTCGTAAAAAATGTTTCAGAAAACTTTCTATTCGTACTTTTTCCAACTCTAAGCTGTTATGTACACGTCTAATTTAAATTTGTGCCATCCAATTTTCTGTTTATGTTTGTTCCTATAGCAACACTGGGGGAACAAGAGATGACTCTAAGTGAAAAACAATTTTGAACTAATAGAACTATCCAGTATAGTTTAGTTGAGGTTTCCTCGTGAAGTAACACTAGATCAATAAGAGATTATCCTTACTGGGTCTCTGAGAAGAAAAGTGTAGAATTGATAAAGCTATCCAGAATAATTAAAATTAGTTTTTGTTCTAGAATGGCTATGCGGATAATATGCTTCTTGTCATGCAGCAGGTGAAATAACACGTCGGTTCAGTGTAAACCTTTTAAAGGGGGCAAAATGATTCGAGGGAAATATCACATTTTGAATAGTATTGCGGCAGATTTATTATTCACAAAAGAGCATTAGAAACAACTAAACATTATTTAAACTGTCAAATTCAAGCATGTGCTTCTAGAATGGAATGCAAAAGAAAGTCGAAAATTAGTCAAAAAATTTTAACTTCCTTTCCAAATTAAATCCACTTGTAGGCGTCTAATTTAAACACTAAAATACAATTAAAACACTGTTCATCGTCAAGGACACGCGTTATAAGTTGTCGCGAAAACATTTTCCTTTACTTAAAATAAGTTGGTAGGGCTGCTGTATAGAAACCCGAAGATGTGAGGTTAAAATCCAGTTGAGACAACAAATTTTCGTTGTTCTAAGCAGTGTCAGATTAAAAATGAATGGTATCTCAATTTTTCCCGACGGTCGTTAAATTTAGCCCTCTGAGTGCGGCTATTTCAGAGACCTCCATTTCCAAAATTTTATCGAAGCAGCATGTAGCTTTACTGGCGTACCAGCTTAGCGGTCTCGACGTTGGTGCAAGCGCGACTAATCCCAGAAAGGCTCCGGGGCCTCAAAGAAGGTGCGGTGCACACTACTCGGCCTTTTTTTTTTATCTATTTTCTATCAAATTTTCGTTGAATTGTGCGAGATAGGTGACGAACAAAATTGTATTATAAAATGTATGACAGAAAAATAATTTTCCAGTATATTGCTGCACGCGCTTACGTTTGTGGTGTCTTTGCGCGGCGTGATTTTCTTTCGTGATCGGCAGTGTTATTAAAAACGTTTAAAACTCATTTTCACCCTTTTTGATAGTTGTGCTAAAAACTGTGTTCCAATTTTGCTGTTGTTTTGTTAGGGATAATGGCATCGCACTGCCATACGCTGCAAGAGTAGAACTGTATTGCAAATTGCAGGAAAAATTGCAGTGTGTGACAGTACCTTTATTCAGCTAAAGATGCGCATATGTTTTCGCAACATGAGTTTATTGCAACCTACGGACAACAAAAAAGCGCTTGTAACTTTGTCATCCAAAAGTTAACGCGAGCATTTTTGTTATTTTGTACGAATGACATGCTCCTACAATGAATGTAAATTTAAGAACAATCGATTTAAACGCGTGCTCGGCTTTATGTTATCGACTCGAAATTGCTGCGTTGTCAAATTAACTTAATTCTATAGCGTGAAATATTGGCAGCTATACCTTACGCTGGCGTCATCATCATTAAACTTGTGGAATTATCAATTGAAAACGCTTACAGTCGTGTTTAGAATGAAATGTATCTAAGCACTTACGACTCCGTAGGATAGGAAACATTTCGGGTCCACGGGAAGACATCATGATAGTATGGTCTCCAGTCACAAACGTGTCCAGCATATGGAAACCCATGGAAACATAAAAGGTAAAAATTATTACACGAAACAGCTTCATGATCCAAATTGATCGACTTCAACTTTCTCAGCAGCTTCTTCTGAAAAGTTTTGCGTGTGTGACACTCGATCGTGTATACTCTTGTAGATATGGCATTCCTTGGAAAATAACGCATTATGATTGGACAGTTCATATCAGCCCAGATGCTTTCAATTATCAAAGTCGTTTAAAAACATGACTAATTTTCAGTGGCGTAGAGAGCCCGAAAATTTAGCCCCGCTACGCAAATTCCAAGTTATTTTTAAGTTATCATCATTCATTTCTTTGGAAATTCATTGTTTTCGCAGTCAGTGGATGTGAAAATATTTGCATAACGGGACTAGATCGTCGGGCTGGCTGCATCGAACGTTTAAGGTTGCAAATACTCTAGAATATGACAATTTAAATGACGGTTAAATTCTTCCGTAAGCATGAATAAATGATACTTTTTGTGTAAATAATAAATGTAGCTACCTGTAGCAATATTATGTTATTCGAAACATAACATTTCTGGTTCGAGTTAGGTCGGCCTCTTAAAAAGGTTTACACTAATGTGGAGTGTTATTTCACCTGCTGCATGATTGGAAACCAAACTGTTTAGCCACTCTTAATGCAGGCCTAGTTCGAGTTAAAGTCCAGTATATGTATAATCCCATATTGACCCAGTGTTACAGGAGAAAATCTTACTTAAAGGGAAATGGCAACAAAAAATGTTATCGTCTCATTTGAAAGTGGCTCCAAAACAATACATAGAATTTTTATATCTGCCTTATTTGGTGTGATATTTTGATTTGAAATATTTACTTGTCCACCATCTTGGATATTTGTGGATATGCATAATACGTCACAACTGGGGTCACGCAATTTGTTTTTCTTACGACACAAGGATTAATCTTCTCCAATAACCACTCACATGGTAAGTGTTTCGGATTTCAGTACGGATTGAAAAGGTTTCAAAAATATTTTATTTGGTGGTAGGTATTTAGGAGAAGCTTTGAATGACTTATCCCTGTTGTGACGTCACCAAAACATTGTTAATGAGGTAAAAAATTAATCCAAGATGGCGGACAGTTCGACAATTTAGGTGACAATATCTCCCGAATTAAAACAGATATAAAAATTTTGTAGTAGATTTCTATATATTATTTTAGAGTCTCTTTCAAATGATACAATAAAAATTTTTGTTGCCATTTCCCTTAAGCTAACTTTGCAACTGTTTGTAATAGAAAGCTCCAGCTATCAGCTCTAAACTGTCTTTCCTAGAGGTCAAATAAGGATCATTTTACATTGATCTCAGCTTCGTCCCGGCGCTTTGATATTCTATGGCGAATACACACACGTGGGAAATATCGGGGAAGCGCCTGGTAGAAACCGTATTCAGGATGGCGGATTTACAAGTGTGTTAATAATATCAGTGTTTGCCATGGTGTTTACTGTGTCAGAAAGGCCAGTCCTCCAGGCCTTTTGAAATGCGAAAAGGATGCCCTAAACGATAATTGTGTTGAAAAGTTGGGGAGGGCAATGACATCGCCGCATCAACCTTCGATCATCATCCCCAGAGCTTCCACTAAAGTAAATTAAATATCTCCAAGAATTGAACCCTACCCCAATATTTCCACTATTTTTATGGATAAACAAAGAAGCATATTTATATAAGGCATATTTGACAATGAGTAAATTGCAAAAATGCGTTGAAATAGCTTTAAACTATCATGTAAAGTTATTTTTGGATCACGCCCCTGTAGGAAATCAGCTGCAGTTGACGAGGTAAGCGTGTATGAATAAAGTTATACTACTGCTGCTGCTGCTTCTACTTCTACTACTACTGAACTAACTTTATTTATACTTGGAAGCTCTATCAGTTATAAACTGTCCAGTGTTTCAGGAGTAATTCTGGACTAAACAAAGTTTAAGTTCTCTGAATAGCTATATCTGTTCTAGAGAATGAACTGTTCTTCCTAGAGGTGGAATAAATATAAGGATCGTGTCTTATTGTCCTCGTGCATGTTACTAGAAAAGGAAACCTTAAGTGACTAATTAATGGTCTAGAGAGAAGTGTGAAAACTAAATAGAATAGTAAATCGGCTAATTCATTTCATTCCTCTCGGGAGTTTAGTCGTGCTTTCTCCTTTTTAATGGCACAGCTTCCTTCAGTCGTAAATTTATCGGGTCAGTGTCCTTAGCAATAATCTTAATGTTATAGCGTCCTTTACATTATTTTGACGGTTGTTTAAATAACTATTCTAATTAGCTTTCACACATCCTGCATGTTTTCATCTCTCTTAGTCACTTAATTTGTATATATATTTTTACAGTTTTACATAATTGCTTAGCTTGCTTGTGTAGCTGATATTCTGTATTTTTCGTATCTCTGATGATGTCGTATCACGACGAAAGCTTGTACAACATTTTTATTAAAATTTAGAGTAGTTGAATCACTTTAATTCGTATTAATATCTTATTAATCCTGTTGTGTTACTACTGGAGAAAATCCAAACTAAAATCAACATTATTTATACTGCATAGCCTAGAGCTTCAAAGAGGATGATATTTTTGTTTAGCTTTTGCCAATGACAGATAAGCTGACGGAATCTGCAGAGGAAAGTGTTTACTGAGAGTAACACCTTTGTAAGTAGAAAGCTTAGTTTCTCAATGAAAATTTCGAGCTTTTTAAGTTTTAGAAATAGCTATAAGATGCTTTATAGACATTAGATTGGTTGAAGAAAAGAGCGAATTTGTCTTGAATTTCAACTGCTAAATGTTGAACACTTTTTAATTTGTACACACGTGTTTGAACACAATACATTCAGAGCTGTATAAATGCCGCAAATTTCGACTGTATATTTACTGACGTCTTTGTGTTGGGAATTACTGTTGGAAAAATGTGTTAATAAATATTTTAGTTCTAAAATGAGTAAAATCTCACACAGACAGTTCTGTTTGCAGTCTTGCAGAGTATAGCAAGAGTATATACAGACATAAAATGTGTTGCTAATAAATTTAGTATGACCAAAAATATAACCAAAGATTTGTATTAATATAAAATTATGGTTGATATTTTATCTTTATAAAGCATGTTTTAACAACAGCTATTATTGGTCTGTCAATAGTACAAAATAGAAAATAAAAGGGTCATTTGAGTAGGAAAGGGTCATTTGTGTTTTGTGCATGTTAGACTACATTCTAAGCTGAATATATCCAGCATGCATTGAACAAATCATGATAGTATATACAGTAAATAGTAGCATATCTTTGGTGTGGAGTCTACATAGAATGTACCTTGGTGTACATGTAGCATTACCTAACCTGCCAAGTCTCGCCTACTTGCGTTTAATCTCACCCCACACGCCCAACATATTTTCTTAAACTCACACCTGAAAGACAGTGTTTACCAACCTTATGTCTTTATAGTCTGATTTTGCATATGATAGAGACACGTACATGATCACATTATGTGAATATTCAGTGCGTTAGCTACAGTAAAAAACGTTAAACGCTGTTTTTCCAATTACTTTGAGCCTGCAATTTCTCAATTTCGGTCAGCCAGAAAGTAGTTGTTTTATTAATATTCAATTAAATCATTTTTCACATCTGATAATGGACCACTACAGTAACTGCAGATCTTCTTAGAAGTAAGTCAGGCAATATTCCTTTCAATAAATCCAGCAATGTTCTTTCAAAATTCCTTTAGATATATATGTATATATATGTATAGGTTATCATATGAGAGGCGAGGTGATATCAGTTTTATCGCTCGGACAAAATATGATATCGTAACGAGAGCGATAAAACTGATATTACCGAGTCTCGAATATGATAACCTATTTATCACATACTTGTGCCTTTATTTAGAGCAAAAACCAGATTATATTTTCAAATTATTTACACTTCGAGTACATTTCAAAATGAATTCAAAATGATTGTTTAAAATACGTTAAACAGGTAGAAATTACAAAAACAAACCAAAAATAACTTATCTTTTAATAGCTGCAAATTTCTTTGTGTTATTTTCCTTGTATTGTTTAATATTTTTATTCTTATCTCTCTATCGATCCTTCAGTCGGACGCCATCTTTGTTTTGAGCGGGACAAAAAACGATATCGCGGGACAAAAAACGATATCACGGGACATATCGTTTTTATGTCACCGTGTTATCGCCCCGATAAAGGCACAAGTATGTGATAAATATGTATAACCAGAAGTAAAATATAAACATATACATATACATATATATATATATATATATATATATATATATATATATATATATATATATATATATATATATATATATATATATATATATATATATATATATATATATATATTTATATATACATATATAACAATTTACAAAAATAAAGTTTCAATTAGTTGTTACTCAGAGTTTCATGCCATTACAGGCAATCATCAGACAACTAAAGAATTGTTGACCGTTGTTTATTGTTTGCTCACGTCACGTAGGTTTCTTGCGTGCGCTGGTGGAATTCGCGCGGTTAAATTTTCCCGCGAGAAACCTTCTTTGGTGGATGCAACGCGAGAAAAGTCTGATGATTGCCTGTAATGACATGAAACTCTGATTAACAACTAATTGAAACTTTATTTTTGTAAATTGTTAATAAATTTTGCTCTACCATAATGTATTGAGCACTTTTGAAATTATATATATATATATATATATATATTTGAATATTTGTATATTTGTATATTTAAAGTACACAAATATTCCAGCTCCACACCTGTTTGTGTTGAGCACTATCGTTCAAGATTTGTTGGACCGAAAAATCAACATTATTATATATATGTGTATAGATCCATCCTCCGCCGCGAGTTTCCATGTCACAGTAAACTTCAAAGGTTTTATTGGAAGCGAGCTTGATCCAGTAAGTTCCTGAAGCAGGGGACGTGTATTTTGCTGAGATGTCTTTACACGACTTTCCAGGAAATAACTTTGAACCAAATGAATCTAGAATAACAAAAATAGTTATCACTCCACACGTGATAGATAGCAAAATTCTCGCACTGATTTGGAACCATAAGCTGATTTAGTAATATAATGAGAGTGATAAAGAGTCGAGCTTTTCCAAAAATCGAGCAAACTAATTACATTGGTGAATTCCTGTTTTTGCATCACGTGAACAAATTCTCCCAGTGAAAAACCGGCTTTAAACGACATAGTCAACGTGTGTAAGATTTCCTCACGGGATCATTGCAAAATTCCGCCCAGGTTCAGGTCGTTCCTTTTAAAAGCAGAAACATTTTGGCGTGTCCAGATGTTTTAGTTTCAGCGGATGGAAATTCTGTGCAAGTTTGCTTGAGAGGCACTCTCCCCCTGCTAAATACAGGGTGTATCAAAAAAAAGGTAATCGAACTTTGCAGTGCTCTAGTGCGTTCATTATACAATCTACAGAAATCATTCTTTCGCAGGCGGAAATACCAGGCTTTTAGCTTTCGATTGTCATTTTTGTGGAATTTGAAGAAAGACTGGGCAAATACGAATCAAATGAAAATAGCCGGTCGAAATCGCATATTTTCACCGTTGGGAGTTCATTGAAAATCTGTTGAAATTTAAACCCATTAGGGAATTAAATTACAAAATTAATTGACCGATTTTAGCTTAGGTAGTAAACTTCTGGCATTTTATTAGTGATGTTAATTGTTTCTCGTGACAGATAAATGATTAATGAAATTTTCTTTTCTTATTCGCTGCCCTAGTAATGCTCAGAAGTGAAAATATGTGATTTCCACCGGCTATTTTCATTTGATTCGTATTTGCCCAATCTTTCTTCAAATTTCACAAAAATGATGACAATCGAAAGCTAAAAGCCTGGTCTTTCTGCCTGCGAAAAAATGTTTTCCGTAGATGGTATAATGGACGCGCTAGAGCACTACAAAGTTCGATTACCTTTTTTTTGATACACCCTGTATATAAAAAATGCGAGTAAAATGTTTAAGGGCGTTTTGTGCATTAAATAACTTTTTACAATATTTTCACAACACGCAACCAGAGAGGGGGGTAGGGTGTTATTTCCCCACCAGTGTTATCACTACCAAGCAATTACCCCTCCCCCTGTTCTATGTTCTCGACGATTTGGTCAGATTGGAACGCTTGAATCTATACAGACAGTATAAAATTTCTTCACACGATTTTTCAGAAAATAATTTTGAACCGAATAAAATCTACAATGACAAAAAATATGGTAAAAATTCCGTGTTCTCATATAAATCTTAATCCAAGCCCTAACGTAGTTACTGTCCCGTTTGCATATTTCCTCTTTGGGCCATTGTTTGCATGTACTTATTTATTTATATTGTGGTTCCAATAAAGGTTAAACTAAACTAAACTAACCCAAACCTTAATCCTAACCAGCGTTTTATTTGTCACGTTTTAACTTTGACGGATTGAAGATTTGATTAGATTTAGGGCTTGACGTTCGCGTACTGAGAACACGGAATTATTACCAAAAATATTCAGTCCACTCGTAATAGATAGCGAAACTCTCGCACTGATTTTGTAACATAACCTGATTTAGTAAAATAATGAGAATGATAAAGAGTCGAGCTTTTGAAGAAATCGATCAAACTAATCATTACATTGGTGAATTCCTGTTTTCGTATCACGTGCACAAACTATCCTAGTGAAAAACCGGCTTTAAATAGCCGGCAATAAACAATGATATTTCGTATTTCTTAGTCCCGTACGCAACGCTAAATTCCTATTGGTTAACATTCAATTTGATTGACAAATTAATGTTTTAAATTAATATTTTCACAACAAGCAACCGGGGGGAGTGTGTTATTTTCCCACCATGCAGTGATATCACTACCGAGGCAATAACCTCCCTCCCCCCATGCACACACCCCTGTTCTATTTTCGCGAAGTTTTGGTCAGTTGGGAACACTTAAATTTATACAGATAGTAGCTACACATTAGTGGCCAAACACTTGAAAACCCAACAGTTTAAACACAAGAGAAATTAAACCTTAGTTTTACGTGGAGCCAATGCGATTACATGTTAATCATAATTCGCCAGAAATTCGAGCGTCGCTTCGAGTGTCAACTTCAAGTTTAGATTTGGCTCGCATGTCATTGCATGTCAATAAGAAATAAACTATATTTTTAATCCTAAATCGCTAGAAGGTCAGTTCAAATGCTAGAAAATTAAATCATAAATTCTTCGAATTAGCGACGCGAAGCTAAGACAGGCCATTCAGCAGCGTTTCAGACGAGGCATTTTGAATGAAATTCAAACAACATATAATGAATTAAGGGATTGATCTCATCTATTGTTTGAATTGCATTCGACGGGATGGAAATGTGACGTCTAGAACGGGCCCGAATTTGATCATTTCGAAAACAATTGCATCGGTGCATGCGTAGGAAATTTTTCATAGTCATTTTTCATAGCAATCGAATTGAATATTACCTTCACAACACTCTCCTACGAATCCGTCTTTACACAAACAGGCGAATTGTTTAACTGGATCCCAGATTATTGTTCCGCCATTGCGACACTCATTAACTTCTCCTGTGCAAGATGCCTGGAAGAAAGGACATTGCCTTGTGATAAACTACATATCTGGGGCCAGTTGTTCATAAGTCGGTGATCTTAGCTATAAAGCTTGAAAATATTTCTACAAACTCCTTCCAACAGAATAGTCTCGGCAGGTCCTCTTATGTTACCCATAAAATCAAGATCAACTATGACCTTCAACATTTCGACTTGTATTTTTACAACTGTGTTCAGTATATTGCAATTGTTTCTTTATTCGACTCAAAATTTGTATTGCTAAATTTTAGTATGGTAAGAAAATGCCCCCCCCCCCCCCCATAAAGTTTAACCGATCACGAGTGCTTACCAATAAGCTTCTTTCTGCGTTTACTTTTCGAAATGTCCAAACGTTGTTATTCGCTGTTGCGTTTTCGTCAAATTTATGTTCGGTCGTGTTAGTCAACTGGCAGTTTGGTTCATTACCATTAACTTTCTCCTTGTAGTTGATCGCAACACAGAAACGATGAACTGCACAAAGATGGCCACACAGCGTGTAAACAGGTTGTGTGCTTTCTTCGATGATATGGAAGTTCAAACGTGACACATCTAAAATAGAATTATTTGTTTTAAAATTGGGTTTCACTGGGTTACACTTATTCTTATTTTGCTGAGAAAAAGAGAGATTTCAGAAATTTTATACTATATTTCAGCATGGGAGAAGGTCGCCAAGCAACCAAGCTATTTAATAAAACTCCCGCGTCAAGACCAATTTGATATCTTAATCAAAGTAACAAATAGACTAACACTTTACCGCTGTCTGTTCAGTTTAGATACACGGTATGACGTCATAATGTGACAAGCAAAAAGTGGACCGCGAAGACAACGGCAAAATGTTATGTATTTGTTTTATATAATAAAAAAAGTGAAAAATGTTTGCCAGAATAGCTTTGTAGTGCGACGAAGACTTTTTGCACGCCATTTGACGTTATCTTGATCTATACAAGACAACTCACGCTATTGGCTGCTGATAATTCTGAAACGGCTATGATTGGCTTATCGTTAAAATTGCGTCAGCCGTGCGTTTGTTCGCTAATATCGTAGTTCTCAACCAATTAAAAACTAGCATAAACCCCGGTTATTACATCATCATAGACTTACAATCAAATGTGCAAACCCAGGCTAAAGTCCTAAAGCCCGTGATGCGGATATTGCATTTTACTTTGGAAGTCTGTAACTTTTTTTGCACATTTTAAACAAGAACGGTAATGTCTTTGCAACTATCAACTTATTGGGGTTACACGCTATTGAATGTTTTCGTAAAGCATTTTAACAACATTATACTGGCAACATTTCTCTACACTCAAAAGGAAAGGAACATTCAGCGTTGATTTTTAATTTTTTTGCCGCCAAAAGTTCATAGACATTAAATAGATTGAGATTTGTTATACAATTAATTATATGTTAATAGGTGGTTTGCAATCGACGCCATCTAATTGGTTGACTTTTGAAGCACATGGCAACCACAAAGTATCTATTCATTATTTCTGATCCTATCGAGCCATACATCTTTAAAGTATCATTCATAATACGCTAAAACTAACGATCAAATAGTAAATTGACACAAGTACTTCGCTGCAAACAGCTGAAGTAATTTGCAGAGTCAACCAAGATAGCGCCCAATGACACGAAATGACGTCATGTGCAAACCAAGAATAAGCTGTATATGTATGTTAATAAGCTGTATATATATTAATTATATATGTTAATAAATGTTCTAACATTGCTACGTTTTTATAGGGCGTTAGAACTGATAATTTTTTATAACCTGCGTTTTAAAAACACTTAAAACTTGCGCTTGTTCCATAATTTTAGATTAATATTATTGTGCGGAGGAAGTTATTGTCTATGAATGAATTGTATTTTCTTGGTAAAACTTTTTTAGCATCATCAGTGACAATATTTTTGGAACTCAAAATGAACGCAAGCATTCAGCGTGGTTTTTATAGCTTTTTGAGAACAATAGCCGAAGTCGACAGCACGTGAATATACGAATAAACACCCCTTCCCAAGCCACACTCTATAGTTAGGCCTGGGTATTTTATACACTACCCAAAAGTATACACCTACTTGGGACAAAAAAATAGCGAGAAGAAACTTTAAAATGAATTAGTTGTAGTATTGTTGAGTTTTGCTCCAATTTTAATAATTTTCTCGCAAGCTTTGTTGTTAAGGGTGCTTGAACTTTCTAGAGCCATAATTTAACGACTTTGACATACGATAGGGCGTATGTACACAAAACTTTTATGTAAAATTGTCCACTCAGATGGGCGTAAAATTAACATTTTGGAATATATATTGTTTTTGGTAAAATACGGTGCACTTAAGATGTAATTTCACCCGAAAAATTAAAATTTCCAGTCGGGAAATCGTGCTTTTTACTTTCGCCATTGTCAGCATAGCCTTTGGAACATACAAATCTTCAGCAATACATATCTTCTTCTTCCTACATACATAGCTTCTTCTTCCTCCCAGCTTGTAATTAAATTTTGCTAAAATTTTAATGAATTTTTGTCCATACATTTGTAATGAACCCATCATGTACTTGATATCTAAGCATATAATGCATTATCTATATTTGTCAACAATTTCCCATTCAAACATATATGCATGCCAAAGTTTTTTGTCTTTTCGGCCTGTTTTATATACGTCGCATTTCAGTCGCATCGAATGCAATACAAACAATAGGTAATGAGATGGCTAACCTCGATTTTCCATTGTGACGCTACTGAATGCGGCGTATAAAACAGACTTAATAAGCAGTTTATGATGGAGTGTTTGCTTCATAAAGTGCTTTTAAGTATTGGCAGCAGCTTATCCTTCGTTGTCTTGAAGCAGTGCGTATGATATTAAAACGTCTAGACAGAGGCTAAACTCTCTGCCCTCTATCATGCAATTAGATGGAAATACGAGAAAAACGTCATTTTTCATTTAATTTTACATATGAAATTTACTTTTTAAATTGTTCATGCAATCCCACATATATACGAAATCTACAGAAATTAATTTTTTCATGCACATTTATTTGTTTACAACAAATTTCTAAGTTTAAAATTTCACATATGAAGTAATCATTTTGATAGGTGAAATGTTCCAATTCCGCATCAAATTTCACATGTGAAATTACATGTGAATTTTTTGCGGGGTTCAATACTATCGCGCTCGGTTGCCTATAAAGTAAGACTCTTCCTTGAGACGTGTCAAAGCGGGATTGTCACATTGATATACGTGCCAGACCACATTTTACTTTATCGTTTCAGGTAGTGGAAGAACCTATACTTTTAGTGTCAGATTAATAAGAATGATGAATCTAGTTTCCCATACATATTTCTGCGAATTCATTGGCTCTAAAATAAAATTGAAACACTGTTCATCGTCAAAGACACGCGTTATAAGTTGTCGCGAAAACATTTTACTTTAAGGTTGCGGTATAGAAACTCGAATATGCGAGTTGAAAATCCACTCGAGAGAACAAATTTTTCCTTGTTCTGTGCAGTGTCTGATTATAAATGAATCTAATTTTTTATATCTCTGAACGAGGATGATATCTTCTTTTTTCCCGATAACCGTTAAATTTTGCCTTCTAAATGCGGCCATTTCAGAGAGACCTAGATTCCCAAAATTTTATCGAGGCAGCATGTAGCTTTACTGGCGTACCAGCTGGGCGGTCTAGGCGTTCGTGTAAGCGTGACCAATCCCAGAAAGGCTCCAGAGTCTCAAAAACAGTCTCATGATGCATGATGAACATGATCACGAAGACTTTAGGTTACAGGAGGTGTATCTGCCAATACTCGCCATTTTTTACCCGATTTTTATCAAATTTTGGTTGAATTTTTCGAGCTAGGTGACGAACAAAACTGTCTTATAAAATGTATGACGGAAAAATCATTTTCCAGTATATTGCTGCACGTTTACGTTTGTGGCGTCTTTGCGCGATGTGATCTTCGTTCGTGATCGGCGGTCTCACCAAAAACGTCTAAAACTATCATTTTTACCCTTTTTGATAGTTAACGCAAACATATTTTTGTTATTTTATACTCATGACATACACCTACAATGAATGTAAATTTAAGGACAATTGGCTTAAACGTACGCTCGGCATTTTAGTGCATGTTATCGACTCGAAATTGCTGCGTTGTCAAATTAGCGACCTTAAGCTTACAAGCTTATTCTAGTACGGGGACGTGACAAAAAGAAACAGTCTTAAATTTACACTTGGGAAAAATTAGTGTTATTAAGAACCTCAATTGGCCGGACGAATGTCCAACGAGAACTTCTGATAACATCATATTAATGCACGAAAATGAGCAGAAGTTTAAAATCGCATAAGCGTTTTAAACATGCATCGCCGTCGCTCTGTGTACAACTGCAACATACAGATTATCACGTCTTGTGTACAACGTCTAAATTTGAAGCTGCGACAACTACTACTTTGAATTACATCTTACAACCTTTCACAATCTTTAACCCCGTGTTTATATCAAACCTTAAACTGTACACTTTTCATACAATGGATAATAGAAAACATTTTTTCCGCAATTATTTAGTTCAATATCATTTAGTTTGCCGTCGCCGTCGTGTTACCGTCCTACATGCTTAAGGTCTCTATTAACTTAATTCTATAGCTTTCAGGAAACATTGTACTTGATAACTGCCTTAATTTCAAAGATTTTCATTAGAAATTTGCCCTGATGACAGATCTATTTCTAAGCAATAATATAATATGCGAGAAAAAAACTTTAGGAAATTTTAAAATTTTGTAACTTGTAATAAATTCTGTAAAATTCCACAAATTCTGTAACCTTAATCAGCGTGAAATATTAACAGCTATATCTTACGCTAGCGTTAGATCATTAAACGTGTGGAATTATCAATTCAAAAACCCACAGAGGCGTTTAGAATGAAATGTATGTAAGCACTTACGACTCCGTATGATAGGAAACATTTCAGGTCCATGGGAAGATATCATGATGGTATGGTCTCCAGCCACAAACATGTCGAGCATATGGAAACCCATGGAAACATAAAAGGTAAAGATCATTACACGAAACAGCTTCATGACCAAATTAAGCGATTTCAACTTTCTCGGCAGCTTCTTCTGAAAAGTTTTGCGCGTATAAAATTCGATCGCATGTACTCTTGCAGATATAGGCGTTCCTTGGAAAATAACGCATTATAATTGGACAGTTCATATCAGCCCATGTGCTTCCACTTATCAAATCCGTTTAAAAACATTTCAAGTTTGACGCCAGCGAAAATTCGGCGTCCCCAAATACTTAAAGCTAAATGGGAAACTGTTGACATACCTATAAGTGCTAACTATGAACAACATATTTCGATTTACACGCTAACAATTATATATTTATCAGCATTTCAATTTTTTTATGAACTCGCTTAGTATCGATTCTTTTGAACAGTATATGTTTTATCAAAGTATTTTAAACTACTAGCATGATCACATTCTTGTATTTTCCAAGTTAGAACTTTGCAATTTCTACTGTACTACTATTTTCACTGGCTTCTAAAATAAATGTTGGCAGGTTTTGAGTGGCTTTAGTGAGTGAAAACACCTGTACTTATATATGAATTAAGTTACTTGTACTATATATATAGAAGTCGACTAGAAGGATCAACTTTTATTATATAAAGTATATGGCGCTTTATAAGAACTTCTGGCACTGATAAACTGATAATCTGACATTTTTCTCGAGACTATTTATGATATTTTCTCATGTGAAAATTATCGCTTTTCAAACAATCGTCTATCATAGCTTATATCGGATATTTTACATTGCTAGAACAGAATGTAGTTTATACAATAATCAGCGCTCACTCTTGAGACATGTTCAACATTCGAAATAAACCTGGTATATTTCCGCGCATTAATGTAGTATTCTCTATTTATTGATCCAGTGTTACTCCAGGAGGAAACCCAAACGAAACTAACTTAATTAACTTTATTTATACTATAGAAAGCTTAATCAGTTCTAAACTGTTCTTCTTAGAGATCCAGTAAGGATAATTTCTTATTGGTCCATTGTTACTACAGAAGGAAACCTAAACTAAACTAACTTTATTTATACCGGATAGCTCTATCAGTTCTAAACTCTTCTTCCTCGTGGTCCAGTAAGATCATCTCTTATTGATCCAGTGTTACTACAGGAGAAAACGTAAACTAAACTAACTTTATTTATACTGGATAGCTCTATCATCTATCAGTTCTCAACTGTTCTTCCTAGAGGTCCAGTAAGGATAATCTCTTATGGATCCAGTGTTACTACAGAAAAAACCCGAAACTAAACTGACTTTACTTGCACTGGAAAGCTTTATCGGTTTTAAACTGTTCTTCCTAGAGGTCCTGCAGTAAGGATTATCTTTTATTGAGCCAGTGTTTCTACAGGAAGAAACCTATACTAGACTAACTTTATTTATACTGGATAGCTCTATCAGTTCTAAACTGTTCTTTCTAGAAGTCCTGTAAGGATCATTTCTTATTGGTCCAGTGTTTCTACAGGAGGAAACCTATCGTAAACTAGCCATATATTGGATAGTTCTATTAACCACAAATTGTTCTTCACTTAAAGTTAACTCTTATTGATCTAGCGTTGCTATGAGAACAAATCTATAAACAAAAAATTGGATGGGACTTTTTGGGTTTAAATTACATGTCTACATAATTGAGCTTGCATATGGTTGTACTTTATGGAAAGAAAGTTTTAAGTATTTTTTTCCATAAAAATGTTTGACTAATTTCCGACTATCCCTCGAACTTCGTTTAAGGCAAAAGACACTCTAGAAGCACCTGCAATGAATATGACAATTTAAATTGAGTCTAAGTTCTTCTGTAAACATGAATAAATAATGTTTTTGTGTAAATATTAAACGTATCGTCAAATTACAATATTATTCGAAACCTGACATCTCTTTCTCGGATCATGTCGACCTCTTTAAAAGGTTTACACTACATTGACGTGTTTTTCACCTACTGCACGAGTAGAAGCCAAAGTATTTTAGCCATTCTTGATGCCTAATTCGAGTTAAGGTCCAGTAAGGGTGATCGCATATTTATCCAGTGTTACTACAGTGGGAAACCTAAACTAAACTGACATTATTTATCTATAGTGGACAGCTCCATCAGTTCTAAACTGTTCTTCCTGGAGGCATAGTAAGGATCATCTCTTATTGATCTAGTGTTGCCACAGGAGGAGACCTAAACTAAACTAACTTTATTTATACTGGATTATAATTAATTTTCAGTGACGTAACCGGCCCGACATTTTAGTCCCGCTATGCAAATTTCAAGTTATTTTCAAGTTATTATCCTCATTCATTTCTTTAGAAATTTATTGTTTTCGCAGTCAGTGAATGTGAAAATATTTCTATAACGAGACTGAATCGTCGGGCTGACTACGCTGTTAATTTTCGACTTTCCCTCGAACGTTTGAAGGTTGCAGATATTCTAGAATATGGCAATTTAAATGACGGTTAAGTTCTTCCGTAAGCATGAATAAATAATGTTTTTTGTGTAACTAAGAAATGTACCGCAATATTAATATATGTTATTCGAAACATGACATTTCAGGTTCGAATTAGGTCGGCCTTTACACTGTTGCGGCGTGTTATATCAAATCCGTTTAAAATCATTTCAAGTTTGAAGCCAGCGAAAATTCGGCATCCCCAAATAATTAAAGCTAGATTGGAAACTGTTGACATACAGTACCTAAGTGCTAACTATTAACAACATATTTCGGTGTACACGCTAACAATTATATATTTATGAGCATTTCAATTTTTTTATGAACTAGGCTCAACTCGTTTGGTATCGATTCTTTTGCACAGCATCTGTTTTATCAAAGTATTTTAAACTATTAGCATGCTCAAATTCTTGTATTTTCCAAGTTAGAACTTTGCAATTTCTACTGTACTACTATTTTCTTAGGCTTCTAATGTTGACAGGTTTTGAGTGGCTTTAGTGAGTGAAAACACCTGTACTTATATATGAATGAAGTTACCTATACTATATATATATATCTAGAAGTCGACTGTATAAGGATCAACTTTTATTATATAAAGTATAGGGCGCTTCGTAGGAATTTCTGGCACTGATAAACTGATAATCTGGCATTACTCTCGACATTATTAATGATATTTTCACATGTGAAAATTATCGCCTTTGAAACAGACATCAATCATATAGCTTATATCGGATATTTTACATCGCTAGAAATGAATGTAGTTCATACAATGTAATCAGCGCTCACTCGTGAGATATCATGTTCAACACTCGAAATAAACCTGGTATATTTCCGCGCATTAATGTAGTATTCTCTATTTATCGATCTAGTGTTACTTCAGGAGGAAACCCAAACAAAACTAACTTAAACTAACTTAAAGAGGTTTGCACTAATGCGGCGTGTTATTTCGCCTGGTGCATGATTGGAAGCCAAACTGTTTTAGCTATTCTTGAAGTGGGCCTAATTTGAGTTCAAGCCCAGTAACTGTAATCCTATATTGACCTAGCGTTACAGCAGAAAACCTTACCGAAGCTAACTTTATATACCTTACCTAAGCTAACTTATAATAGGAAGTTCTACGAGGGTCGTGCAGGGGGGGGGGGGGTTGTCACGGTTCACGGGCTGAAAAATGGTCGCATCACGAATATGGTGATTACGGGTGTCTACAAAGGTTCTGTACATAAATAAACAGCTAAGACAGATATCTCGATAGACAGACCATACAAAAAATCACAAAATGGGAATTAAAAGTCTTGAAAGACCTCAAAAGTCTAAAATCACGCAAAAGAAGGATTAAAATCACGAATATCGGGTTACGGAACATACAGTATGCGTCACGGATCACGAGGAATATTTTTTAAAATCACGTTTCTCGGTAAATAAGATGATTTGATCACGCATCACGAAAATACCCAGGTACGACCCTCTAAACAGTTCTTCCTAGAGGTGTAGTAAGGATCATCTTACATTGGCAATCAGATACTGACCAAGTGTTACAGGAGGAAACCTTTTCTAAGCTAAATTTGTTTATGATAAAAAGCTCTAGCTATCAGCTCTGTCACGTTCAAAACATTTAGAATAATCACATATTAATTAAATACGAATAGAGCAAATTAAACCTTCTCGAACGAGCCTTGCGCAACTTATGTCCGCTAGGATGGACAGCTGTGGGACCGATCAAAACGACCTACCAATAAGAGAGAACAACCCCATTTCACTACACGTATCGCGCGAGAATCGCTGAAGAGCCACGTATTCCAGGTCAGAAATCTGAAGACCTCAGCGCGTTAGTAAAGAAATTCTGGGACCTGGAAATGATAGGAATTCTTCCACCCTCAGCAGGGCCAATAGCATGAAATCCTGACGAAAAGTTGACCCTGAAGAAAGTCACGGAGTCACTAATGTTCGACGACGAGCATTATGAGGTTGCATTTCCATGGAAAGGCGATCGACCCAATTTAATGAACAATCGACGTCAAGCCGAAAAACGATTATATTCCACCGAACTGCAGAAATTACAAAGGATCAATGACGTAAAAAGGCATACCAAAAGGTTATCGAAGAGTATTTGCAAAAGGGCTATATACGTCGCGTTCCAGATGATGAACCTAAGCCACCAAACGAATGGTTACTTCCCCACTTTCCTGTGATCCGACCTGAACGTTCCACTACCAAAGTACGAATAGTTTTCTACCCGTCCGCTCAAGTTAAAGGAAAAAGTCTAAATTCTGAAGCATTGTCTGCTCCGAGACTCCAGGCTAACCTGGTTGATATCCTGCTAAAATTCAGAAAATAATTAATTCCGTTAGTTGGGGACATCAGTCAGATGTATCCCCAGTTGAAGTTGCGAGAAGAAGATCGACCTTTTCACAGATTTCTCTGGCGATATCTAGATACGAGAAAGAAGCCTGAGATTTACGAATTTCTACGATTTGTTTTCGGCGGTTGTTATTGCCCATTTTGGGTGCAGTACGTCTGGCAAAGCCATGATGTAAGACATAAGAACGAATTTCCACTAGCAGCAGAAGCGGTAAAAAGAATTGCTGCATGGATGACTTGATGCCTTCTGTGAAAGATATAGGAACGGCAAAAAGGATGAGAAAAGAGCTAACGTCGTTGGGAGACAAGGCGGGATTTCACATACGAAAATGGATATCTAATATACCGGAAGTACTCGAAGACATACCCGAAAGTGATAGAGCCTCGGAGATTGACCTACAAAAGAACGAACTGCCAACAACGAAGACACTGGGAGTTTTGTGGTCAGCGAAAGATGATACGTTTTATTTGGTTTATACCTCGCCGTCAAGTGAGTTCAAATTTACAAAACGGAACGTCCTGAAAAAGACAGCTATGGTGTTTGATCCATTGGGATTCAGTGGCGGATCTAGCGTATGTCAAAATAAATTACCACAGCTCATTCTACGATACATTTACATTTTAAAACACCTTCAAAGCAACTTCATTGGTTAGATTTTATTCTTTTGAACCTCTTAACCTATGACATTGTTATAAAGTTATTTTGAATTTAAAATTGAGCTGCTATGATTTATTTTGACTTACTCTGGATCCGCCACTGTTGGGATTCCTAGCTCCATTCATCATTCGTGCGAAGTTGCTGTCGCAACAGGCTTGGCTCCAACCTATAGCATGGGACGATGAACTGCCTGAAAGTCTGAAGACCAAGTGGGAACGGAAGTTTAATGAGCTGGCTAAGCTACAACAAACTAAAGTTCCTCGATACTTAATTAATAGAGAGTACAAGAGCCATTCTGGAAATTAGTCTTCACACGTTCACGGATGTTTCGCAGAAAGCTTACACCGCCAATGTATACGCTTGACATGAGTACGAAAACGGAACCGTGAGTTGTCGATTGATCACGTCGAAGACCAGATTGGCTCCACTGAAGGCTATGAGCATTCCTCGGTTAGAATTGATGGGCGCTTTAATCGGTGTAAGACTGACTCGACAAGCATGCAAATCCATGGAAATCGATTCGAAAAGTACTGGAATTTTGGATAGACAGTCTTAATGTTGGTTATTGGATCAAAGCTCACAGTCAGCAATACAAAACGTTCGTGGCCCATCGTGAAGGCGAAATTCACGAAAGTACCAACCCAGAACAATGGCGATATGTGCCAACTAAGTTGAACGCAGCGGACAAAATGACAAGATAATAAGAAGACCTATTACAAGAGTTTCGCCATTAGAAGCGTACGAATACGGACAGAAAAATAAGTAAAATGTTTATAGCGGATTCTTATTGAAATCAATTCGAATCCGAGAGAGGGAAATGTTACGTTTAAAACATTTAGAATAATCACATATTAATTAAATAGGAATAGAGAAAATTAAACCTTCTCGAACATGCTAGAAGCCGAAAATGGATATTAAATTACTTTCATTATATATAAGGATTATGATTGGTTAAAATAGATAAAAATAATTAGATAAAACAGGAATGCATGATCGGTACATGAGGGGAATATAGATAGATATATAGAACACGAGTAGACGGATTGTAAAGAGCAGTTTTGGTGATGAAAATTATAGTTTAAAAACCAGCGCACTATTGTTGTCGTTCGACGAGACACAACAAGCTCTAAACTGTCCTTCCTAGAGGTCCAGTAAAGATCATCTTACATTGATCTAAGCCTCGTCCCCGGCGCTCTGATGTTCTATGGCAGACACACACACGTGGGAGATAATGAGAAAATGATCGGGGAAGCGCCTGGCAGAAACCCCATTCAAGATGGCGGATTTAAAAATATGACATGCAGCTAGCGACAGGAATTGCGGCGGCCGTTCATTGGTCAATAAATATAGTTCCATTACGTAATCATAGATTAATTATATCACAGTGGACTTAGACGTAAGCGTACTGATCTGGTATATTAAACTTTACTAGCAAAAGGTATTATATTTAAGACTATTCTCACTCACTGGGACTGTATCTACTTCACCAAATTTAGCTAAATTTAGCTGGTGAAGCAGATACAGTCCCAGTGAGTGAGAATAGTCTTAAATATAATACCTTTTGCTAGTAAAGTTTAATATAGCAAAACAGTACGCTTACGTCTAAGTCCACTGTGATATAATTGATTTATGATTACGTAATGGACTATATTTATTGACCAATGAACGGCCGCCGCAATTCCTGTCGCTAGCTGCATGTCAAATATGCTGATATGTTAATAATATCAGCCCTTGTCATGGTGTTTATTGGCTTAGAAAGGCCAGTGTTCCAGCCTTTAGAAATGCAAAAAGGATGTTCTCAACGATAGTTGTGTTAAAAAGATTGCAAGCACAATGACATCGTCACATCAACCTTCGGTCATCATCCCCAGAGCATCCATTCAAGTCAATTAATTATCTCCAAGAATTGGAGATTCCCAGTATTTTCACTATTTTTGAGTAAACAAAGAGGCATTTTTATGTAAGGCATATTTGGCAAAGGGTAAATTGCAAAAATGCGTTGAAATAGCTCTAAACCGCCCAACAAGATAGAATAGGTTTCCTTTTATGAAAGCATTCACTTCGGACCGCTTTTTTGTAAATATCTTGTAATACTTCCTATCATGCAATGTTATTTTTGGATCACGCCCCTCTAGGAAATCAGCTGCAGTTGACGAGGTCAGCGTGTGTGAATAAAGTTATACTGCTACGACTACTACTTTTGATACGAGCTTCCGGCTATCATACTTTAGTATAAATTTCCAGGTGACCATTGATTTTCTTGCGTTCTGATTGGTCAAGATTCACTGTCTCTGAAGTGATAGTCACCGGCCAGTGAATAAAGATTTTTGAACTTTGCTGTTTTTATACAGTAACATATTTGAAGTGAATTTTTATAAAGTTTAATTGGTTATCATTGGTAAACACCTGTTGGTAAACACCAACACTGGGGGAGAGGGGGATCATTATAATTTCCAGTGCCTAACAGGGGGTGGGTCATGTATATTTGTGGGAAAATGAGGAGTGGGCCACACAAATTTAGTCTTTTAATAATTAAATTCTTATAGCCCCCCCCTGTACTTTATGACCCGTCCCTTATTTATCTAGTGTTACTACAGAAGGAACTAACTTCATTTGTCTGGATAGTTCTATTCGTTCTAAATTTTTATTCCTCAGAGACCCAATGAGAATAATATCTTATTATTCCTGCAGTGTTACTACTGGAGAAAACCTAAACTAAAATTACATTATTTATACTGCAAACTTACTACTGCATAGAGTGCTGAATTGTTTCGTTTCCTATAGCTTGAAGAAAAAATAATATTTAACAGATAAGCTGGCGCACGAAATAGATCCGTTCATTAAGGGTGATTTGTTGTTGATCGAGTGTTGCAATAAAAACAAACCTAATAGAAATTTGACAAATTTTTGCTGACTTCAAAGTTGACAGGTTTTTCACAGCTTTCAGCTTATAAATTAGCATTTTAAGCGAATTTCATGCCTCCTCCACCCCCCCCCTCCCCCTCCTTCGGAGAAGAATATTAATATCGATTGATGAAGTTGGAAGTTGCTCCGGTTTGCATTTTGAACCAATTATTTTGAAGATTCTGGGAAATTAGCCAATCACAATCAGGATACATACCACGTGAACACATGGAATTTGCTCAAAATATAAAACAAGATGGCGGAATCTGCAGAGGAAAGTGATTTATTGAGAATAACACCTTTGTAAGTAGAAAGCTTAGTTTCTCAATGAAAATTTCGTGCTTTTTAAGTTTTAGAAATATAAAATGATTTATGGACATTAGATTGGGTGAAGAAAAAAGCGAATTTGTCTTGAATTTCAACTGCTAAATGTTGAACACGTTTTAATTTGTACACACGTGTTTGAACACACTACATTCAGAGCTTTATAAATACCGCATGTTTCGACTTTATATGCTGGCATGTTGTTGAAGTTTAATAGCATTTTAGAAATTGTCGTCTTTGTTTTGGAAATTACTATTGCAAAAATGTATTAATAAATATTTTAGTTCTAAAATGATTAAAATCTCACACAGACAGTTCTGTTTCCAAGGAATAGCAAGTGTACAGAGATTTGTATTAATCTAAAATTCTGGTTGGTATTTTATCTTTATAAAGTGTGTTTCAACGACAGCTATTATAAGTCTGTCAATGGTACAAAAGAGAAAATAAAAGGGTCACTTTAGTCTGAAACTTTGAAGTTTGTGTTGTGTGCATGTTAGACTGCATTCCATGCTTAATATTTCCAGCATGAAATGAGCAAATCACGATAGAATATGTAGTAAATATTGGCATATCTTTGGTGGGAAGTTTACATAGGATGTACCCTGGTGTGCATGTAGCATTATCTACCTTACCTTAAGGCCCTGTCACACGGTGCAATTTTTCTTGCAACTTGCAACGCAATTCTACTCTTAAGAGATGTAAATTTGTGACAAATGTTTGGTATGTTAAAAATATATTAGCAAACTGTGGTGGAAACTTGTATTTGCCAATTTTACATCTCCCAAGCGTAGAATTGCATTGCAAGTTGCAAGAAAAATTACACCGTGTGACAGGACCTTTAGTAATGCACTATTCAAAAGCTATAGAAGTTAGGAATTGAACAAATTCATAGTCGTTAATGTATTTACAGTGCCTTTGCAGTCACGTTTGACATGCTAATGTCACTAAGGCATAGCGTCACAAGTTCTGTGCCCTGTTCCTCTGCTATCTGGCCAACTATGCATTTTGCATGTTTACTATGCAGGTTCTGGCCAGTCAGTTGCATTTTCTGGCCGATAGAAATGCTGAATTGGCTGTTCCAGAATTATTCTGCACAGTCAATGGCATAAAAGATGGGAAACATGTTACATTGCTGAGTGGTCCTACTGTTCATTCTCTATACTGTGGTGAATAGTAAAAGCATCATCACCAGTTTGTTCACATGTTGAGTGCAGGTCCTTTTGTCTTCATGAAAAATCTGAATTGCTTTTGCACTTAAATTCTAGTTCTTTTGTATGTTTTGCTGAAACAAATTCAAATTAGTGGGGAGGTGGGCTGGGGAACCAAATTCAATGTTTTGGGAGTTAGTAACAATGATATCTTGGTCTGATTTGATAACTTTTCGTGATGCTCTGAAACTGTTCAAAACTGGACACAAATAACCAAATTCTGTTTTATAATGAGACATATTGGAGCATTGAAATTTCAAAAGAAGTTCTAAAAATTTTACCAGATGTTAGTTTGATGTTTACATATAGCTTGGTCAGTTCTCGAAACTTCAAATGAATTTTCTCCAAATCACTTGAAACTTTGCACAATGAGCAAATAAGTTTACTAATTTAGTATTGTGTATTTGCAGAGGTGCTGGTCAAGAGGTTGGCAGGTCGTGTCATATTCTTGAGTTCAAAGGCAAGAAAGTTATGGTGAGTAAACCTTGTGTATTTTGACGTTGAGCCTGGAACTCACTGCAATACATTGCTGCAACAAATCACTTTTTTGTACGGTCAATCGTCAAATTGCATATTAATTTCACTGCAGTAGTACGTCACAGCAACAAGTTTCATCGTGTGAGCCGGAGAATTTTAATGAAAAGTTTTACCGTCGTGACACAAACTAACTCAATAAAACCAGTTTGATTTTGTGCAACCTGTTACGGCAGCAAAATTCTGTTTCTTTGACAAAATTTTTGTTAAAATTCTTCTGTTCACACCATAAAGTCTGATGCTGCAACATGTTGCTTCGATTTGTTGTGTGTCTCTGTTCTGGCCTTCAGAATGAAATGTTTTAAAAGAAGTGAAGTATACAGTGGATAATGACTATGTGTAGTAAATGCAACACAATTTTGATGTATATTGAGATTGTCTTTGTGGTATATGGAAATGAGTTGTCACATGCCTCAACTCTTCTATTTCAATGACAAAAAAATGAAATTCATATCCCTTCTTAATCAATCACCTCATAGTTAATAGAGCAGATGGTTTGGAGAATAACAATATAACTTGTTATCCATGTTGGTCAGCATTTATGCAAAAACACGGTTCTTCATTGTCATGCGTGTATTGTGTTTTTGCCAAATCCACCTTATTGCATTACCCTATTGTTCAAGTTGCGGATGGCTAACTTTCCTAAGATGTTGTTATTGGTTAGTTAGGTAAAAATATAATATGCATGTGGCGACGAACTGACGAAGGACCTTATTTCTGCACAAACCAGAACAAAAACATGGATAATGACTCGCCCCTGTAGTTCTAATAATGAGTTTCCAAACCATCTGGCTCTATTAACTATGATCACATACACAAGTCACATGTAATTTAAGGTCCTTTGTCTACCAACTACTCGAAGAATGTTCTTCATCATAAAACCAAAACATCCAATTCTGTTCGGACAGAGGAGAGAATTTGTATCGTTTCAGACAATTTTCTGTACACTTGACACAAATTAGATTTCTAAGTATGATTCCTTTACTGTTCATCAATATTCACGATGCAGGCGTGGAGAAGTGATTGTTTATAGAGTGGCCCCTATATGGCCACCAGGGCTGGGAAAATAAGCAAATATGAGACCAGTTCTCACAGGAAACATATGAGCTCTTGTAGGAAATTGTAGGGCAAAGCTGGGGAAAAAATAAAGAAGGCATACAGCGTCTACATGTACATAGCTTATGAGTGTAATTTTGTTGTGATTTGTGATTTTGTTCAAAAGCATAATGTGAAAATTTGTACACATTTTCTTTAGCTAAGTATGCTAGCTAAGTATGCTTTCAGGTAATGTTCCGAGTTGTTTGCAGTATTTGCCTACAAGAAGAATTTTTTTTCTTTGCCTGCAATAGACCTTACCCATAATGACGTCATTTAGTAGTTAAGCGAGTAAAACTATTTAAATATGGCAATACTGTTAATTTTTTTTGGTCCTTATTTGTCCTGGACATTAAATGAAACAATTAATTTAACATATTTATTTCACAAATAATCTTTTTGTTACTTAAACCGTTCAATTATATTGGCATATTTAAATAGTTTTACCTGCTCAACTACTAAATGACGTCATTATGGGTATGGTCTATTGCCACCCAAATGAATTTTCCAAGTGTAGATAATGACTGGATGCATAGGCGTAGGAACCGGGGGGGCATTGGGGGCATGTGCCCCCCCCCCCCCAATTTTTCCCCAAAGTGCCCTTTTCTCAAGATAAAACAATGGGAAAAATGCCCTTTTTTAATGAAAAAGGTGCCCTTATAATGTAGTGCCCCCCCAACTTCACGTTGCTTCCTACGCCCCTGACTGGATGAGGAAAATGTGGTGTAATGTTAATTACTGTGTTGTTTTTAGTTGGATTTTGGGATCCATCCTGGATACAATGGTCTTGATAGTTTGCCATTCGTTGATGAAATCGATGCAGAGGAAATTGACTTGTTGCTCATCAGCCAGTAAGATGCTAAGAAATTTCTCAGTAATATCGAGAATAAGAACCCCCAATAAAGTAAAATTATGTTTTTCACTTTATTATTTTCCACCCTTTAAACACGAGTGCTTTTCTCGTCACGACTAAAATGACCCCACCATAGACAGAGGAAAGTAGCAAAAGATATGTAATGTGTGTCGTTAGATACTGTAGCTTGAAGACGCTCTGCAGTATATCTAACCACAAATTGCAGTTTGAAAGACCAGACATTTACCTTTTGAATGCCGCTGTTATCGTAAAATTTGAAAGAAAATTGAGCAAATTGTGATCAGATAGAACTGGCCAATCGAAATTGCATTTTGCAACACTGGTAATTTGTTAAATGTCTGTTGACATTTAATCCCATTTGGGAATTACAATTGACAAATTTTAGCTTAGGAAAGTAAAAATTTTGCGACGTTGTATGTTTTCCATGACAGATAAATGGTTGATGTAATTTCCTTTTCTTATTCGCTGCTCAGAGGTGAAAATACTAAAGGCTGATCTTTCCGACTGTTAAACAATGATTGCTATAGATTAAATAATCAACGCGGCAGAGCACTCTAATATTTGCTGACATTTTTTGTACACCTTGTATAGCGACTGTATTGAACACCCTGTATAATTGAATTGATTGGTCAAGCCATGGACTTGCGGTGCAGTGAGTGCACGTCTTGTCTAATGACATACAAATTTCCCCGTCAAGGGGTGACTGAATTATAGTAAGTTCATTAATGGTTGTAATTTTTTTGTAGTTTTCATTTGGACCATTGTGGTGGTTTGCCATGGTTCCTTGAAAAGGTAATCACTGGAATATTCTCAGGAGCTTTTTTATGAGCCTTGCTTGAGAGACATCAACACCACTGCTTTAATATCCAAGCAATACGACAGAAAATATACAGTATGACGTTTTTTGAAGGGAACTTAAGCTGCAATTAGGGAACTTAAGCCTTAGGACGGCGACGCAAATTTCGATTCCGTAGACGGTCGGGCACCTCCGAGATGGTCGAGCACCTCATTAATCTCGTTTTCAAGCCTAAGTATCTGATGAAACTTAGATTTTGCTTTTTCAAAACTTAAATAATTGAAAATAATCCCTGATCCCCACCTTAAACCTAACCCAAATCGTAAAAATTTGAAGTAGAAAAAAAGTTTGACGTATTTAAAAATAATTGAGCTGCAGCCTGGATTCGAACCCCCGCCTGTCGCCCTGACGACTAGACGACTGAGCCAAGACGAGTACGCCAAGACGACTGAGCTAACAACGAGCTTGCTGGAAACCTTCGAAGCAATTTGTATTTATAATACAACTTCGTCTAAATGAGCCAGAGCAGTCTGGGAACGAGATCAATGAGGTGCTCGACCATCTCGGAGGTGTCCGACCGTCTACGGAATCGAAATAAGCGACGGCGACGGCTAGTAATTCAATGAACTTAAAATTATTAAAGAAAGACTATAAATATTAATCAACTTCCTATACGAGATTCCGAAATCAACTTCCTCTACGAGACAAAGAAAGACTATGAATATTAATCAACTTCCTACAGTATACGAGAGATAAAGAGGTCGTCTTTGCTTTCGTGACAACACCAAAACGTATACTTCTGTGTATAACAGCGCGTGTGCTGGTGGAACCAATGTTGTGTGGCGTCCTACATCTTCTACGGTCATGTACATTTATTCCCTCAAAACCCCGTCAAACTAAAATAACAAAGCTACGCTCAATATACAATAATACACTCTATACGAAAATATAAGCTAAATAATGCCAATAGGTACAAAGTAGTGACATAAAGACTCGCGTATTTGTGAGGAACACCTATACAACTTGACAAATAGATTATACACCTAAGGACTAACTTGAGATACATTGTTTATCATATCAAAGCGAAAGTGCTCTTCGTAAAAACGTCACGCTCCCTTTCTGGTCACTTCTATAAATATGTCTATCAATATGTAGCAAAACATAGTACATTTCCAATGAAAGATGCAGGATGCCCCTACATCGTGTCTGGAACTCATCAGCATGCCAACCCGCGAGAATGGTAGATTAAGCAAAACTGCCAATAACTACATTCATTTAGAACTTTTCTGCAAAACACCGGATTTTAAATTTTATCTCAATCGGTTTTCAATCTATATCGTCGATAACAAACGACAAGCTGTAACAAACCGCTTATAAGATCTTTTAAAACTGTATCACAACTTCTTTTGCAGTTTTCATTTCCTTTCTTCTAACATGAGATGTATTAGTTTGTTTAAACTTTTCATTGCAAAAAATCTGTCCTCACGATGAACAGCATACGATGAATTAACAGTCAGAAATTTAAAACGACCCAAAGTGAGTTCAATGGGCGCGAAGCATTCACAGTTACACGCGTGTTCATGTTAACATGGTCTTCAGCTTGAATAGCCAAATTTGATATAAATGAGTGCTCATTGTGCATCGTCACATCACATTGTTTGCAATGAAAATTTTAAACAAACTAAAATATTATCAATAAATGAAAAACTGCAAAAGAAGTTGTTGTGTAATTTTAAAAGATCTTCTCAAGTAGGGAATAAAACGTTTCGTGTCATCTGGTAATCCAGTTAGATCCAGTTGAAATCGCCATCGTTTACGATCGCCAAAATCTATATAATGTAACACAGTGCACACATGAAAGAATGTAAAAAATCCATATTATAGCATCTCATGCTGTTGACATTTGGGGGCATACTACTGTTTCTTGCAGTGTTTGAATTAGGTCAGATTCTTTGCGGAAAGAAACCCAATAAAGTATTTAAGTTGCATGCAGAAATTGCACCTACGGTTTTGATTTAAACTGGAAATACCATGAATAGAACGAATTCTCTTACTTACCAAAATGCTTTGTTTTTCACAGACAACATTCAAAGGACGTGTCTTCATGACTCATCCCACCAAGGCCATTTATAGGTAGAGTAAATTTTGAATTTCATGTACCTAAACATTCCGTGTATTGCAGCAGTAAAATGTATAATTCACCCCCGACATTCTGAATGTCATGGCATAACTCGTACATAATTATATTTGTTTAAAAAAAGCTGGTCAGTGGACTATTCGCTTATTACACAAACTTTTGAATTCGGATAATCAATTAGCACAGCCGGAAAGAGCATCCTAAATTTCATACAATTGTCAAGTTTGGTTGTAAAATGTGGAAAACATAGTCCTGTGAAGCTTGCGAATTTTGTATACTTTTGTATTGCGCACGGAAAAGCGTTACCACTATGTGGAAATGAGGTAACGCTTTTTCCCGCGTAATAGGAAAGTATACAAAATTCGACAACTTTACAGTACATTACTATAGTTTTGACATTTTACATTTCACTAAGTTTAGGAAGCTCTGTCCAACGGTGCCGAAACTGTTTTTAAAAGTTGGTGTAATTGGGAAATGGTCAGGTAGGGAAGGAGAGTTGACTGGTAGCCTGGGGATTAGTGAACTCCAATTGACAAAATGTACGTGTACTGTAGTTAGACTTTCAAGATGAAAATATATTTTTACACTGTTTATTATTGAATTATAGATGGCATAACGATTAGACTACATTGAAAACTCTCACTAGCTTTGATCATTCAGCAAAGTCTCATCTCTTTCAACAGTAAAAAAATATATAAAACCATTTCTTTGCTTTGCAGATGGCTCTTGTCCGATTTCGTAAAAGTTAGGTAAGTTCGTAATATTACCAGTAAGCTTCCATCTGTGACAAATTTGTTTATTTATTCCGAAAATATGCATAATTTAATACCCAATTAACAATTCAACTGTATATTTCGAATCTATCGATTCATCTTGAGCAGAAGGCTTGCCTATCATATCTTGTGCATAAAAAATGGCTTGGCTATCATATCTTGTCTATTACTGGTGAAGATGATGTATATAGACTGGTATCGATGGATTCGAAATATACAGTTGAGTTGTTAATCGTGCATATTAAATTCTGCATATTCGGCATAAATCTAATCTTATGTATACGGCTAACTTTGGACACTTTCTTTACGATAAAAATAAAATTAACAGCTAAATGCTTCACCTATCCGATGTATTTAACGACTGAAAACATCGCACTGAGACATTTCATTTGACCACAGAGACTCGGGAAGTTTAGATTTAATAAGTTTTCTACTCACAAGGCTTGGCGTTTGACCAGAGGCGTTTGACGTTGAATTTGCGTCTTAGACCCCGTTTACACGGTACCGCATTCGCTTCGTCACGACATCGAGTTCGGGTAGTTTGCGGTCATATTTATTCTCACCACTTTTTTTTATGACTACTTGTTGTTAAATTCTGCCATATATTATCGTAAGTGTAAGAGCCGCACTTGTCATGGAACTATTCAATTTGATATCGTGAACATGCGGATCCGGTACCGTGTAAACGGGGTCTTACATTTGTTCGGCTAGATATCGTCAGCTGAGGGTTAACAAGGTCTATCTGTGTTCTGGGAAGTTGGGAGAAGATCACTTTTAAACTTTCGGAAGCTCAAACAAAAATTTCAGTTGCATAAACTCGTAGGAGATATAAAATCATTACTAACACAAAATTAATTCTGATGAGCACCTTTGTTCGGTCTCCTGAAAATTCAAGAGTGATCTTCTCCAAACTTCTCAAACTACAGATAGACCTTGTTAACCCTCAGTTGACGATATGTTTATAACGGTTGTATAAAAACGTCAAACGACAGAAATCGGTAACTCAACTGAAACGTCGGAAGATTGAGGCGTTGAGCTGTTTACAGTCAATGATAAAGTTTCTGGGATCATACGAAGTGTCTTGGGAGAGTATTTAAAAGATCTTTCGTAAATCATATGGTCCAAACATTTGGTTCGTATGGTTCAAACAGTTCATAACAGCACTGTGTATAAAACTCTTAATCTTTTTTTAGTCACTGTTTTGTAGTTAAATAGTGATTAAGTACGAAATACATTGTTCTGATTGGTTGATGTTACCACTAATCATAGTTAACTTTAATCACTTTTTTATACAACCGGCCCCAGGGTGTATAAAAAGCGCAATCCAGCTTTGATGCTTTATAGCTCAGACAAAACAATCTATAGTAATTGCGGGAACCACTAAATATTTTTATAAAATACAAACAATGGTAATACCGAATATTGAAATTATTTTTATTTCTCAACGTTCCGACCAGTTTAAAGTCGGGAGCCTCCTGATTATGACTTTAAACTAGTCGAAACGTTGAGAAATAAAAATGATTTCAATATTCTGTGTTACCATTGTTTTGTATTTTACAAAACAATCTTCCACTCATCTATTTAAGGATTAATTTTTAGCCGAATCTTACATCTACTTAACGAGGGGTCACTTGTTTATCTCACTTAAAAGCTAAATTTCTCGCCAGCCACCTGCTTGAATTAGCCATTGTTTGAAAGCTGGATGGTAGGGCTTCAAGCCGTGTATACTGTAGCTTGCCAATTGGCTATGTTTCTTTTTGAATTTCCATTCGTTCCAAGGACTGTGCTTTTTGTAGAAGCTCCTGTATACTGCACCTGAAGACTACGACAGTACATGTCCGTTCAGTTTTGCATGGAGCAACAAGGTACATTTTGACAAGCTATAGCTCGACAAAATGTACATTGTTGCTATATGCAAACCGGTACTGTATACCTTGTGGGTGCAAAATGTACCTTGTTGCTCCACACAAAATAGAACGGGCATGTACAGTCGTGGTTGACGAACTAGCTGAACGGAAAGCCTTAGACAAAAAATAAGGGTATATTCTTCTTTGTTTAGTAATATGACCGCGGACCAAATGCTATTCACAGAAAAGGACTTGGAAAAAAGCATGGATAAAATTGAAACAGTTCACTTTCATGAGGTAAAGTCATTTAAGCTTCTTAAATATTAAAGTTTCTGAAACTTTCAGTGATTGTAAAATTTATTTAAACACAAGCTTTGGACTGCCTGTCTGCAGTCTTCGACAGGTGAAGTTATACTAAATATGAAACTATTCTATGGATAAATAAATTTTACGATCAGAGAACGTTTCAGAAACTTTATTTATGAATCCTCGTCGCGCATTGATGAGGTAATACTCAGTAAAATCGTGCTAGCATACTAATGCCATTGTTGTAAATTGATTGGCTACATTACTCGTTATCTATTCCTTGATAGATAGCGAGTGGCAAAACAATCTAGTGTATTTTTTCAATTCAAGCTTTTAAGCTGAATAAACTATAGAAATCGGATATTATCGACTTCGATATCAAACGTGCGACTGCGCCTGTCGGTAAAGCCTGCTCGTGTTTTAAACAATACTTAAAGATCCATTAATAAGTATGTTTTTGAGGTTTAACAAATATTTTAAAGCCAGCTATCTCAGAAGTTTGGAGTTTCGAAAGGCATATTTCATAAAGTCATCAACTTTCGAAAGTTCGGAATTTCGATTGACATCGAATAAACATCGAATTACATCAATTAACGTCGAATTGGATTGGATTGGGGAAGGGGGTATCGGATCAAAGAGAAAGAGAGAAGATATTTTGAAAAGATTGTGTTACGCACTCTCCCTCCCCCGCCGCAGTCGTCGAGACCGGATGTAAAAAATAGTGCGCAACAGTTGCCACATTAGTAGGTTAGGGCAATGAAAGATTGAAATAGCTACAATGTCTTGCCAAAACTAATTTTATTGAGAGAGCCAGTTGAAACTCGTGAATATGCATGGCTGGTGTGATTTTCTAAAGCTATTATTTTAAAAAGCTCCAGATTTGTTGACATATTTCAAAGAAAACCAACATAGAACATGTCTCTGGGCAAAAACTGAATTTTTTATTGCTTCATTTATTAGATTGTTGTAAAAACGTTCGTGGCAGAAACATTCCAGGAAACCGGAATACCCGGAAAAAACCGGCGGCAATTCTTATTGTGATCGAAAATTGTTTTAAGACCTATACAGTTGATATTAGCTAACTTTAACCGCAATATTCCGCGAAGTTCACTAATTCGCTACGAAGTTCACAAGTTCATTTCGGAAATCGTAACCGGTCTGTAAACAAAGACTGTGATCGGCCCTGTACTCTATTGGGCCAGTCAAATGCACACAAAAATGAACTTTTGATAGCAACGTTTTCATGTCTCCGTTTTATCAGCGTTCTCGCGCATGCCTCAAAGCACGTCAACTTAATTCGATTAGTCGTGCATTGTGATAGATTTATTGAACATGATTAACACGTGGAAGGCCTCATGTATACCCATATCTATGTAGGTGTTCTGGCTATTCTGTTGCAGGAATCGCCGATTGCCATTATTCATCACTCTCGATCTCATCAGCTCTCACTGTCGTGCAAGTTTAGGAATATTGCGCAGTAATATGAAGCTTTGCCTGTGCACACATTCTAGTTCCTCGAACGCAATATGTGCTAATTTGTTTCTATAAATAGACAAAGAATGATCTTCCTATCATCGCGGAAGCTTTGGTATTTTGTTCCTTTCAGTTCTGAGTGTAGTTATTCTATTCCTTTACATTCCAAATATATAATCTTTTGAGCATATTGTGCACGCCAGTAGAACTTCCGCAATTGGAAATGTAAGCTGGGATTAGAAAAAGGGAAAAACCAATCCTTGACAGGCTGATGTAGTTTTAGCATATACAGGATGTGTAAAAGGAAGTAGAGTATTTTGAATTGGCTCGAAAACTACAAAATCTATAGTGATCAAAATTTCTCGTTGATTTAATATCTCGTAGATTTATGAAGTCGTTTTGATGAATTTTATGGCGAATTTGTAGTTAAAATAATGCAGTCTTATAGTTGTGTGAAATACATTTGAAAAATTACAACAGCCTATTGTAAAAAACCCTTTAAATTTCTCGATTGTAAGCCAAATCGATTCATTATGTATAGTGTAAGGTACTATAAGCTATCTATCTCTGTCTGTCTGGTATCTTGGACACTTCAAGTCAATTTAACCTCGAGATAGGGAGAGCGATTTGTGGAAGCCTTATTTTGCACAGCTCGTGCAAACACGAGGCTCTCATTCACGATCTGTGGCAATATTGTGGAGGGGGTTCTCCAAAACGACAACGAGTCTAAATTTCGTAACAGCTTGTGCAAAACGGTGATGTTCAAACGAAGCAATTCGTTTCTTTGTGTACGTACTGCGCTACGTGTTAGGTATAACATTTCGTTTCCGCAAAGACAAATACTTGTCATGACCTTTATACATTATTTTAAAAAATCTCGCTCGGCATGGACAAATTGCTTATATCTTTGTACATATTTATACTAACTGGCTGTGTGCTCTTTATTGATTTCGTTTGTCTTTATAGGAGAAAGAAGTAAATGGTATAAAATTCTGGTGTTACCATGCTGGGCATGTGTTAGGGGCGTCCATGTTTATGATTGAAATTGCAGGGGTTAAGGTAAGCTCTCTGAACTAATGCTGTCATGAATGCAATCAGATTATGTCATGTAACTACTCTGTACTGTCACAGAAAAACTTGAGATCTGTATGTGTATGCTCGTATCATTTCAGTTAACTGTGTCACGTCTGCATGAATTCGTACTTAGTTCACACTAGTCTAGGTAACTGTGTATAAAAGCTTTTCTGAAACGCGTCGAATATGACATTTTAACAACGTTAATTATTCCTCAACAAGTTAAGATTTAAGACATTTTGTATTAGGCGACAAGATACATGTGTTTATTTGCCCGAATTGGGCGATTTGTGTTGCTAAAATAAGTATGATGTTTAAGACCCCGCTTACACCACTCGATCCGACCGTTGTATCCAAATAAAATTGTTGTATTCCAATAAATTATTACGGTTAGGGTTTGGGTCAGGGTTCATTTTATATGCATGAAATGACAATTCCAGTAAGTATTGGAATTATCAAACGTTGTACCCAATAATTTTATTGGGATACGACGTTCGGATCGGTTGCTTACGCGGCGTGCTAGACGTAGCGTCATTGTGTAAACGAAGTCGGTTTCTACGGAAAATTTAACGTAGCATTCCGCATCGCACCAGCCGAGTTTATCAGCAATACAAAGTAATCTGGCGCCATGTTTTGGCACGTATTTAAAGAAAACATCGAGCGTTTAGACTGCAACGTTACAGCAAATTCACCGTAGCGTACTAGCTGCTATTAATTGCGGGAACCACTGCGTATTTTTACAACATACAAAACAACGGTAACTCCGAAAATAAACATTTTGAATTCATTCTAACTTTCGAATATATTTTAGCCATCGGGAGTCCTGTTTTGTACTCGTAACTGGTATTAGTGTCAAGCGTACGTAGTGGATCATAGTGCAAGCCTCGGCAGCAGTAATAAACGTATAGTGATTTGTAACGGAGTGCTAGCTGCAGCGTCATAGGGGAGGTTCAGTTTGACTTCCTCTAACACTACCGCTACCTTTTCCCAATTTTCAAGCAATTTGATTGCCTAATCGGATAGGTTAACCTAAAATGCTGTCGATATATGCAGTTACTGCTCAAAAGCTTGAATACACCTGCTGATCTGCTTGGTCAACTACAGGGTGTATCAAAAAAAACGGAGCCCATCTTTTGTGTCTAATTATTTCTAAATTAGCTACTGAAGCTTATAGCACAATTTTGGACTTGTTTTAAACCACGTTCTTTTCTCTTTCGAACAAGCCGTAATTCGTACTTTTACTCCCAGTAACGTGTGTGCTATGACAAATTTAGTAAAAGCTATCGATTTGAGATGCCCTCCAATTATGCAAATTTACTATGTCTTTCATGGTCGCCAGTTAAATTTTTAATTTTTTCGCTTATTACATAAATGGTATTTCTGTTAAACTGAATAAAACTTGTTATAAAGCTTTACAGAAGATAACGGACCGTTTACTTTAACAAAAACCTTAGATTTATGCCAAAACAATGATCGAAATTAGCGTTTTGTTTATCCGCGCGTGCACAATGTTGTCGAAATTGCATAATGTCAATTTTCATGTCGATACCAGCTTGAACTATCCGTTTGTAGTGCACGTTAACGGTCCGTTATCTTCTGTAAAGCTTTATAACAAGTTTTATTAAGTTTAACAGAAATACCATTTATGTAATAAGCGAAAAAGTTAAAAATTAGACTGGCGACCATGAAAGACATAGTGAATTTGCATAATTGGAGGGCATCTGAAATCGGTAGCTTTTACTAAATTTGTCATAGCACATACGTTACTGGGAGTAAAAATACGAATTACGGCTTGTTCGAAAGAGAAAAGAACGTGGTTTAAAACAAGTCCAAAATTGTGCTATAAGCTTCAGTAATTTAGAAATAATTTGACACAAAAGATGGGCTCCGTTTTTTTTATACACCCTGTATACCAATCCATTTCCCTGATTTTGAGGTTATATGCATATTCTATTACTATTTTAATTGCAAGTGTGCAAAGACCTGAGAAGAAGCAAGTCAGAATTTTTAACAATGAAAGAATGACTAACCAAAAAAAAGCCATGGGTATCACTCTACCAATACATGAAACTACATCTCACGCTCGTATTCAAACTTTTGAGCAGTAACTGTATAATCTTGTGTTTATGATACCCATTCAGTCGATCTTCTCAACATGCTTTCTTGGGATACACTTGAAAATCGACGGTCTGGTGGCCAGTCAGTATTAATGTATAAAATATTAAATGACCGCACTGCGCCTGGTCTACGTGGTTCATTCGTTAGGAGGGAAATAGATCAAACTAAGTATAACCTCCGAAATACTGCTACAGATCTAACACTACCTAAGCCAAAGCGAGAATTTTTGAAATATAGTGGCGCAGTGCTCTTGAATCAACTCTCTATAGAAGGGAAATTAGCAGAATCACTGCATTCATTTGAATCAATTGTTGGATGATGACATGTTCAGTTTATTTGTTTGTTCTATATCTATAACTTGTTGTCATATATATCTAATCTGTGTGTTTTTGTATTTAGTGCATGTTCTCTTTTTAATGATTTTTACACCCAACACGCCCCCCCCCCCCCCATGGAAACCAGCTTTAAGTTAATGGGGCAAGCGTGTTATTTTGACTTTAAATAAAGTATTACCTACCTACCTACCTACCTACCTACCTACCTACCTACCTACCTACCTACCTACCAATCGTAAATGTTTTTCTAGATATTGTACACTGGTGATTTCTCCCGCGAGGAAGACCGACATTTAATGGCGGCGGAGATACCTAATGTCACTCCCGATGTGCTTATTACAGTAAGTTCAATTAGTTCATGGAAACATAGCAAATAGAACTGTACATTTTAGACATCTTCATTAGTAATGTGATAACGAATTTTTGCATGAAATCAAGGCTGTTTCAAGTAAATGATAAAAAAATTATGAAAAAGTTGTGATGTCCCAAGGACTTTTGGCCAGGATTGTAGTTTAGTCATGGATTGTAAAATTTACAATGTTATTTTACAATCCATGGTTTAATTTAGATTTTACGTTTTGACTTCATGTAATTATCATCAGGCATATAGAGCTATCCAGTAAAGTATCCATATGTTTTCTACCATCTCACATTTCTTCAACTGTCGCTTTCATGATGTGTTTCGACAGGAATCCACGTACGGTACACACGTTCATGAACCAAGAGTTGACAGAGAGACCAGATTTACAAGTAAGCAAAATATCTTCTACTGTAAATGACCTATCAGTAATCAAATAACATATACACTAATGACAATTTCTAAAATTGATCAAAATTGCTTAGTTGTTCGTCGTATAAGGCGCTGTTAACGCGTATCTGGATTCGTTTGTATCCGCAAACATTTTGTTGCGGTTAGACCTTGCGTCGACACGTTCCGGCGAAAACGCACACTGTAACCTCAAACTTTTGAAAACGGTCTCCAGCGTGGAAACTTTTGAAAACGCGTGGTCCGGATACGTGTGGACGATTGTAACCGCAAACGTTTGAAATTTTCTAAAATTGATTCTCAAATGTACGCTAGTTTAGTTGTTCGTCGTATAAAAAGTCTCGTCTAACATTTCTGAGATACCCTCTGCCCACTCGCCCGCCATAAATGTATCAGTTAAAGTGTCTCCATTATCGACCAAAATTATATAATTTAAGTCGTCATCAGTCTTCTGTCTAATAATTACCAAAAATAGGTCAAGCTCTTTGAAAAGATATTCCTTATTAGGGGGAGGATTATGAACGGGACAAGCTAATGCGCCGAGAGCGGGAAAGCAAGTGCGCGAGGAAAAGCGAACGCGATTAAAGTCGAATGGGCGAAAATAAAGCGCCTACAAAAAAACCATATGTCGTTGCATCTTTGCCTCCCCCCGTATCTGCGCCTATTGAAATAACAATCAATCAGCGATTAATAAACGAAACTAACTGATTTTTCCCAGTGTTTCTCCCTGTGATAGATCTGGTTTCATAACATTGACATTAGAGAGCTTAAGCAAGCGACGTTTTTGTCAACACGGACGGCAGCCGGGAGTAAGTTGCGTCGTTATAGATGGCGAATGATGGCGTCAGCCGTTCTTGTTTGAAATCAACAACGGCAGTCAGTCAGTCAAGTTTCACGTTCACGATTTCAAACAAGAACTGCTGACACCATCATTCGCCATCTATAACGACGCAAGTTACTTCCGGCTGCCGTCCGCGTTGACAAAAACGTTGCTTGCTCTATTATGCGTATTCACGTGTGTTTGATATGTACGAAGCACAAAAAAAGTTTGTTTAAAACACATGTAGGATAAATGGTAGACGACGAGTGTAGAATTTGTAAAACCAATTAAAAAGCCGGAAACGGAAGAAAGCCTTCTTTTGAGAATTTGTTTCGCCGTCACTCAGAGAAAACAATAAGAATTAGTATTAGCCAACGCGTGTGAGTCCGTTGGCGTCAAATGTCCGTTAGCATACAGAACGAAGCACATCAGTGTCACCATAAGCATCCCTGAGCACACGGGTTTTTGCTTTTGGAAATTTCCAATGGGAACAAACATTGATCAACACGTCTGACACGTTCAATCAAGTTTTCTCTTGTAGTAGCATATGAGCTAATATCCTACTAGTAGAGAGCCAATCAGATTACAGAATTCGTAATATCCGATGGCAGTCTATGTATTAAAATTCCAGGCGGTTCGCAAGAATCTAGCCAGTATAATTACTCTCAGATTGGTCGGCAGGCGCAGTAATTATACTGACAGATTGGACCAATCTCGACAAGAAATATACAATCTAGTACCAGATTCCCGTAAATACTAAATAGCGCGGGCAATATGGCGGCTAAAAAGTATGGAGGCGCGGAGAGAGAGAAAACTTCGTTTGGAGATTCTGTGGATTCAATGCCAAAGTAGAAATTGATTTAACGGCTGAAATACCGAACAACTGAAAGACTTTTAACTGTTTTAGCACTGTAGTGTGTAGATGAGTGGAATCTAAACTTTAAAGACATATAGCGATATTTAGCAAATGTTTTACTAGAAATGTGACTTCTATAGTTCTATACAACATCATGGTCATATAGATATCGTTATGGAAAACTGTTTCTGCAGAATTCCAATCAGAATAAATTTTATTGTAGTCTATATGATCTTTTATAAACGAAGTAATCGCTGTGAATCTATTTTGTAGCCATTGGTAATCCATTGTATTTATGTATACATATATTTATTAACAATTCTGACATAATTTAGATATTCTTATAGAAACTTTAATACTGAGTCTTGATGCATATTTTTATGCTTGTATAGTGCAAACTCAAACGGTTTAAGAGTATTTTATTAAAGTATTACTATGAGATTTTATTTATGGTCATCAATATACTGAATCATCAATTAGCCTGTAAGAATTCCAATCTTGTATAATGTAAATACTGTGATTTGGTTTATGGTCATCTCAATATCACCATATTGAACCATGACCCTGTAAGAATTCCAATCTTGTCTAGTATTGATACTAGGAGTTTGGATTTCATCTTCATATCACTATATGCGGAGCAACTGGAATTCTTATGGCATCATGGTTCCATATAGTGATACTGGCATGACCATAAATCCAATCTCAGTATTTATATTAGATGAGATTGAAATTCTTAGAGCATCATGGTTCTACATAGTGATATCAGTGACAAGACCATAAATCCAATGATGCAATGTTGCAGTACTTATACATGATTTGATTGGAATTCTTACTTTCTAATGATTGCATATAGACCATAAAGTGATATAGACATGACCATATAAATTTGATATAACAGAATTTATGGTTGTATATAGTGATATCGTCGTGGCCGTATAAACCCAGTCATATAGTAATTATACCAGATGAGATTGGAATTCTCACAGCCTAATGGTTCCATATAGTGATGTTGGCATGACCATACTAAATCCAATCTGAATGTCTCATTATTCATACTAGACAAGATTGAAATTCTCACAACCTCATTGTCGCATATAATGATATCAGCATGACCATAATAAATCCAATCTTCTCTAATATAAATACTCTGAGACTGGATTTATATGGTCATCATGATATCACTATATTGAACCATGGAGGTTGTGAGAATTCCAATCTCGTCTAATATAAATACTATGAGATATGATTTATGGTCATGTTGATATCACTATATTGAACCATGAGGTTGTGAGGATTCCAATTTTGCGTAATATAAATACTGTGAGACTGGATTTATATGGTCATGTTGATATCACTATATTGAACCATGGAGGTTTTGAGAATTCCAATTTTGTCTAATACAAATACTGTGAGACTGGATTTATATGGTCATGTTGATACCACTATATAGAACCATGAGGTTGTGAGAATTCCAATCTCGTCTAACACAGATACTATGAGATATGATTTATTGTCACGTTGATATCACTATATTGAACCATGAAGTTGTGAGAATTCCAATTTTGTCTAATATAAATACTGTGAGAATGGATTTATATGGTTATGTTGATACCACTATATTGAACCATGGAGGTTTTGAGAATTCCAATCTCGTCTAGTATAAATACTATGAGATGATTTATGGTCATATCATTATTACTATATAGAATCACGACGCGTAAGCATTACAATCTCATCTATTGTGAGACTGGGTTTATGGACATGTCAGTATCACTTTATGCTAACGTGAGTTTCTGAGAATTCCAATCTCGTCTAGTATAAATACTATAACATTGGATTTATGGTCATTTCATTATCACTACATGGAACCACCACGCCATAAGAATTCCAATCTCGTGTAGTATAAATACCACAAGATTGGATTTATGGTCATATCATTATCACTATATGGAACCATGACGCCGTAAGAATTCCAATCTCGTCTAGTATAAATACTACGAGATTGAATTTATGGTCATATCATTATCACCATATGGAACCATGACGCTGTAAGAATTCCAACCTCGTCTAGTATAAATACTATGAGATTGGATTTACCGTCATATCATTATCACTATAGGAAACCATGACGCCGTAAGAATTCCAATCTCGTCTAGTATAAATACTATGAGATTGTATTTATGGTCATATGATTATCACCATATGGAACCATGACGCCGTAAGAATTCTAATCTCGACTAGTATAAATTCTATGAGATTGGATTTATGGTCATATCATTATCACTATATGGCACCATGACATCTAGTATAAATACTATGAGATTGGATTTATAATCATATTATTATCACCATATGGAACCATGACGCTGTAAGAATTTCAATCTCGTCTAGTATAAATACTATGAGATTGGATTTATGGTCATATGATTATTACCATATGGAACCATGACGCCGTAAAAATTCCAGTCTCGTCTAGTATAAATACTACGAGATTGAATTTATGGTCATATGATTATCACCATATGGAACCATGACGCCGTAAAAATTCCAGTCTCGTCTAGTATAAATTCTACGAGATTGGATTTATGGTCATATCATTCTCACTAATTGGAGCCATAAATCCAATCTCGTAGTATTTATACTAGACGAGATTGGAATTCTTACGGCGTCGTGGTTAGTAGCGATAATGATATGACCATAAATCCAATCTCATAGTATTTGTACTAGACGAGATTGCAATTCTTACAACGTCATGGTTCCATATAGTGATAATGATATGACCATAAATTCAATCTCGTAGAATTTATACTAGACGAGATTGGAATTTTTACGGCGTCATGGTTCCAATTAGTGAGAATGATATGACCATAAATCCAATCTCGTAGAATTTATACTAGACAAGATTGGAATTCTTACGGCATCATGGTTCCATATAGTGATAATGATATGACCATAAATCCAATCTCGTAGTATTTATACTAGACGAGATTGGAATTATTACGGCATCATGGTTCCATATGGTGATGATCATATGACCATAGATCCAATCTCGTAGTATTTATACTAGACGAGATTGGAATTCTTACGGCGTCATGGTTCCATATGGTGATGATCACATGACCATAAATCCAATCTTGTAGTATTTATACTAGACGAGATTGGAATTGTTACGGCGTCGTGGTTAGTAGTGATGATATGACCATAAATCCAGTCTCATAGTATTTATACTAGACGAGATTGGAATTCTTACGGCGTCATGGTTCCATATAGTGATAATGATATGACCATAAATCCAATCTTGTAGTATTTATACTAAACGAGATTGGAATTCTTACAGCGTCATGGTTCCATATGGTGATAATGATATGACCATAAATTCAATCTCGTAGAATTTATACTAGACGAGATTGGAATTTTTACGGCGTCATGGTTCCAATTAGTGAGAATGATATGACCATAAATCCAATCTCGTAGAATTTATACTAGTCGAGATTAGAATTCTTACGGCGTCATGGTTCCATATGGTGATAATCACATGACCATAAATAGAATCTCATAGTATTTATACTAGACGAGATTGGAATTCTTACGGCGTCATGGTTTCCTATAGTGACAATGATATGACCGTAAATCCAATCTCATAGTATTTATGCTAGACGAGATTGGAATTCTTACAGCGTCATGGTTCCATATGGTGATAATGATATGACCATAAATCCAATCTCGTAGTATTTATACTAGACGAGATTGCAATCTTTACGGTGTCATGGTTCCATGTAGTGAGAATGATATGACCATAAATCCAATCTCGTAGTATTTATACTAGACGAGATTGGAATTCCTATGGCGTGGTGGTTCCATGTAGTGATAATGAAATGACCATAAATCGAATGTTATAGTATTTATACTAGACGAGATTGGAATTCTCAGAAACTCACATTAGCATAAATTGATACTGACATGTCCATAAACCCAGTCTCACAATAGATGAGATTGTAATGCTTATGCGTCGTGATTCTATATAGTGATAATGATATGACCATAAATCATATCTCATAGTATTTATACTAGAAGAGATTGGAATTCTCAAAACCTCCATGGTTCAATATAGTGGTATCAACATGACCATATAAATCCAGTCTCACAGTATTTATTAGACAAAATTGGAATTCTCACAACTTCATGGTTCAATATAGTGATATCAACGTGACAATAAATCATATCTCATAGTATCTGTATTAGACGAGATTGGAATTCTCACAACCTCATGGTTCAATATAGTGGTATCAACATGACCATATAAATCCAGTGTCACAGTATTTATATTAGACAAAATTGGAATTCTCAAAACCTCCATGGTTCAATATAGTGATATCAACATGACCATATAAATCCAGTCTCACAGTATTTATATTAGGCAAAATTGGAATCCTCACAACCTCATGGTTCAACATAGTGATATCAACATGACCATAAATCATATCTCATAGTATTTATATTAGACGAGATTGGAATTCTCACAACCTCCATGGTTCAATATAGTGATATCAACATGACCATATAAATCCAGTCTCAGAGTATTTATATTAGAGAAGATTGGATTTATTATGGTCATGCTGATATCATTATATGCGACAATGAGGTTGTGAGAATTTCAATCTTGTCTAGTATGAATAATGAGACATTCAGATTGGATTTAGCATGGTCATGCCAACATCACTATATGGATTAGGCTGTGAGAATTCCAATCTCATCTGGTATAATTACTATATGACTGGGTTTATCCACGATGATATCACTATATAAGCATAAATTCTGTTATATCAAATTTATATGGTCATGTCTCTATCACTATATGGTCTATATGCAATCATTAGAAAGTAAGAATTCCAATCAAATCATGTATAGGTACTGCAACATTGCATCATTGGATTTATGGTCTTGTCACTGATATCACTATATAGAACCATGATGCTCTAAGAATTTCAATCTCATCTAATATAAATACTGAGATTGGATTTATGGTCATGCCAGTATCACTATATGGAACCATGATGCCATAAGAATTCAAGTCGCTCCGCATATAGTGATATGAAGATGAAATCCAAACTCCTAGTATCAATACTAGACAAGATTGGAATTCTTACAGGGTCATGGTTCAATATGGTGATATTGAGATGACCATAAACCAAATTACAGTATTTACATTATACAAGACTGGAATTCTTACAGGCTAACTGATGATTCAGTATAGTGATGACCATAAATAAAATCTCATAGTAATACTTTAATAAAATACTCTTAAACCGTTTGAGTTTGCACTATACAAGCATAAAAATATGCATCAAGACTCAGTATTAAAGTTTCTATAAGAATATCTAAATTATGTCAGAATATTCAATAAATATATGTATATACACATAAATACAATGGATTACCAATGGCTACAAAATACATTCACAGCGGTTACTTCGTTTATAAAAGATCATGTAGACTACAATAAAATTTATTCTGATTGGAATTCTGCAGAAACAGTTTTCCACAACGATATCTATATGACCATGATGCTGTATAGAACTATAGAAGTCACATTTCTAGTAAAACATTTGCTATATGTCTTTAAAGTTTAGATTCCACTCATCTACACAGTACAGTGCTAAAACAGTTAAAAGTCTTTCAGTTGTTCGGCATTTCAGCCGTTAAATCAATTTCTACTTTGGCATTGAATCCACAGAATCTCCAAACGAAGTTTTCTCTCTCTCCGCGCCTCCATACTTTTTAGCCGCCATATTGCCCGCGCCATTTAGTATTTACGGGAATCTGGTACTAGATTGGATGTTTCTTGTTGAGATTGGCGAGATTGGTCCAATCTGTCAGTATAATTACTGCGCCTGCCGACCAATCTGAGAGTAATTATACTGGCTAGATTCTTGCGAAACGGGTGCAAAATTCATATATTCATGTTCAGAGACTGTAATGCGCCAAGCATCGGACATTTGTCCGGCTGAAAGAGTAAAAAACATTTCTCTCTGGCCAAATTTTCAATTTCTGCCCGACATTTTGTCTGGCCGAATATTTTTGCTGCCAAATAAAGTACTGGCAATCAAATAAATGCCGGCAAAAAACTATTGAATATTTCAGTTGTTTTCAGGTAATGAGGTTCCTAGGACTGGATAAAATCCTGTTGCTATCAATTTTTCATGTCCTGCTATTTTGTTCCGTTTTTTTACACGAATCGATTAACTCGAACGCGGAATCCCATTCTTTAATTTACAATATAAACACACTGCAATCTGCATACCTTTGCCTGTGTAACCATGGAGCATATTTTACCCTTAAAAGGTGATGTTTAGAGCTTTATTTATCGTATGAGGTGTCAAATTTCGCTAAGTCTATAAGGCAATACATAATACAGTCATTGCATACAGATCGAGTACAGACGAATATTATCACTCTAAACTGTTTTAAACTGAAAATAAAATTTTGACAAACATTCAAAATGTGAGGCAATGGCAAGAGGTTATGAAGACAGGAGATTTCAAACGCTCGTTGATGAAAGTCTACATTGTATTATATGTACGGAAGTCCTGAGAGACCCAGTACAATGTCGAAGCAATGAACACCACTTCTGTAGAAATTGTATCACGGAACATTTGAAACATTCACAGAACTGTCCAACATGTAAAGATCCCTTGACCGTCGAGACGCTGGTCAGACCTCAACGATTCCTAGCGAATACTTTGTCGAATTTGAAAATCTCCTGCGAGAATTCCGAGCGTGGTTGTCGTGCTGTCGTGGAACTTGGTTCGCTTATCACGCACGTAGCCAGTTGTGAATTCAATCCTGTGCCGTGTTCAAACGATCAATGTGATGAAATAATAAGTCGACGAGATAAAGAAGTTCATGAAAGTAAAGTTTGTGATTTTCGACCAGTTAAGTGTGATTACTGTTGTGAAACGGTGGTGTATAAGAACTTGATGCAGCACACATGTCCTCAGCTAAGAGAAATTCGTGAAATGAAAGAAGAAATAACTGCTTTGAAGCGTCAATTGGATACACTGTGCACCTCCCAAGACGAAAAGCGTCCTTTCCAAGACGAAATGCGTTCTTCTCAAGACGAAATGCGTTCTTCTCAAGACGAAATGCGTTCTTCTCAAGACGAAATGCGTTCTTCTCAAGACGAAATGCGTAAAATGATGCAAACTATGATGTCGAAAATTGAAGGAATTGTTGCGCTGTCGTTACGTTCTGGGACAAAACCTGTTTCAAGTAGCATTCATAATTTGCAAGCTGAGATTATTGTGGCTGGGGGAATTGATGATAAATCTGTCGAGGTGTTCAACATGGCAACTAAATCATGGCGGCTACTCTCTGAGATGAATGAATGCAGAACAAGAGCAAGTTCTGTTTTATACGAAGGTCATATGATTGTCACTGGGGGCTGTCCCTTTCGTCGCTTTGACCTATGGTTACGGGACAGTGTTGAAGAACTCAATCTCGCTCAGCATGATGGACATTGGATTAAATTGCAATTCAAATTACCATTACAGTTCCGAGATCATGTGTGTGTGGTGTATCAGAATTGCCTTTTTGTTATTGGTGGAACAGCTGGATCTAGTTTTTTCGGCCCATCTGTAGGTAATTCTATATATGAAATTAAGCTTAATCCTCCCTATACATCAAAGTTACTAACCAGGATGCCACGGTCAGTAAGTTTTCATGGTGCTGAACTAGTGAACAACAAGATATATATCTTTGGTGGCTCTAGGTCACAGTTGGTGCGTGATGCTGTAGACTATGTTTTTATGTTTGATCCAACGTCCAATAACTGCACAGAGCTTCAGCCACTTCCATATGCCGTTTCTGACATGGCCACAATAACCTGGAAAGATAATGTGGCTGTTCTTGGCGGGGTGAACCAGGAAAGTCGCGCTCTAGATACTGTAATATTGTATAACGTTACTACAGGCAGTCATCGTATGCTGCCCAGCATGAAGAAGAAGCGATATGGCTGCACAGCAGTGATCATTGATGATAATATTGTGGTGATGGGTGGGTCTGGTGATGATCGCCAAGCACTTAATTCTGTCGAATGTTATAATTTTGACACGAACACCTGGACAGAGTTTCCTGCCATGATTAAAGCAAGAACATTTGCTACAGCTGTTGTAAACTATCGCTGACAATATATTGTAACACGTAAAGAGACCTGTATTATCCTTGTATATATAGAGAAATAAAGCTTGGTCAAAACGTCGGGCTATCGTAAAGCATAGTCATAAATTTACAGCCTTCTTCCTTTCCTTCTCACCCCACTCCCCCGAGCCCGGGTTGGTTGCTCGGCTTTGTTCTGAATTACAAAATTTTCACGGGGGGAGGTGGTGCTCCCGGACACCCCTATCGGTCTCGCGCTTTTATTGTAGCATAAGCCCCTTTTAATGTTGCATGAGCACCAGTCCTAAAACGCTTCGCGGTGAAAGTTGAGCTGTTTTTCATTGACAAGTTTTACATGTCCGTATTCACAGGCAAGAATTTAACAATTTTTCCTCGACAAGTAGCCTTTTTTGATAATAACAATAATAATGGGGCCCCAATGATATTTTATCGAGGAAGCTTCGCTGGCCGAAGTGTTTTTCAGGGGGTCCTGGAAAAAAATTGAAATTTGGTCTTGCCAGGTTTTCACTCAGGAATAATATCTGGTGTGTCTGACGACCGTCAGGTTTTCCTTCTCGATTAATTAATTATGGCGTGGCCACCCATGCCTATACGAACAGCTACTGTGATTGGCTAATCGAGACATTAAAGCCCGTTTTCCACTTCAACCGTATCGTAGCGAAACGTAGCGTATTTCATTGTTTCGTAAACAATCAAGCAGAACAAATTATTTGAACACAATGAAATACTCTTCGATACGATTGAAGTGGAAACCGGCCTTAAAACTCTTTCTAAAGAAGGAATCACAAAGACTGTTCAATATCGTTTTAGAAAGCCAATCACTAAACGTGTTAATACTAGGTAGATATTTACTGAATTAGCTATACACCCATATACCTGCACGACTTTCCCCTGTTGATTTCGTATTGCATGTTTTTGGTATTGCGTGTTCTAAACGTCCTTCCTTAAAGCCCGGTGTTCATCAACGGATACAAAGGATAACTTTTCCTCAGAGGTTGACGAAGACAAAGCATGTGTGTATTTATGTATATGTATTATAATCGTTTTAGATACTGTCCATGATATTGTCAACCGTGGAGGGCGCTGTTTAATTCCTGTGTTTGCTCTGGGCAGAGCTCAAGAACTGTTGCTGATTCTAGGTAAAGGAAGAGCAAAGTTTCACGAACAAAAAAATGCTAATAATTAAAATTCAAAAATGCTTCAAAAATGCAATAATTCTGCAGGAAAATACCAAAGTCGTAAAGCAATCTTTATATGTGATCCACGTAATCCACACAAAACTTCCGCTTTGACTGTCTTTGAAATATTTCATTGATATGCAGGTGTTCATGTCACGTAATTGCACTGACGTTTGGCAAAAGATATTTGATAATGATTGTACCACTGTGATTGAGGTGTACTGTTGACTGGGAAGCGTTACTCGCCTAAGAGTAGTTTGTAGACATAAGGAATAAGTCATCCGTGAGATATCTCGGATATGCATGGTCGAATGGTATTTAGATTATAAAAATCCTCAGTAACATACATAATAATTGTTTAGTCCTCGTTCATGACACTAGATCCCGTGTTTTTTTAGATGAATACTGGCAAAATCATCCCGAACTGCACGAGATACCAATCTATTACGCTTCATCCTTGGCTAAGAAATGCATGTCAGGTAATGTTTCTCTTCTGTCGAAGTAATCGCGCCATTCGCGAAAGGAAATAAGCGAAATGAACGGTACAAAACTTCAGTATCATTAAAAGCACTTTGAGTTTGAAGCCGTTGAAAATCATTACCGTAACAGTAAAGCCTTGCAGCTGCTTCAGTTCTTACCCCACAGCCAGTTGTAACAAGTCTACCGACACCTTGCAATAGACGTAGTCAACAAGCCGACAAATATTCCTGCAAATTGATTGTCAAAAAAATTTATCTGCAGGCTTGCTGCAAGGTATTACAACAAGTTGTAACAAGTCTGCAAATGACAAGTTGCAACAAGCCTGGTTTTAACAGACTTGCTGCTGCTTGGCGAAATTGACAAGTTTCTTGTCAGTTAGCTTCGGCGCTGCCCACCTTTCGTACAAACGGCCCAGGTGAACATCAGGACAAATATACGCATGCTGTGTAATGCGATAAATTTATTAAGACTGCCGCAAAGTAGGTCGACAAACCGTTGTTGAATTTTCACATAGTACATTGCATAAATCTTTTTGTACAAATCACGTTTAGTTTATCAAACGTATATTGAAGCGATGAATGAAAGAATCAGAAAACAGGTATTTATTATTTTTATTTCTAAAAACACACGCTTCCAAAATTCTAAAATTAACATGACGGTTGAACTAACTGGACCTATATCTTTCTAACTGTGTGTAAAATTGTGATTTCAGATTTCTATATCGAATCCGTTTGTATTCAAGCATATTTCCAATTTAAAGGTAAAAATTTGTAGAATAGAGATTTTCGTTCCGCTTTTCATCTATCTACAAAGCTTGTTAGCATGAGTTCCATTCGCCTGTAGACAGAGTATCTTTGGGGGAGAGGTTGGAGTGCAAGCACGGTGCGGAAAGAATGTCTGTGGACCATGTTGATGATTGGGCTCCCACTCCCTCCCATGCCCCTCTCGCATAAAATGAATTAGTAATTGCTCTCGTTGCATAAAAACGTGTAATTTATGCAGGCAAGGCAGCAGCCAATCAGAAACATTGTCGATAATGCAGACTGGCGAAACAACCCCCTCTTTCTCTCGAGAGAGAAAGACCCCCAACTCCTGCCCCAAAAACAGTGTGTGCAAGCAGGCTAAGGTTCCCTCGGAGATGTCGTGAAGTCGGGATATTCACCAACATAATTGTCCTATGTCCTATGATGTCATGTGATTACCCATATTGTTCTTTGATGTTCTATGTTATCCTGTAATGATCGATGATGCCATGTGATCCTATAGAGTATGGAACAGTTTGATGATATCGGTCCTTCAATAGTCATGGCCAGTCCTGGCATGATGCAGGTCTGTTAACATTCATGAATACCTTATTTTTATTTATTTATTAATTTCTGCGAGGCTTGCGTCCTTTAAGCGTCAGAGCAAGCGCCTTTCACGTTTAAGAACGTGGGTTTGATCCTCACTTCAGACTCGTGACGCTTGTGTAAAAAGAGTTAGTCATTGTTGTGTCGAAAGTTGTGGGTTTTCTCCACATACTCTGGTGTCCTCTTACAGGGAATGTTGACAGGGTGGATTGAAATTAGACCTTCCTGTTCCTGTTCTAATTCACAAGCTGTTGACTTCAGAGTGTTTATAACACGTTTTTGGAACAAGAATTGAAGAAGCCGTTGACAACTTGTAACAAGCATGTGGGTTTATCATACTGTAACAAGATTGACAACATAAAACTGTACAAATATTGTTATATCCATGCTGCCACAAGTTGTTAGGACAACCTTGTAACAAGTCTGAAAATTCGATCAATTTTGTTACAAGTTGTTAACAGCTTGTTCCAAACTTGTTGAGAACTTGATACAAGCAGTTCGAAGACCGCTTTTTCACAGACTTGTTTCAGGATGTCTGTTTTTGATTGATGTCCAATACCGGCAATCTGAGTCCGATGGACAAATCCATCAGACAAGTTTTACGATGGATCCGATGGAGTTCTTTTTTTAAAATACACAGTCACGTGACAAACATACTTATACATTACGTAACAAATGCAAATATTATAACTATGTAATTCAGTAATACAATATTCAGTAAGCTTAGTAACATATATGTAAACATGCAACAAATAGAAACTCTAGGTCCCTTAGATGGTCCGATAGATCCATCGGACAAAAAATGACGTCCTCACAACCTAGGTTTAATTCAATTAGAGATATCCGTATGCAGCCTGCCTGGTGATTGCCCTAACCTAACGAAAGTCAGATTGTCCGATGGATCCGATGGATCCATCGGACAAGCGTGTTTTCCGTCGGACAAAAAATTATCCGATGGAGAAAAAATGACGTCATCACAAGCTAGGTTTAATTATTCAATTAGGGATGTCTGCATGCAGCCTGCCTGGTGGTTGCCCTAACCTAACGAAAGTCAGATTGTCCGATGGATCCGATGGATCCGATGGATCCATCGGACAAGCGTGTTTTCCGTCGGACAAAAAATTATCCGATGGAGAAAAAATGACGTCATCACAAGCTAGGTTTAATTATTCAATTAGGGATGTCTGCATGCAGCCTACCTGGTGGTTGCCCTAACCTAACGAAAGTCAGATTGTCCGATGGATCCGATGGATCCATCGGACAAGCGTGTTTTCCGTCGGACAAAAAATTATCCGATGGAGAAAAATGACGTCATCACAAGCTAGGTTTAATTATTCCATTAGGGATGTCTGCATGCAGCCTGCCTGGTGGTTGCCCTAACTAACGAAAGTCAGGTAGTTGCCCTGACCTCGGGAAAGTCAGATTGTCCGATGGATCCGATGGATCCATCGGACAAGCGTGTTTTCCGTCGGACAAAAAATTATCCGATGGAGAAAAAATGACGTCATCACAAGCTAGGTTTAATTATTCAGTGAGGGATGTCTGCATGTAGCCTGCCTGGTAGTTGCCCTGACCTCGGGAAAGTCAGATTGTCCGATGGATCCGATGGATCCATCGGACAAGCGTGTTTTCCATCGGACAAAAAATTATCCGATAGGGAAAAAATGACGTCATAACAAGCTAGGTTTAATTCAATTAGAGACTTGTGCAAGCCGACTCCCTGGTGATTGCCCTAACCTAAGAAAAGTCAGATTGTCCGATGGATCCGATGGATCCATCGGACAAGCGAGTTTACTATAGGACAAATAATTTTCCGATGGACATTTAAAACTTGATGTTATAAATATGCATTAAGACAATTGTTACTTGTATGCGCAGCTATAAAGTGAACCCGTACTAAGCATATTTTACACAATTATATATGTGGCGATAAACCCGTATTTTATATAAGTAACTTAATTGAATGTGTATTTATTATATCTGTTTGACTCGTTCTCTGAAAAACCTTTATTAAGAACAAAGTAATATGAATTGTGAGAATTGTTATATTTGTATACACAACTATAAAGTGAATTGTGTATGTAAGTGGCGATAAATCCGTATTCAAAGTATGTTTCAGTACAGCAATATGGTATATTTACATATTTATAAATATAGCTGTCAAGCCAGGTGGGACAAGCGCGTTTGCTACAGGACAAATAATTATCTGATGCCCCGTGGACATTTAATACGGACTTTAACATGGACTTCATATTTTAAGTGTAAATTGCGACAATTGTTATTTGTATGCGTAGCGGGTAAACCCGTATCAAAGCATATTTACATTTATACATTTGGCGATAAGCCCGCGTATTCTATAAGTATGTTTATATACACAGCTATAGAGTGAATCCGTATCTGTATGAATTCATTTGTTTGCGTTGGAAAGATATGTTTATTGGACTTTAATTCATGTTTTATTAATGTGCGTGGCCATGAACCCGTATCCTATGTGTGTTTAGAAACATATATTTACTTGCATGCATGAGTTTTGGTGCTTGCTCGTTCTCTGAAAAGTGCCATACTGAACGTATATTAAAACTAGGTTAATAACATACGTTTTAGTTCAATGCTCAATCCTCTGTTCTTTTAAAATATCAATACTTATTAATGTTAGTTATAAGCACTTAAGGTATATGTTTAGGTTCACTTCGTTTTTTAAGAACCCTGCATCAAATTATTTTCTCGCAAGTGTTACTTAACAATGCTCATTAGCTGGGCCTGTGCATGTACGTGGCGAAAAAACCTCCTTATTCCAAGCATGTTTATAGAAATATAGCTATATATAAATGTTACCTCTGTATGTATTCATATCTGTTTGACTCGTTCTCTGAAAAACCCTTATCAAGAACAAAGTAATATGAACTGTGAGAATTGTTATATTTGTATACGCAACTATAAAGTGAACTGTGTATGTTAGACCCCGTTCACACGAGACCGGATCCGTGTGATCTTGACATTTAGTTCGGTCACTTTACGGTGACATTTACTCTAACCACTTTTTCTATGGTACGTTTTAATTACGTTCTGTAATATTATCACAAATTTAAGAGTCATGCTCGTCTTGAAACTTGTCAAATTGATATGTTGACCATACGGATCCGGTCCCGTGTGAACGGGGTCTAAGTGGCGGGGTCTAAAGTATGTTTCAGTACAGCAATCTGGCATATTTACATATTTATAAATATATATGGACATATCGTAGCCAGGTTTAAACATAATTTAAAATGCAACGTTCTCCGACTAAATATTTTATTAAAAACGGGCTTTCGACTACCTAACTGTAGCCGTCGACGGGTGAAGCGGAATGAAATTATTTACAAGTTGTGCGATGAAATGCGATATCTAGTAGGAAGTAATTAGCGATTACATGTTTTGCGAACAAGCGTAGCATATTGTTTTGGAAGCGGCTAAGAGTTATTGTCAGAATTAGTTATTACAACTGTATGCCAAGATTCTAATGTTTTTCGTGTCCGATAGTTACCACTATCTATTACTTTTCCATTATTAAAGTCAATTCTATGATCAAGATCCCATGCATGCCTAGCTATGTTTGAGCCTTTTTTACAGTTCTTTACACTTCTAATATGTTCCTTTTTTCGCGTTTGGAAAGATGTTCCTGTTTCACCAACATACGACCAAGGACAATCAGAACAAGGTATATTATAATTCTTGGTTTGCACATGACGTCATTTCGTGTCATTGGGCGCCATCATGGTTGACTCTGCAGATTACTTCAGCTGTTTACAGCGAAGTACTTGTGTCAATTTACTATTTGATCGTTAGTTTTAGCGTATTATGAATGATACTTTAAAGATGTATGGCTCGATAGGATCAGAAATAATGAATATATACTTTGTGGTTGCCATGTGTTTCAAAAGTCAACCAAGATGGCGTCGATTGCAAACCACCTATATAGACAACATTGGTGCGTTGCTCAGGTGCGATTTGTTGTTTGGGGGAAGGAAACATTCTTTGTAGGGTTTTCAATGGTTTAGTCGCCACTCTGATGTTTTGTTTACGTCGTAGTGCGTCGGTTATTCCACTTATGTAGGGTAAAGTGACATATCCACTTGGTTTATCGATATCATCAAAACGTTTGAAGAATTGTCCAACAAGCTCTTCAGACGATGGCACGATGGTGTTAGGAGTCAAATCTCTTAAGATTTGTTTGACAACTTTGTCAGGATAGCGGTTACATTTAAGAGTTGTTCTTGTGTGGTTGAGTTCGTCTTGCTCGCTAGCGTGTGTGCTTGGTAATGTTAGTGCTCTGTGTATAAGAGTTCTAGCTGCGCTAATTTTGTTTTTAATGTCATGGTGTGAGTTAAAATCAAGATATCTGTCTGTGTGTGTAGGTTTCCTAAGTACATCAATTTTGAGGTTGTTACCATGTCGTGTTATAAGTGTATCTAAAAGGGGATTTTGTTGTCCAGTTCAAGTTCAATAGTTAAAGAAATATTAGGGTCAATGTTGTTTAAAGAGTTGAGGAAACTAGTAATAACCGTCTTTTTAATTCTGGAAAAACTGTCGTCAAACAAAGCGTTTCCATGTTTTTGGTTTTGTTTGTGTCGTTTCAATAGCAATATTTTCAATGACTTCCATGCATATGTTAGCCACAACCGGACTAACTGGGCTACCCATAGCACAGCCATGAATTTGTTTGTAAGTCACGTCGTTATAAATAAAATAGTTGTTGGAAAGTTTAAAATCTAATAGTTAAATAATGTCGTCAATGGTGAGATTAGTGCGTAAGGCTAAGCCTAAGGTGTCGTCCTGTTCGAGTTTTGTCCGTATGTAATGGCAAGTTTTTTGGACAGGAATAGCGGTAAATAAGGAAACGACTTCGAATGATACCATAGTAGGGATAACAGCCGAAATTTCAAATTTACAGGGGGGCTCCACAAATACGTGTGTTTGGTAGAGCTGGTTATTTGAAACATTTTGGTGTTTATTTCATTAAAATTGGTCAAGGCAATCAAAAGTTATGGCAATTTAAAGATCAGAATTTTACACCATTTTTTGGAAGAGCGACATAGTATAATTATACTGTAGTTGTGGTTGGGAGATGGCACCGAAACGCTTGTTTTCAAGCCATATTTTTAACATTTAAGGTGATAACTTCTAGACATTTTATCCGATTACCTTGAAATTTTCAGAGCACATTGGTTACCTCTAGAGAAACAATTTACTGTAACAATTGTACACTTGTGGTTGCTATGGCAACTGTATGACGTCAATGAATAACATAAAATAATGATGAAAACTGCAATTAGATAATTTATAATCACAAATCTATCTGAAAAGGGTCAAAACACTTTTCACACATTAATTAAATCATACTGACGTATAAAATGATACAAAATCATGTTACTATGGAAACATGATGACGTCATAACAACGTCAAAGCGCTGAACAATAATGGCTTTTAAATATACTTTTTCACCATAAACGATGCGCTTTTTTCAAAATTTTTAACATGGGAAGTTTAGGAGAGGGTCCTGAGTCACTAACGTATTACAAAGAACTTTATTCAATTGCCATGACAACGTTATGACGTCATTATCATAACCTTATTTGATCTTGATTTTATTAATCTTATTTTTATTTACATGCAATTGTACTTTATAATTCCAATCTAGAGTAACTCTAGCAAGTTCTACACAATCTTTACTTTACTGTTTCCATGACAACACAGAAACTATAACATCATTGATGACGTCAGAGATGACGTCACACTATTGCTATTATAGTTTTTTTTAGGAGCTGCATTTGTTGGATTCCCTTGTGCAATTCCAGATTGCAAATCAGCAGACATGTCAATGCACACTAAAACAAAAACAGTGTTTTTTAACTAATTTATATATGTCCTCTTATGTGTCCCAATTTGCCAAACTACTATTTATGCACCTTACCTTCCACTTGCATTTCCAATTGATTTAAGATAAATTATAACCAATTCTAAAACATAAAGCATATGACATTTAGTGAACTGCCATGATTAAAATTTTATCACAATTACCTTATTGCGATTTTTCCATTCAGTCCATCAAATATTTGTAAATCTAAATATTGAAAAGGTGTTGATTATTTCTTAGTGATTAAATGTATTTAGCAATGTGAAAATCCTACTAATACCTTGCATTGTTAGCGACTTGTTTGACGTTTGAGCTAAACAGACTGCCCATTAAAATCGTATTTATAAGGAGGATTTTAATGAGCTTTCCTCCCTCCTCCCTCATGTTTAGCTCAACCTCTTCAAACTAGACACTAGCATAGCAAAATATCTTCCTCACAGTCAATTTTACATGTTGGAATTTCCCCTGCAGCAACGGCGCAAGAGAGCTGTAACACAGTCATTGTCTCTGTGTAGTTCATTTCCATATCATGACACCAGCATTCTCTGTTCATTCGCAGGCCAGTTGCGCATTCCAACCTATACTTTCCCGCTGCAACGGCGCATAAGTGCTGAATAACGACACTTTTCATTTGCTGCCAGTTGCGCATTCCAACCTATACTTTTCCGCTGCAACGGCGCATAAGTGCTGAATAACGACACTTTTCCATTTGCTGCCAGTTGCGCATTCCAAACTATACTTTCCCGCTGCAACGGCGCATAAGTGCTGAATAATGACACTTTTCCATTTGCTGCCAGTTGCGCATTTCAACCTGCATGTCATGTCACATCATGCGTGGCACAGAACTGCGAATAACACTCACAATATAAAAGTAACAGAGTTCAGAGCAGCCGCAAATCATTGTTTAAATAGTCTTCAAATAGATGGAAGGTGCAGACTTCACATTCTATTGCTGATTCATCCTCATCTTCATGGTCTAACTCTGGCACACAATCAAATTCAACCACAAACTCGGGGTTCAGTTCATCACTATCATCTATCATACTTATTACTCTACCATTTTCCCACCAACTGTGCTTTTGTGCTTCATCTTCAAATCTTTGAGAGATTCTTTTACCTAAGAAATCCTCTACAGACACTGGTATTAATTTGACATCACCATCCTTAAATTCATGATATGAAAATAAATACAATGAATCATAACCATCATATCTAATATACAAATCAGGATCGTTGTTATTTGTCTCATTTATGTCTACTACAACACCTTCAAACCAATCAAGTGCGTCATTATTATCCAAACAATGATGAGAGACCCGTTTTCCTACAAGATCTACTGGGATAACAATAGTTGGAATACTTCCATTTGGCAGGTCATCTTTCTTCCTTTTTCTACATCTTTTATTACTGCTGGTTTGATTGCCACCTTTCCTTTTTCCTCCAGCTTTCTCTTCTTCCTTACTGGCTAGCTCTTTGTATTTTTCTTTCTGTTTCAACATTTCTTCCAGTGGAATAAGTTTTTCCCCGATTTGTGCAGCTTGAGGGTTTTCTGGCTCAGTCACCTTTTTGGTATCTTCGATAGACTGACGAATGATTTCTTTGAGATTATGCGCCAGCATTTCACTACTAAATGCTTTGCCTTCTGATGACATTTGAAAGACTTTTTTATCTTTGTGCTTTGCTCCAAGTACTATTTTTCGAAATTGGATCTGGGTTTTAATAGATATTTTCTTGTCTTTCTCTTTACTTATTTTGCTTATCTGTGCATCAATTTCACTGCTAGTTTTCCACAGTCCTCCAAGTTCTTCTACTTTTTGCAACAACTCTTGTTTCAGCATTCGCAACTTGGTTTCTTTTCTTTCTTTTTCTTGCTTTCCTCTCTCCAGCCTTTCCTCTCGTTTTTTTCTTATTGCTGACATTCGCTCAATGAATTGTTTTTTTTGGCTTGATTTTGAATTACGAGCCATTTCCATTACAGCTGCTCGCTTCACTGGTGTTAACGAGTCTCTCCAAGATTTGGTATCATTCTTAGTGAACATCAAGATGCCTTCACAGACTAAGGTTGTTGCATTTGGTTTTTGTGCAAGAAGACGATCAAGCATTCCAAAATCTCGTTCAGGCACGACATTTGTCTTTGGAGCATTTGTGCACTCATCTATTATTTCTGCATCAGGTTTGTCATACTTACCACCCTCAAGATGATCTGTTAGCATTCGGTTTGTCACAACAACAAAAGATCCAAATATTAATTCAAGAGCTTGCTTTGTCATTGGATCCCAGATTGGGCTCTCCTCAATTAACTTTTGATAACATGCATCTTTGGTCACTTCAATGTCATCAAATAATACAGCATTGCCAGTAATTATTGGAGTCGAATCGTTGGCCCATTCTTCAAAACACTTCAACAGTCGCTGGTATCGTGCACTCATATCGATGAAACTTATGTCATCCTTTGCAAGAAGTCTCCACAAGGGACCTGTTATTAATTTGTTAATTAACCCTAATGCTCTACACCCAGCTAAAAATGATGAAACAGCTAAATCAAAGTGAACTGCCTTGAGTAGTTTGTTTTCATCTTTCACTAATTCAAAGAATGGTCTTAGGTGCTCATGCAAATAAAATACACCACCCCCATTGTGAAATATAATATTAAATCTATTCCCTACAAATGGAGCAAGGGGAATGGACTCAATACCTTTATCATTGACATAATCTGAAAAGGATACAGCTCTTCCTGATCGCTCACATCCTTTAGCCTGAACAGCTTTGCACACAGTTCGTAGTAAACGAAGGGTTCCACTTTCCCCTTTACTATACCCACCTTGGGCCAAGCTACCAACTTTTGTATCATCATACAGTAGCTTGTCCCATACTTTTAAAGCCTCCTCAGCCTGGTCAGCAAGTCCTACAATGTAATGTAAGCCACAGAACAGATCATTCATTCTTGTTACTTTTGATTTCTCCTCATCATCAAGAATATCCCATTCTTCAACAACGTCTGGCAGAATCGACTGTCTGTATGTCTGGAGAATCTCATTGAACTTCTTCTGCACAATGCATCGATCAGACATTAAATTCTTTATTGACTTCATCACCTTCTTATCAGCATTATTATCAGCTGCAGAACTTGTAATGTCTCCTAAAACTTCTTTCAATAAATCTAATTGTGACTCAGCATCACCACATGCCATATCTCTCAGCCCAGCCACTATAACATTACCATCATCTAATGTCACATCAAAGGTGGCATAATGGTAACCATGTTTAGAGGTACCATCACTATGCAGGGTACGGTTTCCTATCTCCCACCCATCAAGCAACTTTTCTGCTACCTGGATCTGAGCCAAACGTCTAGCTTCTAAGTACATATATCTAGCAAAGGTTGCCTTGGGGAGTCGCTCACATTCCAAGCCAACAAGTTTCTCTATGACAGTTCTTACAACATTCCCTACATTATTTACGCCTACACCCCAACATAAAAGATCTTCATATACTGCCCTGATCTCATCAGTATACTTACCATCGTGAAATGTTTTCACAGCAGGGGTTTCTAGAAACTCATCTATTTGCTCCTGTAGTACTTCAACATCATTCTCAAGATCAGCTATTCTAGATTTTAATTCACTAATCTTAGATAATAAATGGGAATTTCCCCCCTTTTCTTTTGTGGTTCTTGCTTTATCTTTATAATACCATTTAAGTCTTTGGGCTTTTGTTTTAGCTTCAAGAGCAGCATCTAATTTATGATTAAGATGGATCATTATTTCATTTTTTTCATCAATTATACCTTCATACATTTCAGCATCTCTTTCTTTATCTTCTTGCAGAAGCTCAAACTCCTCTTCTTGCTGTTTGGACTTCTCTGTTAGCTTCAAGTTCACTTCATCTCTTCGCCTAAGCTTTTTATTAAAATTTCTAATAGAAACTTTACCTAGTTTTTCCATAGCATTCTGCAATTTGTGTGACATATCTTCATACTCCTCTCTCATTTTCCGAAGTTTTTCACGCATGTCAGAAATTTCTTTTTCCTTCAAACTACCAGCTGCATTTTGCTCCTGTGCAACTTGACTTAGTAATTCAATTTTGTTGTTAGATTCCTCCATACATTTAATTAGTGTCTCAATTTCTGTTGCTCTCTCGTTCAAGGCGGCTTGATAAAGTAGTGTTGGATCAGGTTCTGGTTCACTAGACCTTTTCTCTGGTAACAAGAACTCTTTTGCTAAAAATTTGTTAGTATCAGCAAACTTACTCCGACTAGTATTGCGGCTAAGTTTTCGCTTTTTTCCAATAAGCCGCTCAACTGCTATCCGAACACTCTTACAGTCAAGGTCACATATTTTTCCACTAATCGCCTGCAACCACAGGCACATCTCAGTCCAAGACTTACCTATTCTTTCTCTGGCTTCATTCAATTCAAGAACAAGCTCATTTGTTAAAACCACATTCATTTTCATCATACCCACCTGATTTTCACTATATTTAGAATCTCATTAAGTAGGTCATAACTTATACTATGCTTTTGACACTCAGTGCCAACAAAGTGTTTGCTTGTACTGGCTGAATATGACTCAAATGCAAGACCACAGCCACAATTTCTATTCATAAATCTTGTGGCCCTTCGTTTCAAATTTGACATATCTAGATCTTGCATGTTGATAGTGAGACTCTGGTCAAGGGCACACAACATTTTCCTTACTCTTTCCCCTTGATTGCCCTCAAACCCACCACATACCTCAAACATTTGTAGTAATAAACGATAGCAAATCTTATTATCACTGCTCCACCAGGCAGGTCTAATTTCTTCCGTCGCGAGAGCGACTAAATCCTTCGCATTCCATTGACTGCAGTTCGCACAGCATGTCAGCGAAGTCGCTTCCATACACGTTGAAATACCTAATATTCAAATACATTTACGGGGTGACTTGGAGGCTTTTACAATACAAATTATACATCAAATTAAAGCTTAAAACACAAGGATTAAGCACATACCTGTTTCTTCTGACATTTGAATCTACGCAAGCCTCGAGAACGGTTTATATCACTCAAAATAATATTTGTCACCCGTAATCGCACAAATTCAAGAAGAAACACATCACATGTTATAGAGGGGACATTTATCTATCGTTTGATGCCTATTTCACCCCATATAGCCTGGCAAGTCACTCCGGAATCCATCTCAAACAACACGTATTCGCGCAGTTCCTCGGTGCCATGTAAAAATAGCAGCGGGAATTTCAAAATTCATAACAAACGCGATGCTCGATATTTTTGAAAGTTCGCAATGGGAGACGTTGAGATTCGGCAGACATTTAGATAAATACACGTTTGTTTTGTATGCAAAATTTTAAAACAATTGGCCAAATAGTTTCAAAGCAATATGCATTCAAACAAACCCTATTTTAGCTATTTTGCCTAACGAAAATATCCTGTTCCAATACCAGACCCCTGACCGTGCGCGATCCCTAACCATAGTCTCATAGTCATCATCAATCTTCATGCTACTTATCACTCGTGCAAATTGAGTAGAGTTCTGAACAGAGTTATTATTCATGTTCGGGATTAGGTAGAGTATTTCTGTGAGATATTTCGAGGTGTTGTAAAGAGGTGAACCAATGCAATTCACAATAGGTCGTAACGGGTAGCCTTCTTTGTGGTATTTTTAACATCAAATCGCACCTGAGCAACGCACCAATGTTGCCTATAATATACCTTGTTCTGATTGTCCTTGGTCGTATGTTGGTGAAACAGGAACATCTTTCGAAACGCGAAAAAAGGAACATATTAGAAGTGTAAAGAACTGTAAAAAAGGCTCAAACATAGCTAAGCATGCATGGGATCTTGATCATAGAATTGACTTTAGTAATGGAAAAGTAATAGATAGTGGTAACTATCGGACACGAAAAACATTAGAATCTTGGCATACAGCTGTAATAACTAATTCTGACAATAACTCTTAGCCGCTTCCAAAACAACATGCTACGCTTGTTCGCAAAACATCTAATCGCTAATACTTCCTACTTGATATCGCATTTCATCGCACAACTTGTAAATAGTTTCATTCCGCTTTAACCCGTCGAAGGCTACTGTTAGGTAGCCCAAAACTCGTTTTTAATAAAATATTTAGTCAGAGGACGTTGCATTTTAAATTTGTAAATGTAGCTGTCAAGCCAGGTCGGACAAGCGCGTTTGCTACAGGACAAATAATTATCTGATGCTCCATGGACATTTAATATGGACTTTAACATGGACTTCATATTTTAAGTATAAATTGCGACAATTGTTATTTGTATACGTAGCCGGTAAACCCGTATCAAAGTATATTTACATTTATACATTTGGCGATAAGCCCGTATTCTATAAGTATGTTTATATACACAGCTATAAAGTGAATCCGTATCTGAGATGTAACATTTATATACAGCTATATTTCTATAAAATGCTTGGAATAAGGAGGTTTTTTCGCCACGTACATGCACAGGGCCAGGGCAAATTAACTATAATGTACGTTGCCATTGGCAAGTCATAGCTATTTTGAATTGGGAGCGTACTTTGATATAGGTTATTCAAAGAACGAGGTGAACGTATAGATATATGCTTACATAAACATTAATAAACATAAAGTTAAATCTTCAAATAAAAAAACATTCACCATTGAACCAAATACACTATTAAACCTAATCAATTTATAACTAAATTATACTTTGTTTTTGGTAACGGCGTTTTTCAGAGAACGAGTCAACAAATGTATTAATGTAAATATGCTTTGATACGGGTTTACCGGCTACGCATACAAATAACAATTGTCGCAATTTATACTTAAAATATATGAAGTCCATGCTAAAGTCCATATTAAATGTCCATGGGGCATCAGATAATTATTTGTCCTGTAGCAAACGCGCTTGTCCAACCTGGCTTGACAGCTATATTTATAAATATGTAAACATGCCCTATTGCTGTACTGAAACATACTTTGAATACGGATTTATCGCCACTTACATACACAATTCACTTTATAGTTGTGTATACAAATATAACAATTCTCACAATTCATATTAGTTTGCTCTTGATAAGGGTTTTTCAGAGAACGAGTCAAACAGATATAATAATTACACGTTCAATTAAGTTACTTAATATATAGAATACGGGTTTATCGGCACATATATAATTGCATGAAATATGCTTAGATACGGGTTCGCTTTATAGCTGCGCATACAAGTAACAATTGTCTTAATTCATATTTATAATATGAAGTTTTAAATGTCCATCGGAAAATTATTTCTCCTATAGTAAACTCGCTTGTCCGATGGATCCATCGGATCCATCGGACAATCTGAGTTTAACTGATATCTGCTTCCCATGAGTCATGACGTCATTTATTTTCCATCGGAAAAATACTTCTCCGACCGAATATACGTTTGTCCGATGGATCCATCTGAACCATCGGAAAGTAGATTTGTCCATCGGAGTCAGATTGCCAGTATTGGACATATATGCTGTTTTTAGATGTCAGCTGATCCTGCCATCGTAGCTGTGCCCCGTGAGCTGTGCCATGGGTCATAAAGTGATTCCATGAGGCGCCCTTGACAGACTGAGTTACATTCTTGTTAATTTCTGTTCGTCGTCTTTGTAGAGTGGTTTGTCACGTGAATTGTTCGAGCTGTGGTGTGCCGACCGTCGAAATGGCGTCATCATTGCTGGCTACTGCGTGGAGGGAACTTTGGCTAAAGTTAGTTAAAATCTTATTCTGAAGCTTATTACTCTGTATCTCGCCACAGGATTGATTGGAAGATTGATTCTAATGAGGATATTGAACCCGCAAGGGATAAAATTACTTAAAACAAATAGATGCTTGTGTGTTATAAAAACATTGCGAAGTGAGGGTGCTTATTAGGAAGAAGTAAATAAGCCTTTTACCATCTTATCCTCTGAATGTGATTTTACTTAAAAAAGTCAGTTTATTATAATTTAAAAAACAGAGTAGTATTTCTCTCTAGATTAATACAAATAGATTTAAAAACACTTTTTAAGTAGACTTATTTTTAAATATAATTTATAGATTAGTAATTTAATTTAATGTGACTCGAAGATTGGTTGGTTGTAACTTGAAAGTACGTATTTTTAATATGGATTTGACTAGATACCAACATATGTTACATTATCAAACTGTAGCAAGGTTGAGAACACGACGCTGTAAGAATATTGTTATGTCAATACTGCGACAGGTTGTTAAGCCGATCTTGTGGCAATTCTAATAATCCCATCATGTGATTCACCGATTACCAAAGATGGACACCGCTATTCACCTTTCGTACAACCGATCCCTGTTCATATATACTTTGACCGTAAATTTCTCTTTAAGACTCTTATGACGGAACCGGAAGAAGTGCCAACAATGTCAGGACAAAAACTTCCAAGGAAATGTTCAGTGGGTATGTAATGATGTTCTTTGTTTCTGCACAGTAAGGGCCTCTTACCTTGCAGTCATCAAGCTGATAACTAAGAGACTTGGATCAAGTCCGTCTCTCTAAAGCGTACGAGGAAAGCGGGAAAGTTTGAGGAAGAGACGATTTTGTCAACCAAACTGAACTAAACCTAGCACGAAATCGAAGAAACACGAAAGACATTATCCTACACATTAGCAAGATACATTATTAATCCCGTTTAATTGTGATTGGCATTAAATTATTGCAATTTGGTTATGACGTATTACCGACCGAAAAAAAGGACGGTAAATTTCGCGCGCTTGCAGGTAAGCAAAGTCCGTCTCTCCCCAAGCTTTTCCGCGTTATTTCGATTCCTCGGACCGTACTGAAAGACGGACTTGATCCAAGTCTAGCTGATATCAGCATGCGTTCGCATCGCTTACTCTGGCTTGATGATAACAAATCTGCTGCAAGTTGTCAACAGGCTTGATGCAAATTGATTCTCAAGACTTTTTATCCACAAGCTTGATTCAAGTTGTTTCGACAAGTTGCAGCAAGTCTGCAAATATCAAGCTCAATGTTGCATCAAGCACAGATTTGATGTAACTTGATGAAGCCAACAGGCTTTGTGTAACTTGATTCCATCCTGCCTGTGGAATCCACAATTTGCTTTAAGAGCGAAGAAATGCCCCAAAATGCCCCCCATCGTACCTCATACAGCACGCACTAAAACATACTATTTATAAAAGATACTATTTTAAATACATGTCTAATTATTACGGTGAATAGGTTCACTTCAGTTCACCTCCCCTATTCAGCCTGTGGTAGGCGTAGTTGCTTAATTCGAAGTGGCGTTCGGTAATTCCGTGTTCTCAGTACGCGAAATTAAATTTTAATCCAAGCCCTGAATCTAATCAAATCTTTAAATCTTCAATCCATCAACGTTAAAACATGACAAATAAAACTTTGGTTAGGGTTAGGGTTAGGGTTAGGGGCTTGGATTAAGATTTATATCCGCCATACTGAGAACACGGAATTATTACCGAAATTCTCTTCAGATATAAACGTCATCCGAACTGGACAGTAAGCCCCGCATTAAATGATTCTATTTCATTTACAATTTTTTATTCTGTTTCTAGATTACATATCATTTTCTGCCCATACTGATTACGAACAAACTAGCGAGTTTATCCGGATACTTGAACCACCACATATCGTAAGTGTCTCGATTGAAAAATAATTTTTTACGTCATTAAAGATCAAGATTGCCTTAGTTTCACATCTTTCGGACTGTTTCTAAATGAAACTCTGGTTTGTGTACATTCATAAGTATGGCAAATCAAAACAGTGTTTGATGTTATAAACAACGGAAACAGGAGTTTCACCGGGATATCCAAACACGATGTCGAGAATTCGCCTCCGCTTCCCGACAAGTCACAATATCACAAGTGATTTTAGAATATAGAAAGATTATATTTTATTTCAAATTAATAGAATAGTAGAATAATAGAATGTTCTCCCTTGTGTCCCAGTTAACGTAATGTTCCCAACATATATTTCGCTTGTCGCTTTTGTTTGTCTATCGGTTAGACTTTCTCTTACTTGCTCACCGTCACAGTCACACTTCTCTCTCGAATCTCTTTTTTCACTCACTCAACTCGCACCCATTCTTCCTCAGTCTTTCTCCCCTTCGTGCGTCATACATGTCAACATTATTAATTAGATATATATTCCGACAACGAGAAAATAAACGTGAAAAGAGTGTTTCTGTGCATTATTTTTGAGCGTTTGGATCTCCCGGTGAAGGTGTGTGGGGTTCCGAGGTGTTCACATGGCGTCTGAGATTTGTCCAGTATACATATCCAGGCTTAAGCCTGCCTTACAGGGTGAGCTGTCAGCTGAGATACACAGCAAAAAATGAACGACCTGTTCTAACCTGATGAAAACAGCATTGAACAGTGTTTTGCTGCCAACATTGTTCAAAGTTGTCAACAATATTGTTCAACATTGTTACAACTGACTGCAGGGCAGGCTAGTTCAGGCTCAACAATAGTGAACAATATTGTTGACAACATGGAACAATGTGGACAGCAAAACATTGTTCAAGCCTGTTTTCATCAGGCCAGAACAGGTTGTTCGTTTTTTGCTGTGTAACAGGCACGAGTAACTATTGCTCAGCCTATATTATAGCTCACCGCTTGCGGGTAAATTTTTACTGAATCTTGGGTCGTTGCGTGATACGCGAGAAAAGGTTGCTTGAGACAATACTTAATAGAGCTAGATGGTTTGCAAACTTATTACAACTACAGTATTTAAGAGTTATTCTACGAACTCGAGTCGTATATGGGCTGATAAATCGCTCATATACGACGAGAGTGAGTAGAATAACTGTTTTATATATTATATAAACAACTGCTACCAAAAAGCTTCCCAGTGCAGTTATATTTTAATACTAGTGTCATCTATCGAAAAAATGTCGGGGAGAATCCCATCAGCATAGACAGACGCTTTACTGAAAAGATGCCCATAACTTTTGTACCGTATAAGTACTGTTTCAGCTCTGTATAATAAGATTTTTTATTTCAAGGTATTAGTTCATGGTGAACACACTGAGATGGGCCGACTGAAAGCTGCTATCATACGAGAATATGAGGATAAGGTATGGACTTATACTATGGAGTCCGACTGAACCATTTTGTATTGTCTTTATCGACTTCATGGCTTTTCTGAAATGTTACCGAAGCTTATGAAACTAATGTAAGTTTTCTCGTTCAATTGGTTACGATATCTGTCGTGTTTTAACAACAAAATCTTATGACTATCGTGAATATTTTCATGATTTATGTATTTCGGCCGTGAAGTCAAATTGGTAGTTCAATGTCTTGAAAGATTTTTGTGCATTTGTTTTCAATGATAAGACTAAATTTAAGAAACAGTGGTTTGATTTAATGCCTTATTATGTGGTGTCTTTTCTTTTTGGCAATATGAATGTCTTTTAATCCCTTAATCTCTTTAAGTTAAACCAAAAATATGCACGCGAGATCCTGCGCGGGATTGTTGGTTTGTCCCGCGAGGAAATTGGAATCCTGATTATTGTGACGTCACATACCAAAAAGTAAATGCATTTTTCTCGTGTTTCCTTCGGTAAATTTTTTTAAAACTTCACACACTTTCTTGTAATCTCGAACTGCGTAACATGAGTAAGTTTTAAAAAAATCGTACGAGCCGATTTTTTTCTATTCCCAAAACAGATCTTTTTGGCGATTAAAAAAGAAATGCTCGTACGATTTTTTTTAAAATACTATAATTGAATGAATTAATTATAGAATTAATGTGTGTAAAAGATTAGAAATTTTTACCGAAGAAAAGTTCGAAAATGTATTAAAATATGTACAAAAAGACCATTTTTAAAATCACTTTGTTACCATGGCAACAGAGATATTTAACGATATATTTTATTTTTAGTAAATCGCGATATTTCAGCAGATATGTTGCCGAGTTTTGTGATCGCACTTCGCAAGATGAGAAAATAATGAACTTTTGAACATGATTGTGTTCTACACAATCAAAACCATAGGGAGCTACCTTAAAATAAGTTGGTGACCTTCGAACTTATTTTCAATTTAAATCACTCTAAATCTTAATGTGTATATGATAAGAAATGTTCGGCTTCTTTTCAAAATCGTAGAATTATTTGTACAGTGATTGTCACAGTGTAATTTATTTTTGAAAAGCAACCTAAATGGCTCCACTGATTGATTGAATTTAGCTTGGGTTAAAGGCAGTGAAGTCATTATGACGTCATTTTAGAGCAAATTCGTTCCCATGGTTAGCGCAGTTTTGCCCTCTCGGACACGTATTTATTAAACGTTCAAAAATTCCCCTTAGCATCATGTTTTTCAAAAATAAATTGTACTGCAATGATCACTCCACGAATAATTCTATAATCGTGAAATACAAGCATTCGTGTCATATGCAATTTCAATAGATCCATGAGAACGTCATTGTTGCCATGGTAACGTCCGTTACGTGAAATTTTTCAAAGCTTTTTAACTACTTAGGTGAAATTTTTCAAAACTTTCTTTAACTACTTCTTATCACTATGATTTTCTTTGCCCTTCCAAATAATAATTTGCGAGAGTTTTAGGCGCAAATCTGCAATTCTCACAATTTTCAAAAGTGTTGGGTGCCACCTTCCAGTTTTTGTTTCTAACGAAGATAGATATGTCCACCAGGATTACTCACTCCTTTCTTGTGATTTGAATGTCCTCTTCCACAAGGATCATGCACTGGCCAGGACCAAGTAAAGAAATAATAATAATGCCATGAAGCATGAAGTAAAGGTCCTCGAGGATGCCACTTCATTCCATTTGGAACCCGACCACTGCAAGCTTTCGCCACGTTCTTTATGTTTTTACAGCTTATTGATCCATCTTTCTGTGTGACTATACCTCCGTTAATTGGTTGACAAACTATCCAATCATTTATGTTGGATTTGACCATGAAATCCTTTCCAATGTCCTTCCAGACATTCCAGTCAACAGCCCCAAGTGATGACTCATTGAGTGGAGGGGTGGTTGAGATTGGAACATTAGCGTCGCTGGCAGGCCAGTTTGGACGGGGGGTGACGGCATTGCTTCCCGAGGTAAAACTGTTGTAATTTGTAAAGGTGTAGCTGTAAACCAAGGTCCAGCCTCCGCCGCGAGTTTGCATGTCACAGTAAACTTGAAAGGTTTTATTGGGAGCGAGCTTGATCCAGTAAGTTCCTGAAACTGGGGAGGTGTGTTTGGTTAAGATGTCTTTACACGACTTTCCAGGAAATAATTTTGAACCAAACAAATCTAATAAATAACAAAAATGTTTATCAATCCACACGTGATAGATAGCAAAATTCTCGCACTGATTTAGAACCATAACCTGATTTAGTAAAATAATTAGAACGATAAAGAGTGGAGCTTTTCAAAAAATCGAGCAAACTAATTACATTGGTGAATTCTTTTTTCGCATTACGTGAACAAATTCTCCCAGTGGAAAACCGGCTTTAAACGACACGGTCAACTTGTGTAAGATTTTCTCACGGGATCATTGCAAAATTCCGCCCAGGTTTAGGTCGATCCTTTTAAAGGCAAAACCATTTTGGCATGTCTAGAAATTTTAGTTTCAGCTGAACACTGAGTGCTAACGATAGAAATTCTATGCAGGTTGGCTTGAGAGGCACTCCCCCCCCCTGCTAAATATATAAGGAATGCGAGTAGAATTTAAGAACGTTTTGTGCACGAAATAACTTTTTACAATATTTTCACAACAAGCAACCAGTGGGGGGGGGGGGGAAGGGTTTATTTCCCCACCAGTGATATCACTACCAAGCAATAACCCCTCCCCCTGTTCTATGTTTTTGAAGTTTTGGTCAGATTGGAACACTTAAATCTATACAGACGGTATGAAATTTCTTTACACGATTTTTCAGGAAATAATTTTGAACCAAATAAATCTACAATGTCAAAAAATATTCAGTCCACTCGTAACAGATAGCAAAACTCTCGCACTGATTTGGAAACATAACCTGATTTAGTAAAATAATGAGAATGATAAAGAGTCGAGCTTTTGAAGAAATCGATCAAACTAATCATTACATTGGTGAATTCCTGTTTTCGTATCACGTGCACAAACTATCCTAGAGAAATAGCCAGCGAGCCAAAAACTATGATATTTCGTATTACTTAGTCCCGTACGCAACGCTAAATTCCGATTGGTTAAAATTCAATTTGATTGACAAATTAATGTTTTAAATTAATATTTTCACAACAAGCAACCGGGGAGAGTGTGTTATTTTCTCACCAGTGATATCACTTCCGAGGCAATAACACCCCCCCCCCCATACACACACCCCTGTTCTATTTTCGCGAAGTTTCGGTCAGTTGGGAACACTTAAATTTATACAAATAGTAGCTACACATTAGTGGCCAAACACTTGAAAACCCAAAAGTTTAAACACAAGTGAAATTAAACCTTAGTTTTACGAGGAGCCAATGCGATTACATGTTAAACATAATTCGCCCGAAATTCGAGTTTCGCTTCGAGTGTGAACTTCACGTTTAGATTTGACTCACATTTCATTGTATGTCGATAAGAAATAAACGATATTTTTAATCATAAATCGCTAGAAGGTCAGTTAAATCGCTAGAAAAATCAAATCATAAATTCTTCGAATTAGCGACGCGAAGCTAAGACAAACCATTCAGCAGCATTTCAGACGAGGCATTTTGAATGAAATTCAAACAGCAGATAATGAAATAAGGGATTGATCTCATCTATTGTTTGAATTGCATTCGACGGGATGGAAATGTGACGTCTAGAACGGGCTCGAATTTAATCATTTCGAAAACAATTGCATCGGTGCATGCCTGCGATATTTTTCATAGTCATTTTCCATAGCAATCGAATTGAATATTACCTTCACAACGCTCTCCTACGAATTCGTCTTTACACAAACAGGCGAATTGTTTAACTGGATCCCAGATCATTGTTCCGCCATTGCGACATTCATTAACTTCTCCTGTGCAAGATGCCTGGAAGAAAAGACATTGCTTTGTGACAAACTACATATCTGGGGCCAGTTGTTCATAAGCCGGTGATCTTAGCTAAAGCTTGAAAATATTTCTACAAACTCCTTCCAACAGAATAGTCTCGGCAGGTCCTCTTATGCTACCCATAAAATCGAGATCAACTATGACCTTCAACATTTCGACTTGTATATTTTTTACAACTGTGTTCAGTATATTGCAATTGTTTCTTTATTCGACTCAAAATTTGTATTGCTAAATTTTAGTATGGTGAGAAAATGCCCCCCCCCCCCCCCCATAAAGTTTAACCGATCACGAGTGCTTACCAGTCAACTTCTGTCTGCGTTTACTTTTCGAAATGTCCAAACCTTGTCCTTCGCTGTTGCGTCTTTGTCAAATTTATGTTCGGTCGTGTTAGTCAACTGGCAGTTTGGTTCATTACCATTAACTTTTTCCTTGTAGTTGATCGCAACACAGAAACGATGAACTACACAAAGATGACCACACAGCGTGTAAACAGGCTGTGTGCTTTCTTCGATGATGTGGATGTTTAAACGTGACATATCTAAAATAGAATTATTTGTTTTAAAATTGGGTTTCACTAGGTTACGCTTATTCTTAGTTTGCTGAGAAAAGGAGAGATTTCAGAAATTTTGTATTTTATTTCAGCATGGGAGAAGGTCGCCAAGCAACCAAGCTATTTAATAAAACTCGTCAAGACGAGTTTGATATCTTAATCAAAGTAACAAATAGATAAGATTTTACCGCTGTCTGTTCAGTTTAGATACACGGTATGACGTCATAATGTGACAAGCAAAAAGTGGACCGCGAAGACAAAGGCAAAATGTTATCTATTTATTTTATATAATAAAAAAAGTGAAAAATGTTTGCCAGAATAGCTTTGTTGTGCGACGAAGACTTTTTGCACGCCATTTGACGTTATCTTGATCTATACAAGACAAATCACGCCATTGGCTGCTGATAATTCTGAAACGGCTGTGATTGGCTTATCGTTAAAATTGCGTCAGCCGTGCGTTTGCTCTTTAATATCGTGGTTCTCGACCAATGAAAAACTAGCACAAATTCCGGTTATGACATAATCATACATAGACAATCAAATGTGCAAACCCAGGCTAAAGCCCGTGATACGGATGTTACGTTTTACCTTGGAAGTCTGTAACTTTTTTACACATTTTAAACAAGAACGGTAATGTCTTTGCAACTATCGACTTTTAAACATTTTCTCGGGGTTAAACACCATTGAATGTTTTCGTACAACGTTTTTAACCACATTATAGTGGCAACATTTCTCTACACTCAAAAAGAAAGGAACATTCAGCGTTGATTTTTAACTTTTTTGCCGCCAAATGTTCATAGACATTAAATAGATTGACGATTTGTTATACAATTAATTATATATGTTAATAAGCTGTATATGTATAATTTTTATAGCCTGCGTTTTAAAGACACATAAAACTTGCGCTTGTTGCCTAATTTTAAATTAATATTATTATGCGGAGGAAGTTATTGTCTATGAATGAATTGTATTTTCTTGGTAAAAATTTGTTAACAACATCAGTGACGATATTTTTGGACGAAAGCTCAAAATGAACGCAAGCAATCAGCGTGGTTTTTATAGCTCTTTGCGAACAAAAGTCGAAGTCGATAGCACGTCAATATACGAATAAACACCCCCCCCCCCCCAAGTAACACTCTATAGTCACGCCTGGGTATTTTAAAATGAATTAGTTGTGGTATTATTGAGTTTTGCTCCAATTTTAACAATTTTCTCGCAAGCTTTGTTGTTAAGGGTGCTTGAACTTTGTAGAGCCATAACTTAACGACTTTGACATACGATAGGGCGTATGTACACAAAACTTATATGTAAAATTGTCCACTCAGATGGGCGTAAAATTAACATTTTTAATATATATTGTTTCTGGTAAAACACGGTGCACTTAAGATATAGTGTCCCCCGAAAAATTAAAATTTCCAGTCGGGAAATCGTGCTTTTTACTTTCGCCATTGTCAGCATAGCCTATAGGAATCATATAAATGTTCAGCAATATATATATTCCTTGGTTTTAAGTCTTACAAAGTTCCAACTTTTTCATAATTAGGCATAATTATGTTGTTCGTAATTGGGCCTATTTTCTGAATACCAAGTTAGTTTAACAAATAATGGTCTGGGAAATGTCAGTTATAAACAGTCATCCCAGAAATAAGTTGGCTCTGAAAAATTACATGTAGAATACAAAATCACTTTTGTTTGAAATACAGTTGAAAAAATTCAGAAGAAGCAAGAAGCTTGCAATGTTGCCTAACCTCTCTGTAAATATCCGCTGCTTTCGTTTAGATACAGGTTTTAATTCAAGCGCCCAAAATGCTCGAATCCCGAGGGAAGCAAATAATAATCATTGGCATTAATTGCACGTGTCAAATATTTAATTTTCCAGAAAGTTTCACGAATACTTTAGCTTTTTCTTTATGCCTACATTGTTTGTGCTTAGTTTGCCGTTGGTAATGGTGCACCTGTTCGATATGATTGTCGTTGCATTTTAATGAAGTTGGATTTAATTGGGACACCGTACTGCAGGGGAGCAGGCAGCCCTAAACAAGTGGTGAGGGGAGGGGTGGGTGTCCGATCATCCAGTACACGCACGTGGCTATGGTGAAAGACTTTCTTAATTTTCTTGCAAGCTTTGTAGTCAAGGATGCTTGAAAATTGAAATAAGAACCTCCGAGCTTGTAATTAAATTTTCCTAAAATTTTAATGAATTTCTGTCCATACACATGTACTTGAGACCTAAGCATATAATGCATTATCTATATTTGTCAGCAATTTCTCATTCAAACATATATGCATGCCAAAGTTTTTGTCTTTTCGGCCTGTTTTACATACGTCGCATTTCCGTCGCATCGATAGCAATACAAAAAACAAATAATGAGATGGCTAACCTCAATTTTCCATTGTGACGCTACTCAATGCGGCGTATAAAACAGACCTAATAAGCAGTTTACGATGGAGTATTTGTTTCATAAAGTGCTTTTAAATATTGGCAGCAGCTTATCTTTCGTTGTCTTGAAGCAATGCGTATGATTTTAAAACGTCTAGACAGGAGCTAAACTGTCTGCCCTCTTACGAGAAAAACGTCATTTTTCATTTAATTTTTCAAATACGAGAAAAACGTCATTTTTCATGTAATTTTACATATGAAATTGACTTTTTAAATTGTTCATGCAATCCCACACATATACGAAATCTTCTGAAATTAACTTTTTCATGCACATTTATTTGTTTACAACAAATTTCTAAGTTTAAAATTTCACATATCAAGTAATCAATTTGAAAGGTGAATTGGTGAAATGTTCCAATTGGGTTCCGCATCAAATTCCACAATCAGTTTTGCATCAAATTGCACATGTGAAATTACATGTGAATTTTTTGCGGGATTCAATATCATCGCGTTCCGTTGCCTATAAAGTAAGACTCTTCGTTGGGACGTGTCAAAGCGGGCCTTCGCTCGGAATGTCGAATTTTACTTTATCGTTTCAGGTAGTGAAAGAACCTATACTTTTAGTGTCAGATTAATAAGAATGATGAATCTAGTTTGCCATGCATATCTCTCAGAATTCATTGGTTCTAAAATACAATTGAAATACTGCTCATCGTCAAAGACACGCGTTATAAGTTGTCGCGATAATATTTTTCTTTAAGGTTGCGGTATAGAAACTCGAATATGCGAGTTGAAAATCCACTCGAGAGAACAAATTTTTCTTTGTTCTGTGCAGTGTCTGATTGTAAATGAATCTAATTATTTATATTTTTGAATGAGGATGGTATCTCCATTTTTCCCGATAACCGTTAAATTTAGCCCTTTAAATGTGGTCATTTCAGAGACCTACATTTCCATAATTTTATCGAAGCAACATGTAGCTTTACTTGCGTACCAGCTTAGCGGTCACGGCGTTCATGCAGGCGCGACCAATCCCAGAAAGGCTCCAGGGTCTCAAAAACAATCTCATGATGCATGATGAACATGACTACGAAGACTTCAGGTTACAGGAGGTGTATCTGCCATTACTCGCCATTTTTTTCCGGTTTTTATCAAATTTTCGTGGACTGATTTTTCGAGTTAGGTGACGATCAAAACTATCTTATAAAATGTATGACGGAAAATCATTTTCCAGTATATTGCTGCACGTTTACGTTTGTGGCGTCTTTGCGCGATGTGATCTTCGTTCGTGATCGGCGGCTTCACCAAAAACGTCTAAAACTATCATTTTTACCCTTTTTGATAGTTAACGCAAACATAGTTTTGTTATTTTATGCTCATGACATACACCTACAATGAAATAAATTTAAGAACAGTCGGCTCAAACGTATGCTCCGCATTTTGGTGCATGTTATCGACTCGAAATTAATTACTGCGCTGTCAAATTAACTTAATTCTATAGCTTTCAGGAATCATTGTACTTGATAACTGCCTTAATTTCAAAGATTTTCATTAGAAATTTTGCCTGATGACAGATCTATTTCTAAGCAATAATATAATATGTGAAAAGAAAAAACCTTAGAAATTTTAAAATTTTGTAACTTGTAATAAATTCTGTAAAATTCCACAAATTCTGTAACCTTAATCAGCGTGAAATATTAACAGCTATATCTTACGCTAGCTTTAGATCATTAAACGTGTGGAATTATCAATTCAAAAACCCACAGTGGCGTTTAGAATGAAATGTATGTAAGCACTTACGACTCCGTAGGATAGGAAACATTTCAGGTCCATGGGAAGACATCATGATGGTATGGTCTCCAGCCACAAACATGTCCAGCATATGGAAACCCATGGAAACATAAAAGGTAAAGATCATTACACGAAACAGCTTCATGATCCAAATTGAGCGACTTCAACTTTCTCAGCAGCTTCTTCTGAAAAGTTTTGCGCGCATAACATTCGATCGTATATACTCTTGCAGATATAGGCGCTCCTTGGAAAATAACGCATTATGATTGGACAGTTCATATCATCCCATGTGCTTCCACTTATCAAATCCGTTTAAAAACATTTCAAGTTTGACGCGAGTGAAAATTCGGCGTCCCCAAATACTTAAAGCTAAATGGGAAACTGTTAACATACCTATAAGTGCTAAATATGAACAACATATTTCGATGTACACGCTAACAATTATATATTTATCAGCATTTCAATTTTTTTATGAACTCGCTTAGTATCGATTCTTTTGAACAGTATATGTTTTATCAAAGTATTTTAAACTACTAGCATGATCACATTCTTGTATTTTCCAAGTTAGAACTTTGCAATTTCTACTGTACTACCATTTTTACTGGCTTCTAAAATAAATGTTGACAGGTTTTGAGTGGCTTTAGTAAGTGAAAACACCTGTACTTATATATGAATTAAGTTACTCAATATACTATATATACAGAAGTCGACTAGAAGGATCAACTTTTATTATATAAAGTATATGGCGCTTTATAGGAATTTCTGGCACTGATAAACTGATGATCTGACATTTTTCTCGAGACTATTTATGATATTTTCACATGCGAAAATTATCGCTTTTCAAACAATCATCTATCATAGCTTATATCGGATATTTTACATCGCAAGAACAGAATGTAGTTTATACAATAATCAGCGCTCACTCGTGAGACATGTTCAATATTCGAAATAAACCTGGTATATTTCCGCGCATTAATGTAGTATTCTCTATTTATTGATCCAGTGTTACTCCAGGAGGAAACCCAAACGAAACTAACTTAATTAACTTTATTTATACTATAGAAAGCTTAATCAGTTCTAAACTGTTCTCCTTAGAGATCCAGTAAGGATCATTTCTTATTGATCCATTGTTACAACAGAAGGAAACCTAAACTAAACTAACTTTATTTATACCGGATAGCTCTATCAGTTCTAAACTGTTCTTCCTAGAGGTCCAGTAAGGATCATCTCTTATTGATCCAGTGTTACTACAGAAAAAACCCGAAACTAAACTGACTTTACTTGCACTGGAAAGCTTTATCGGTTTTAAACTGTTCTTCCTAGAGGTCCTGCAGTAAGGATTATCTTTTATTGAGCCAGTGTTTCTACAGGAAGAAACCTATACTAGACTAACTTTATTTATACTGGATAGCTCTATCAGTTCTAAACTGTTCTTTCTAGAAGTCCTGTAAGGATCATTTCTTATTGATCCAGTGTTTCTACAGGAGGAAACCTATCGTAAACTAACCATATATTGGATAGTTCTATTAACCACAAATTGTTCTTCACTTAAAGTTAACTCTTGTTGATCTAGCGTTGCTATGAGAACAAATCTATAAACAAAAAATTGGATGGGACTTTTTGGGTTTAAATTACATGTCTACATAATTGAGCTTGCATATGGTTGTACTTTATGGAAAGAAAGTTTTAAGTATTTTTTTTCCATAAAAATGTTTGACTAATTTCCGACTGTCCCTCGAACTTCGTTTAAGGCAAAAGACACTCTAGAAGCACCTGCAATGAATATGACAATTTAAATTGAGTCTAAGTTCTTCTGTAAACATGAATAAATAATGTTTTTGTGTAAATATTAAACGTATCGCCAAATTACAATATTATTCGAAACGTGACATCTCTTTCTCGGATCATGTCCACCTCTCTAAAAGGTTTACACTACATTGAAGTGTTTTTCACCTACTGCACGAGTAGAAGCCAAAATATTTTAGCCATTCTTGATGCCTAATTCGAGTTAAGGTCCAGTAAGGGTGATCGCATATTTACCCAGTGTTACGACAGGGGGAAACGTAAACTAAACTAACATTATTTATTGATACTGGATAGCTCTATCAGTTCTAAACTGTTCTTCCTGGAGGCACAGCAAGGATCATCGCTTATTGATTTAGTGTTACCACAGGAGGAGACCTAAACTAAACTAACTTTATTTATGCTGGATTATAGTTAATTTTCAGTGGCGTAACCAGCCCGACATTTTAGTCCCGCTATGCAAATTTCAAGTTATTATCATCATTCACTTCTTTAGAAATTCATTGTTTTCGCAGTCAACGAATGTGAAAATATTTGTATTGAACGGGACTAAATCGTCGGGCAGGCCACGCTAAAGGTAATTTTCGACTTTCCCTCGAACGTTTGAAGGTTGCAATGTAAATGACGGTTAAGTTCTTCCGTAAGCATGAATAAATAATGTTTTTTGTGTAACTAAGAAATGTACCGCAATATTAATATATGTTTTTCGAAACATGACATTTCAGGTTCGAATTATAGGTCGGCCTCTTAAAAAGGTTTACACTGTTGCGGCGTGTTACATCAAATCCGTTTAAAATCATTTCAAGTTTGAAGCCAGCGAAAATTCGGCATCCCCAAATAATTAAAGCTAAATTGGAAACTGCTGACATACAGTACCTAAGTGCTAACTATTAACAACATATTTCGGTGTACACGCTAACAATTATATATTTATGAGCATTTCAATTTTTTTATGAACTAGGCTCAACTCGTTTGGTATCGATTCTTTTGCACAGCATCTGTTTTATCAAAGTATTTAAACTACTAGCATGCTCAAATTCTTGTATTTCCAAGTTAGAACTTTGCAATTTCTACTGTACTACTATTTTCTTAGGCTTCTAATGTTGACAGGTTTTGAGTGGCTTTAGTAAGTGAAAACACCTGTACTTATATATGAACTAAGTTACTTATACTATATCTAGAAGTCGACTGTAAGGATCAACTTTTATTATATAAAGTATAGGGCGCTTCGTAGGAATTTCTGGCACTGATAAACTGATAATCTGGCATTACTCTCGACATTACTAATGATATTTTCACATGTGAAAATTATCGCCTTTGAAACAGACATCAATCATATAGCTTATATCGGATATTTTACATCGCTAGAAATGAATGTAGTTCATACAATATAATCAGCGCTCACTCGTGAGATATCATGTTCAACACTCGAAATAAACCTGGTATATTTCCGCGCATTAATGTAGTATTCTCTATTTATCGATCTAGTGTTACTTCAGGAGGAAACCCAAACAAAACTAACTTAAACTAACTTAAAGAGGTTTGCACTAATGCGGCGTGTTATTTCGCCTGGTGCATGATTGGAAGCCAAACTGTTTTAGCTATTCTTGAAGTGGGCCTAATTTGAGTTCAAGCCCAGTAACTATAATCCTATATTGACCTAGCGTTACAGCAGAAAACCTTACCTAAGCTAACTTTATATACCTTACCTAAGCTAACTTATAATAGGAAGTTCTACGAGGGTCGTGCAGGGGGGGGGGGGTTGTCACGGTTCACGGGCTAAAAAATGGTCGCATCACGAGTATGGTGATTACGGGTGTCTACAAAGGTTCTGTACATAAATAAACAGCTAAGACAGATATCTCGATAGACAGACCATACAAAAAATCACACAATGGGAATTAAAAGTCTTGAAAGACCTTAAAAGTCTAAAATCACGCAAAAGAAGGATTAAAATCGCGAATATCGGGTTACGGAACATACAGTATGCGTCACGGATCACGAGGAATATTTTTTAAAATCACGTTTCTCGGTAAATAAGATGATTTGATCACGCATCACGAAAATACCCAGGTACGACCCTCTAAACAGTTCTTCCTAGAAGTGTAGTAAGGATCATCTTACATTGGCAATCAGATACTGACCAAGTGTTACAGGAGGAAACCTTTCCTAAGCTAAATTTGTTTATGATAAAAAGCTCTAGCTATCAGCTCTGTCACGTTCAAAACATTTAGAATAATCACATATTAATTAAATACGAATAGAGCAAATTAAACCTTCTCGAACGAGCCTTGCGCAACTTATGTCCGCTAGGATGGACAGCTGTGGGACCGATCAAAACGACCTACCAATAAGAGAGAACAACCCCATTTCACTACACGTATCGCGCGAGAATCGCTGAAGAGCCACGTATTCCAGGTCAGAAATCTGAAAACCTCAGCGCGTTAGTAAAGAAATTCTGGGACCTGGAAATGATAGGAATTCTTCCACCCTCAGCAGAGCCAATAGCATGAAATCCTGACGAAAAGTTGGCCCTGAAGAAAGTCACGGAGTCACTAATGTTCGACGGCGAGCATTATGAGGTTGCATTTCCATGGAAAGGCGATCGACCCAATTTAATGAACAATCGAAGTCAAGCCGAAAAACGATTATATTCCACCGAACTGCAGAAATTACAAAGGATCAATGACGTAAGAAAGGCATACCAAAAGGTTATCGAAGAGTATTTGCAAAAGGGCTATATACGTCGCGTTCCAGATGATAAACCTAAGCCACCAAACGAATGGTTACTTCCCCACTTTCCTGTGATCCGACCTGAACGTTCCACTACCAAAGTACGAATAGTTTTAGACGCGTCCGCTCAAGTTAAAGGAAAAAGTCTAAATTCTGGAGCATTGTCTGCTCCGAGACTCCAGGCTAACCTGGTTGATTTCCTGCTAAAATTCAGAAAAGAATTAATTCCGTTAGTTGGGGACATCAGTCATATGTATCCCCAGTTGAAGTTGCGAGAAGAAGATCGACCTTTTCACAGATTTCTCTGGCGACATCTAGATACGAGAAAGAAGCCTGAGACTTACAAATTTCTACGATTTGTTTTCGGCGGTTGTTATTGCCCATTTTGTGTGCAGTACGTCTGGCAAAGCCATGATGAAAGACATAGGAACGAATTTCCACTAGCAGCAGAAGCGGTAAAGAAGAATTGCTACATGGATGACTTGATGCCTTCTATGAAAGATGTAGGAACGGCAAAAAGGATGAGAAAAGAGCTAGCGTCGTTGGGAGACAAGGCGGGATTTCACATACGAAAATGGATATCTAATATACCGGAAGTACTCGAAGACATACCCGAAAGTGATAGAGCCTCGGAGATTGACCTACAAAAGAACGAACTGCCAACAACGAAGACACTGGGAGTTTTGTGGTCAGCGAAAGATGATACGTTTTATTTCGTTTATACCTCGCCGTCAAGTGAGTTCAAATTTACAAAACGGAACGTCCTGAAAAAGACAGTTACGGTGTTTGATCCATTGGGATTCAGTGGCGGATCTAGCGTATGTCAAAATAAATTACCACTGCTCATTCTACGATACATTTACGTTTTAAAACACCTTCAAAGCAACTTCATTGGTTAGATTTTATTCTTTTGAACCTCATAACCTATGACATTGTTATAAAGTTATTTTGAATTTAAAATTGAGCTGCTATGATTTATTTTGACTTACCCTGGATCCGCCACTGTTGGGATTCCTAGCTCCATTCATCATTCGTGCGAAGTTGCTGTTGCAACAGGCTTGGCTCCAAGCTATAGCATGGGACGATGAACTGCCTGCATGAAAGTCTGAAGACTAAGTGGGAACGGTGGTTTAATGAACTGGCAAAGCTACAACAAATTAAAGTTCCTCGATGCTTAAAAGAGAGCACAAGAGCCATTCTGGAAGTTCACACACGTTCACACGTTCACGGATGCCTCGCAGAAAGCTTACACCGCCAATGTATACGCTCGGCATGAGCACGAAAACGGAACCGTGAGTTGTCGATTGATCACATCGAGGACCAGATTGGCTCCACTGAAGACTATGAGCATTCCTCGGCTAGAATTGATGGGCGCTTTAATCGGTGTAAGACTGACTCGACAAGTATGCAAATCCATGGAAATCGATTCGAAAAGTACTACATTTTGGATAGACAGTCTTAATGTTGGTTATTGGATCAAAGGTCACAGTCGGCAATACAAAACGTTCGTGGCCCATCGTGTAGGTGAAATTCACGAAAGTACCAACCCAGAACAATTGCGATATGTTCCAACTAAGTTGAACCCAGCGGACAAAATGACAAGACAATAAGAAGACCTATTACAAGAGTTTCGCCATTTGAAGCGTACGAATACGGACAGAAAGATAAGTAAAATGTTTATAGCGGATTCTTATTGAAATCAATTCGAATCCGAGAGGGGGAAATGTTACGTTTAAAACATTTAGAATAATCCCATATTAATTAAATAGGAGTAGAGCAAATTAAACCTTCTCGAACATGCTAGAAGTCGAAAATGGATATTAAATTACCTTCATTATATATAAGGATTATGATTGGTTAAAATACATAAAAATGATTAGGTAAAACAGGAATGCATGATCGGTGCATGTTGGGAATATAGATAGATATATAGAGCATGAGTAGACGGATTGTAATGACCAGTTTTGTTAATGAAAATTATAGTGTAAAAGCCAGCGCACTATTGTTGTCGTTCGATCGACGAGACACAACAAGCTCTAAACTGTCCTTCCTAGAGGTCCAGTAAAGATCATCTTACATTGATGTAAGCCTCGTCCCCGGCGCTTTGATGTTCTATAGCAGACACACGTACACACGTGGGAGATGATGAGAAAATTATCAGGGAAGCGCCTGGCAGAGACCCCATTCAAGATAGCGGATTTACAAATATGTTAATAATATCAGCCCTTGCCATGGTGTTTACTGGTTTAGAAAGGCCAGTCTTTCAGCCTTTAGAAATGCGAAAAGAATGTTCTCAACGATAGTTGTGTTAAAAAGATTGCGAGCACAATGACATCGCCACATCAACCTTCGGTCATCATCCCCAGAGCATCCATTAAAGTCAATTAATTATCTCCAAGAATTGGAGATTCCCAGTATTTTCACTATTTTTGAGTAAACAAAGAGGCATTTTTATATAAGGCATATTTGGCAAAGGGTAAATTGCAAAAATGCGTTGAAATAGCTCTAAACCGCCCAACAAGATCGAATAGGTTTCCTTTTATGAAAGCATTCACTTCGGAGCGCTTTTTTGTAAATAGCTTCTAATGCTTGCATATCATGTAAAGTTATTTGTGGATCACGCTCCTCTAGGAAATCAGCTGCAGTTGACGAGGTCAGCGTGTGTGAATAAAGTTATACTGCTACTACTACTACTTTTGATACGAGCTTCCGGCTATCATATTTTTGTATAAATTTCCAGGTGACCATTGATTTTTCTGCGTTCTGATTGGTCAAGATTCACTGTCTCTGAAGTGATAGTCACCGGCCAGTGAATAAAGATTTTTGCGCTTTGCTGTTTTTATACAGTAACATATTTGAAATGAATTTTTATAAAGTTTAATCGGTTATCATTGGTAAACACCAACACTGAGGGAGAGGGAGATCATTGTTATTTCCAGAGCCTAATAGGGGGTGGGTCATGTATATTTGTAGGAAAATGTGGAGTGGGCCACACAAATTTAGTCTTTTAATAATTAAATTCTTATAGCCCCCCCCCCCCCTATACTTTATGACCAGTCCCTTATTTATCTAGTGTTACTACAGAAGGAACTAACTTCATTTGTCTGGATAGTTCTATTGGTTCTAAATTTTATTCCTTAGCAACCCAATGAGAATAATATCTTTTTATTCCTGCAGTGTTACTACTGGAGAAAACCTAAACTAAAATTACATTATTTATAATGTAAACTTACTACTACATAGAGTGCTGAATTGTTTCGTTTCCTAGAGCTTCAAGAAAAAATAATATTTTTACTTTTGTCAATAACAGATAAGCTGGCGAGCGAAATAGATCCGTTCATTAAAGGTAATTTGTTGTTGATCGAGTGTTGCTATAAAAACAGACCTAATAGAAATTTGACAAATTTTTGCTGACTTCAAAGTTGACAGGTTTTTCACAGCTTTCAGCGTAATTAGCATTTTAAGCGAATTTCATGCCTCCTCCCCCCCCCCCTCCTTCGGAGAAGAATATCGATTGATGAAGTTGGAAGTTCCCCCGGTTTGCATTTTGAACCAATTATTTTGAAGATTCTGGGAAATTAGCCAATCACAATCAGGATACATACCACGTGAACACATGGAATTTGCTCAAAATATTATACAAGATGGCGGAATCTGCAGAGGAAAGTGATTTACTCAGAATAACTCCTTTGTAAGTAGAAAGCTTAGTTTCTCAATGAAAATTTCGTGCCTTTTAAGTTTTAGAAATATAAGATGCTTTATAGATATTAGATTGGTTGAAGAAAAGAGCGAATTTGTCTTGAATTTCAACTGATGAATGTTGAGCACGTTTTAATTTGTACACACGTGTTTGAGCAGACACTACATTCAGAGCTGGCATGTTGTTGAAGTTTAATAGCGTTTTAGAAATTGCCGTCTTTGCGTTGGGAATTACTATTGGAAAAATGTATTAATAAATATTTTAGTTCTAAAATGAGTAAAATCTCACACAGACAGTTCTGATTGCAGTCTTGCAGAGTATAGCAAGTGTACAGACATAAAATGTGTTGTTAATAAAATTGGTATAACATAAAATATAACCAAAGATTGGTATTAATGTAAAATTATGGTTGATATTTTATCTTTATAAAGCATGTTTCAACAACAGTTATAATAGGTCTGTCAACAGTGCCATGGTGCATTCCATGCACAAACGTTCGGATATCTCCGGCGTGGAGTTTCAAAAATCATAATATAATTTATAATAAAAGTCGGCGTACAATCATGAATCTTCGGCGTGAACTTTACATGGGAATGCACCCTGGCAATAGTGTGAAATAGAAAATAAAAAGGTCACTGTGCATGTCAGACTACATTCTAGTGTCCTGTGCATGTCAGACTACATTCTATGCTGAATATATCCAGCATGCAAATAGCAAATCATGATAGTATATATAGTAAATATTGGCATATCTTTGGTGTGGGGTTTACATAGAATGTACCCTGGTGTGCATGTAGCATTAATTACCTACCTTACCTTAGTATATAATGCACTATTCAAAAGCTATAAAAGTTAGGAAATGGATTAATTTGTAGGCGTGAATGTATTTACAGTGCCATCACAGGCCCATTTAACATGCTAATGTCACTAAGGCATAGCGTCGCAAGTTCTGTGCCCTGTTCCTCTGCTATCTGGCCAACTATGCATTTTGCATGTTCACTATGCAGGTTCTGGCCAGTCAGTTGTATTTTCTGGCCAATAGAAATGCTGAATTGGCTGTTCCAGAATTATTCTGCCAAGTCAATTGCATAAAAGATGGGGACATGTTACACTGAGTGGTCCTACTGTTCATTCTCTATGCTGTGGTGAATAGTAAAAGCATCACCACCAGTTTGTTCACGTTGTCTTCTTGAAAAAATCTGAATTGCTTTTGCACTTTTCTAGTTCTTTTGTATGTTTTGTTGAAACAAATTCAAATTAGGGGGGAGGTGGGCTGGGGAACCAAATTCAATGTTTTGGGAGTTAGTAACAATGATATCTTGGTCTGATTTGATAGCTTTTCATGATGCCTTGAACTTGTTCAAAACTGAACACAAATAACCAAATTCTATTTTATAATGAGACATGTTTGGAGCATTGAAATTTCAAAAAAAGTTCTAAAAATTTAACCAGATGTGACTTTGATGTTTACATATATCTTGGTCATTTCTCGAAACTTCAAATGAATTTTATCCAAACCACTTGAAACTTTGCACAATGAGCAAATAAGTTTCCTAATTTAGTGTTGTGTATTTGCAGAGGTGCTGGTCAAGAGGTTGGCAGGTCATGTCATATTCTAGAGTTCAAAGGCAAGAAAGTTATGGTGAGTAAACCTCATGTATTTTGACATTAATTAAAAAAAGCCCGGAACTTACTGCAACAAGTCACCTTTTTTGTGTGGCCAATCATCAGATTGCGTATTAAGTTCACTGCAGCAGCAACAAGTTTCATCGTGTGAGCAGGAGAATTTTAATGAAAAATTTTACCATTGTGACACAAACCAAGTCAATAAAACCAGTTTGATCTTGCGCAACCTGTTGCGGCAGCAAAATTCTGTTTCTTTGACGAAATTTTGTTAAAATTCTTCTGTTCACACCATGAAGTCTGATGCTGCAACATGTTGCTTCGATTTGTTGTGTGTGTCTGTTCTGGCCTTCAGAATGAAATGTTTTAAAAGAAATGAAGTATACAGTGGATAATGACTATGTGTAGTAAATGCAACACAATTTTGATGTATATTGAGATTGTCTTTGTGGTATATGGAAATGAGTTGTCACATGCTCAACTCTTTCTTCCATTCCATATGATGTGCATAGTTAATAGAGTAGATGGTTTGGAATGCCATTAGAATAACAATATAACTTGTTATCCATGTTGGTTGGCGTTTGTGCAAAAACACGGTTCTTCATCGTCATGTGTGTACTGTGTTTTTGCCAACTCCACCAATAGGAAATCGTGAATTACTTTATTGTTCAAGTTGCGGATGGCTAACTTTTCTAAAACGTTGTTATTGGTTAGTTAGGTAAAATATGTAATATTCACGTGATGATGAAGGACCTTATTTCTACATAAACCTGGGCAAAAACATAGATAATGACTTATATTGTAGTTCTAATGAGTTTCTAAACCATCTAGCTCTATTAACTATGATCACATACACAAGTTACATGTAATTTAAGGTCCTTTTTCTACCAACTAACCTATGAAGGGTCTTCACCACAAAACCAAAACATCCAATTCTGTTCGGGCGAAGGAGATAATTAAATCATTTCTGACAATTTTATGTACGCTTGACACAAATTATTTAGAATTTCTAAGTATGATTCCTTTACTGTTCATCAATATTCACGATCACTGCTCAGGCAGTGTAAGCATGGAGAAGTGATTGTTTATAGAGTGGTCCCTATATAGCCACCAGGGCTGAGAAAATAAGCAAATATGAGACCAGTCCTCACAGGAAACATATGAGCTCTTGTAGGAAATTGTAGGGCAAAACTGGGGAAAAAATAAAGAAGCCATACAAGGTCTACATATATGGTACATAGCTTAAGAGTGTAATAACATTAATTTTGTTAAAAAGCATAATGTGAAAATTTGTACACATTTTTTGTACCAGTAGCTATGCTTTCGGTAATGTTCCCAGTTGTTTGCAGTATTTGCTCACATGAAGATTTTTTTCTTTGCTCGCAATTGCCATCCAAATGAATTTGCCAAGTGTAGATAATGACTGGATGAGTGGTGTGTGTGTTGTTAATTACTGTGTTGTTTTTAGTTGGATTTTGGAATCCATCCTGGATACAATGGTCTTGATAGTTTGCCGTTTGTTGATGAAATAGATGCAGAGGAAATTGACTTGTTACTCATCAGCCAGTAAGACGCTAAGAAATTTCTCAGTAATATCGATAATAAGAACCCCCAATAAAGTAAAATTATGTTTTTCACTTTATTATTTTCCACCCTTTAAACACGAGTGCTTTTCTTGTCACAACTAAAATGACCCACCATAGACAGAGGAAAGTAGCAACAGATATGTAATGTGTGTCGTTAGATACTGTAGCTTAAAGACACTCTGCAGTATATCTAACCACAAATTGCAGTTTGAAAGACCAGACATTTACCTTTTGAATGCTGCTGTTAGTGTAAAATTTGAAGGAAAATTGAGCTAATTGTGATCAGATGAAACCGGCCAAACGAAATTGCATTTTGCAACACTGGTAATTTGTTAAAAGTCTGTTGACATTTAATCTCATTTGGGAATTACAATTGACAAATTTTAGCCTGGGAAGGTAAAAATTTGGTGATGTTGTATGTTTTCCATGACAGATAAATGGTTGATGTAATTTTCTTTTCGTATTCGCTGCTCAGAGGTGAAAATACTAAAGGCTGATCTTTGCGACTGTTAAACAATGATTTCTGTAGATTAAATAATCAACGCGGCAGAGCACTCCAAATTTTGATGACATTTTTTGTACACCTTGTATAGCGACTGTATTGAACACCCTGTATAATTGAATTGATTTTTGTACACCTTGTATAGCGACTGTATTGAACACCCTGTATAATTGAATTGATTTTTGTACACCTTGTATAGCGACTGTATTGAACACTTTGTATAATTGAATTGATTTTTGTACACCTTGTATAGCGACTGTATTGAACACCCTGTATAATTGAATTGATTGGTCAAGCCATGAACTTGCAGTGCAGTGAGTGCACGTACTGTCTAATGACATATAAATTTCCCCGTCAAGGGGTGACTGAATTATAGTAAGTTCATTAATGGTTGTAATTTTTTGTAGTTTTCATTTGGACCACTGTGGTGGTTTGCCATGGTTCCTTGAAAAGGTAATCACTGGAATATTCTCAGGAGCTGTTTTAAGAGTCTTGCTTGAGAGACATCAACACCCCCTGCTTTAATATTTAGGCAATACGACAGAAAATATACAGTATGACGTTTCTAACAAACTTTGAGACAAAGAACATGGAGGTGTGCCCCCCCCCCCCCCCCGAGTGACAATATTAGGGAACTTAAGTTGTAGGACGGCGACGGCAAGTGATACAATGAACTTAAAATTATTAAAGAAAGACTATGAATATTAATCAACTTCGTATACGAGAGATAAAGAGATCGTCTTTGCTTTCGTCACAACACCAAAATGTATACGTCTTTTGCATCGTGCATAACACTGCGTGTGTCGGTGAAACCAATGTTGTGTAGCGTCCTACATCTTCTATGGTCATGTACATTTATTCCCTCAAAACCCCGTCAAACTAAAATAACAAAGCTACGCGAAGTACACAATAATACACTCTATACGAAAATATAAGCTAAATATTGCCAATAGGTACAAAGTAGTGACATAAAAACTCGCGCATTTGTGAGGAACACCTGTACAACTTGACAAATAGACTATATGCCTAAGGACTAACTTGAGATACATTGTTTATCATATCAAAGCGAAAGTGTCCTTCGTAAAAACGTCATGCTCCCTTCTATAAATATGTCTATCAATATGTAGCAAACATTGTACATTTCAAACGAAAGGCGGATGCCGCTTCATCGTGTCTGCAACTCATCAGCATGCCAAGCCGCCAGAATGCTAGACTAGGCAAAATTGCCAATAACTACATTCATTTAGAACTTTTCTGCAAAACACCAAATTTTAATTTTTATCATCTCATTTAAATTTATATCGTCGATAGCAAACGACTAGCTGTAACAAACGCTTATAAGATCTTTTAAAACTGTATCACAACTTCTTTTGCAGTTTTCATTTCCTTTCTTCTTACGTGTGATATATTAGTTTGTTTGAACATTTCATTGCAAAAAATCTGTCTTCACGATAAACAGCATACGATGAATTAACAGTCAAAAAGTTAAGACAACCCAAAGTGAGTTCTATGAGCGCGAAGCATTAATAGTTACACGCGTGTTCATGTTAACATTGTCTTCAGCTTGAATAGCCAAACTTGATGTAAACGAGTGCTCATTGTGCATCGTCACATCACATTGTTTGCAATGAAAATTTTAAACAAACTAAAATATTATCAATAAATGAAAAACTGCAAAAGAAGTTGTTGTGTAATTTTAAAAGATCTTCTCAAGTAGGGAATAAAACGTTTCGTGTCATCTGGTAATCCAGTTAGATCCAGTTGAAATCGCCATCGTTTACGATCGCCAAAATCTATATAATGTAACACAGTGCACACATGAAAGAATGTAAAAAATCCATATTATAGCATCTCATGCTGTTGACATTTGGGGGCATACTACTGTTTCTTGCAGTGTTTGAATTAGGTCAGATTCTTTGCGGAAAGAAACCCAATAAAGTATTTAAGTTGCATGCAGAAATTGCACCTACGGTTTTGATTTAAACTGGAAATACCATGAATAGAACGAATTCTCTTACTTACCAAAATGCTTTGTTTTTCACAGACAACATTCAAAGGACGTGTCTTCATGACTCATCCCACCAAGGCCATTTATAGGTAGAGTAAATTTTGAATTTCATGTACCTAAACATTCCGTGTATTGCAGCAGTAAAATGTTTAATTCACCCCCGACATTCTGAATGTCATGGCATAACTCGTACATAATTATATTTGTTTAAAAAAAGCTGGTCAGTGGACTATTCGCTTATTACACAAACTTTTGAATTCGGATAATCAATTAGCACAGCCGGAAAGAGCATCCTAAATTTCATACAATTGTCAAGTTTGGTTGCAAAATATTGTAAAATGTGGAAAACATAGTCCTGTGAAGCTTGCGAATTTTGTATACTTTTGTATTGCGCACGGAAAAGCGTTACCACTATGTGGAAATGAGGTAACGCTTTTTCCCGCGTAATAGGAAAGTATACAAAATTCGACAACCTTACAGTACATTACCGATAGTTTTGACATTTTACATTTCACTAAGTTTAGGAAGCTCTGTCCAACGGTGCCGAAACTGTTTTTAAAAGTTGGTGTAATTGGGAAATGGTCAGGTAGGGGAGGAGAGTTGACTGGTCGCGTGGGGATTAGTGAACTCCAATTGACAAAATGTACATGTACTCTAGTTAGACTTTCAAGATGAAAATATATTTTTGCACTGTTTATTATTGAATTATAGATGGCATAACGATTAGACTCCATTGAAAAACTCTTACTAGCTTTGATCATTCAGCAAAGTCTCATCTCTTTCAACAGTAAAATAATATATAAAACCATTTCTTTGCTTTTCAGATGGCTCTTGTCCGATTTCGTAAAAGTTAGGTAAGTTCGTAATATTAACAGTAAGCTTCCATCTGTGACAAATTTGTTTATTTATTCTGAAAATATGCATAATTTAATACCCAATTAACAATTCAACTGTATATTTCGAATCTATCGATTCATCTTGAGCAGAAGGCTTGCCTATCATATCTTGTGCATAAAAAATGGCTTGGCTATCATATCTTGTCTATTACTGGTGAAGATGATGTATATAGACTGGTATCGATGGATTCGAAATATACAGTTGAGTTGTTAATCGTGCATATTAAATTCTGCATATTCGGCATAAATCTAATCTTATGTATACGGCTAACTTTGGACACTTTCTTTACGATAAAAATAAAATTAACAGCTAAATGCTTCACCTATCCGATGTATTTACTATTTAACGACTGAAAATATCGCACTGAGACATTTTGTGTGACCACAGAGACTCGGGAAGTTTAGATTTAATAAGTTTTCTACTCACATGGCTTGGCGTTTTACCAGAGGCGTTTGACGTTTAATTTGCGTCTTAGACCCCGTTTACACGGTACCGGATTCGCTTCGTCACGACATCGAGTTCGGGTAGTTTGCGGTCATATTTATTCTCACCACTTTTTTCTATGACTACTGGTTGTTAAATTCTGCAATACTATCGTAAGTGTAAGAGCCGCACTTGTCGTGAAAGTATTCAATTTGATATCGTGGCCATGCGGATTCGGTACCTTGTAAACGGGGTCTTACATTTGTTCGGCTAGATACCGTCAGCTGAGGGTTAACAAGGTCTATCTGTGTTCTGGGAAGTTGGGAGAAGATCACTTTTAAACTTTCGGAAGCTCAAACAAAAATTTCAGTTGCATAAACTCGTAGGAGATATAAAATCATTACTAACACGAAATTAATTCTGATGAGCACCTTTGTTCGATCTCCTGAAAATTCAAGAGTGATCTTCTCCAAACTTCTCAAACTACAGATAGACCTTGTTAACCCTCAGTTGACGATATGTTTATAACGGTTGTATAAAAACGTCAAACGACAGAAATCGGTAACTCAACTGAAACGTCGGAAGATTGAGGCGTTGAGCTGTTTACAGTCAATGATAAAGTTTCTGGGATCATACGAAGTGTCTTGGGAGAGTATTTAAAAGATCTTTCGTAAATCATATGGTCCAAACATTTGGTTCGTATGGTTCAAACAGTTCATAACAGCACTGTGTATAAAACTCTTAATCTTTTTTTAGTCACTGTTTTGTAGTTAAATAGTGATTAAGTACGAAATACATTGTTCTGATTGGTTGATGTTACCACTAATCATAGTTAACTTTAATCACTTTTTTATACAACCGGCCCCAGGGTGTATAAAAAGCGCAATCCAGCTTTGATGCTTTATAGCTCAGACAAAACAATCTATAGTAATTGCGGGAACCGCTAAATATTTTTATAAAATACAAAACAATGGTAATACCGAATATTGAAATTATTTTTATTTCTCAACGTTCCGACCAGTTTAAAGTCGGGAGCCTCCTGATTATGACTTTAAACTAGTCGAAACGTTGAGAAATAAAAATGATTTCAATATTCTGTGTTACCATTGTTTTGTATTTTACAAAACAATCTTCCACTCATCTATTTAAGGATTAATTTTTAGCCGAATCTTACATCTACTTAACGAGGGGTCACTTGTTTATTGTTAAGAATATTTAGTTATAGATCAGTCAACGAAAACATCGAACTATCCAGATATCATAATAGATCAGTGTATAGGTCACGTGCTCCTTTTTGGCAACACATGTTTTTATATTTTTGGTTTGCGTTAATAAATACACACAAAATGTAGTCGTTCTTTGTTTCTTTTCGCGTTTGTGGTCGTAATTCCAATTAAGTTTAACAGGTTATGAGCCCAGGAGCGCTAGTTCGGCTTCTGATGTATATATTATAAGAAATAAACGCGAAATTAACGATTTGGAGCTTGTTTATGGCGACCTCGGGAAACGACGAATATGGATCGCTGTTGCGTATCGAAAAGTTTAAAGGAGAGAACTTTCACTTATGGAAATTTAAAATGCAAATGGTTCTGGAGGAAAAGGATCTTTGGAACATTGTTAAGGGCGATGAGGTAGAACCTGCAGAAGAAGGAACTACTGAAACTCAGCGTCGGCAATTTCAAAAACGGGAAAGAAAAGCTCTCGCTACAATTTGTCTGTCTTTGGGGGATGAACAATTGTCTCTTGTTCGTACGGCTACAACAGCAAAACAAGCATGGTCGAAACTTGAAAGTCATTACGAGGTAAAGTCCTTAGCAAATAAACTGTTTCTGCGTAAGAAGTATTTTACTATGTCTATGGCAGTTGATGATTCGATGGGTGAGCACATCAACAAAATGAAAGAGCTGGCAAGTCAACTGGAAGCAGTTGGTGCATCTATTACTGAGGATGACCAAGTTGCAACGCTCTTATGTAGTCTCCCTGAATCGTATAATGGTTTAATCACAGCTTTAGAATCCCGTGCTGATGATTTAAAATTAGAATTTGTTACTGCAAGATTACTTCATGAGGAACACAAGCGTAAGGAAAATTTATTAACCCCAGATGCTGGAGAGAAAGCTTTATTGTCCAAGCATGATCGACCAAATCAGAGAAGTTTGAAACCTAAAAGAAAAGGCAAATGTCACAACTGTGGAATACCAGGACATTGGGCAAGGGAATGTCGTAAACCCAAGAAAGAAAAACCAAAGGAAGACAAAGAGAAACAAGATGGTGCATCATACAAGGCATCATGTTCACATGCGTCATTTTGGTCATCGAAACCTGTGAATCGAAAGGATTTGACATGGTATATTGACTCAGGTGCTTCACAGCATATGTCATATGATAAGGAAATGATGGTAGACTATGTTCACTTTGAAAATCCTCAAAAGGTATGTTTGGGTGATAATCGAGTAGTTCAAGTATTTGGCAAAGGAAATATTTGGCTTGATGTTAAAACCGGAAATGAGTACAAACCTGCTAGATTGGTAGATGTTCTATATGTCCCAGACTTAGCAAAGAATCTTTTCTCAGTAAGTGCTGCTGCTAAGCGAGGATATTCTATTGAGCTCCACCAAAGTGGATGTGTGATCCTTGACAAGTTTCAGAAAATATCTGGATCTGGTAAACTGCAAAATAACTTGTATGTCCTTGATGTTAATGAAAAGAATGTTGGATTTCATGATGTTAATATTGCTTCCAATGAGCATCCTGAAGAGTTATGGCATCAGAGATTCGGACATTTGAGTAAAAACAATTTGCGTCTGTTACGAGATCAGAAATTAGTAACTGGAATGGACTTCCAACCTGCTAAAGAATCAGAGTTTTGTGAAGGCTGTGCACATGGCAAGCAGAAACGAGCATCATTTCCAAAAGGACAGGCGACTCGAGCAAGTGAAATTATAGAAATTGTACACAGTGATGTTTGTGGACCAATGCAAGAGAACAGTCTCGGTGGCAATCGTTACTTTGTAACCTTTATTGACGACAAATCCAGATTCACGGCTGTTTACTTCATGAAAACAAAGGATCAAGTACTTGAGAAATTCAAAGAATACGAAGCAATGGTTACAAACATGACAGAGAAGAAGATAAAGATTCTTCGATCAGACAACGGTGGTGAGTACACATCTAAAGAATTTTCCAATTATCTTAAAGAAAAGGGAATTCAGCATCAGCTTAGTGTACCTCGAACACCTCAGCAGAATGGAGTTGCAGAGAGAATGAACAGAACAATTCAGGAAACTGCACGGTCTATGATGTATAATGCAGGACAGGATAAGAAGTTTTGGGCTGAGGCAGTTTGCACGGCAGTTATAATTAGAAATCGAAGTCCTACAGTTGCGGTGGACAATATGACTCCATATGAATGTTTTTATGGAAGCAAACCAGACGTGTCGCATTTCAAGGTGTTTGGATGTAAAGCGTATATGCACGTTCCTAAAGAAAATCGAAAGAAATGGGATTCGAAGACGAAGAAATGCATATTCGTTGGTTATAGTATTACAAGTAAAGGATATAGACTATATGATCCCGTAAGTAGAAAGATATGTGTATCCAGAGATGTTTTATTCGACGAAGATGAATTTATCCAACGGAAGAAAGAGATCCAAGTTTTCGACACAAGTGATTCTGAAAATGAAGAAGAAATACAAGAGATCAACGAACCTATGCCGCAAGCAACTCAAGAAGACCATAACATTGATAACGAAGAAAGTACCAGTGAAGAAACGGATGTTATACAGCAACAACAACCACGACGATCAACGCGCAAGCGGGAACCTCCAGATAGACATGGCGTAGTTATTACTGGCAATTGGTGGGAAAATAATGTCGCATGTAGTGATGGCGAGTACAGTTTTGAAGAGCCTACAACCGTAAACGAAGCTCTGAACGGTCCAGATAACGAACAGTGGAAACGTGCGTTGGACAACGAGTACTCCGCTCATATCAAGAATAATACGTGGACATTGACCAATTTGCCCAAAGGCCGTAAAGCTATAGATTGCAGATGGGTATTCAAAGTTAAATACAAAGCAGATGGATCGGTAGAACGACATAAAGCTCGTTTGGTGGCGAAAGGCTGTTCACAAAAGCCCGGTTTAGATTACGAAGAAACCTTTTCACCAGTGGCAAAGTATACATCAATTCGTACATTGTTGGCAATCGCAAACCAGTTGAACCTAGAAGTACATCAAATGGATGTTTCTACAGCATTCTTGAACGGCAAATTAGAAGAAGAGATATACATGTCTCAACCTGAAGGATACGTGAAAGAAGGAGAAGAAGAGTTGGTCTGCAAACTAAACAAAAGTATCTACGGACTGAAACAGTCGTCACGATGCTGGTTCAACACTATCGATGAATTCTTGGAGAATTCAGGTTATACGAAATCGAGCTCAGACCCTTGTATCTACATCAAACGAGAGGGAGAGGACATTATGCTCATTGCCTTGTATGTGGATGATTTGATACCAGCAAGTAACAGCAAGAGTATGTTACTTAGAGAAAAGGCAGCTTTGCGACAACGATTTGAGATGAAAGACCTCGGGGAAGTTCATTACTGCCTAGGGATTCAGGTGGAACGAGACAAAGATAACAAGCGAATGAGATTACACCAAGCGCAATACCTCGAAAACTTGTTAGAGAAGTTTGGTATGCAAGATTGTAAACCGGCTGCGACACCAGTTGATCAAAGCACGAAGTTACTACCAAACGAAGGAGAACCTATTGATAAAGAGAACTATCAAGCTTTAATTGGAGGACTGACATACGCGGTAACTGCAACAAGACCTGACCTTGCACAAGCGTTAGGAACAGTGAATCAATTTTGTTCAAACCCAGGAGAAGAACACTGGAAAGCGGCAAAACGTATCCTGCGATACATCAAAGGAACAATCGATTATGGCATCACATTCGATGGAAACAAAGAAACCGATGTCGAGTTAAAAGGCTATGTTGATGCTGATTGGGGAAGTAATCCAAATGGTCGTAAATCACAATCAGGATATTTGTTCACAGTATGCGGAGGAGTGATCAGTTGGGCAAGTAAGAAGCAAAGTATTGTCGCACTTTCGTCAACTGAAGCAGAATATGTAGCTGCATCGTTAGCAAGTCAAGAAGCAATTTGGCTACGAGCGTTACTCGGAGATATAAGTTTTGTTCAAATTTCGTTTATGCGCATAATTACCATAGCGAGTTGTGCAATGTTTGTTTCCGGTTTATTCAAAATGACTGAACCGAAGATCGTGTGTAGCATTGAATATATAGCGTTGCCAATCCATTCCCGTTTCTAATATCTATGAATACACCTGCTGATCTGCCTAGTCAACTATGCCAATCCATTTCCTTGATTTTGAGGTTATATGCATGTTCTACTAGTACTATTTTAATTGCAAGTGTGCAAAGACCTTAGAAGATGCAAGTCAGAATTTTTAACAATGAAAGAATGACGAACCAAAAAAAGCTATGGGTATATATCACTTTACCAATACATGAAACTACAATTCACGCTCGTATTCAAACTTTTGAGCAGTAACTGTATAATCTTGTGTTTATGATACCCATTCAGTCGATCTTCTCAACATGCTTTCTTGGGATACACTTGAAAATCGACGGTCTGGTGGCCAGTCAGTATTAATGTATAAAATATTAAATGACCGCACTGCGCCTGGTCTACGTGGTTCATTCGTTAGGAGGGAAATAGATCAAACTAAGTATAACCTCCGAAATACTGCTACAGATCTAACACTACCTAAGCCAAAGCGAGAATTTTTGAAAAAGTCTTTCAAATATAGTGGCGCGGTGCTCTGGAATCAACTCTCTATAGAAGGGAAATTAGCAGAATCACTGCATTCATTTAAATCAATTGTTGGATGATGACATATCCAGTTTACTTGTTTGTTCTATATATATATAACTTGTTGTCACATATATTTAACCTGTGTGTTTTTGTGTTTAGTTCATGTTCTCTTTTTAATGATTTTTACACCCAACACGCCCCCCATGGAAACCAGCTTTAAGTTGATGGGGCTAGCGTGTTATTTTGACTTTAACTCTACCTACCAACCTACCTACCTACCTACCAATCGTAAATGTATTTCTAGATATTGTACACTGGTGATTTCTCCCGCGAGGAAGACCGACATTTAATGGCGGCGGAGATACCTAATGTCACTCCCGATGTGCTTATTACAGTAAGTTCATGGAAACATAGCAAATAGAACTGTACATTTTGGACATCTTCATCAGTTCTAAATGTTTTGATCGTACTGAACTATCGCCCGCTTTCCACACATGAAATTCTTTTACATAGTGAAAAGTGTCTTTTCACCACAGTTAATAAAATACATGTTTTGGAAACTTGACTATGATACCGGTTTTTGCAAAAGTATGGCTCCCATCTCGTCACGAGTGAATTATATTTCATTTACTTCGAATCAACCAATATAGTGATGTCTAGTTTAGCCAATTGTTTCCGTGGTGCATGAACAGCCGAGTCCATCATTTAGCTATTGGTTGTTTACGCAAAAATACAACAGGTGCATGATGAGATTTTTTGCATAAACCTGGACAGTAGCACAGAGAATAATTAAATTCCATTGTTCTGTAAGGAAGCCTCAAAACCTTGAATAAAGTTAGTTTAGTCATGGATTGTAAAATTTACAATGTTATTTTACAATCCATGGTTTAGTTTAGATTTTACGTTTTGACTTATGTAATCATCATCAGGCATATAGAGCTATCCAGTGTAGCATCCATATGTTTTCTACCATCTCACATTTCTACAACTGTCCCTTGCATGATGTGTTTCGACAGGAATCCACGTACGGTACACACGTTCATGAACCAAGAGTTGACAGAGAGACCAGATTTACAAGTAAGAAAAATATCGTGTACTGTAAATGACCTATCAGTAATCAAAAAACATATACTCTAATAATTTCTAAAATTGATTAGAATTTTTTTAGAATTGTTTAGTTGTTCGTCGTATAAGGCCTTGTCAACGCGTATCTGGATCCGTTTGCAAACATTTTGTTGCGGTTAGGCCTTGTGTTGACACGTTCCGGCGAAAACGCACACTGTAACCCCAAACTTTTGAAAACGGTCTGCAGCGTGGAAACTTTGAAAACGCAACGTGTCCGCATACGTGTGGACGATTGTAACCGTAAACGTTTGAAATTTTCTAAAATTGATTCTCAAATGTACGCTAGTTTAGTTGTTCGTCGTATAAAAAGTCTCGTCTAACATTTCTGACATACCCTCTGCCCACTCGCCGGCCATAAATGTATTAGTTAAAGTGTCTCCATTATCGACCAAAATTATATAATTTAAGTCGTCATCAGTCTTCTGTCTAATGATTACCAAAATTAGGTCAAGCTCTCTGAAGTGATATTCCTTATTAGGGGGAGGATTATGAACAGGAAAAGCTAATGCGCCGAGAGCGGGAAAGCAAGTGCGCGAGGAAAAGCGAACGCGATTAAAGTCGAATGGGCGAAAATAAAGCGCCTGCAAAAAACCATATGTCGTTGCATCTTTGCCGCCGCCCTTCCCCCCCCCCCCCCCCGTTCCTGCGCCTATTGAAATAACAATCAATCAGTGATTAATAAACGAAACTAATTGATTTTTCCCAGTGTTTCTCCCTGTGATAGATCTGGTTTCATAACATTGAAATTAGAGAGCTTAAGCAAGCGACGTTTTTGTCAACACGGACGGCAGCCGGGAGTAAGTTGCGTCGTTATAGATGGCGAGTGATGGCGTCAGCAGCTCTTGTTTGAAATCAGCAACGGCAGTCAGTCAGTCAACTTTCACGTTCATGATTTCAAACAAGAACTGCTGACGCCATCATTCGCCATCTATAACGACGCAACTTACTTCCGGCTGCCGTCGGTGTTGACAAAAACGTTGCTTGCTCTATTATGCGTATTCACGTGTGTTTGATATGTACGAAGCACAAAAAAAGTTTGTTGAAAACACATGTAGGATAAATGGTAGACAACGAGTGTAGAATATGTAAAACCAATTAAAAAGCCGGAAACGGAAGAAAGCCTTCTTTTGAGAATTTGTTTCGCCGTCACTCAGAGAAAACAATAAGAATTAGTATTAGCCAACGCGTGTGAGTCCGTTGGCGTCAAATGTCCGTTAGCATACAGAACGAAGCACATCAGTGTCACCATAAGCATCCCTGAGCACACGGGTTTTGCTTTTGGAAATTTCCAATGGGAACAAACATTGATCAACACGTCTGACACGTTCAATCAAGTTTTCTCTTGTAGTAGCATATGAGCTAATATCCTACTAGTAGAGAGCCAATCAGATTACAGAATTCGTAATATCCGATGGCAGTCTATGTATTAAAATTCATATATTCATGTTCAGAGACTGTAATGCGCCAAGCATCGGACATTTGTCCGGCTGAAAGAGTAAAAAACATTTCTCTCTGGCCAAATTTTCAATTTCTGCCCGACATTTTGTCTGGCCGAATATTTTTGCTGCCAAATAAAGTACCGGCAATCAAATAAATGCCGGCAAAAAACTATTGAATATTTCAGTTGTTTTCAGGTAGTGAGGTTTGCTAGGACTGGATAAAATCCTGTTGCTATCAATTTTTCATGTCCTGCTATTTTGTTCCGTTTTTTTACACGATTAACTCGAACGCGGAATCCCATTCTTTGATTTACAATATAAACACACTGCAATCTACATACCTTTGCCTGTGTAACCATGGAGCATATTTTACCCTTAAAAGGTGATGTTTAGAGCTTTATTTATCGTATGAGGTGGCAAATTTCGCTAAGTCTATAAGGCAATACATATAATACAGTCATTGCATACAGATCGAGTACAGACGAATATTATCACTCTAAACTGTTTTAAACTGAAAATAAAATTTTGACAAACATTCAAAATGTGAGTCAGTGGCAAGAGGTTATGAAGACAGGAGATTTCAAGCGCTCGTTGATGGAAATCTTCATTGTGTTATATGCACGGAAGTTCTGAGAGACCCAGTACAATGTCGAAGCAATGAACATCACTTCTGTAGGAATTGTATCACGGAACATTTGAAACATTCACAGAACTGTCCAACATGTAAAGATCCCTTGACCGTCGAGACGCTGGTCAGAGCTCAACGATTCCTGGCGAATACTTTGTCGAATTTGAAAATCTCCTGCGAGAATTCCGAGCGTTGTTGTCGTGTTGTCGTGGAACTTGGTTTGCTTATCACGCACGTAGCCAGTTGTGAATTCAATTCTGTGCCGTGTTCAAACGATCAATGTGATAAAATAATAAGTCGACGAGATAAAAAAGTTCATGAAAGTAAAGTTTGTGATTTTCGACCAGTTAAGTGTGATTACTGCAGTGAGACGGTGGTGTATAAGAACTTGATACAGCACACATGTCCTCAGCGAAGAGAAATTCGTGAAATGAAAGATGAAATGACTGCTTTGAAGCGTCAATTGGATACACTGTGCACCTCCCAATACGAAATGCGTTCTTCTCAAGACGAAATGCGTAAAATGATGCAAACTATGATGTCGAAAATTGAAGGAATTGTGGCGCTGTCGTTACGTTCTGAGACAAGATCTGCTTCAAGTAGCATTCATAATTTGCAAGCTGAAATGGTTGTGGCTGGGGGAATTGATGATAAATCTGTCGAGGTGTTCAACATGGCGAGTAAAACGTGGCGACTACTGTCTGAGATGAATGAATTCAGAAGTGCAGCAAGTTCTGTTTTATACCAAGGTCGTGTGATTGTGACTGGGGGAGAGGTTGACCTAAGGCCGCTGGACAGTGTTGAAGAACTAAATCTGGCTCGGCATGATCGACATTGGATTAAATCAAAATTCAAATTACCATTAGAGCCCCGAGATCATGTGTGTGTGATATATCAAAATCGCCTTCTTGTTATTGGTGGAATGAATGGATTTAATTTATTCGACTGTCATGTATGTGATTCGATATATGAAATTCAGCTGAATCCTCCCTATACATCAAAGTTACTAACCAGGATGCCACGGTCAGTAACTTTTCATGATGCTGAACTAGTGAACAACAAGATATATATCTTTGGTGGCTCTACGACACTGTTTGAGGATATTATAGACAATGTTCTCGTGTTTGACCCAGCAACCAATAACTGCACGGAGCTTCAGCCACTTCCATTTGCCGTTTCTGAGATGGCCACAATAACCTGGAAGGATAATGTGGTTGTTCTTGGCGGGAGGAACAAGGAAAATGTCGCTCTTGATACAGTGATATTGTATAATGTTAGCACAGGCAGTAATCGTATGCTGCCCAGCATGAAGACGAAGCGATGTGGCTGCACAGCAGTGATCATTGATGATAATATTGTGGTGATGGGTGGGTATGGTGATGGTTTCGGGGCACTTAATTCTGTGGAATGTTATAATTTTCACACGAACACCTGGACAGAATTCCCTGCCATGATTAAAGCAAGAGAATTTGCTACAGCTCTTGTAAAATATTGCTGACAATATATTGTAACACGTAAAGAGACCTGTTTTATTCTTGTATATATAGAGAAAGAAAGCTTGTTCAAAACGTCGGGCTATCATAAAGCATAAATCATGTATTTTGCAAACATTAACTTTAGTAAATTTACAGCCTCCTTCCTCACCTCCTCGCCCCCCCCCCAAGCCACGGTTGGTGGCTGGGCTTTGTCCTGAATTACAAACTTTTCACGGGGAGGGGGGTTGCTCCCGGACACCCCTATCGATCTCCCGCTTTTAATGTTGCATAAGCCCTTTTTATTGTGCAGCATTAAAAGGTTTTCATTGTTTTTTATTGATAAGCTTTACATGTCCGTATTCAAAGGCAAGAATTTAACAATTTTTCCTTGACAAGTATCCTTGTTTAATAATAATAATGCCCTCCCCCCAATAATATTTATTCAAGAAGCTCCACTCCGAAGTGTTTTTCAGGGAGGTCCTGGAAAAAATTAAGGAAAAAATTAACGTTTTCACTCAGGAAAAATAGCTGGTGTGTCTGACGACCGTCAGCTTTTCCTCCTCGATTAATTAATTATGCGCTTGGCCACCATGGATATCTCATATACACTAGATGGTGCATCCCACACTGTGGACAGGCGAAAATTGAAGCCGGATCGCAGGCGCTGGTCGTTCCCACAGAGTTGACACGGAGCATGATAATTTGTGTATTTTGTATTGCAGAAATGGTCAAAGTTGACAATAAATCCTCTTTTGTGCAGCTAAAAAGTGTTTAGCTAATACACAAATGCAAAAAGTATAGTGTTTTCTCAAGCATTTTTTGATAAGTGTGAACGACCAATATGGCCGCCGCCCATTGTTATGAGAGGATACCGCTGAGATTTTTGGCTTCACTTTTTGCTATACAGATGCGCTATCTAGTGTATATGAGATATCTACGTTGGCCACCCATACCTATATGAACAGCTACTATGATTGGCTAATCGAGACATTAAAACTATTTCTAAAAAGGAATCACGAAGACTGTTCAATATTGTTTTAGAAAGCCAATCACAAAAGGTGTTCATATTAGGTTATATTTACTGAATTGGCTATATACACCCATATACCTGCACGACTTTTCCCTGTTGATTTCGTATTTCATGTTCTAAACGTCCTTTCTTAAAGGCTGGTTTTCACTAGCTTCATAAACATAGGGAAAATAACAAAGGATAACTTTTCCTCGGAGATTTCAGGAGCTCGCCTGACAGTGGCGAGATCTCGGCATTGCCGTGCTCATGTAGTGCATCAAGTGGGCCAGCCCGGCTAAACCTGGCTGGAAGTTGCATTATTACACGTCTGTATTTCTTCTCAAGAGCACTTGGAAAGTCAGAACAAAGGTAAAGTGGTGAAACTAAGATTACTGAAGCAGATTGTGGTGATGAAAAGGCTATTTTGCGAAAAAAAGAAAATATTACAATCCCGCTATTACGGGCGGAATCTATTTATATATGTTAAGCTCGCTCAGCCCGGCTCGTATGAATGCGAAAACAAATTGGCCCGGCAAAATTAGCGAGCCTAGCTGGGTTTACCGGGGCAGTCCGGATCATATGAACAGCCCCTTAGACAATAGCGAGCTCAACGAAAGCATAAAAAGCATACAGAACGAAGCACATCTATATCACCATGAAAATCCCTGAACACACGGGGTTTTGCTTGTGGAAATTTTCAATGGGAACAAACATTGATGAACACGTCTGACACGTGCAATCAAGTACTAACCTTCGAAAACTTCATCTGACTTTATATGTTGTGCTTATGGCTGATAAAAACTGCAAAAACACGTCAAACAAGCTTTTTTGCATCAAAAACTTTCAGCCGCCATTTTGTTTTCTCTTGTAGTAGGAAACGAGCTAATATCCTACTAGTAGAGAGCCAATCAGATTACAGAATACTTAATATCCGATGGCAGTCTATGTATAAAAATGCATATATTCGTGTTCACAGACTGTAATGCGCCAGGCATCGGACATTTGTCCGGCTGAAAGAGTAAAAAACATTTCTCTCTGGCCAAATTTTCAATTTTAGCCCGACATTTTGTCTGGCCGAAGATTTTTGCTGCCAAATAAAGAGCCGGTGATCAAATAAATAGCGGCAAAAAACTATTGAATATTTCAGTTGTTTTCAGGTAGTGAGGTTGACTGGATAAAATCCTGTTGCGATCAATTTTTCATGTCCTGGCATTTTGTTCCGGTTTTTACACGATTAACTCGGACGCGAAATCCGATTCTCTGATTTACAATATAAACACACTGCAATCTACATACCTTTGCTTGTGTAATCATAAGGCATATTTTACCCTTAAAAGGCGATGTTTTGACCTATATATTTATCACACTAGGTTTCAAATTTCGCCAAGTCTATAATGCGATATATAATACAGTCATTGCATACAGATTAAATACAGTCTACAGACGCGTATTATCGCTCTAAACTGTTTCAAACTGAAAATAAAATTTTGACAAACATTCAAAATGTGAGGCAATGGCAAGAGGTTATGAAGACAGGAGATTTCAAACGCTCGTTGATGAAAGTCTACATTGTATTATATGCACAGGCGTTCTGAGGGACCCAGTACAATGTCGAAGCAATGAACATCACTTCTGTAGGAATTGTATCACGGAACAATTGAAACATTCACAGAACTGCCCAACATGTAAAGATCCCTTGACCGTCGAGACGCTGGTCAGACCTCAACGATTCTTAGCGAAAACTTTGTTGCATTTGAAAATCTCCTGCGATAATTCCGAGCGTGGCTGTCGTGCTGTCGTGGAACTTGGTTCGCTTAACACGCACCTAGCAAGTTGTGAATTCAATCCTGTACCGTGTTCAAACGATCAATGTGATGAGATAATAAGTCGACTGGATAAAGAAATTCATGAAAGTAAAGTTTGTGATTTTCGACCAGTTGAGTGTGATTACTGTAGTGAAACCGTGTTGTACAAGAACTTGATGCAGCACACATGTCCTCAGCGAAGAGAAATTCGTGAAATGAAAGAAGAAATAACTGCTTTGAAGCGTCAATTGGATACACTGTGTAGCTCTCAAGACGAAATGCGTTCTTTGAAAGACGAAATGCGTTCTTCTCTAGATGAAATGCGTTCTTCTCAAGACGAAATGCGTTCTTCTCTAGACGAAATGCGTAAAATGATGCAAACTATGATGTCGAAAATTGAAGGAATTGTGGCACTGTCGTTGTCTTCTGAGACAAAACCTGTTTCAACTAGCATTCATAATTTACAAGCTGAAATTGTTGTGGCTGGGGGATTTGATGATGAATCTGAACATACATCCGTCGAGGTGTTCAACATGGCAACTAAAACATGGCGACTACTGTCTGAGATGATTGAATGCAGAACAGGAGCAAGTTCTGTTTTATACCAAAGTCGTATGATTGTGACTGGGGGACAGGTTTACCTAAAAGTGTCACTGGACAGTGTTGAAGAACTCAATCTCGCTCAGCATGATGGACATTGGATTAAATCACAATTCAAATTACCGTTAAAGCTCCAAGATCATGTGTGTGTGGTATATCAGAATCGCCTTCTTGTTATTGGTGGATCACCTGGATTTGGAACTACATATAATTCGATATATAAAATTGAGCTGAATCCTCCCTATACATCAAAGTTACTAACCAGGATGCCACGGTCAGTAACTTTTCATGGCGCTGAACTGGTGAACAACAAGATATATATCTTTGGTGGCTCTGTGTCACATTATGGGCATAATGCTATAGACAATGTTCTTATGTTTGACCCAGCATCCAATGACTTCACAGAGCTTCAGCCACTTCCATATGCCGTTTCTGAGATGGCCACAGTAAGTTGGAAAGATAATGTTGTTGTTCTTGGCGGGATAAACAAGGAAAGTCGCGCTCTTGATACTGTAATATTGTATAATGTTACTACAGGCAGTCATCGTATGCTGCCCAGCATGAAGAAGAAGCGATATGGCTGCACAGTAGTGATCATTGATGATAATATTGTGGTGATGGGCGGGTCAGATGATGATTGCAAAGCACTTAATTCTGTTGAATGTTATAGATTTGACACGAACATCTGGATAGAGTTTCCAGCCATGATTAAAGCCAGAATTTTAGCTACAGCTGTTGTAAAATATTGCTGACAATATATTGTAACACGTAAAGAGACCTGTATTATCCTTGTATATATAGAGAAATAAAGCTTGGTCAAAACGTCGGGCTATCGTAAAGCATAATCATAAATTTACAGCCTTCTTCCTCTCCTTCTCACCCCACTCCCCTAAGCCTGGGTTGGTGGCTCGGCTTTGTCCTAAATTACAAAATTTTCACGGGGGTGAGGGAGTGCTCCCGGACACCCCTATCGGTCTCGCACTTTTAATGTTGCATATGTTATGTTGCACCAGTCTTAAAACGCTTTGCGGTCAAAGTCGTGCTGTTTTTCATTGACTAGTTTTGCATGTCCGTATTCACAGGCGAGAATTTAACAATTTTTCCTTGACAAGTAGCCTTGTTTAATAATAATAATAATAGTGGGGCTCCCCACTAATATTCATTCAAGAAGCTCCACTCCGAAGTGTTTTTCAGGGGGATCCTGGAAAAAATTAAAATTTAGTCTTCCCAGGTTTTCAGTCAGGAAAAATGGCTGGTGTGTCTGACGACCGTCAGGTTTTCCTTCTCGATTAATTAATTATGCGCGTGTCACCCATATCTATACGAACAGTTGCTGTGATTAGCTAATCGAGACATTAAAACTATTTCTAAAGAAGGAATCACGAAAACTGTTCAATATCGTTTTAGAAAGCCAATCACAAAAGGTGTTCATATTAGGTAGATATTTACTGAATTAGCTATATACACCCATATACCTGCACGACTTTCCCCTGTTGATTTCGTATTGCATGTTCACAGTATGTGCACAGTGTAAACAAATAATATTTTCAAAGTAATTTCGCTAAGCTATGTCCTATATTTCTCAAAATAAATCAAATGAATCGCGGCAGCAGTTTTGTCCACATTTTGTCAAAGGTTAATACGATAATAATATAAGACAAAGCTCAAGAAACAGCCAAATCTTTAAAGCATTTATTTAGTGTACTAAAGTGTAATCAGTCATCAGTTAAAATCAATAATACAAATATTACATAATAACACAAATATTTAACATTTGATCGGCGGGCCTTGCCATGCTATACATCGCATATTCCTCAATGTACAAACTACAACTGAAAGAAACGCTATCGCTTTCTTGACATTTTTGCTAAGTTTGAAACGAAAATACAAAAAATTGGACAAGTTAGAACGAATTATTCGACATCATAGGCATAGCGAACACTCGCTTCTAAAATTACTTGACCGCCGACGGGTCAATGTCATGTGGAATGTCAGCTTTAATATTATAACAATATTACGAAAATCGCAAAGGTGAAATCGTCAAAATTTTAAGTGTAGTCGTTTGTTATCTATTCATATGCTTTACGTGTTTTATATATAGCCTACCCAGCGAATTTTTTACAAGATTAGATCAAAACGTAAGACCTAAGCTGAAGTAGTGAAGCTAAGTCGGCAGCTAGACTGAGAAAGTCTGAAACACAGGATTAAATCCGTTTTCAAAAATAGTTCTCGCTCAAATTTCTGAAATCAACAGCAAACCATCACGAAAGAAACATATAGCGGGAATGATTAGTAAATTTCAAAAATATTTTATTTCATGATAATTTATTGTCAAATTTATACATGAAATTAATTAATAGCTGGTCTGTGGCAAATGTTTGGAACTTTTGTGCTTCGCTGTGATTGGTCAATTTTACGAATTCTGAAATCGACAAAGAAACATGAACGACAAAGTGAACGTGTAACACTTGTGTCTATTTATAACAATATTTTTCGACTCTACCACAATTAATACATGGTTTATTAAGCTTATCGGGGGAAAAGATCTTCAAAGTTACACCCATATCGATTTAAGCGAAATACGTACGTTATTTAATGCATAAAATGTCGATATTGAAGCAGCAATTTGTAATTCTTCGTGGCGCCACTGACATCAGTTGGCAACATCAAGTTGTGTATTACACTACTTTTTTCATCTTAGACGTCGTTTTTATGTCTGAATTTCTATCCTATTCGGTGGATACCTTTTTGAAGACTACTGACTGTTAACTATATGGACTACAGTGGCTGGAGTTGAACAAAATAGGTACAAAACGAACAATGGGTGTATTAAACATTTGCCACAGACCGATAATAGTCCGTATCAAACTTTACGTGCGCTAGACTATTGTAATTCACTACCACAGACCACAGCTTTTTTTTTACTTTTTCCCCAAAGAGGCAAAAAGTTTCAGCTATGTTACCGATTAAATTATTGACAGTTAAGATGCATTGTTTGTCTCTGTACATAAATATTCAATATCTTCAGTATCTTGCATGTCAATGCTGCTGCCTGCTGTCACAGTTTCTTCTCAGAACTAGTAACTTTTGAAACTTTGCACTATCCTTGGATCCCTAGTTGACAGACGGAAATCCAATTAATTCGAATTTGAAATAGCAATTCTTAAATATAGAGGTAAACGTATATAAACATTCATGTGCAGTCTACTGTGTAATCATGAAGGGGGTCTTGACCATAGAAGGTAACCTATGTTCATTGTTTGAATGTTCTATAAGTTTCTAAGCCGAATATATAATTCAGTCATTAAATAAAGACTACAGAATACCGACAGATATTGTCGATAATTCATATAAACTGTTTCAAGTTGAATACAAGCATTCGGAATGTAGGCCATGGCAACTGGTTATGAAGATAGAAGATTTCAAACGCTCGTTGATGAAAATCTTCATTGTGTAATATGCACGGAAGTTCTGAGGGACCCAGTACAATGTCGAAGCAATGAACATCACTTCTGTAGGAATTGTATCACGGAACATTTGAAACATTCACAGAACTGTCCAACATGTAAAGATCCCTTAACCGTCGAGACACTGGTCAGACCTCAACGATTCCTAGCGAATACTTTGTCGAATTTGAAAATCTCCTGCGAAAATTCCGAGCGTGGTTGTCGTGTTGTCGTGGAACTTGGTTCGCTTATCACGCACGTAGCAAGTTGTGAATTCAATCCTGTGCCGTGTTCAAACGATCAATGTGATAAAATAATAAGTCGACGAGACAAAGAAATTCATGAAAGTAAAGCTTGTGATTTTCGACCAGTTAAGTGTGATTACTGCAGTGAGACGGTGGTGTATAAGAACTTGATGCAGCACACATGTCCTCAGCGAAGAGAAATTCGTGAAATGAAAGAAGAAATAACTGCTTTGAAGCGTCAATTGGATACACTGTGCACCTCCCAAGACGAAAAGCGTTCTTTCAAAGACGAAATGCGTTCTTCTCAAGACGAAATGCGTAAAATGATGCAAACTATGATGTCGAAAATTGAAGGAATTGTGGCGCTGTCGTTACGTTCTGAGACAAAATCTGTTTCAAATAGCATTCATAATTTGCAAGCTGAAATTGTTGTGGCTGGGGCACAACGTGATAAATCCGTCGAGGTGTTCAACATGGCAACTAAAACATGGCGGCTGCTGTCTGAGACGAATGAATACAGAGCAAGAGCAAGTTCTGTTTTATACCAAGGTCATATGATTGTGACTGGGGGACAGTGGGACGTATGGTCACTGGACAGTGTTGGAGAACTCAATCTCGCTCAGCATGATGGACATTGGATTAAATCACAATTCAAATTACCATTACAGCTTCAAGATCATGTGTGTGTGGTATATCAGAATCGCCTTCTTGTTATTGGTGGAATAGCTGTATCTGGTTTTTTCGACTCTCGTGAATATGATTCGATATATGAAATTGAGCTGAATCCTCCCTATACATCAAAGTTACTAACCAGGATGCCACGGTCAGTAAGGTCTCATGGTTCTGAACTAGTGAACAACAAGATATATATCTTTGGCGGCTCTACGTCAGAGTTTGCGCGTGATGCTATAGACAATGTTCTTATGTTTCATCCAACAACCAATAACTGCACGGAGCTTCAGCCACTTCCATTTGCCGTTTCTGAGATGGCCACAATAACCTGGAAGGATAATGTGGTTGTTCTTGGCGGGAAGAACAAGGAAAAACGTGCTCTTGATACAGTGGTATTGTATAATGTTACCACAGGCATACTGCGAAACCCGGACCGGACTCGGACTCGGACCCGTACAAAACCCGGACTCGAGAAAAACCCGGACTCGACACTCGGACTTACCTTCGGAAAAAGCCGGACTTGTCTCCACAAAATCCGGACTCGATTAATAAAAAAAAACTGAATTCAAAACTGGACTCATTAAAAAACGTGGTTTTACACCCGTTTTCAAAATTACGCGACCGAAAAAATTTAGTTACAAATGTCAGTTTTACCAAACGAACTGCTATAAATGGCAACGACGAACGTAAATATATATCTAAATTGTACTTTTGCAATAATCATCACTAAAATGTCTTGAAAACCATTCAAAACATTTCTTTATAAAGCAAGCAAAGCATATACATTGATATGGACGACAAAATTTGAAACTTTGACCAATTTGAGCCTCATGATCGTGTAACATAAAACTTACAAGTGAGTAGAGCTATTTTCGGCTGACGGGTGATTTTGAAAACGGACGTAAAAGCGTTGCGTGCCAATCTGTAGAAGATTTGAGCTAGTTGTAAAGCTCTTATTTTAATTTCTATTTCACCATGTTTTTTTAAACTATACGGAATATCAAATGCACGATCGATTATTACTTTTATTTTTTTAACTACTAGAAATTATTTTTAATACCCTTCATTTAACAGTATAAGAATAAGTTGCTCTCGGCGAGTCCTGTTTAGGAAACAAAACGTACATAGTAATAAATTCAAGGTGGTCAGGAACAACGATTTTTTTACTAAAAAACTGTCATTTTTCTGGTTTGCTATGCTCGAAAGTGAAAATAAACCAGCCTGAATTCAAAACAAGTTGAAAATATGCGAAATTAGACAGTATTCATATTTGCGGAGCAATCTTTAAGATACAAACCTACTTTTTCGTTGTCAAAATTTCGTTCCAAACCTCCTTGATTTTAAAGAGGCTAGCCAGGTTAATCGCTCTAATTTGTGCGGACAAGTCTACAAATAAGCCTGTTTAACCGGACTAACCCGTCTAATACAATTGATATAAACAACCCTTCAACACAAGTTTTTCGACATACGGCATAGCACTACTTATTCCTGTGTAACCGTAACGTTAAGTCTTTCTCTTAGCAATTCTATGTGCTTTGAGTTCAAAAACGGCTTCAAATCCTCCGGATCCTTTATCAGTGCGGGAATAACAAAAGTGTTTTGTTTTGCTGCGCAATTTGGATTTAAATGGTAATACACGTTAGACATCTGAGAAGACGTCATCTCCACCCCGTCTTTCCAATATTTTCTCCTCGTAATCCCCACAATCACCAAATCGCCAGGTTCTTCCGGGATCTTTCTTTCTGGCTTGAGTGTCTGACCACAACCATAGCAAACCGAGACTTTGCTGTCCAGAAATTTCATGCTTGCTATGGCAAATGACCCAAACGCAGGAACGGGACGGCTAGGCTTGGGATGTGTCGACGTTTCCCTGCAGGTCAAACGACTTGAGACTGTTGGAGCGTTTGATGGCTTCTTGTTAGCTGCACCTTTTCGTTTTGACGAAATGGTGGACTTTTTCCCACTGGAAGAAGGCATACCAACATTAGCCAACGCCGTCAGGTTGGTACCCCCTTTTTCTTTTCGATGCCATTTTACAAAGTCTGTCAAAGTGCCTGCTTTGTCAGCAACCGCGACAGTATGAGCGCAAATAAAGTACGCATTATAACCTGGGCAATCTTTGTCGCAGCTTACACGACCACTGGATGACAATTTGACGGTGTGAGGAGATCGTGGGTTGCTGCTGCTAGGTGTCATCCATGTGTCATCTACACCGTGTAATTTCCAAACGTGTTTTCTCATCTTTTTAGCTTTGGAAAAAACTGATTCCAAGATGGGATATGAAACACTTATTATTCCTTAATGAAAAAATGTATTAAAATTGTTTAATAAAAACATAACTGCAGCGAAAGAGCATTTTTTTATTTCGTTTGGCGCCATTTAATCATATCGATGACTCGATGTACTTTTTGTAATTGATTAAAGCTTGTGCGCATGCTTAAGGGCAGGTCAGTGTAATATGCGTGTTCTGCGCATGCGGTTTTCTAGCATAAAATACCTCAAGCGCCAAAGAAATTAGTGTTGTATAAATTCGAAGGTTGAAATAATTTCAGAGATGATATTCGAATTCACGGACCTTTAATAGAGCATGCCCTGTTCATCTAGTTGATGAGGAAATATTGCTCAGCGTTGATGCAGCACGCAGTTGCATTATTTTTGATAATCTGTGCGCAGGTTGTATTTGGTATTATTTTTAACAATGCTGTGTGCAACCTGAATATATTTTCAATAATGCCGTGTGCTATTTTAGCCCGTATAATTTACCCCTGATAACTTCCCTGCTATAAAAAAAGACCGCCCCCGTTTTTCTGAAGATTGCGAAATACTCTCTGGATTCGTTGATATAATGCAGAGAGAAAACAAAAGGTTTTGATGAGAGTTAGTAATTATACCAGTATAGCGTAGTATGGCATATAGAGTAGGGAAAAAACGTTGATGGGAGAACATAAATTAGGACTGTCAAACGATTGAATGTCAATTGGGACTTTGGTCCTGTTTTCATTTCCTGCCAAAAACTGTAATTTTTGACAAACTTATTGAACCAAATCTAAACTAAACCGGAAATTGTTTTCTAGCACTGTTAAATTTCTGGATACAGACAAAAAATTAAAAACTGTCTTTCTGCAAACCTGTCTTTTCTGGTCCGAAAGAAAGTTCTTCTTCCTTGTCGTTGGTAACATCTACGTTTCTTGGCTTTTTGGGGTTTGACATCGTTGCCTCGAAAAATTGCTTTCTCGTTTTCTTCTTTTGGCTATCCGACATCTGGTAATAGTTGTGCTCTTCTACTCCAAGATGCTTAAACCCCTCAGCTAACTGATAACAACCTTTACCGAGAACGGCCAGATACTGTTCGTCGAATTGCCGTTTCACGACTGACTGAATATTTGCTACAGCTTCGACTAAAGATCGGCTCACGTTAGCAGGATTTCTTGCATTTTCTTTTACATATCTGTTAATAAAAAACAAAAAAAGTAATGCTCCTCGATTTTATTGCAAAGTCATTGTCAAATCAACTGAAATATTCAGGTTTGACAATGTCCTTGCAGAAACATCACCAGAATTTTTGTGTCTTGGTTTTTTAAATACTCAAACTTCAGTTTACAAGATTATGATTCCCGGGGCTTTTTTCGTCTGATATGTGATCAAATTGTCAGTCGGAAGGTTACCCACATACCTGTTTAGGCATTCACTGGCATTCTGGGTGTAGGTTACAGGTGGAAAACCCAATCCGCACATTGAACGAATGTCTGCTCGCATGCTGTCATTAATTGTCTTCGCCGGACCCGCCAAGAAATATTCGAGGAACGATTTTGCATTCTCATGGAGTGGGGGCCACCTTTTCTTGATAACTTCCAAAGTTTCGCTATACTCTGTTTCTGACTGACAATCTACAAGACCGCCCTCTCGACAACTTTCGGACTCAAGGCCAAATATGTCGCGTGTTATTTCACGACCTGCATTCGAGTTAATATTCAGTTCCAACAATTTCCGTTTGACATTGTCCTTCAGGTGCATATCACATCGTAGGTGAACTGCATCTGTAAAAACACTGCACAACGCGTTCCATAGGTTTTCCTCTCCATCTGTGCCAATCACAAGCACGCCTTTCGTTTCCGGACGGTATTTTACAATCGAAGAAGGCAGAGTATAGTAGGACGACTGCAGCTTTCTCTTGTGCAACACTCCTGGACCAATGCAGACAGGATTGATTCCTTTACTTGTTTCCAACATCAAGTTACGATAGGTACCGAACGTAAAGTAATAATCGGAAACGTTAAACGTCGCGTCTACCGAAAAAACTGAAAAGCTTTCCGGGTTTGTGCAGAATCGCTCGACATCTAAAAGCTGCTGTTCGTTAGCTAAAAAAATAGTTTGCTCATTTGAAATATTGACGTCACGAACAAACCAATCTGCTTTAGTTTCTCGTTGTTGCTGTTTCGAAATCTCTAGCAGCTGGACAAGTGGGTCATTTGCAAGACATCCATTGCTTGCTTCCTGTGCTGTCCTGTCCTTTCTACGAGCACGATAAATTTGGTCTCGATTCCGAGGATATTCACCGGAGGAACAGATGCTGTCTATTCCCCCCCTTTTCTCTATTACTGCGTGCATGACTTCGCGTGGTTTCGCCTTCTCGTCCTTTATTGCCTTCATGGTACTTGCCATCGTTCTTTTATATGGCTTTTGGTCTTTTCTTGTATTTCCGTGGGGCCTTAACGTCAACTGGGACTCTCCTGCCGTAAAAACATACTGGACAAACATATATCTATGATGGGTATCTTCATTTTGAAGGTAGATAAAGTATTTCTTCAACGAAGGGAGAGTAGCGTTTGTATACGATTGCCGATACGTGTCATAATGGTTCGTAAGGGTCCCTTTTTTAAAATTCTTTCGCCCTTGGTTGGTCCAGGATCCCATATCGTCACATTTAACATCCCACATGTCTTTAAGACTCCAAGTGTCAACAATAAATGTTGTGTTATGTTTGATGTCACACGGTACGGCTGTGGCGACAGGTCTTTCATCCGTAATTGATAAAAGTTCCTCTACGACCTCTTTCGTTGCCATTCCCTGTGTTAACCCTGACTTAAACACAGGTAGCCTTGGATTTTCGTTGTAAAAGTAAGGCTCCGAAATACCACTGGGCGGAAGATCACTGTCGCTGTTGTTGTCATCACAGAACGAGACTTCCTCTTCGCTACTGCTTGGTTCGGTTAGTGCGTACTCAGTCTTTATGCGAGGAGCACTAACAACGTTTACAACTGAACAAAAAAGTTAGCAATTTAATATCAAAATAAATACAAAACAACTTTTTTCAATAAGAAAATTCTTTAAAGTGCATATGACACGAAATTCTGAATTTAATGTATAAGATCCTTTGTGTGGTGATTATCGCAGTGTAATTTACTTCTGAGAAACACGATAGTGAGAGAACTGTTCAAAAGCTTGAATACGTGGCCGTGAGGCAAAAGTCGTATGCATGGGAATAAAATTGCATCAAAATGACATTATAATAACGCTGTGGTTTTATCCCGAGTTAAATTCAGTCAATGAACAGCAAATCTTATCAGTGGCGTCATTTTAGCGCAATTTCGTTCCCAGGCATATGACAGTCTTTGCCTCGTAGTTGCGTTTTTTTTTTTCAAAAATATACGCTGTGATATAATCACTGCATTCATGGACAACGAGTTACATGATTCTGGAATAATACGTTTTGTGTCATATGCGCTTTAATACTAGGTAGAGAAAGCGTACTTGATCATGATTCACAAATCATGTCATTTCTGAAGAAAGAAAATAAAAGATATGAGTACGTTTTCTTTACTCGGTATGTTTATGATGACAGGAGCGACTGAATTAAATCGACTTTCTTTTTACGATAGAAGTAAATTGACTTTCCTTTCCATTAAGGCCAGTAGTTCAAACGGCTAATTTATGCTGCAATTTTATGTGCAGTTTTGTCAGTCTTATGAATAGGAATTGTCTATTTGTCACTTGTCATCCCGCTACTGGCATCAATCATTAAGGTTATTCATGCACCGCTAATTTTTTATTTCACAATTCACATCAATTACAAGAAGAAAAATGCACTTCAACTCTCAGCAAAAATCGCCTTGTAATGGGACCGCTCTTTTTTCACGATTCTTAATTATTTGTTTGAATAGAACAAGGCCGCAGCAACTTGCAACGCAATTCTTATCTAGGTTTACGTATCTAAACAGCAGTCACAGTAGGGCAGTCAACACATTCTGTATACAAATTTATTGAAATTTGCCAATTTAAATTATATACCTTTAAGAAGAGGAATTGAGAGAAAATGGTTGAGAAAAACGTTGATGCACGCAAAAATTTACAGAGACTTTGCATATAGCAATGGTATGTCTACAGGATGTAAAAAAACCCTGATCTTTTGTCGGTTTATAATTAATTAAAAGTCACTGGTTAATTTCAAATAATAACTTCAGCAGCAGAAATCTGCGAGAAGTGGTCACTTTTTTGAGAAGCCTTGAAATTTAAACACAATCATGTTGTCAACCGTAAAGGACGCATGCCTTTATATTTTTTTGGTAAATTTTCTCATGCAGCAGTTAAATTTCCAGCAAAATGTCGTTGAAAGACAGCTTGGAAGTGTATTTTGAAAACCAAATTGGATATTAAAAAGTCTTGTTGAACTTTTAACATTAACGCAAGCTTGCCAAACTCAGTGTGCAGGTCGTTTAATGGGCAGATTTCTGTTGACAGATTTACAGTGACAAGAAAACGGCGTTCATTTTTTTAAGAGTTCAATGACTCTGGATGAAACCCAATTGGAGCAGAACAGTAGGCAGCTAATAATCATGTTCAAGTGACTCATAAAGGAACAAAGGAAGTTCTTAAAATTTTTGAGGAGAATTTACAGCTATATATAACTAAATTCAATCAATCTCACAAATTAAATTTCTCGACTGCACATACTAAACGATATATTTCTCGTTTCTCTACATGTTAAACTTTGACACATTACACATTGTTAGAAAGCAAAATTTTGGGACTTTCAAACGGTATATAGTTGCTATTGTTTTGCTTTCCTCAAGTTCTATTCGAGCCTAGGATTGCGTTTAATTTTTAATACACCATGTTTTTGTCGTTGAACTTCATACTCACGTGAGCTTTTAGGCTGTGTCTATATAGATAGTGTGGGTTTTAAACCAATTACAAGTTTCTTTAAATATAGCATGCAGCATAAAGGCTCTTGGAGAGCTTTTGTTGGATAGCAACCGCATGCAGCTTTCGTGCGCCTTCTCTTGCCCAGAGCAGCTGTTGCCGTTATTCAAAATAAAGGAAGGCGTGTGTACGACTTATGAGGCTGGTCAATTCAAATAACAGGACCTTAAAACGGCCCAAAAAACTCATTCGTGAGTTGGTTGAGTTCTAAAACTTAATATTTTCGCCAAAACGTTCAGCGCAGTTCATACGAGGTATTTTGAGTTAGATTCGTCGCGAATAGAAATTATTTTTGGAATTAAGAAAATCATTTCACAACACAAGAAAAACTATGCAATATAGAGATAGTCATATGCAATGACCAGGACTCGGTCTTCTCATTTTAAACACTACCCCCTCTGTCTCGACTGCTTTTAGAGTGGCAGCTTTCTTACAATTCTTGCTTTTTTATAGAAAGAGATGCTGACGTTGTCATTCTTGTTTAAAATTGGCGTTCTATGGTTATAGGGATAGTTAGGTTTTCGTGAAATAAAATAGGCAGAAATACTGCTTTCTGCCTTGTGGAAACTTAGTTTTCAGTAAATACCATTTTAGAGATTTTCTAATTTCTAAATTTTAATTTTTTTCGGAGCGAAACCTGCACCCCATAATTTTGCCCAAATATTACTCCCCTACCGCTTTGAAATACATGCACCACTATTACACAATAAAACATGTTAAATAGTAACCATATTACTATCAGTATTACTATATTTTAATTCAATATCTGCGGTCAAGCGTTAATTTCCGTATGTAGCAAACAGCGAGAATTGAAGGTGTGGTAGGTGTGCAGGAAATGTTAGCTTAGATTGACACTATTATGATCAAAGGAACATATGGGCTCTTCCGAAGGCTTTAAACCAACCCTCATCTCAGTTATGCAATTCGCTTTAGTATTTTGGCGTGAATAGAACGAACGGTAACTGCAAATACAGTGCATTCACATAAATTATATATGTATATTTATATATGTATATTGGCATAATTTGTAAGCTCACCAAACCAGACAAAAGAAAACTCTTATTTCGGACACTATAGTTTAAAATCATTAATTGAATAGCATTCTATAGCCATTAGAAATTGACTGCGTGCTAAAATGTCAATAGGGAAACGGATGCTTGGGAAGGAAGCAAAAGTTGCTTAATCGGAAAATTGCCTATTAATTGAAACCAAAAAACGTTTTGTCATTCGTTTTGTGATTTTAGAAGGTTATTCGAAAAAGTAAACATAAAGTGAATTTTGCCTCTCGTAATTTGATACACTCTAAATTTCTTTATTATTACATTAAAAGCACCCTTACCTTCAATGCCGTTGCTGGAGTCACTGTCATCCACAAATTCATCTGTTAGGTCAACGACGTCTACGTTTGTACTCTATTAACAGATAAAGGCCGGTTTCAAATTATTTTTGACCGTTGCGCTGTAACAGCAGTATTGACTATTATAGTATTGACTATTGTCGTATTTTTTAAACTCACCAGGCTAGATGTTTCTTTCCCCGCATCACTATCATAAGTTATAGTTTCAAGGCGTCGTCGTTTGACTGTATCTTCCATTTCTTGGATGGGAAAAAATAGAACTCCAATTACACAATTAATAATAGACTGTATGGTGACATAATTTATATTAAATACGAAGCATTAAGTTGTGACTACATGTTTAACAAAAAAGATAAAAACTATGCGGTTAAGGCATTTGCAGGTCGGGCTCCTTCTGTCAAAATACTTTTTAACGACTCAACGCGTTATGTAATAACATTTTGATATCGCGCTATTCTTCCAATTACTTGTCAAAGACACGCTTTCTATCGAAAATTACACGCACTGCCACTGGGTTTACGGTATATACACGTAACAAATGTGATATGCATGTAAAATTTTCTTGACAGCACATAAGCTAGAGGTTTGAAAATGCAGTCTTTGCCTAGAAAGCTTTGCGCGGGTTTGCGCGAATAAGGACAATATCAAGTTATAATGATAGTAGTCGGTGAAAAAGTAGATTGCAGTACACAGGCATACACATTGTAGCAGGCACTTCATGTTTTTATTTTATGTAAGAATGTGCCGTCATGTATGCAACGGATGATCACATAACAATGTAAGATTCCTAAATCCCTCCTGCCTGAGCCGTAGTACACAAATGTCCAGTTTGTGCCTATTTTCTTCTTGTCGGCAGGTGGAGTGTCGGCAGGCATGTTATTTTATATAAGAATGTACCGTCATGTATACAACGGACGATCATATAATGATGTATATTATATACCAGAACTGCGTGTTATCTTTACAGAGCACTAGATGATATAGTTCGCATACCAACCTCTGCATGATGAAGCCATGTGCAGATACTGTGGCGCTAAAAAAGGCAGACCTTTGTCTTTCTGTTTTCTCAAATTTCTCTCCTGTCTTCAACTCAGTATACCTATTAATGTAAAATAAAGGGAAAACATTTACCAAACGGACTATATGCTCAGGGTTCTATTATATACAAAACTTCGTCACACACAGCTGCACGAGGTGGTTGGAGCCATTAAACAAATCAAAAGGAAGACTACAATGTTTACCAAAGAAAAAAGAATATTGAGAATTGACAATTCAAAATTCCAGTAAACAATACTTACTATATCGGCAAAAGATGTTGACCAAGCTTACGAGGATCCAAATGTCTCGGGAGGTACATAAAATGTGTAGCAACTGACACTGTTTTCTGAGGCGTTGTTAAGAAATAAGCCCCAGCGATTTCCGTTATCAGTACGTCAATGATTTTTATATGTGTCGCGGCTTTTGCCTACCGGCCTTTCGGTGGCGTCAGTACGCCGCGAAATAGAAGAACATAATGACGCACAGTTAAATCACACCTACATTTCAATTTGTTTATTATAAAACTTTTATTGTGCTTGAACTGAAACATCATTGAAAGAAAATAAAAACACTATAAATTAAACGAGATATATATATATATTGCGTCTTTTGAGGCAAACTATCATTGTTAGTTACATAATAGTAATCGTAAACTTGTACTATAATAAAACCAAAGCAAGGTTGATTCCAAGGATTGACATCTTGCAGACACAACCGATTTGCAAAACACTTGTGGTCCGCACTCGTTTGGTGTGTCTGTTTTTTATTTAGGCAAAGAAAAGTCAAGTATATTATTATTAAATACTGCAGGCTTTAGCGCTAACTTCCTGACGGACAGCCTTTGCTCGAAACGTCGAATTCTGTTTAACATATCGTTTCAGGCAGTGAAAGAATGAAAGTTAGTTAAGAAACATACGTTTTTGTGTGCCTTTAATGCATGGTCTGTGCACTGGCAATTTTAGTTCGAAAGCCAGGATTAAGGTCCTTTATCATGGCTAGGTAAAGTTCGGAGTATATGATAGCATGTAACATAAACTTTCAGGCCCATTCAGGGATTATGTATACAGGCATATATTACTGGTTGGCGCGCAACACTTTTAAAACCACGTTTTTTAATGAGTCCAGTTTTGAATTCAGTTTTTTTTATTAATCGAGTCCGGGTTTTGTGGAGACAAGTCCGGCTTTTTCCGAAGGTAAGTCCGAGTGTCGAGTCCGGGTTTTTCTCGAGTCCGGGTTTTGTACGGGTCGGAGTCCGGGTCCGAGTCCGAGTCCGAGTCCGGTCCGGGTTTCGCAGTATGCCGTTACCACAGGCAGTCATCGTATGCTGCCCAGCATGAACAAGAAGCGACGTGGTTGCACAGCAGTGATCATTGATGATAATATTGTGATGATGGGTGGGTCTGGTGATGATTTCAAGGCGCTTAATTCTGTGGAATGTTATAATTTTGACACGAACACCTGGACAGAGTTTCCTGCCATGATTAAAGCAAGAGGATTTGCTACAGCTGTTGTAAAATGTCGCTGACAATATATTGTAACACGTAAAGAGACCTGTATTATCCTTGTATATGGAGAGAAATAAAGCTTGGTCAAAACGTCGGGCTATCATAAAGCATAAATCATGTATTTTTCAAACATTAACTTTAGTAAATTTACAGCCTCCTTCCTCTCCTCCTCACCCCACCCCCCCGAGCCACGGTTGGTGGCTGGGCTTTGTCTTGAATTACAAAATTTTCACGGGGTGGGAGTGCTCCCGGACACCCCTATCGATCTCTCGCTTTTAATGTTGCATAAGCACTAGTCCTAAAACGCTTCGCGGTCAAAGTCGAGCTGTTTTTCATTGACAAGTTTTACAAGCCAATATTCACAGGCAAGAATTTAACAATTTTTAACAAGTAGCCTTGTTTAATAATAATAATGCCCCCCCCCCGAATAATATTTATTCAAGAAGCTCCACTCCAAAGTGTTTTTCAGTGGGTCCTGGAAAAAATTAAAATTCGGTCTTGCCAATTTCCTTCTCAATTAATTAATTATGCGCGTGCCACCCATACGTATAGTGTGTTTTCACGTGACGTCACAGACTTATCATCCGCCATGTTGGAGGTCCAAAGAACCAACATGGCGGCTGCTAATACGGAACAGCCGTCACAAAACGCTTTAGAATAGTGGGTTATTTGTGAGATTCCTTTATCAAATCATGAAAAATCACTTGAATGTATGGTACAGAAGCGTTGTATTGATAAATATATTGTATTGGTGTTCATTCCTTTCTTATTCCGGACGAAGAGTTGAGTACGGAATGTATTCTTACATGAGATCAGTTTGAAACCTGGCCAAAGATATAGCATGGTAGAATATATCTGGCACATTATATTAATATATATTAATATTACATTGTATTTCCAGTCACAGTGTATATTTATGATTCATCCTATAGCAGTAAATCATCAAATACTAGTGGAGCTAGTTTTCAACGTGTAAACCTCACCTATGAAAATATATCTAGGTAAAGTTTTTTATTGATCTCATGCAAGAATTGGTGGTCAAGACTGAGAACCTCCTCATGGTGACCACTGGGCAACAACATGTTGTGTACATCCCTTTTCGGATGCATGTGTATACATTTTCATCCTTTTATTTACAACATGCTGGCTAATCTCAGCAAACTTGTACATAATTTCATTAAAATGTATATTCTCACAATTACATGATATATTATGCAAAGATTCTGTAAACATTATGAGGTTCTGTGTACTTAATAAATGCACTAAAGAGAAATACTCCATAAAATATATATTATATATCAACAATATCTTGTACACATTGCCAGAAAGTAACCTTTAAAAATTTTTTGATTTAATACATTGTATGTTCAGGGCCGTGTGTTTATGTTTTTTGTTGGTTTTATTTTTGGGGAAGGTGGAATTTAGGAAAATGGAATTGAGAAGTAAATCTAGTTCCAATAAACTAGCATTTAAATCTGTTGACCCACTATGAATTGTACAAAAGCCCTATTTTTTATTACTGCATATCTTTAAACTCTGGCCAATTTTTCATTGATACTCTAATTCTGGCTGCAGTCTACTATTTCTTAAAAATCTCCATGTGTATCAAAATACAAAACAACTAGTTTGTGTGTTGATCATACAGATATTAGCAAACAGGCTGTGCACAAAGGTGGGAAAACCTCATAAAATTCAACAAGTTGCCTAAATCAATACCCATACTTAACTAAAATATAGTTTTTCTCATTCACCCTTCACAACACAATATGCTGTTGTGAGTGTTGTCCAGTAGTCATCACGAGGAGGCTCTTAGTCTTGACCACCAAAAATGTGTCTTGCAGAAGGCTACTTAAAACCCCTGGGTAAAAATATTGTATTTTCATATTGGTGCAAATCATTCAAAGTGTGAATTGTTTATTATTATTGCACTGTAATATCATTTATATCCTAGAGTGTGATGCAAGTTATATAGCCTTTGTTTAATGTACATAACTCTCATAACATGTGAATATTAGTTGTCAACAATGTAAACAATGAATATATGGCATCCTCATGAACATAAGTTATTAAAGCCCAGATTCATTGCGTTTGGGTTGTCTTTCAGGCTTCGCTTTCAGCAACAATTTATTTCACCATCTTTCTCGTCCATGCGCTTTCTACATTCAGTTGCCGTCTTGCTTTCTCCTGGCTTTGCTTACGATGGTACCCAATCGACGTTCCACTTATCCCCGCCTACACGATCGTATTCGAGGATTTTGTCCGTAAGCTTGTCACGGCTTATCACGCTTATGGCGGTCAGCCACCTTCGTCTACGTTCAGCTGACAAAAATCTCCGTTTCTTCGCCTTGACGCTTTATAATTTTAGGCACCCGACAAAAAGTAAGATCCTTTCGCTTAGATTTTTTGTTCGGACAATTAAAAACTAAGCAAAATAGCGGCATAATGCGAAAAAAATGAAAAAAGTAAGAAGCATAATAGTATATTATATTACACCACGTTGTTTTGGACCTCCAACATGGCGGACACCAAAATTTCATGACGTAACTGTGACGTAAATGAAAACACACTATACGAACAGCTGCTGTGATTAGCTCATCGAGACATTAAAACTATTTCTAAAGAAGGAATCACGAAGTCTGTTCAATATCGTTTTAGAAAGCCAATCACTAAACCTGTTCATACTAGGTAGATATTTACTGAATTAGCTATGTACACCCATATACCTGCACTACTTTCCCTGTTGATTTCGTATTGCATGTTCACAGTATGTGCAGTGCACAGTGTAAACAAATAATATTTTCAAAGTAATTTCGCTAAGCTACGTCCTATATTTCTCAAAATAAATCAAATGAATCGCAGTAGTTTTGTCTAAAATTTGTCAAAGCTTGATACGATAATAATAAAAGACAAAGCTTAAGAAACAGCCAAATCTTTAAAGTATTTATTTAGTGTTCAAAAGTGTAATCAGTCATCTGTTAATATCAATAATACAAATATTACATAATAACAGAAATATTTAACATTTGATCGGCGTGTCCTTGCGATGCTATACATCGCATATTCCTCAATGTGCAATTGCATGAAGCGCTTATCGCTTTGTTGACATTTTTGCTAAGTTTGAGACAAAAATACAAAAAATTGGACAAGTTAGAACGAACTATTCGACATAGTGAACACCCGCGGTCAAAATTACTTGACCGCCGACGGGTCAATGTCAAGTGAAATGTCAGCTTTAATATTATAACAATATTGCGAAAATCGCAAAGTTGAAATCGTCAAAATTTTACACTTAGTCGTTTGTTATCTATTTATATGCTTTACGTGTTTTATATATATCCTATCCAGCGAATTTTTTACAATATTAGATCAAAACGACACTAACTGCCTAAGCTGAAGTAGTGAAGTGAAGTCGGCAGCAAGACTGAGAAAGTCTGAAACACAAGATTAAATCCGTTTTCAAAAATAGTTTTCGCTCAAATTTCTGAAATCAACAGCAAACCATCACGCAAGAAACATATACCGCGAATGATTAGCAAATTTGTAAAATATTTTATTTCATGATAATTTATTACCAAATTTATGTATAAAATTAATAGTCCGTACCAAACTGATCAAACTTTAGTCCATACGTTCGCTAGACTATTGTAAATCACCACAACTAACCCCGGGTTTTTTTTACTTTTTTCCCCAAAGAGGCAAAAAGTATCAGCTATATTACTGATTAAATTATTGACAGTTACGATGCATTGTTTGTACATAAATATTCAATATCTTCTGTATCTTGCATGTCAATGCTGCCGCGTGCTGTCACAGTTTCTGCTCAGGACTAGTAACTTTTGAAACTTTGCACTATCCTTGGATTCCTAGTTGACAGACGGAAATCCAATTAATTCGAATTTGAAATAGCAATTCTTAAATATAGAGGTAAACATATATAAACATGTATGTGCAGTCTACTGTGTATGTGCTACTGTGTAATCATGGAGGGGGTCTTGACCATAAAAGGTAACCCATGTTCATTGTTTGAATGTTCTATAAGTTTCTAAGGCGAATATATAATTCAGTCATTAAATAAAGACTACAGAATACCGACAGATATCGTCGAGAATTCATATAAACTGTTTCAAGTTGAATACAAGCATTCAAAATGTGACTCAATGGCAACTGGTTATGAAGACCGAAGATTTCAAACGCTCGTTGATGAAAATCTTCATTGTGTTATATGCACGGAAGTTCTGAGGGATCCAGTACAATGTCGAAGCAATGAACATCACTTCTGTAGGAATTGTATCACGGAACATCTGAAACATTCACAGAACTGTCCAACATGTAAAGATCCCTTGACCGTCGAGACGCTGGTCAGACCTCAACGATTCCTGGCGAATACTTTGTCGAATTTGAAAATCTCCTGCGAAAATTCCGAGCGTGGTTGTCGTGCTGTCGTGGAACTTGGTTCGCTTATCACGCACGTAGCCAGTTGTGAATTCAATCCTGTGCCGTGTTCAAACGATCAATGTGATGAAATAATAAGTCGACGAGATAAAGAAGTTCATGAAAGTAAAGTTTGTGATTTTCGACCAGTTGAGTGTGATTACTGTAGCGAAACGGTGGTGTATAAGAACTTGATGCAGCACACATGTCCTCAGCGAAGAGAAATTCGTGAAATGAAAGAAGAAATAACTGCTTTGAAGCGTCAATTGGATACACTGTGCACCTCTCAAGACGAAATGCGTTCTTCTCAAGACGAAATGCGTAAAATGACGCAAACTATGATGTCGAAAATTGATGGGATTGTGGCGCTGTCGTCTTCTGAGACAAGTAGTATTCATAATTTGCAAGCTGAAATTGTTGTGGCTGGGGGATTTGATGATAAGTCCGTCGAGGTGTTCAACATGGCAACTAAATCGTGGCGGCTGCTGTCTGAGACGAATGAAAAGAGAATAGGAGCAAGTTCTGTTTTATACCAAGGTCATATGATTGTGACTGGGGGACATTGTAACGTATGGTCACTGGACAGTGTTGAAGAACTCAATCTCGCTCATCATGATGGACATTGGATTAAATCACAATTCAAATTACCGTTAAAGCTCCAAGATCATGTGTGTGTGGTATATCAGAATCGCCTTCTTGTTATTGGTGGAATAACTGGATTTAATGTATTCGACGACTTACCTGCACATGATTTGATATATGAAATATATGAAATTGAGCTGAATCCTCCCTATACATCAAAGGTACTAACCAGGATGCCACGGTCAGTAACTTTTCATGGTGCTGAACTGGTGAACAACAAGATATATATCTTTGGTGGCTCTACGTCACAGTCTGCGCGTGATGCTGTAGACAATGTTCTCGTGTTTGACCCAGCAACCAATAACTGCACGGAGCTTCAGCCACTTCCATATGCCGTTTCTGAGATGGCCACAATAACCTGGAAGGATAATGTTGTTGTTCTTGGCGGGAAGAACAAGGGAAGTCGCGCTGTTGATACAGTAATATTGTATAATGTTACTACAGGTAGTCATCGTATGCTGCCCAGCATGAAGAAGAAGCGATGTGGCTGCACAGTAGTGATCATTGATGATAATATTGTGGTGATGGGTGGGCGTGGTGATGATTTCAAAGCACTTAACTCTGTCGAATGTTATAATTTTGACACGAACACGTGGACAGAGTTTCCTGCCATGATTAAAGCAAGAAAATTTGCTACAGCTGTTGTAAAATATTTCTGACAATATATTGTAACACCTAAAGAGACCTGTATTATCCTTGTATATAGAGAGAAATAAAGCTTGGTCAAAACGTCGGGCTATCGTAAAGCATAATCATAAATTTACAGCCTTCTTCCTCTCCTTCTCACCCCACTCCCCCGAGCCCGGGTTGGTGGCTGGGCTTTGTTCTGAATTACAAAATTTTCACGGGGGTGAGGGAGTGCTCCCGGACACCCCTATCGGTCTCGCGCTTTTATTGTAGCATAAGCCCCTTTTAATGTTGCATGAGCACCAGTCCTAAAACGCTTCGCGGTGAAAGTTGAGCTGTTTTTCATTGACAAGTTTTACATGTCCGCATTCACAGGCAAGAATTTAACAATTTTTCCTCGACAAGTAGCCTTTTTTGATAATAACAATAATAATGGGGCCCCAACAATATTTTATCGAGGAAGCTTCGCAGGCCGAAGTGTTTTTCAGGGGGGTTCTGGAAAAAATTAAAATTTTGTCTTGCCAGGTTTTCACTCAGGAATAACATCTGGTGTGTCTGACGACCGTCAGGTTTTCCTTCTCGATTAATTAATTATGCGCGTGGCTACCAATACCTATACGAACAGCTACTGTGATTGGCTAATCGAGACATTAAAGCCCGTTTTCCACTTCAATCGTATCGTAGCGAAACGTAGCGTATTTCATTGTTTCGTAAACACTCAAGCAGAACAAATGATTTGAACACAATGAAATACTTTACGATACGATTGAAGTGGAAACCGGCCTTAAAACTATTTCTAAAGAACAAATCACGAAGACTGTTCAATATTGTTTTAGAAAGCCAATCACTAAACGTGTTCATACTAGGTAGATATTTACTGAATTAGCTATATACACCCATATACCTGCACGACTTTTCCTGTTGATTTCGTATTGCATGTTTTTGGTATTGCATGTTCTAAACGTCCTTCCTTAAAGCCCGTTTTCACCGACGGATACAAAAGATAACTTTTTCTCAGACGTTAACGAAGACAAAGCATGTGTGTATGTATGTATACGTATTATAATCGTTTTAGATACTGTCCATGATATTGTCAACCGTGGAGGTCGCTGTTTAATTCCTGTGTTTGCTCTGGGTAGAGCTCAAGAACTGTTGCTGATTCTAGGTAAAGAAAGAGCTTGTTAGGAAATTAAACCAATGTTTCACAAGCAAAAAATGCAAATAGTTAAGATTCAAATAAGCTTCAAAAACTCAATAATTCTTGAGGAAACCACAACATCGTAAAGCAATCTTTATATGTGATCCACGTAATGCACACAAAACTTCCGCTTTGACTGTGTTTGAAATATTGCATTGATATGCAGGTGTTCATGTCACGTAATTGCACTGACGTTTGGCAAAAGATATTTGATAATGATTGCACTACTGTGATTGATGTTTACAGTTGACTGGAAAGCGTTACTCGCATAAGAGTTGTTTGTAGACATAAGGAATAAGTCATCCGTGAGATATCTCGGATATGCATGGTCGAATGGTATTTAGATCATCAAGATCCTCTGTAACATACATAATAATTGTTTAGTCCTCGTTCATGACACTAGATCCCGTGTTTTTTTAGATGAATACTGGCAAAATCATCCAGAGCTGCACGAGATACCAATCTATTACGCTTCATCCTTGGCTAAGAAATGCATGTCAGGTAATGTTTCTCTCTTGTCGAAGTAATCGCGGCATTTGCGAAAGGAAATAAGCGAAATGAACGGTACAAAACTTCAGTATCATTAAAAGCCCTTTGAATTTGAAGCCGTTGAAAATCATTACAGTAACAGTAAAGCCTTGCAGCTGCTTCAGTTTTTACCCCACAGCCACTTGTAGCAAGTCTGTCGACACCTTGCAATAGACTCAGTCAAAAAGCCGACAAGTCTTCCAGCAAGTAGATTGTCAAAAAATTGATCTGCAGGCTTACTGCAAGGTATTAGAACAAGTTGTAACAAGCTGTCTACAAATGACAAGTTGCAACAAGCCTGATTTTAACAGACTTGTTGCAGCTTGGTGAAATTGACAAGTTTCTTGTCAGTTTCTTGTCGTTGACTAAGTCCTGTTAGCTACGGCGCTGTCCACCTTTCGTACAAACGGCCCAGGTGAACATCAGAACAAACATACGGATGCTGTAATGCGATAAATTTAAGACTGCCGCAAAGTAGGTGGACAAACCGTCGTTGAATTTTCACATAGTTCATTGCATAAATCTTTTTGTGTGTTTAGTTTATCAAACGTATATTGAAGCGATGAACGAAAGAATCAGAAAACAGGTATTTATTATTTTTATTCCTAAAGACACATGGTGGTTAACATAATGATTGGACTAACTTTACTACGTACCTTTTTCCTAAAACTTTCTCTTTCTAACTGTTTGCAAATTGTCATTTCAGATTTCTATATCGAATCCATTTGTATTCAAGCATATTTCCAATTTAAAGGTAAAAATTTGTAGAATAGAGATTTTCGTTCCGCTTTTCATCTATCCACAAAGCTTGTTAGCATGAGTTCCATTTGCCTGTAGACGGAGTATCTTTGGGGGAGAGGTTGGAGTGCAAGCACGGGGCAGAAAGAATGTCTGTGGACCATGTTGATGATTGGGCTCCCACTCCCTCTCATGCCCCTCTCGCATAAAATAAATTGGTAATTGCTCTCGTTGCATAAAAACGTGTAATTTATGCAGACAACGCAGCAGCCAATCAGAAACATAGTCGATAATGCAGACCTCTTTCGCTCTTGAGAGAAAGACCCTCAACTCCTGCCCCAAGAGCGTGTGCAAGCAGGCTAAAGTTCCCTCGGAGATGTCGTGAAGTCGAGATATTCACCAGCATAATTGTATGTCCTATGATGACATGTGATTACCCTTATTGTTCTTTGATGTTTTATATTATCCTGTAATGATCGATGATGCCCTATGATTCTGTAGAGTATGGAACAATTTGATGATATCGGTCCTTCAATAGTCATGGATGCAGGTCTGTTAACATTCACTATTAACATACCTTATTTTTATTTATTTATTAATTTCTGCGAGGCTTGGGTCCTTTAATCGTCAGAGCAAGCGCCTTATGTGAAAAGAGTTGAAAGTTGTGGGTTTTCTCCACGTACTCTTGTGTCCTCCCACAGGGAATGTTGACAGGGTGGGTTGAAATTAGACCTTCCTGTTCCATGACGAGTTTTAGCAAGTCTGTTCACAAGCTGTTGACTTCAGAGTGTTTGTAACTAGTTGTTGGAGCAAGTTTGGAAGAAGCATGTGGGTTTGTCACACTGTAACAAGTTTGACAACCTAAAACTGTACAAATATTATATCAATGCTGCCACAAGTTTTTAGGGCAACCTTATAACAAGTCTGAAAATTCAATCAACTTTGTTGCAAGTTGTTAGAAGCTTGTTCCAAACTTGTTGAGAGCTTGATACAAGCAGTACGAAGACCGCTTTTTCACAGACTTGTTTCAGGATGTCTGTTTTTAGATGTCAGCTGATCCTGCCATCGTAGCTGTGCCCCGTGAGCTGTGACATTGGTCATAAAGTGGTTCCATGAGGCGCCCTTGACAGAATGAGTTACATTCTTGTTAATTTCTGTTCGTCGTCTTTGTAGAGTGGTTTGTCACGTGAATTGTTCGAGCTGTGGTGTGCTGACCGTCGAAATGGCGTCATCATTGCTGGCTACTGTGTCGAGGGAACTTTGGCTAAAGTGAGTTGAAATCCTATTTTGAAGCTTGTTACTCTGAATGTCGCCGCAAGATTGATTGGAAGATTGATTTTAATGAAGATATTGAACCCGCAAGGGATAAAATTGCTTAAAGCAAATAAATGCTTGTGTGTTATAAGAACATTGCGAAGTGAGCGTGCTCATCAGGAAGAAGTAAATAAGCCTTTTACCTGCTTATCATCTAAATATGATTTCACTTAAAAAAGTCAGTTTATTATAATTTAAAAAACAGTGTAGTATTTCTCCCTAGGTTAATGCAAATAGAATTAAAAACACTTTTAAACCGACTTATTTTTAAATATAATTTATAGATTAGTAGTTTGATTTAACTTTGACTCGAAGATTGATTGGTTGTAACTTGAAAGTACGTATTTTTAATATGGGTTTGACTAGATACCAACATATGTTACATTATCAAACTGTAGCAAGGTTGAGAACACGACGCTGTAAGAATATTGTTATGTCAATACTGCAACAGGTTGTTAGGTCGATCTTGTGGCAATTCTGATAATCCCATCATGGGATTCACCGATTACCAAAGATGGACACCGCTATTCATCTTTCGTACAACCAATCCGTGTTCATACTCTGACCGTAAATTTCTCTTTAAGACTCTTATGACAGAACCCGAAGAAGTGCCAACAATGTCAGGACAAAAACTTCCAAGGAAATGTTCAGTGGGTATGCTATAATTTTCTCTGTTTCTACACAGTTAGTCTGTACCGGGCTTGTTACCTTGCAGTCATCAAGCTGATGTCTAGACTTAGATCAAGTCCGTCTCTCTAAAGCGTACGAGGAAAGCGGGAAAGTTTGAGGAAGAGACGATTTTGTCAACCAAACTGAACTAAACCAAACACGAAATCGAAGAAAGACATTTAAATACATGTCTAATTATTACGGTGAATAGATTCACTTTAGTTCACCTCCCCTATTCAGCCTGTGGTAGACCTAGTTGCTTAATTCGAAGTGGCTTTCTGTAATTCCGTGTTCTCAGTGCGCGAAATTAAATTTTGATCGAAGCCCTTAATCTAATCAAATCTTTAATCTTCAATCCATCAACGTTAAAACATGACTAATAAAACTTTGGTTAGGGTTAGGGTTAGGGTTAGGGTTAGGGTTAGGGTTAGGGTTAGGGTTAGGGTTAGGGTTAGCGTTAGGGGGGTTGGATTAAGATTTATATTCGCCATACTGAGAACACGGAATTATTACCGAAATTTTCTTCAGATATAAACGTCATCCGAACTGGACAGTAAGCCCCGCATTAATGATTGTATTCCCTTTACATTTTTTTATTCTTTTTCTAGATTACATATCATTTTCAGCCCATACTGATTACGAACAAACTAGCGAGTTTATCAGGATACTGGAACCACCACATATTGTAAGTGTCTTGATCGAAAAATAATTTTTCACGTCATTAAAGATCAAGATTGCCTTTTTTTCTAAACTTTTCAACTGTCCTGAAATAAAACTCTGGTTTGTGTTGATTCATAAGCATAGCAAATCAAGAAAGTGTTAAATGTTTTGAACAACGGAAACAGGTGTTTCTCCGGGATATCCAAACACGATGTCGAGAATTCGCCTCCGCTTCAACGTGGTTCCCAACAAGTCACAATATCACAAGTGATTTTAGAATATAGAAAGATTATATTTAAACCAACATAAACCAATAGTTCAAATCAATAGAATAGTAGAATAATAGAATGTTCTCCCTTGTGCCCCAGTTGACGTAATGTTCCCAATATATATTTCGCTGTTTGTCTATCGGTTAGACATTCTCTTACTCAGTCACAGTCACAGTCTCACTTCTCTCTCGAATCTCTTTTTTCACTCACTCAACGCGCACCCATTCTTCCCAATCTCTCTCGCCTTCGTACGTCATACATGTCAACATTATTAATTATATATATATATATATATCATCAGTCAGTCCCGACAACAAGAAAATAAACGTGAAAAGAGTGTACGTTTGGATCTCCCGGTAAAACACTCGCTGGAGTTGTTCATGTGGCTTCTCAGATTTGTCCAGTATACATATCCAGGCTTAAGCCTGCCTTACACGGCGAGCTGAGATCATAGACAATCAAAAGAATGGACTGGAAACGCAAGCTAAAGCGTCAATGTTGCTGACGCGACATCCGTGATACGGCCTGATATGCTTTACTTTGGAACCCTGTAACTTGACTTTAAATATACCTCAGGACTTTCGATTTCCATATTTAAAACAAGAACAGCAATATCGACTTTTAAAATTCTTTATGGATACAACAAAGCTAAAGCCAAACGCTGAATGTTTGCGTTCTTTTTTGACTACAGAAATGTCGCCATTGTTGTCGTTGAAAAAGGTTTACGGAAACAGTAAATGGTGATTTTCCGCCTTGTTTATCTCTTTGAAAAGTTTTAAAAGTCGATAGTTGCATTCACATTTTTGTTCTTGTTTAAAATATATAAATAAATTTAAAGTGAAGTTGCAGGGTTCCAAAGCAAAGCGTATCACGGATGTCGTGTAAACTTTAGCTTGCGTTTCCAGTCCATTCCTTGGATTGTCTATGCTGAAATACACTGCAAAAAATGAACAACCTGTTCTGGCGTGATGAAAACAGCATTGAGCAATGTTTTGCTGCCCACATTGTTCAAAGTTGTCAACAATATTGTTCAGCATTGTTACACCTGATTGCAGACTAGTTCAGGCTCAACAATACTGAAGAATATTGTTGACAACATTGAACAATGTGGGCAGCAAAACATTGTTCAAGCCTGTTTTCATCAGGCCTGAACGGGTTGTTCGTTTTTGGCTGTGTAACAGGCACGAGTAACTATTGCTCAGCCTGTAGTATAGCTCACCGCTTGCGGGTGGATTTTTACTGAATCTTGGGTCGTTGCGTGATACGCGAGAAAAGGTTGCTTGAGACAATACTTAATAGAGATAGATGGTTTGCAAACTTATTACAACTACAATATAAGTCATTATCTATGTTTTTGTTCTGGTTTATGCAGAAATAAGATCCTTCGTCGTCACGTGCGTATTGTATTTTTACCTAACTAACCAATAACAACGTGTTAGAAAAGTTAGCCATCCGCGACTTGGACAATAGGGTAATTCAAGAATTCCTATTGGTGGATTTGGCAAAAACACAATACACACTTGACGATGAAGAACCATATTTTTGTATAAATGCGGACCAACATAGATAACGAGTTGTATTGCTATTCTAATGACTTTCCAAACCATCTATACTCTATTAACTATGTTGAGACCTAAAACTCAGTAAAATCCACCCTTATACAGTGAGATTTCGGCGGAGCTAACATGCACGAGTAACTTTTGCTCAGCAGACGGCTTTCGTGTGTGGCAGGCTTTGTGCTTCTATCTCATCACGCGCCTGTTATGTTTTTGCGTACACAACTAATATAATGTTGTACTGAATGTTGGACTCGGACTGGATATGTTAATGCATATCGGGAACAATTTGCCGAAGAAGACATCATTATTGGTTGATATGAATTGAATAAAATAGACACGCGACAAGATAGGACCCATGTTTTTGCATAAACCTACGCCAGCAGAGATAATGGTAGTATTGTGTTATCACCGAGTCTCTAAACCATGCATTTTAGTAATATCTGTGATCAGTCGTAAGCTCCCTACTGTCCCCCCCCCGCCCCAATATACACAGTACTGTTCAAAGGTTATATGCATGCATGTTGTTATAATAAATCTTGATCTGACACTTATGCGAGAAATTAGGTTTTGACAAAGGGTGTGCTGAAGCATACGCAAGTAATAACTACCACAACCAATGCTTATCATGATAGCCGCATATAGAAAAGTGACTTCTAGTGTCATCTATCGAAAGAATGGGGAGAACCTCAACAGTATAGATGCGCTTTTCTTAAAAGATGCCTACAATTTTCCCACAGTACTGTATAATAAGAATTTTTATTTACTTCAAGGTATTAGTTCATGGTGAACACACTGAGATGGGCCGGCTGAAAGCTGCCATCATACGAGAATATGAAGATAAGGTATGGAATAATGGCCGTAGAGACCGTTATAAATTCAGTGAAAACAAAAGAGAACGCGGCGATTGGGGGCGGGCAAATTCTAGTCCCGGATTTATGGCCAAGTGTCTATTGGCTGAACTAATGCTTCCTTAGCAACCACCTTAGCAACAGCAGAAGTCTTCCTTGCCGGTGTTTGAGGTTGTTTTTGCGAGGTTTTTGGCAAAATAGTACTTTTTAGTTGTTTTGATTATTTTAGATAATCTGGAATGATATTTTCAATATTTTTTACGAGAGAAAACATTTTTAAAAAGTAGAAAAACTCGTCTAAAACGATTTTTTGTCTGGAACATCGTGAATGAGTGAAAATCCGAGACTTGAATTCCCCCCCCCCCCCCACACCCCTTTATACCCAATTTTACCCTCGATGCCCCCCCCCCTCTAGTGTTATATATACTCTATGATTATGACTACGATGTATAATAAAACAATTATTGAATTTTGTTTTTGTGCGCGGAATTGACAAGACCTTGGTCTAATTGTTTATTATTCTGTTGCTTTCAGGGCACGCATATTGATGTTTATAACCCCGCAAACTGTCAGAGTGTTGAACTGTATTTCAGAGGAGAAAAGATGGCCAAGGTACCAAATATGATTAGCGTTGCTATTCTCAGTGTACAGACATGCTCGTGCGGAGCACTCGTAAAAACATCACTGATAAAGAACGACCACTCATTTATTTACCTTACTTCAAAAACTCATTAATAATTCATGAAGTCCTAAATAAGTCACAGTGCTAAATAAGTCACGTGCATGCCTCTTTATACCTGCTAGAGAACACTTCATTATGCAATAATACAAAAGATGATTGTCATGCAAATTATATAAAGATTTTTATGTAAAGATTTGGCTTTGTTATGCAAATGTTTTTGAAGCCATTTAAAACACTCGTAACGTGTTTTATTAGGTACAATGCCACTCGCGCTTCGCGCTCGTGTCTTTATAACCTAATAAAACCCTCTTGCTCGTGTTTTAAATTGTACATAAAGTCTTATTCGGCCATTCTTTATTAAAATCTTCTTTATCAATTTACATCGTTTTGATTTCTTGACACGTGATATGAGCTTTCGTTTAAGCGTGCATGATACTTACGTAGACTTGCCTGTGCTGAAAACGTTCATATTTCCTATGGATTACCTTGACAAATTCTATCTAATAAGTTCCTTGTATGTTTCCATGGTGAATAACCATCAAAGTCTAATTTTGTGGAAACATCACGTAAATTTACTATCGTAAAGCTTTCTATTTGCAATTGTAGTATTGCATATGCGTATTCTTGTTGGACTTTTTTTAAAGAACATTCTGTTTTCTAGGTGATGGGCTCCTTGGCATCAGAGCCACCTTCACATGGAAAGAAAATTTCGGGCTTGCTCATCAAACGTGGTTTTAATAATTATCATTTGATCGCTCCTGAAGATCTGCCAACTAAGACTTTTGTTATTATCTGTTTTCATAGTTCTTTTTAGAGGTCCAGTAAGCCAACTTTATTTATACTGGATATCTCTCTCAGTTCTAAACTGTTCTTCCTAGAGGTCGAGTAAGGATCATCTCTTATTGATCCAGTGTTACTACAGGAGGAAACCTAAACTAAACTAACTTTATTTATACTGGATAGCTCTATCAGTTCTAAACTGTTCTTCCTAGAGGTCCAGTAAGGATCATCTCTTATTGATCCAGTGTTATTACAGGAAGAAACCTAAACTAAACTAACTTTATTTTCCTGGGTAGCTGTATCAATTCCAAACTGTTCTTCATAGAGGTCCAGTAAGGATCATCTCTTATTGATCCAGTGTTACTACAGGAGGAAACCTAAACTAAACTAACTTTATTTACATACTTGATAGCTCGATCAGTTGTAAATATACAGCAAGAATCATGTCTTATTGATTTAGTGTTACTGCAGAAACGATCAGTCTTGCATCAGGAAATCTCGCTAGATTTGACACTTTTTCAAATTTACACTTTTTCTCTCCAGATTACACAGACCTGGCTACAAGCACTGTTAGTCAGGTAGATACTTAAAATGCCTACGTGATTTTATCAGACATTGCGCAGGCCATCTGCTGGCAACTACTGGCAAAACCTGTGTGAATTTAAATTTTTGTAATTTTCAAAAAGGAAACGAGAGAACGACTAACAACAGTTGCTTGTTTACTACAATGCATATAGAGACAGATAGTGTCCTATCATGGGGACTTCTCGTTGCTTCATCACTGCTTGCAGCAGTTAACTGGAGACATTGAACAATCCAGCAGCCAAGGAAAGTCCTGTCTCAAAGTGTTCAATGCTGTCACTTTGATTCAAGGAAAAGATTCCGTTACTATTGAGGTATGTTAAACTGAACTATCCAGGGCGACTAAACAGTGAATAGACTGGAGGAGTACGGCTACGCCGGCCTTTAAACAAAACACAAGCATAAATACGTATTATCAACAAACTTGCCTTGTGTTTCACGCCATAGTCAATTCTTGGCGCTTCTCTGTATTTTCCCAGAATTAATCTCTCTTCAAGAGTCTTGTCGCAGTCGTTTTCGTCTCAGTTCTCGCCTTTTTGGATGCCTTAAGTGTTTGCTACTCCTGATAGTCCGCCATATTCCTGAGATCATAAATGATCACCCTTCGTTGGTTGTGAAAGTTGCCAAATCTTTTTGCAAAAATACAAAATATTGTAGTGCAAAAAGCAAATTTAGACCCCGTTCACACGATACCGGCAGAGTTTGAAAACGGTATGAAATTCTTACATTTAGGGGTTGCGTTCACACGATGCCGGTATGAAATTGTGTGAAACCGTAATGCTAGCCGTAAGAGTTTGAAAACACTATACGTACCGTAAAAGTTTGAAACCCTAGTGAAATTCTACAGTCAGACTAACGTGTGAACGCCTAACCGTAAGTGTTTCATTACGGTTAATGCTAATAGTTAATAATAATTGAGTGGCGGGAAATCGAACATCTTCGTGACATGCAGTAAAAATGGTCAGCAGCAATGGCCCAAACTTCAAATAAGAAACACAAAAACTCAAATCCGACATTGATCCGGTTTCGTGTGAACGCAACACCAAAACGCGAAATAACTACTGGTATCGTGTGAACAGTTGAAAACGTAATGATTTTTTACCAGCAGAGTCACATACCGGTATCGTGTGAACGGGGTCTTAGATATTTGCTGTCAGTTGAATTCGTGATTAATCAATCAACAATAAATTTTAAATCTGGCCAAGCAGTGTTAGCCATTCATGATAGTCCGCCATATTGTTGAGATCAGTGAGGATGACGTCATGACATAACAAAAGCTTACTACCTAACTACCACGAGCAACGACTTTGAACTCCGCTAGTGCGAAATTAGTAACCCTGGCCCCGGGATAATAACGTTTACAACTACACAATAACATACACAAGTAAATTGCATTAAATGGAAGTACATGCAAGCAGACAGCAAGTGTCCTATCAGATACATTGATGCATTGAAATATCACCAAACCATTGAAATTACAAATATTTTATAAATCACAGTCAGGAACGTCAACTAATGACTCTGCTACAATTGACCACCGCGAAAAAGATGGAGGATGCACACCTTACCAGAATGCACTGTGATCGGAATTGTTTCGAGAAGCAAAATGGTTGAAGGGCAAGTGTAAGAGAGGAGGTTATTTCTTGTTTTGTTGTGTTTGTGTGTTAGGTTTTTTCACCGCATTTATTTAATCATTTTGTTGATGCCCGCAATGCACCCCGGTAAAATGCACGTGCCGTCATTCCCTCCGGCACAGTCAACTAATGCCTTAACCTGCTGTGCTTACGTTATATTTCAATTAACCCTATGACAGGAACAACTGCGACATATTGCAACCCATAAGTTACTGTAACCCATAAGCAACTGTCCGTAAATGTACTTTATCCAGTTCCTCCTAACATAAAGTCCTTACTAGTGCGAAATATAGTCTGCCTTTTAATTAAATGACTATATTTACATAAATTACAATAACACAGTATAGCGAATGGGGTAGTGCTAGTTAGGGCCCTATTATTATGCTGTTTACTTGCTGTGAGCAGCCAGTCCAGCGTTCTTATTGCCAGAAAATACAATTGACTGGTGGTCGAATAATGGTAATGACATGAGTAACGCGACATGCGTGGACACAAATCATTTGAGTGGCGCTAGTAACCATTCCCCGTATACTGCGACTACAACTTAAATTATGACTACATCTGTACTGTCATTACTTTGCGTGTTATATTAAAGAATTACAATATAGCATTTGTAAATTCTGAACGTTCATTGGCTAATAGGTCACTCTTCTGTTCAAGTTGTTTTATATATTCTGCTATATTATAAAAGAAATTTAAAATATTTTTTGTATTGATACCCAATTACGTCAGCCATCGTGAAAATTAGAAAAACAAGAAATTGTATGCAATTATATAGCAGAAAAATATAAAAAACTTTTACAGAAGACTTGCGTGAAATTTTCCGTGGTGAGTTATATCAACACAGCTCTTAGCTGGGAGTGTTGAGAATTTACAAATGCTGGATATTATAACATGTGTTATAAACATCAAACAAGGGCACATTCACAAACACCTGTTGGAGGTGGCTGATGAGAAACTACTTACTGTGAAAATTCTATTGATATTCTTGGAAATGCATTGTGTTTCTGATGTTTATGTTAATTTTTTCATTAATTTCATGATGAATATTAGAGAGACTCTTTCATAAGGTTCATAATCTATTTTTCAGGCACCTCACTTTTACATCACGAAAGCCTCCGATTTCTTTAGCCCACTCAAACAAGTGTTTGCAGGTGTTCCTCAACTGAATGTTAAGGTGGCTCTCTATATTTTTGAAAAAAGTTACAATCGTAAATTTGCGCCTGAAATCCGGATAATTACGACATTTTTTGGCCAAAAATCATAGTGACATGAAGCAGTACTTGGAAATATAGAAACATTTCTAGTAAGATAATTTAAAATAATTTCACTTAAAATAAGTTGGTGACCTTCGAACTTATTTTCAAGTTAAATTACTCTAAACCTTAAGGTGCATATGATAAGAAATGTTCCTTTTTTTCAAAATCGTAGAATTATTTGTGCAGTGATTGTCACAGTGTAATTTATTTTCGAAAAGCAACCTAAATGGCTCCACTGATTGATTAAATTTAGCTTGGGTTAAAGGCAGTGACGTCATTATGACGTCATTTTAGTGCAAATTCGTTCCCATGGTTAGCGCAGTTTTGCCCTCTCGGACACGTATTCTCAAGGGTTCAAATATTCCCTTTAGCATCATGTTTTTCAAAAATAAATTGTACTGCAATGATCACCCCACGAAGAATTCTGTAATTGTGAAATACAAATATTCGTGTCATATGGAATTTAAATATCTGCATGAGAACGTCATTGTTGCCATAGTAACGTCCGTTACGAGAAAGTTTTCAAAATTTTTAAACTACTTCTTCATATCATGCACTACGATATTCTTTGTCTTCCAAAAATAATAATTTGTATGAATTTCGGGCGCAAATCTGCAATTCTCACAATTTTTAAAAGCGTTGGGATGCACCTTCCGGTTTTTGTTTCTAACGAAGATAGATTTGTCCACCAGGATTACTCACTCCTTTCTTGTGATTTGATTCTCCTCTCCCACAAGGATCATGAACTGGCCAGTACAAATCTGTTTTTCCATTGAAAAAGTAAAACAAAAAAAAAGGGCGTTTTTGAAAAGTATGTATAATAGGTCCATTCCAATGCCACCAAATTTTATGTGGCACCACACCACTACAAGCTGTCGTCACGTTCTTTATGTTTTGACAGTTTAGTGATCCTTCTTTCTGTGTGACAATACTTCCGCCATTTGGTTGACAAACTATCCAATCGTTTATGTTGGATTTGACCATGAAATCTTTTCCAATATCCTTCCAGACACTCCAGTCAACAGCCCCAAGTGATGACTCATTAATTGGAGGTGTGGTTGAGATTGGAACGTTAGCGTCGATGGCAGGCCAGTTTGGAAGGGGGGTGACGGCATTACTGGTTGAGTTAAAACTGTTGTAATTTGTAAAGGTGTAGCTGTAAACCAAGGTCCAGCCACCCTCATGGGTTTCCATGTCACAGTAAACTTGAAATGTTTTATTGGAAGCAAGCTTGATCCAGTAAGTTCCTGACACTGGGGACGTGTATTTGGCTAAGATGTCTTTACACGACTTTCCAGGAAATAATTTTGAACCGAATAAATCTAAAATAACAAAAATGGTTATCAATCCGCACGTGATAAATAGCGAAATTCTCGCACTGATTTGGAACCATAACCTGATTTAGTAAAATAATGAGAATGATAAAGAGTCGAGCTTTTCAAAAAGGTTTCAAGAAGGGTGTTATTTTCCCACCAGTAGTATCACTACCAAGCAATAACCCCCCCCCCCTGTTCTTTGTTCTCGAAGTTTTGGTCCGATTGGAACACTTAAATCTATACAGACAGTATAAAATTTCTTTGCACGATTTTCCACGAAATAATTTTGAACCAAATAAATCTACAATGACAAAAAATATTCAGTCCACTCGTAATAGATAGCAAATTTGGAAACATAACCTGATTTAGTAAAATAATGAGAATGATAAAGAGTCGAGCTTTTGAAAAAATCGAGCAAACTTATCATTACATTGGTGAATTCCTGTTTTCGCATCACGTGAACAAATTCTCCTAGTGAAAAACCGGCTTTAAATAGCCGGCAATAAACTATGATATTTCGTAGTTCTTTGTCTCGTAATTCCTATTGGTTAAGGTTCAATTTGATTGACAAATTAATGTTTTAAATTAGTATTTTCATAACAAGCAACCGGGGGGAGTGTGTTATTTCCCCACCAGTGATATCACTACCGAGGCAATAACCCCCCCCCCCCACACACACACACACACCCCTGTTCTGTTTTCGCGAAGTTTTGGTCAGTTGGGAACACTTAAATAGTAGATAGTAGCTACAAATTGGTGGCCAAACACTTGAAAACCCAAAAGTTTAAACACAAGTGAAATTAAGCCTTAGTTTTACGAGGAGCCAATGCGATTACATGTTAATCATATGCAGGATAAAATTTATTAAAGCATAATTCCCCAGAAATTCGAGCTTCGCTTCGAGTGTGAACTTCAAGTTTAGATTTGACTCACATGTCATTGTGTATCAATAAGAAATAGACTATATGTTTAATCATAAAGCGCTAGAAGGTCAGTTAAAAAGGTAGAAAAATTAAATAATAAATTCTTTAAATTAGCGACGCGAAGCTAAGACAGACCATTCAGCAGCGTTTCAAACGAGGCATTTTGAATGAAATTCAAACAACATATAATGAATTAATAAGGGATTCATCTCATCTATTGTTTGAATTGCATTCGACGGGATGTAAATGCGTCGTCTAGAACGGGCCCGAATTTGATCATTTCAAAAACAATTGCATTGGTGCATGCGTACGATACTTTTCAAAGTTTTCTTCATAATGAACAAAACATTCATATCTGGTACACCTTTTTCACAAAGCTCTCCTCCGAATCCGTCTTTACACAAACAGGCGAAATGTTTAACTGGATCCCAGATCATTGTTCCGCCATTGCGACATTCATTGACTTCTCCTTTGCAAGATGCCTGGAAGAAAGGACATTGCTTTGTGACAAACTACATATCTGGGGCCAGTTGCTCATAAGCCGGTGATCTTAGCTAAAGCTTGAAAATATTTCTACAAACTCCTTCCAACAGAATAGTCTCGGCAGGTCCTCTTATGTTACCCATAAAATCGAGATTAACTATGACCTTCAACATTTCGACTTGTATTTTTACAACTGTGTTCAGTATATTGCAATTGTTTCTTTATTCGACTCAAAATTTGTATTGCTAAATTTTAGTATGGTAAGAAAATGCCCCCCCCCCCCTAAAGTTAACCGATCACGAGTGCTTACCAGTAAGCTTCTGTCCGCGTTTACTTTTCGAAATGTCCAAACCTTGTCCTTCGCTGTTGCGTTTTCGTCAAATTTATGTTTCCTCGTGTTAGTCAACTGGCAGTTTGGTTCATTACCATTAACTTTTTCCTTGTAGTTGATCGCAACACAGAAACGATGAACTACACAAAGATGCCCACACAGCGTGTAAACAGGTTGTGTGCTTTCTTCGATGATATGGAAGTTCAAACGTGACACATCTAAAATAGAATTATTTGTTTTAAAATTGGGTTTCACTGGGTTACACTTATTCTTATTTTGCTGAAAAAAGGAGAGATTTCAGAAATTTTGTATTATATTTCAGCATGGGAGAAGGTCGCCAAGAAACCAAGCTATTTAATAAAACTCCCGCGTCAAGACGAGTTTGATATCTTAATCAAAGTAACAAATAGACTATCATTTTACCGCTGTCTGTTCAGTTTAGATACACGGTATGACGTCATAATGTGACAAGCAAAAAGTGGACCGCGAAGACAAAGGCAAAATGTTATCTATTTGTTTTGTATAATAAAAAAAGTGAAAAATGTTTGCCAGAATAGAAATAGTGCGACGAAGACTTTTTGCACGCCATTTGACGTTATCTTGATCTATACAAGACAAATCACGCTATTGGCTGCTGATAACTCTGAAACGGCTGTGATTGGCTTATCGTTAAAATTGCGTCAGCCGTGCGTTTGTTCGCTAATATCGTAGTTCTCAACCAATTAAAAACTAGCATAAACCCCGGTTATTACATCATCATAGACTTACAATCAAATGTGCAAACCCAGGCTAAAGTCCTAAAGCCCGTGATGCGGATATTGCATTTAACTTTGGAAGTCTGTAACTTTTTTTGCACATTTTAAACAAGAACGGTAATGTCTTTGCAACTATCAACTTATTGGGGTTACACGCTATTGAATGTTTTCGTAAAGCATTTTAACAACATTATACTGGCAACATTTCTCTACACTCAAAAAGAAAGGAACATTCAGCGTTGATTTTTAATTTTTTTGCCGCCAAAAGTTCATAGACATTAAATAGATTGAGATTTGTTATACAATTAATTATATGTTAATAGGTGGTTTGCAATCGACGCCATCTTGGTTGACTTTTGAAACACATGGCAACCACAAAGTATCTATTCATTATTTCTGATCCTATCGAGCCATACATTTTTAAAGTATCTTTCATAATACGCTAAAACTAACGATCAAATAGTAAATTGACACAAGTACTTCGCTGCAAACAGCTGAAGTAATTTGCAGAGTCAACCAAGATAGCGCCCAATGACACGAAATGACGTCATGTGCAAACCAAGAATAAGCTGTATATGTATGTTAATAAGCTGTATATATATTAATTATATATGTTAATAAATGTTCTAACATTGCTACGTTTTTATAGGGCGTTAGAACTGATAATTTTTTATAACATGCGTTTTAAAAACACTTAAAACTTGCGCTTGTTCCATAATTTTAGATTAATATTATTGTGCGGAGGAAGTTATTGTCTATGAATGAATTGTATTTTCTTGGTAAAACTTTTTTAGCATCATCAGTGACAATATTTTTGGAACTCAAAATGAACGCAAGCATTCAGCGTGGTTTTTATAGCTTTTTGCGAACAATAGCCGAAGTCGACAGCACGTGAATATACGAATAAACACCCCTCCCCTCGCAAGTAACACTCTATAGTCACGCCTGGGTATTTTATACACTACCCAAAAGTATACACCTACTTGGGACAAAAAAATAGCGAGAAGAAACTTTAAAATGAATTAGTTGTAGTATTGTTGAGTTTTGCTCCAATTTTAATAATTTTCTCGCAAGCTTTGTTGTTAAGGGTGCTTGAACTTTCTAGAGCCATAATTTAACGACTTTGACATATGATAGGGCGTATGTACACAAAACTTTTATGTAAAATTGCCCACTCAGATGGGCGTAAAATTAACATTTTGGAATATATATTGTTTTTGGTAAAATACGGTGCACTTAAGATGTAGTTTCACCCGAAAAATTAAAATTTCCAGTCGGGAAATCGTGCTTTTTACTTTCGCCATTGTCAGCATAGCCTTTGGAACATACAAATCTTCAGCAATACATTTCTTCTTCCTACATACATAGCTTCTTCTTCCTCCGAGCTTGTAATTAAATTTTGCTAAAATTTTAATGAATTTTTGTCCATACATTTGTAATGAACCCATCATGTACTTGATACCTAAGCATATAATGCATTATCTATATTTGTCAACAATTTCCCATTCAAACATATATGCATGCCAAAGTTTTTTGTCTTTTCGGCCTGTTTTATATACGTCGCATTTCAGTCGCATCGAATGCAATACAAACAATAGGTAATGAGATGGCTAACCTCGATTTTCCATTGTGACGCTACTGAATGCGGCGTATAAAACAGACTTAATAAGCAGTTATGATGGAGTGTTTGCTTCATAAAGTGCTTTTAAGTATTGGCAGCAGCTTATCCTTCGTTGTCTTGAAGCAGTGCGTATGATATTAAAACGTCTAGACGGAGGCTAAACTCTCTGCCCTCTATCATGCAATTAGATGGAAATACGAGAAAAACGTCATTTTTCATTTAATTTTACATATGAAATTTACTTTTTAAATTGTTCATGCAATCCCACATATACACGAAATCTACAGAAATTAATTTTTTCATGCACATTTATTTGTTTACAACAAATTTCTAAGTTTAAAATTTCACATATGAAGTAATCATTTTGATAGGTGAAATGTTCCAATTCCGCATCAAATTTCACATGTGAAATTACATGTGAATTTTTTGCGGGGTTCAATACTATCGCGCTCGGTTGCCTATAAAGTAAGACTCTTCCTTGGGACGTGTGAAAGCGGGATTTTCACATTGATATACGTGCCAGACCACATTTTACTTTATCGTTTCAGGTAGTGGAAGAACCTATACTTTTAGTGTCAGATTAGTAAGAATGATGAATCTAGTTTCCCATGCATATTTCTGCGAATTCATTGGCTCTAAAATAAAATTGAAACACTGTTCATCGTCAAAGACACGCGTTATAAGTTGTCGCGAAAACATTTTACTTTAAGGTTGCGGTATAGAAACTCGAATATGCGAGTTGAAAATCCACTCGAGAGAACAAATTTTTCCTTGTTCTGTGCAGTGTCTGATTATAAATGAATCTAATTTTTTATATCTCTGAACGAGGATGATATCTTCTTTTTTCCCGATAACCGTTAAATTTTGCCTTCTAAATGCGGCCATTTCGGAGAGACCTAGATTCCCAAAATTTTATCGAGGCAGCATGTAGCTTTACTGGCGTACCAGCTGGGCGGTCTAGGCGTTCGTGTAAGCGTGACCAATCCCAGAAAGGCTCCAGAGTCTCAAAAACAGTCTCATGATGCATGATGAACATGATCACGAAGACTTTAGGTTACAGGAGGTGTATCTGCCAATACTCGCCATTTTTTACCCAATTTTTATCAAATTTTGGTTGAATTTTTCGAGCTAGGTGACGAACAAAACTGTCTTATAAAATGTATGACGGAAAAATCATTTTCCATTATATTGCTGCACGTTTACGTTTGTGGCGTCTTTGCGCGATGTGATCTTCGTTCGTGATCGGCGGTCTCACCAAAAACGTCTAAAACTATCATTTTTACCCTTTTTGATAGTTAACGCAAACATATTTTTGTTATTTTATACTCATGACATACACCTACAATGAATGTAAATTTAAGAACAATTGGCTTAAACGTACGCTCGGCATTTTAGTGCATGTTATCGACTCGAAATTGCTGCGTTGTCAAATTAGCGACCTTAAGCATACAAGCTTATTCTAGTACGGGGACGTGACAAAAAGAAACAGTCTTAAATTTACACTTGGGAAAAATTAGTGTTATTAAGAACCTCAATTGGCCTGACGAATGTCCAACGAGAACTTCTGATAACATCATATTAATGCACGAAAATGAGCAGAAGTTTAAAATCGCATAAGCGTTTTAAACATGCATCGCCGTCGCTCTGTGTACAACTGCAACATACAGATTATCACGTCTTGTGTACAACGTCTAAGTTTGAAGCAGCTGCGACAACTACTACTTTGAATTACATCTTACAACCTTTCACAATCTTTAACCCCGTGTTTATATCAAACCTTAAACTGTACACTTTTCATACAATGGATAATAGAAAAAAATTTTTCCGCAATTATTTAGTTCAAAATTATTTAGTTTGCCGTCGCCGTCGTGTTACCGTCCTACATGCTTAAGGTCTCTATTAACTTAATTCTATAGCTTTCAGGAAACATTGTACTTGATAACTGCCTTAATTTCAAAGATTTTCATTAGAAATTTGCCCTGATGACAGATCTATTTCTAAGCAATAATATAATATGTGAGAAAAAAAACTTTAGGAAATTTTAAAATTTTGTAACTTGTAATAAATTCTGTAAAATTCCACAAATTCTGTAACCTTAATCAGCGTGAAATATTAACAGCTATATCTTACGCTAGCGTTAGATCATTAAACGTGTGGAATTATCATTTCAAAAACCCACAGTGGCGTTTAGAATGAAATGTATGTAAGCACTTACGACTCCGCAGGATAGGAAACATTTCAGGTCCATGGGAAGATATCATGATGGTATGGTCTCCAGCCACAAACATGTCGAGCATATGGAAACCCATGGAAACATAAAAGGTAAAGATCATTACACGAAACAGCTTCATGATCCAGATTGATCGACTTCAACTTTCTCGGCAGCTTCTTCTGAAACGTTTTGCGCGTATGACACTCGATCGTGTATACTCTTGTAGATATAGGCATTCCTTGGAAAATAACGCATTATGATTGGACAGTTCGTATCAGCCCAGATGCTTCCAATTATCAAAGCCGTTTAAAAACATGACTCATTTCAGTGGCGTAGCGAGCCCGAAAATTTAGTCCCGCTATGCAAATTTCAAGTTATTTTTAAGCTATCATCATTCATTTCTTTGGGAATTCATTGTTTTCGCAGTCAGTGGATGTGAAAATATTGGCATAACGGGACTAAATCATCGGGCTGGCTACGCCAATGTTAATTTTCGACTTTTCCTCGAACGTTTAAGGTTTCAAATATTCTCGAATATTACAATTTAAATGACGGTTAAATTCTTCCGTAAGCATGAATAAATGATACTTTTTGTGTAAATAATAAATGTAGCTACCGGTAGCAATATTATGTTATTCGAAACATAACATTTCTGGTTCGAATTAGGTCGGCCACGGGAAGATATCATGATGGTATGGTCTCCAGCCACAAACGTGTCCAGCATATGTAGACCCATGGAAACATAAAAGGTAAAGATCATTACACGAAGCAGCTTCATGATCCACTAGTTGAACGATTTCAACTTTCTCGGCAGCTTCTTCTGAAAAGTTTTGCGCGTATAAAATTCGATCGTATGTACTCTTGCAGATATAGGCGTTCCTTGGAAAATAACGCATTATGATTGGACAGTTCATATCAGCCCATGTGCTTCCACTTATCAAATCCGTTTAAAAACATTTCAAGTTTGACGCCAGCGAAAATTCGGCGTCCCCAAATACTCAAAGCTAAATGGGAAACTGTTCACATACCTATAAGTGCTAACTATGAACAACATATTTCGATGTACACGCTAACAATTATATATTTATCAGCATTTCCATTTTTTTATGAACTCGCTTAGTATCGATTCTTTTGAACAGTATATGTTTTATCAAAGTATTTTAAACTACTAGCATGATCACATTCTTGTATTTTCCAAGTTAGAACTTTGCAATTTCTACTGTACTACTATTTTCACTGGCTTCTAAAATAAATGTTGGCAGGTTTTGAGTGGCTTTAGTAAGTGAAAACACCTGTACTTATATATGAATTAATTTACTTGTACTATATATATAGAAGTCGACTAGAAGGATCAACTTTTATTATATAAAGTATATGGCGCTTTATAAGAACTTCTGGCACTGATAAACTGATAATCTGACATTTTTCTCGAGACTATTTATGATATTTTCACATGTGAAAATTATCGCTTTTCAAACGATCGTCTATCATAGCTTATATCAGATATTTTACATCGCTAGAACAGATTGTAGTTTATACAATATAATCAGCGCTCACTCGTGAGACATGTTCAACATTCGAAATAAACCTGGTATATTTCCGCGCATTAATGTAGTATTCTCTATTTATTGATCCAGTGTTACTCCAGGAGGAAACCCAAACGAAACTAACTTAATTAACTTTATTTATACTATAGAAAGCTTAATCAGTTCTAAACTGTTCTCCTTAGAGATCCAGTAAGGATAATTTCTTATTGATCCATTGTTACAACAGAAGGAAACCTAAACTAAACTAACTTTATTTATACCGGATAGCTCTATCAGTTCTAAACTGTTCTTCCTAGAGGTCCAGTAAGGATCATCTCTTATTGATCCAGTGTTACTGCAGGAGCAAACCTAAAATAAACTAACTTTATTTATACTGGATAGCTCTATCAGTTCTAAACTGTTCTTCCTGAAGGCATAGTAAGGATCATCTCTTATTGATTTAGTGTTGCCACAGGAGGAGACCTAAACTAAACTAACTTTATTTATACTGGACTATAATTAATTTTCAGTGATGTAACCAGCCCGACATTTTAGTCCCGCTATGCAAATTTCAAGTTATTTTCAAGTTATTATCATCATTCATTTCTTTAGAAATTCATTGTTTTCGCAGTCCATAAATGTGAAAATCTTTCTATAACGGGACTAAATCGCCGGGTTGGCCACGCTAATGGTAATTTTCGACTTTCCCTCGAACGTTTGAAGGTTGCACATATTCTAGAATATCACAATTTAAATGACGGTTAAGTTCTTCCGTAAGCATGAATAAATAATGTTTTTTGTGTAACTAAGAAATGTACCGCAATATTAATATATGTTATTCGAAACATGACATTTCAGGTTGAAAAAATTCGGCATAATTCGGCATAAAATTCGGTTAAAATTCGGCATCCCCAAATAATTAAAGCTAAATTGGAAACTGTTGACATACCTAAGTGCTAACTATTAACAACATATTTCGGTGTACACGCTAACAATTAAATATTTATGAGCATTTCAATTTTTTTATGAACTAGCTCAACTCGCTTGGTATCGATTCTTTTGCACAGTATATGTTTTATCAAAGTATTTTAAACTACTAGCATGATCAAATTCTTGTATTTTCCAAGTCAGAACTTTGCAATTTCTACTGTACTACTATTTCCTCACGCTTCTAATGTTGACAGGTTTTGAGTGGCTTTAGTGAGTGAAAACACCTGTACTTATATATGAACTAAGTTACTTATACTATATATATATATCTAGAATCGACTGTATAAGGATCAACTTTTATTATATAAAGTATAGGGCGCTTCGTAGGAATTTCTGGCACTGATAAACTGATAATCTGGCATTACTCTCGACATTATTAATGATATTTTCACATGTGAAAATTATCGCTTTTCAAACAGACATCAATCATATAGCTTATATCGGATATTTTACATCGCTAGAAATGAATGTAGTTCATACAATATAATCAGCGCTCACTCGCGAGATATCATGTTCAACACTCGAAATAGACCTGGTATATTTCCGCGCATAAATGTAGTATTCTCTATTTGTCGATCTAGTGTTACTCCAGGAGGAAACCCAAACGAAACTAACTTAATTAACTTTATTTATACTATAGAAAAGCTTAATCAGTTCTCACCGTTCTTCTTAGAGATTCAGTAAGGATCATCTCATATTGATCCAGTGTTACTACAGGAAGGAAGCCTAAACTAAACTAACTTTATTTATACTGGATAGCTCTAGCAATCAGTTCTAAACTGTTCTTCCTAGGGACCCAGTAAGGAGCATCCTTTTATGATCCAGTGTTACTACAGGAGGAAACCCAAACTAAAACAACTTTATTTATGCTGGATAGCTCTATCAATTCTAAACTGTTCTTCCTATAGAGGTCCAGTAAGGATCATCTCTTATTGATCCAGTGCTATTACAGGAGGAAACCTAAACTAAACTAACTTTATTTGTACTGGAAAGCTTTATCGGTTCTAAACTGTTCTTTCGAGGTCCAGCTGTAAGGATTACCTCTTATTGCTCCAAAGTTTCTACAGGAGGAAACGTAAACTAAACTAACTTTATTTATACTGGATAGCTCTATCAGTTCTAAACTGTTTTTTCTAGAAGTCATGTAAGGATCACTTCTTATTGATCCAGTGTTTCTACAGGAAGAAGCCTATCGTAGCTAGGTATGTAGTGGATAGTTCTATTGACCACAAATTGTTCTTCACTTAAAGTTAACTCTTGTTGATCCGCCATTGCTATAGGAACAAACCTAAACAGAAAATTGTATGGCACTTTTAGGGTTTAAATTGGATGTCTACATGATTGAGCCTGGATGTGGTTATACTGTATGGAAAGAACGTCTTAGGTATTTTTTTCCGTAAAATTGTGTGACTAATTTTCGACTATCCTTTGAGCTTCGTTTAAGGCAAAAGACATTTTAGAAGCACCTGCAATGAATATGGCAATTTAAATGACGGTTAAGTTCTAACGTAAGGATGAAAAAATAATGATTTTTTGTGTGAATATTAATGTACAGCGATATTATGTTATTCGAAACATAACATTTCTGGTTCGAATTAGGTCGGCCTCTTAAAGAGGTTTGCACCAATGCGACGTGTTATTTCACCTGCTACATGATTGGAAGCCAAACTGTTTTAGCTATTCTTGAAGTGGGCCTAGTTTGAGTTCAAGCCCGGTAATTGTAATCCTATATTGACCTAGTGTTACAGCAGAAAACCTTACCTAAGCTAACTTTGTATACCTTAACTAAGCTAACTTATAATAGGAAGTTCTACGAGGGTTGTACAGGGGGGGTTGTCACGGTTCACGGGCTGATTACGGGTGTCTACAAAGGTTCTCTACATAAATAAACAGCCAAGACAGGTTTCTCGATAGGCAGACCATACAAAAAATCAAAAAATGGGAATTAAAAGTCTTGAAAGACCTTAAAAGTCTAAAATCACGCAAAAGAAGGGTTAAAATCACGAATATCTGACTACGGAACATATGCGTCACGGATCACGAAGAATATTTTTTTAAAATCACGTTTCTCGGTAAATAAGATAATTTGATCACGCATCACAAAAATATCCCTGTACGACCCTCTAAACAGCTCTTCCTAGAGGTCTAGTAAGGATCATCGTACATTGGCAATCCCATACTGACCAAGTGTTACAGGAGGAAACCTTACCTAAGCTAACTTTGTTTATAATAAAAAGCTCTAGCTATCAGCTCTGTTACGTTTAGACATTTAGACTATAGATAAACATTTAGAATATAGATAGATATATAGAACACGAGTAGAAGGATTGTAAAGACCAGTTTTGTTAATGAAAATTATAGTTTAAAAACCAGTGCACTATTGTTGCCGCTCGACGAGACACAACAAGCTCTAAACTGTCCTTCCTAGAGGTCCAGTAAAGATCATCTTACATTGATCTCGGCCTCGTCCCCGGCGCTTTGATGTTCTATGGCAGACACACGTACACACGTGGGAGATAATGACAAAATTATCGGGGAAGCTCCTGGCAGAGACCCCATTCAAGATGGCGGATTTACAAATATGCTAAATATATTAGTGCTTGCCATGGTGTTTACTGGCTTAGAAAGGCCAGTCCTCCAGGCCTTTAGAAATGCGAAAAGGATGTTCTCAACTATAGTTGTGTTGAAAAGTTGGAGAGGACAATGACATTGCCGCATCAAAGTTGGACCATCATCCCCAGAGCTGCCACTAAAGTCAATTAAATGTCTCGAAGAATTGAAACCCCACAACATTTTCACTATTTTTATGAGTAAACAAAGAGGCATATTTATATAATTTATATTTGGCAAAGGCTAAATTGAAAAAATGCGTTAAAATACCTCTAAACCTTGCCCAACAAGATCAAATAGGTCACTTCGGAGCGCTTTTTTGTCAATAGCTTCTAATACTTGCATATCATGTAAAGTTATTTTTGGATCACGCCCCTCTAGGAAATCAGCTGCAGTTGACGAGGTCAGCGTGTGTGAATAAAGTTGTACTCCTACTGGTATCAAAATATATATTTTAAAATCACAGAGCATTTTTTCAATTTGAATATGTTTTATCCTGCGGGCTACGCGTCATTCATATTTTCTATAACTTTATGAACACTGCAAAGCTCTATCAATCTTAGACTTTCTTTCTCAGAGGTCCAGTGTTACTACAGGAGGAAACCTGGACTAAACTAACTTTCTTTATTCTAGGAAGCTCTATCAGCTCTAAACTGTACAGTGTTTCAGGAGTAATTCTGAACTAAACTGAATAGCTGTATCTGTTCTAACGACTAAATTGTTCTTCCTAGAGGTGGAATAAATATAAGGATCGTCTCTTATTTATCTAGTGTTACTACAGAAGGAACTATTCCTTTGTACTGGATAGTTCTATCCAGTTCTAAATTTTTATTCCTTAGAGATCCAGTGAGAATAATATTTTATTATTCCAGTAGTGTTTCTACCAGAGAAAACCTAAACTAAAATTACGTTATTTATACTGCAAACCTACAGTGCTGAATTGTTTCGTTTCCTAGAGCTTCAAAAAGGATAATATTTTTTTTAACTTTTGTCAATGACAGATAAGCTGCTACGCAAAATAGATCCGTTCATTAAGGGTAATTTGTTGTTGATCCAGTGTTGCTATAGGATAAAACCTAATAGAAATTTGACAAAGTTTTGCTGACTTCAAAGTTGCCAGGTTTTTGTTTTTCACTGTTTTCAGGGTAATTAGCATTTTAGGCGTATTTTACCCCCCCCCCCCCTCCCCCCGGAGAAGAATATCGATTGCTGAAGCTGGAAGTTCCCCAGTTTGCATTTTGAACCAATTATTTTGAAGTTTCTGGAAATTAGCCAATCACAATCAGGATACATACCACGTGAACACATGGAATATGCTCAAAATATTAAACAAGATGGCGGAATCTGCAGAGGAAAGTGATTTACTGAGAATAACACCTTTGTAAGTAGAAAGCTTAGTTTCTCGATGAAAATTTCAGTTTTAGAAATATAAAATGATTTATGGACATTAGATTGGGTGAAGAGAAAAGCGAATTTGTCTCGAATTTCAGCTGCTAAATGTTAAACACGTTTTAATTTGTACACACGTGTTTGAACAGACGCTACATTCAGAGCTGTATAAATGCCGCAAATTTCGACTTTGTATGCTGGCATGTTGTTGAAGTTTAATAGCATTTTAGAAATTGCCCTCTTTGTGTTGGGAATTACTATTGGAATAATGTGTTAATAAATATTTTAGTTCTAAAATGAGTAAAATCTCACAGACAGCCCTGTTTGCAGTCTTGAACAGTATAGCAAGTGTACTGTGTACAGACATAAAATGTGTTGCTAATAAAATTGGTATAACATAAAATATAACCAAAGATTGGTATTAGTATAAAATTATGGTTGATATTTCATCTTTATAAAGCATGTTCCAACAACAGTTATAATGGGTCTGTCAATAGTGCGAAATAGAAAATAAAAAAGGTCACTTGATTTGGAAACTTTGAAGTTTGTGTCCTGTGCATGTCAGACTACATTCCATGCCAAATATATTCAGCATGCAAATAGCAAATCATGATAGTATATATAGTAAATATTTGCATATCTTTGGTGTGGGGTTTACATAGAATGTACCCTGGTGTGCATGTAGCATTACTTACCTTACCTTAGTATATAATGCACTATTCAAAAGCTATAAAAGTTAGAAAATGGATTAATTTGTAGGCGTGAATGTATTTACAGTGCCATCACAGTCATGTTTGACATGCTAATGTCACTAAGGCATAGCATCCCAAGTTCTGTGCCTGTTCCTCTGCTATCTGGCCAACTATGGATTTTGCATGTTCACTATGCAGGTTCTGGCCAGTCAGTTGCATTTTCAGGCCAATAGAAATGCTGAATTGGCTGTTCTAGAATTATTCTGCCCAGTCAATGGCATAAAAGATGGGAAACATGTTACATTGCTGAGTGGTCCTATTGTTCATTCTCTATACTGTGGTGAATAGTAAAAGCATCACCACCAGTTTGTAGATCCAGAGTGCAGGTCCTTTTGTCTTCTTGAAAAAATCTGAATTGCTTTTGCTGTTTTCTAGTTCTTTTGTATATTTTGCTAAAACAAATAGAAATTAGTGGGGGGGGGGGGGGCAAATTCAATGTGTTAGTAACGATGATATCTCAGTCTGATTTGATAATTTTTCTCGATGCTTTGAAACTGTTCAAAACTGAACACAAATAACCAAATTCTATTTTATAATGAGACATGCTTGAGCCCTGAAATTTCCAAAAAAAAATTCTAAAAGCTTAACCAGATGTTAGTTTGATGTTTACATATAGCTTGGTCAATTCTCAAACCTTCAAATGAATTGTCCCCAAATCACTTGAAACTTTGCACAATGAACAAATAAGTTTACTAATTTAGTGTTGTATATTTGCAGAGGTGCTGGTCAAGAGGTTGGCAGGTCATGTCATATTCTAGAGTTCAAAGGCAAGAAAGTTATGGTGAGTAAACCTCATGTATTTTGACATTAAAAAACCCCTGGAACTTACTGCAACAAGTCACCTTTTTGTACGATCACTCGTCAAATTGCGTATTAAGTTCACTGCGGCAGTACGTCACAGCAACAAGTTTCATAGTGTGAGAAGGAGAATTTTAATGAAAAGTTTTGCTGTTGTGACACAGTTTGATTTTGCGCAACCTGTTGCGGCAGCAAAATTCTGTTTCTCTGACAAAATTTTTGTTAAAGTAATAAAGTTCTTCTGTTCACACCATAAAGTCTGATGCTGCAACATGGTGTGTCTCTGTTTTGGCCTTCAGAATGAAATGTTTTAAAAGAAATGAAGTGTACAGTGGATAATGACTATGTGTAGTAAATGCAACACAATTTTGATGTATACTGAGATTGTCTTAAGTTTGTGGTATATGGAAATGAGTTGTCACATGCCTCAACTCTTCTATTTCAATGACAAAAAAGGAAATTCATATCCATTCTTAATCGATCACATCATAGTTAATAGAGTAGATGGTTTGGAGAATAACCATATAACTTGTTATCCATGTTGGTCAGCATTTATGCAAAAACACGGTTCTTCATTGTCATGCGTGTATTGTGTTTTTGCCAAATCCATCTTATTGCATTATTGTTCAAGTTGCAGATGGCTAACTTTCCTAAGATGTTGTTATTGGTTAGTTAGGTAAAAATATAATATGCATGTGGCGACGAACTGACGAAGGACCTTATTTCTGCACAAACCAGAACAAAAACATGGATAATGACTTGCCCCTGTAGTTCTAATAATGAGTTTCCAAACCATCTGGCTCTATTAACTATGATCACATACACAAGTCACATGTAATTTAAGATCCTTTGTCTACCAACTACTCGAAGAATGTTCTTCATCATAAAACCAAAACATCCAATTCTGTTCGGACAGAGGAGAGAATTTGTATCGTTTCAGACAATTTTCTGTACACTTGACACAAATTAGATTTCTAAGTATGATTCCTTTACTGTTCATCAATATTCACGATGCAAGCGTGGAGAAGTGATTGTTTATAGAGTGGCCCCTATACGGCCACCAGGGCTGGGAAAATAAGCAAATATGAGACCAGTTCTCACAGGAAACATATGAGCTCTTGTAGGAAATTGTAGGGCAAAACTGGGGAAAAAATAAAGAAGGCATACAAGGTCTACATATACATAGCTTAAGAGTGTAATTTTGTTGTGATTTGTGATTTTGTTCAAAAGCATAATGTGAAAATTTGTACACATTTTCTTTGTACTGGTAGCTAAGTATGCTTTCAGGTAATGTTCCCAGTTGTTTGCAGTGTTTGCCTACAGGAAGAATTTTTTTTCTTTGCCTGCAATAGACCTTACCCATAATGACGTCATTTAGTAGTTAAGCGAGTAAAACTATTTAAATATGGCAATACTGTTAATTTTTTTTTGTCCTTATTTGTCCAGGACATTAAATGAAACAATTAATTTAACATATTTATTTCACAAATAATCTTTTTGTTACTTAAACCATTCAATTATATTGGCATATTTAAATTGTTTTACATGCTTAACTACTAAATGACGTCATTATGGGTATGGTCTATTGCCACCCAAATGAATTTGCCAAGTGTAGGTAATGACTGGATAAGGAAAATGTGTAGTGTAATGTTAATTACTGTGTTGTTTTTAGTTGGATTTTGGGATCCATCCTGGATACAATGGTCTTGATAGTTTGCCATTTGTTGATGAAATTGATGCAGAGGAAATTGACTTGTTGCTCATCAGCCAGTAAGACGCTAAGAAATTTCTCAGTAATATCAAGAATAAGAACCCCCAATAAAGTAAAATTATGTTTTTCACTTTATTATTTTCCACCCTTTAAACACTTTTCTCGTCACAACTAAAATGACCCCACCATAGACAGAGGAAAGTAGCAAAAGATATGTAATGTGTGTCGCTAGATATGTAGCAAAAGATATGTAATGTGTGGCTTTTGAATGCCACTGTTATTGTAAAATTTGAAGGAAAATTGAGCAAATTGTGACCAGATAAAACTGGCCGATTTTGCAACATTTTGCAACACTGGTAATTTGTTAAAAGTCTGTTGACATTTAATCCCATTTGGGAATTACAATTGACAAATTTTAGCTTAGGAAAGTAAAAATTTGGTGATGTTGTATGTTTTCCATGACAGATAAATGGTTGATGTAATTTCCTTTTCTTATTCGCTGCTCAGAGGTGAAAATACTAAAGGCTGGTCTTTGCGACTGTGAAACAAAGATTTCTGTAGATTAAATAATCAATGTGGCAGAGCACTCCAAAGTTTGATGACATTTTTTGTACACCTTGTATAGCGACTGTATTGAACACCCTGTATAATTGAATTGATTTTTGTACACCTTGTATAGCGACTGTATTGAACACCCTGTATAATTGAATTGATTGGTCAAGCCATGAACTTGCGGTGCAGTGAGTGCACATCCTGTCTAATGACATACAAATTTCCCCGTCAAGGGGTGATTGAATTATAGTAAGTTCATTAATCGTTGTAATTTTTTTGTAGTTTTCATTTGGACCACTGTGGTGGTTTGCCATGGTTCCTTGAGAAGGTAATCACTGGAATATTCTCAGGAGCTTTTTTAAGAGTTTTGCGTGCGAGACATCAACACCCCCTGCTTTGATATCCAAGCGATACGACAGAAAATATACAGTACGACGTTTCTACAAGACTTTGAGACAAAGAACAGGGAGGTGTGCCCCCCCCCACTCCAGTGACATTAGGGAAGTTAAGTTGTAGGACGGCGACGGCAAGTAATACAATGAACTTAAGATTATTAAAGAAAGACTATGAATATTAATCAACTTCGTATACGAGAGATAGAGGTCGTCTTTGCTTTCGTCACAACACCAAAATGTATACTTTTGCATCGTGTATAACACTGTGTGTGTGCCGGCGAAACTAATGTTGTGTAGCGTCCTACATCTTCTTCTATGTACATTTATTCCCTCAAAACCCCGTCAAACTAAAATAACAAAGCTACGCTCAATATACAATACTACACTCTATGCGAAAATATAAAAATATAAGCTCAATAATGTCAATGGGTACAAAGTAGTGACATAAAGACTCGCCTTTGTGCAGGAATACCTATACAACTTGACAAATAGACTATATACGTAAGGACTAACTTGAGGTACATTGTTTATCATATCAAAGCAAAAGTGTCCTTCGTAAAAACGTCACGCTCCCTTTCTGGTCAGTTCTATAAATATGTCTATCAATATGTAGCAAAACATTGTACATTTCCATTGAAAGGCAGATGCCGCTACATCGTGTCTGCAACTCATCAGCATGCCAAGCCGCGAGAATGCTAGACCAGGCAAAATTGCCAATAACTACATTCGTTTAGAACTTTTCTGCAAAACACCAAATTTTAATTTTTATCATCTCATTTAAATTTGTATCGTCGATAACAAACGGCAAGCTGTAACAAACGCTTATAAGATCTTTTAAAACTGTATCACAACTTCTTTTGCAGTTTTCATTTCCTTTCTTCTTACTTGAGATATATTAGTTTGTTTGAACGTTTCATTGCAAACAATCTGTCCTCACGATGAACAGCATACGATGAGTTAACAGTCAAAAAGTTAAAACAAACCAAAGTGAGTTCTATGGGCGCGAAGCATTCGTAGTTACACGCGTGTTCATGTTAACATGGTCTTCAACTTGAATAGCCAAATTTGATGTAAACGAGTGCTCATTGTGCATCGTCACATCACATTGTTTGCAATGAAAATTTTAAACAAACTAAAATATTTATCAATAAATAAAAAACTGCAAAAGAAATAATATAATGTTATATAATTTTAAAAGATCTTCCCAACTATGGGAATAAAAAGTTTCGTGTCATCTGGTAATCAAGTTAGATAGTTGAAATCACCATCGTTTACAATCGCCAATATCTATACTGTATAGTCTAACACAGTGCACACATGAGATAATGTAAAAAATTCATATTGTAGTATCTCGTGTTGTCGACATTGGGTCAGATTACTAATACTGTTTCTTACAGTGTTTGAATTAGGTCAGATTCTTTGCGGGAAGAAACTCAATAAAGTATTGAAGTTGCAAGCAGCAATTGCACCTACGGTTTTGATTTAAACTGGAAATACCATGAATAGAACGAATTCTCTTACTTACCAAAATGCTTTGTTTTTTTACAGACAACATTCAAAGGACGTGTCTTTATGACTCATCCCACCAAGGCCATTTATAGGTAGAGTAAATTTTGAATTCGTAAATTTTTCATGTACTTAAACATTCCGTGTGTTGCACTAGTAAAATGTTTAATTCACCTCCGACATAGTGAATGCATGTGGTGGCATAACTCGTACATAGTTATATCTCTTAAAAAAACTGGTCAGTAGACCATTCCCCTATTAGACAAACTTTTTAATTCGGAAAATCAATTATCACAGCCGGAAAGAGCATCCTAAATTTTATACAATAGACCTTACCCATAATGACGTCATTTAGTAGTTAAGCGAGTAAAACTATTTAAATATGGCGGGCAATATTGTTAAATTTTTTTGGGTCCTTATTTGTCCAGAACATTAAATGAAACAATTAATTTAACATATTTATTTTACAAATAATCTTTTTGTTACTTAAACCATTCAATTATATTGGCATATTCAAATAGTTTTACATGCTTAACTACTAAATGACGTCATTATGGGTATGGTCTATTGTCAAGTTTGGTTGCAAAATATTGTAAAATGTGGAAAAGATAGTCCTGTAAAGTTTGCGAATTTTGTATACTTTTGTATTGCGAACGGAAGAGCGTTACCACTATGTGGAAATGAGATAACGCTTTTCCCCGCGTCATACAAAAGTACACAAAATTCGCAAAATTTACATTACTATATTTTCGACATTTTACAATATTTTACAACCAAACTTCACAATTTCACTAAATTTAGGAAGATCTTTCCAACGGTGCTGATACTGTTTTCGAAAGTTGGTGTAATTGGCATATGGTCAGTTATAGTCAGGTGGCTTATGGTAAAAATCGTTACTGGCGGTGACAAACTTGGGCACCCCTTCTACAATTGATTAACTATGCATCCTAATGAATTTAAGAAGGGGTGCCTAAAATTTTCAAGTCAGGGGGTGTTACCTCAATGAGATGGCACGTTAACGGTTGGCAATTTTTCTCTGCCAGTCAATAATATTTAATTTGAAAACATCAAACAGAAAATTTTATATGCCCTATAGGTCCATGTCTTTGAGAAAAAACCAAACACATTATTATTAAATACGATAATTAAGTATGATATGAACAAACGTTCGCAACCTATTTCAAAAAAGTACTTTTTTCACCTCCCCGGGAGTGATAAATTTTTGAACTTCTTCATTACTCCCCCAAAAACATTTCAATTGTCACGAGGAGTCGTGGGGAAAGAGAATACTGACTTTGTCAGCTTTGTCACGATCTTGCCAATTTTTGCCGCTAAGCGACTGGACTATTAGGGAAGGAGAGTTGGCTGTTAGCCTGGGGATAAGTAGACTCCAGTTGACATAATGTACATGTACTCTAGTTAGACTTTCAAGATGAAAAGGTATTTTATATTTTTACACTGTTTATTATTGAATTATAGATGGCATAACAATTAGACTCCATTGAAAACTCTCACTAGCTTTGATCATTCAGCAAAGTCTCATCTCTTTCAACAGTAAAATAATATATAATATATTTCTTTGCTTTTCAGATGGCTCTTGTCCGATTTCGTAAAAGTTAGGTAAGTTCGTAATATTACCAGTAAGCTTCCATCTGTGACAAATTTGTTTTCAAGCATTACAAGCGTGAATTAGAGAGTTGTAGTTCGACATGTACAGTTGAAATCCTTGACCAGCTGATAGTTTTAGCGTATATAAGATTAAATTTATTCCGAAAATATGCATAATTTAATACCCAATTAACAATTCAACTGTATATTTCGAATCTATCGATTCATCTTAAGCAGATGGTTTGCCTATCATATCTTGTGCATAAAAAATGGCTTGCCTATCATATCTTGTCCATTACTGGTGAAGCTGAATCGATGGATTCGAAATATACAGTTGAGTTGTTAATCGTGCATATTAAATTCTGCATATTCGGCAAAAATTTAATCTTATGTATACGGCTAACTTTGGACACTTTCTTTACGATAAAAATAAAATTAACAGCTAAATGCTTCACCTATCCGATGTATTTAACGACTGAAAACATCGCACTGAGACATTTTGTTTGACTACAGAAACTCGGGAAGTTTAGATTTAATAAGTTTTCTACTAACATGGCTTGACGTTTGACCAGAGGCGTTTGACGTTTAATTTGCGTCTTAGACCTTGTTTACACGGTACCAGATTCGCTTCGTCACGACATCGAGTTCGGGTAGCTTGCGGTCATATTTATTCTCACCACTTTTCTCTACGACTACTTGTTGTTAAATTCTGCAATATTATCGTAAGTGTAAGCGCCACACTTGTCGTGGAACTATTCAATTTGATATCGTGACCATGCAGATCTGGTACTGTGTAAACGAGGTCTTAAATTTATAGGGCTAGTCATGTTTATAGCGTTTGTATAAAAACGTCAAACGACAGAAATGGGTAACTCAACTCGAACGTCGCAAGATTGAGGCATTGAGCTGTTTACAGTCAATCATAAAGTCTCTGGGATCATACGAAGTGTCTTAGGAGAGTATTTAAAAGATCTTTCGTAAATCGTATGGTTCAAGCGTTTGGTTCGTATGGTTCAAAGAGTTCATAGCAGCACTGTGTATAAAACTCTTTTTTTAGTCACTGTTTTGTAGTTAAATTGTGTTAAGTGCAAAATGCATTGTTCTGATTGGTTGATGTTACCACTAATCACAGTTAACTTTAATCACTTTTTATACAACCGGCCTCAGGGTGTATAAAAAACGCAATCCAGCTTTGATGCTTTATAACTCAGACAAAACAATCTATAGTAATTGCGGGAACCACTGAATATTTTTACAAAATACAAAACGATGGTAATACCGAATATTGAAATTATTTTTATTTCTCAACGTTTCGACCAGTTTAAAGTCAGGAGCCTCCTGATTATGACTTTAAACTAGTCGAAACGTTGAGAAATAAAAATGATTTCAATTTTCGGTATTACTATTGTTTTGTATTTTACAAAACAATCTTCCACTCATCTGTTAAGGGATTAATTTTTAGCCGAATCTTTCATCTGTTTAACGAGGGGTCACTTGTTTATCTCACTTGAAGCTAAATTTCTCGCCAGCCACCTGCTTGAATTAGCCATTGTTTGGAAGCTCATGGATGGTAGGACGGCAAGCCGTATGTACTGTAGCTTGCTAATTGGCTATGTTTCTTTTTGAATTTCCATTGGAACCAAGGATTGTGTTTTTTTTTAAAAATCCCTGTATGCTGCACCTGACGGCTTGATCTACAATCTTGGACAAAAAGACTTAAGAAAAATTAAAAATTATGCACAATATTGTATAATTGTGATTTATTTTGCTTTCTTGCCGCCCCCTTCCCCCCTCCATCAATGTTGAATATTATGGATGAGGAATCACTCAACATTCATTGGGGGGGGGGGGGGAGGGAGGGGAGATATTTGAAATTATCATGGTATTTTTAATTTTAAATATTAACTCCAAGTGACAACTATTTTGTCCAAGATTGTAGCTCGTCAAATGTACCTTGTTGCTCCACGCAAAACAGAACGGACATGTACAGTCGTGGTTGACGAACTAGTTGAACGGAAAGCCTTAGACAAAAAATAAGGGTATATTCTTCTTTGTGTAGTAATATGACTGCGGACCAAATGTTATTCACAGAAAAGGACTTGGAAAAAAGCATGGATAAAATTGAAACAGTTCACTTTCATGAGGTAAAGTCATTTAAGCTTCTTAATTATTAAAGTTTCTGAAACTTTCAGTGATTGTAAAATTTATTTAAACACAAGCTTTGGACTGCCAGTCTGCAGTCTTCGACAGGTGAAGTTATACTAAATATGAAACTATTCTATGGATAAATAAATTTTACGATCAGAGAACGTTTCAGAAACTTTATTTATGAATCCTGGTCGCGCATTGATGAGGTAATACTCAGTAAAATCGTGCTAGCATACTAATGCCATTGTTGTAAATTGATTGGCTACATTACTCGTTATCTATTCCTTGATAGATAGCGAGTGGCAAAACAATCTAGTGTATTTTTTCAATTCAAGCTTTTAAGCTGAATAAACTCTAGAAATCGGATATTATCGACTTCGATATCAAACGTGCGACTGCGCCTGTCGGTAAAGGCAATCCTGCTCGTGTTTTAAACAATACTTAAAGATCCATTAATAAGTATGTTTTTGAGGTTTAACAAATATTTTAAAGCCAGCTATCTCAGAAGTTTGGAGTTTCGAAAGGCATATTTCATAAAGTCATCAACTTTCGAAAGTTCGGAATTTCGATTGACATCGAATAAACATCGAATTACATCAATTAACGTCGAATTGGATTGGGGAAGGGGGTATCGAATCAAAGAGAAAGAGAGAAGATATTTTGAAAAGATTGTATTCCCCCCCCCGCCGCAGTTGTCGAGACCGGATGTAAAAAATAGTGCGCAACAGTTGCCACATTAGTAGGTTAGGGCAATGAAAGATTGAAATAGCTACAATGTCTTGCCAAAACTAATTTTATTGAGAGAGCCAGTAGGAACTCGTGAATATGCATGGCTGGTGTGATTTTCTAAAGCTATTATTTTAAAAAGCTCCAGATTTGTTGACATATTTCAAAGAAAACCAACATAGAACATGTCTCTGGGCAAAAATTGAATTTTTTATTGCTTCATTTATTAGGTTGTTGTAAAAACGCTCGTGTGCAGCAACATTCCAGGAAACCGGAATACCCGGAAAAAACCGGCGGCAATTCTTATTGTGATCGAAAATTGTTTTAAGACCTATACAGTTGATATTAGCTAACTTTAAACGCAATATTCCGCAAAGTTCACTAACTCGCTACGAAGTTCAAAAGTTCATTTCGGAAATCGTAAGCTGGTCTGTAAACAAAGACTGTGATCGGCCCCTGTACTCTATTGGGCCAATCAAATGCACACAAAAATGAACTTTTGATGGCAACGTTTTTGTGTCTCCGTTTTATCAGCGTTCTCGTGCATGCCTCAAAGCACGTAAACTTAATTCGATTAGTCGTGCAATGTGATTGGAAGGCCTCGCATATACTCATATTTATGTAGGTGTTTTGGCTGTCCTGTTGCAGGAATCGCCGATTGCCATTATTCATTACTCTCGATCTCATCAGCTCTCACTGTCGTGCAAGTTTAGGAATATTGCGCGGTAATATGAAGCTTTGCCTGTTCACACATTCTAGTTCCTCGAACGCAATATGGGCTAATTTGTTTCGATAAATAGACAAAGAATGATCTTCCTATCAGCGCGGAAGCTTTGGTATTTTGTTCCTTTCAGTTCTGAGTGTAGTCATTCCCTTCCTTTACATTCCAATTATATAATCTTGTAATTTTTAAGCATATTGTGCACGCCAGTAGAACTTCCGCAATTGGAAAAGTAAGCTGGGATTAGAAAAAGGGACACACGAATGACTGACAGGCTGATTTAGTTTCAGCATATACAGGATGTATATAAGGAGGACTATTTTGAAATGGCTCGAAAACTACAAAACTTATAGTGATCAAAATGTCTCATTGATTTAATATCTCGTAGATTTATGAAGTCGTTTAAATGAATTTTATGGTAAATTTGTAGTTAAAATAATGCAGTCTTATAGTAGTGTTAATGCTCGTTTTAAATACATTTGAAAAATTACAACAGCCTATTGTGAAAAACCCCTTTAAATTTCTCGCTTGTAAGCCAAATCGATTCATTATGTGTAGTGCAAGTTATAGTGTTAATAAGCTATCTATCTCTGTCTGTCTAGTATCTTGGACACTTCAAGTCAATAGACAAATTCGGCTAACAATGTTTTTTGGTCCCGTTGCCACCCAATTCCCAACTTTGGATTATTCGCATGGCTGGATACCATTGTTTTCGTTTGCGGAAGAGTACATTAGGACAAAAGTAACCAGGCATACGAGTGATGAATACGAGTTATTCACTCATGTCCATACTTCTAAATGCGTAGTTACTGTTGTTCTCCGTTACGCTGCCGCAAGCTAATAGAATAGTTACTAGGCATGTGAGTGATCTTAAAATGTGAATTGGGTATAAACAAACGTTAGCCAAATTTGTCTATTTAACCTCGAGATAGGGAGAGCGATTTGTGGAAGCCTTATTTTGCATAGCTCGTGCAAACACGAGGCTGTCATTCACGATCTTTGACAATGTTGTGGAGGGGGTTCTCCAAAACGACAACTAGTCTAAATTTCTTAACAGCTTGTGCAAAACGCTGATGTTCAAACGAGGCAATTCGTTTATTTGTGTACGTGCTGCGCTACGTGTTAGGTATGACATTTCGTTTCGGCAAAGACATAAATACTTGTCATAACCTTTATACATTATATTAAAAATCTTGCTTGGCGTGGACAAATTGCTTATATTTTTGTACAGATTTATAGTAACTGCATGGCTGTGTGCTCTTTATTGATTTCATCTGTCTTTATAGGAGAAAGAAGTAAATGGTATAAAATTCTGGTGTTACCATGCTGGGCATGTGTTAGGTGCGTCCATGTTTATGATTGAAATTGCAGGAGTTAAGGTAAGTTCTCTGAACTAATGCTGTCATGAATGCAATCAGATTATGTCATGTAACTACTCTGTATTGTCACAGAAAAACTTGAGATCTGTATGTGTATTCTCGTATCATTTCAGTTAACTGTGTCACATCTGCATTCGTACTTAGTTCACACTAGTCTAGATAACTGTGTATAAAAACTTTTCTGAAACGCGTCGAATATGACATTTTAACAACGTTAATTATTCCTCAACAAGTTAAGATTTAAGACATTTTGTATTAGGCAACAAGATAAATGTGTTTATTTGCCCGAATTGTGCGATATGTGTCGCTAAAATAAGTATGATGTTTAAATATAAGACCCCGCTTACACCACTCGATCCGACCGTTGTATCCCAATAAAATTATTGTATCCCAATAAAATTATTGGGATTATCACGGTTAGGGCTTGGGTCAGGGCTCATTTTATATGCATGAAATGACAATTCCAATAAGTATTGGAATTATCAAACGTTGTACCCAATTATTTTATTGGGATCAACGTTCGGATCGGTTGCTTCCACGGCGTGCGAGGCGTAGCGTCATCGTGTAAACAAAGTCGGTTGCAACGGAAAATTTAACGTAGCATTCCGCATCGCACCAGCCGAGTTTATCAGCAATACAAAGTAATCTGGCGCCATGTTTTGGCACGTATTTAAAGAAAACATCGAGCGTTTAGACTGCAACGTTACAGCAAATTTACCGTAGCGTACTGGCTGCTACAGTATTTATTGCGGGAACCACTGCGTATTTTTACAGCATACAAAACAACAGTAACTCCGAAAATAAACATTTTGAATTCATTCTAACTTTCGACTATATTTTAGTCATGGGGAATCCTGTTTTGTACTGGTAACTGGTATTAGTGTCACGCGTACGTAGTGGATCATCGTCCAAGCCCCGGCAGTAGTAATAAACGTATAGTGATTTTTAACGGAGTGCTAGCCGCAGCGTCATAAGAGAGGTTCAGATTTGACTTCCTCTAACACTACCGCTACCTTTTCCCAATTTTCAAGCAATTTGATTGGTTGATCGGATAGGTTAACCTAAAATGCTGTCGATATACAGTTACTGCTCAAAAGTTTGAATACACCTGCTGATCTGCTTAGTCAACTATGCCGATCTCATCCATTTCCTTGATTTTGAGGTTATATGCATGTTCTACTAGTACTATTTTAATTGCAAGTGTGACAGACCTTAGAAGATGCAAGTCAGAATTTTTAACGATAAAAGAATGACTAACCAAAAAAAGCTATGGGTATCACTTTACCAATACATAAAACTACATTTCACGCTCGTATTCAAACTTTGGAGCAGTAACTGTATTTAATTTAATTCTGTTCCTCCCTCTTGGGTGAGCGGATTTACCCAACAGGCTATTGCCTAATTGATAGGTGGTCCGAGGTACCTACGGTTTAATCCTTATCCGAGGAGACCCGAAAGGCTACCATTTACTGATGTTGATGCAAAGGCAGCCCTTTCTCCTCAACTATTTTAAGACCTTGAGTAGTGATCCGACCAGGGCTTGAACCCTGGCCTCCCAGCTTGGAAGACAAGAGTGGTGACCACACTTGTATAATCTTGTGTTTACCAATCGTAAATGTGTTTCTAGATATTGTACACTGGTGATTTCTCCCGCGAGGAAGACCGACATTTAATGGCGGCGGAGATACCTAATGTCACTCCCGATGTGCTTATTACAGTAAGTACATGGAAACATAGCAAATAGAACTGTACATTTTGGACATCTTCATCAGTTCTAAATCTTGAGATTACACTGAACTATCGCCCGCTCCCCACACATGAAATTCTTTTGCATAGCGAAAAGTGTCTTTTCACCACAGTTAATAAAATACATGTTTTGGAGACTTGACTATGATAAATAATATGGCTCCTATGTCGTCACGAGTGAATTATATTTCATTTACTTCAAATCAACTAGTAGTGATGTCTAGTTTAGCCAATAGACCTTACCCATAATGACGTCATTTAGTAGTTAAGCGAGTAAAACTATTTAAATATGGCAATATTGTTAAATTTTTTTAAGTCCTTATTTGTCCAGAACATTAAATGAACAAATAATTTAACATATTAATTTCACAAATAATCTTTTTGTTACTTAAACCATTCAATTATATTGGCATATTCAAATAGTTTTACATGCTTCACTACTAAATGACGTCATTATGGGTATGGTCTATTGTTCCCGTGGTGCATTAACAGCCGAGTCCATCACTCAGCTATTGGTTGTTTACGCAAAAATACAATAGTTGCATGGTGAGATTCTTTGCATAAACCTGGACAGTAGCACAGAGAATAATCGAGTTCCATTGTTCTGTAATGAGTGAGCCTCAAAACCATGAATAAAGTTAGCTTAGTTTAGATTTTACGTTTTGACTTATCATCAGGCATAGAGCTATCCAGTATAGTATCCATATGTTTTCTACCATCTCACATTTCTACAACTGTCCCTTGCATGATGTGTTTCGACAGGAATCCACGTACGGTACACACGTTCATGAACCAAGAGTTGACAGAGAGACCAGATTTACAAGTAAGCAAAATATCGTGTACTGTAAATGACCTATCAGTAATCACATAACATATGCACTAATGACAATTTCTAAAATTGATCAAAATTGCTTAGTTGTTCGTCGTATAAGGCGCTGTTAACGCGTATCTGAATTCGTTTGTATCCGCAAACATTTTGTTGCGGTTAGACCTTGCGTCGACACGTTTTGGCGAAAACGCACACTGTAACCTCAAACTTTTGAAAACGGTCTCCAGCGTGAAAACTTTTGAAAACGCGTGGTCCGGATACGTGTGGACGATTGTAACCGCAAACGTTTGAAATTTTCTAAAATTGATTCTCAAATGTACGCTAGTTTAGTTGTTCGTCGTATAAAAGGCCTCGTCTAACATTTCTGAGATACCCTCTGCCCACTCGCCCGCCATAAATGTATTAGTTAAAGTGTCTCCATTATCGACCAAAATTATATGATTTAAGTCGTCATCAGTCTTCTGTCTAATGATTACCAAAATTAGGTCAAGCTCTTTGAAAAGATATTCCTTATTTGGGGGAGGATTATGAACGGGAGAAGCTAATGTGCCGAGAGCGGGAAAGCAAGTCCGCGAGGAAAAGCGAACGCGATTAAAGTCGAATGGGCGAAAATAAAGCGCCTACAAAAAAACCATATGTCGTTGCATCTTTGCCTCCCCCCGTATCTGCGCCTATTGAAATAACAATCAATCAGCGATTAATAAACGAAACTAACTGATTTTTCCCAGTGTTTCTCCCTGTGATAGATCTGGTTTCATAACATTGAAATTAGAGAGCTTAAGCAAGCGACGTTTTTGTCAACGCGGACGGCAGCCGGAAGTAAGTTGCGTCGTTATAGATGGCGAATGATGGCGTCAGCCGTTCTTGTTTGAAATCAACAACGGCAGTCAGTCAGTCAAGTTTCACGTTCACGATTTCAAACAAGAACTGCTGACGCCATCATTCGCCATCTATAACGACGCAACTTACTTCCGGCTGCCGTCGGTGTTGGCAAAAACGTTGCTTGCTCTATTATGCGTATTCACGTGTGTTTGATATGTACGAAGCACAAAAAAAGTTTGTTGAAAACACATGTAGGATAAATGGTAGACGACGAGTGTAGAATATGTAAAACCAATTAAAAAGCCGGAAACGGAAGAAAGCCTTCTTTTGAGAATTTGTTTCGCCGTCACTCAGAGAAAACAATAAGAATTAGTATTAGCCAACGCGTGTGAGTCCGTTGGCGTCAAATGTCCGTTAGCATACAGAACGAAGCACATCAGTGTCACCATAAGCATCCCTGAGCACACGGGTTTTTGCTTTTGGAAATTTCCAATGGGAACAAACATTGATCAACACGTCTGACACGTTCAATCAAGTTTTCTCTTGTAGTAGCATATAAGCTAATATCCTACTAGTAGAGAGCCAATCAGATTACAGAATTCGTAATATTCGATGGCAGTCTATGTATTAAAATTCATATATTCATGTTCAGAGACTTTAATGCGCCAAGCATCGGACATTTGTCCGGCTGAAAGAGTAAAAAACATTTCTCTCTGGCCAAATTTTCAATTTCTGCCCGACATTTTGTCTGGCCGAATATTTTTGCTGCCAAATAAAGTACCGGCAATCAAATAAATGCCGCCAAAAAACTATTGAATATTTCAGTTGTTTTCAGGTAGTGAGGTTCCTAGGACTGGATAAAATCCAGTTGCGATCAATTTTTCATGTCCTGCTATTTTGTTCCGTTTTTTTACACGATTAACTCGAACGCGGAATCCCATTCTTTGATTTACAATATAAACACACTGCAATCTACATAACTTTGCCTGTGTAACCATGGAGCATATTTTACTTTTAAAAGGTGATGTTTAGAGCTTTATTTATCGTATGAGGTGGCAAATTTTGCTAAGTCTATAAGGCAATACATATAATACAGTCATTGCATACAGATCGAGTACAGACGAATATTATCACTCTAAACTGTTTTAAACTGAAAATAAAATTTTGGCAAACATTCAAAATGTGAGTCAGTGGCAAGAGGTTATGAAGACAGGAGATTTCAAGCGCTCGTCGATGGAAATCTTCATTGTGTTATATACACGGAAGTTCTGAGAGACCCAGTACAATGTCGAAGCAATGAACATCACTTCTGTAGGAATTGTATCACGGAACATTTGAAACATTCACAGAACTGTCCAACATGTAAAGATCCCTTGACCGTCGAGACGCTGGTCAGACCTCAACGATTCCTGGCGAATACTTTGTCGAATTTGAAAATCTCCTGCGAGAATTCCGAGCGTGGCTGTCGTGCTGTCGTGGAACTTGGTTTGCTTATCACGCACGTAGCCAGTTGTGAATTCAATCCTGTGCCGTGTTCAAACGATCAATGTGATAAAATAATAAGTCGACGAGATAAAGAAGTTCATGAAAGTAAAGTTTGTGATTTTCGACCAGTTAAGTGTGATTACTGCAGTGAGACGGTGGTGTATAAGAACTTGATGCAGCACACATGTCCTCAGCGAAGAGAAATTCGTGAAATGAAAGACGAAATGACTGCTTTGAAGCGTCAATTGGATACACTGTGCACCTCCCAAGACGAAATGCGTTCTTCTCAAGACGAAATGCGTAAAATGATGCAAACTATGATGTCGAAAATTGAAGGAATTGTGGCGCTGTCGTTACGTTGTGAGACAAGATCTGCTTCAAGTAGCATTCATAATTTGCAAGCTGAAATTGTTGTGGCTGGGGGAATTGATGATAAATCTGTCGAGGTGTTCAACATGGCGAGTAAAACGTGGCGACTACTGTCTGAGATGAATGAATTCAGAAGTGCAGCAAGTTCTGTTTTATACCAAGGTCGTGTGATTGTGACTGGGGGAGAGGTTGACCTAAGGCCGCTGCACAGTGTTGAAGAACTAAATCTCGCTCGGCATGATCGACATTGGATTAAATCAAAATTCAAATTACCATTAGAGCCCCGAGATCATGTGTGTGTGATATATCAGAATCGCCTTCTTGTTATTGGTGGAATGACTGGATTTAATTTATTCGACTGTCATGTATGTGATTAAATATATGAAATTCAGCTGAATCCTCCCTATACATCAAAGTTACTAACCAGGATGCCACGGTCAGTAACTTTTCATGATGCTGAACTAGTGAACAACAAGATATATATCTTTGGTGGCTCTACGACACTGTTTGAGGATATTATAGACAATGTTCTCGTGTTTGACCCAGCAACCAATGACTGCACGGAGCTTCAGCCACTTCCATTTGCCGTTTCTGAGATGGCCACAATAACCTGGAAGGATAATGTGGTTGTTCTTGGCGGGAGGAACAAGGAAAATGTCGCTCTTGATACAGTGATATTGTATAATGTTACCACAGGCAGTAATCGTATGCTGCTCAGCATGAAGACGAAGCGATATGGCTGCACAGCAGTGATCATTGGTGATAATATTGTGGTGATGGGTGGGTATGGTGATGGTTTCGGGGCACTTAATTCTGTGGAATGTTATAATTTTGACACGAACACCTGGACAGAATTCCCTGCCATGATTAAAGCAAGAGAATTTGCTACAGCTCTTGTAAAATATTGCTGACAATATATTGTAACACGTAAAGAGACCTGTTTTATTCTTGTATATATAGAGAAAGAAAGCTTGTTCAAAACGTCGGGCTATCATAAAGCATAAATCATGTATTTTGCAAACATTAACTTTAGTAAATTTACAGCCTCCTTCCTCACCTCCTCGCCCCCCCCCCAAGCCACGGTTGGTAGCTGGGCTTTGTCCTGAATTACAAACTTTTCACGGGGGGGGGGGGGGTTGCTCCCGGACACCCCTATCGATCTCTCGCTTTTAATGTTGCATAAGCCCTTTTTATTGTGCAGCATTAAAAGGTTTTCATTGTTTTTATTGATAAGCTTTACATGTCCGTATTCAAAGGCAAGAATTTAACAATTTTTCCTTGACAAGTATCCTTGTTTAATAATAATAATGCCCTCCCCCCAATAATATTTATTCAAGAAGCTCCACTCCGAAGTGTTTTTCAGGGAGGTCCTGGAAAAAATTAAGGAAAAAATTAACGTTTTCACTCAGGAAAAATAGCTGGTGTGTCTGACGACCGTCAGCTTTTCCTTCTCGATTAATTAATTATGCGCTTGGCCACCATAGATATCTCATATACACTAGATGGCGCATCCCACACTGTGGACAGGCGAAAATTGAAGCCGGATCGCAGGCGCTGGTCGTTCCCACAGAGTTGACACGGAGCATGATAATTTGTGTATTTTGTATTGCAGAAATGGTCAAAGTTGACAATAAATCCTCTTTTGTCCAGCTAAAAAGTGTTTAGCTAATACACACAAATGCAAAAAGTATAGTGTTTTCTCAAGCATTTTTTGATAAGTGGGAACGACCAATATGGCCGCCGCCCATTGTTATGAGAGGATACCGCTGAGATTTTTTGCTTCACTTTTTGCTATACAGATGCGCTATCTAGTGTATATGAGATATCTACGTTGGCCACCCATACCTATATGAACAGCTACTATGATTGGCTAATCGAGACATTAAAACTATTTCTAAAAAGGAATCACGAAGACTGTTGAATATTGTTTTAGAAAGCCAATCACAAAAGGTGTTCATATTAGGTTATATTTACTGAATTGGCTATATACACCCATATACCTGCACGACTTTTCCCTGTTGATTTCGTATTTCATGTTCTAAACGTCCTTTCTTAAAGGCTGGTTTTCACTAGCTTCATAAACATAGGGAAAATAACAAAGGATAACTTTTCCTCGGAGATTTCAGGAGCTCGCCTGACAGTGGCAAGATCTCGGCATTGCCGTGCTCATGTAGTGCATCAAGTGGGCCAGCCCGGCTAAACCTGGCTGGAAGTTGCATTATTACACGTCTGTATTTCGTCTCAAGAGCACTTGGAAAGTCAGAACAAAGGTAAAGTGGTGAAACTAAGATTACTAAAGCAGATTGTGGTGATGAAAAGGCTATTTTGCGAAAAAAAAGAAAATATTACAATCCCGCTATTACGCGCGGAATCTATTTATATATATTAAGGTAGTCATTCCCCTTTAAAATGTAATTTTTGAAAAAAAAATCAAATTTTTAAAATTATATATTTAGGTACTTTAAGTATTATACTTTAAGATAACATGGCTTGTTTTGTTGAAAAAATGCATATTTGTGAGAAAATAGGTGTTTAAGAAGCCCTATTTAAAAAATTTCCCCATAGCAACGCCATAGCAACGCGTTTTCCTTCCAAATTTGCTTGATTATTTCACTGACAAAGCGTATTTTTTTGAATTAAACTTTTGATGTATGTTATTTAAAGCTATGCCAGTAGATCTCTTTGTGATTGGTTCATTTTCGTAGGCATAGCAACGCGCTGACTTCTCAAACTCGAGGTCGATTTGTGGCGAGCTGTGTAAAAAGTTGTGTCAGAAAATTGCTGTTTTTTTCGCGTTTATAAGTTGAAATATTGTTGTTACAGTGTAGAATTACATTCCTAAGGTTGTTCTGAGTGTAATTCAGAGTGAATAGATGGGGAACTCGAAAAATAGAGCAAGAAAAAAGAAGAAGATACCACCGTCAAGGAAGAAGAATATAATCCAAGATGGCGGCCCAAGCTACAAAGATCGTGGACCTTCTGCGAAAAAAATCAGCCAGAATACAGAATTGCTTCGTGGTATGACGGAAAACATTGATAGTACTGTAAAAGAAGGAACTATTTTAATGGACTTATCCATACTATGCAATGTATTTGACAATGTTTTGAAGTGCCCTGATTGTGGATGTGATATAAAGTCACATGCTGACATGAAAAAGAAATGTGGATATTCCAATTACCTCGTGTTACAATGTGAAAGTATGGAGTGTGATTGGGAGTATTCTTTTAATACTTCAAAGAAACAAGGTCATTCTTATGAAATGAATGTAAGAACAGTCTTAGCTTTCAGGGAAATTGGCAAAGGGCATAATGCCATGACTACCTTCAACAAGGTCATGAACATGCCTCCTCCACTAACCCGTCGTGTCTTCACAAAGATCCAAAATGAAAAGGTTTTGCCTGCTGTAAAGAAGTTGGCTTCTGATAGTATGATCAACAATGCCTATCAAGTCAGAGATGAAATAGCAAATGATGATGGTGAATGTGGAGTGTCGATCGACGGTACTTGGCAGAAGCGAGGATATTCGTCCCATAATGGGATTGTTACTGTGATCTCCTTGGATACGAAGAAATGCCTGGATGTGGAAGTGTTGTCAGACAAGTGCCAAGAATGCCAAAAGTGGGGGGAAAAGATTAATGACCCAGGCTACAATGCATGGAAAGCATCCCATGAATGCAAGATCAATCATGAAGGAAGCGCTGGCAGTATGGAGACAACTGGTGCCGTTCGGATTTTTAAAAGGTCGGTGGCTACGAGAGGGCTGAAATATATGGACATGCTTGGAGATGGGGACTCCTCAACCTATAACAGTATTGTTGAAAGCCAGCCATATGGAGAGGATTCTATTCCAAACAAATTAGAGTGTATCGGCCATGTTCAAAAAAGGGTTGGAAGTCGTCTACGCAAACTGAAGAGTTCGAACAAAGGAGTGAAATTGGCTGATGGGAAAGGTTTGGCTGGTAAAGGTAGGCTGACTGACAGTAAAATTGATGTGTTGCAAAACTATTATGGCTTGGCAATCAGGGAAAACCTTGATGATGTTGGTAAAATGGCCAAGTCCATAGAAGCGTCTCTTTACCATGTTGCATCAACTGCCGAGAATCCACAGCATCATCTCTGCCCAGAAGGAAAGGACAGTTGGTGTGGATATAAGAGAGACAAGGAAGAATATAAACATAAAAATGGAATACCCAGCTGTATTGTTGATATGATCAAGCCAGTATACAAAGACCTTAGCAAATCTGAACTGCTAAGTAAATGTACTCATGGCTTGACACAAAATGTTAACGAGTGTCTGAACAGGCTCATCTGGGACAGATGCCCTAAGTCTACTTATGTTGAGCAAGAAACTGTGGCTCTTGCCACCTACCTGGCTATTCTTAAGTTTAATGATGGTGACATTTCCTTCTTGAAGTTATTTCAGGACCTTGATGTAACTCCTGGTATTTTCACTGGTAAAGCCTCGGAGGAATGTGACAACTCGAGGATAAAACTGTCGGCAAAAAAGAGCTCAGAACAAGTGAAGAAGAGAAGAAAGATACTGAGGCACCAAAGAAAACACTATATAGACACTACAGAAGACCAAGAAGGTGTTACCTATGAAGCAGGTGCTTTCTAGAGACTATATAAACCAGAACAAAACATTAAAGTACTATTTTCTCAATTTCACAGTTTTCTCATTTCAGTTAATCTTTGTGACAGCATATCTTTCTGAATATTTAGTGTAAAAGGTTGAAACTTGGTATGTTTATGGCTTTTAACATTATCTAGTAACTGACCATTTTTAATTTTTCATATTTTTCATTAGTAATGTATAAATGAGGTTTAATTACCTAATTAGCTGTAAAAAATCCCTGTTTTTTCCTAATGTGCAGATTTTTTACCAAATTTTTTGCAAAAATGTTTTAAAGTGAAAATAAAGATGGTCAGTTACTAGATCATGTTATAAGCTTTCAAAATATATGTCATTTATGTTCTTCTGATTAACGGTGTGTGTGGTATCATGTTTCATGCGACGCCATTTTTTGGCTAATTAGCGGGCGGCCATATTGGATAATTAGTGTAATTAATGAGTAACCTGAAAATTTTTTTTAGATTTTGATTTTTATCACTGTGCCCCTTAAAAAAATGTTTTTGCTGAGTCTGTACCTTGTAAAATAAAAAAAAATGCTTTAAAGGGGAATGACCACCTTAAGCTCGGTCAGCCCGGCTCATATGAATGCGAAAACAGATTGGCCCGGCAAAATTAGCGAGCCTAGCTGGGTCTACCGGGGCAGTCCGGATCATATGAACAGCCCCTTAGACAATAGCGAGCTCAAAGAAAGCATAAAAAGCATACAGAACGAAGCACATCTATATCACCATGAAGATCCCTGAACACACGGGGTTTTGCTTTTGGAAATTTTCAATTGGAACAAACATTGATGAACACGTCTGACACGTTCAATCAAGTACTAACCTTCGAAAACTTCATCTGACTTTATATGTTGTGCTTATTGCTAATAAAAACTGCAAAAACACGTCAAACAAGCTTTTTTGCATCAAAAACTTTCAGCCGCCATTTTGTTTTCTCTTGTAGTAGGAAACGAGCTAATATCCTACTAGTAGGGAGCCAATCAGATTACAGAATACGTAATATCCGATGGCAGTCTATTTATAAAAATGCATATATTCGTGTTCACAGACTGTAATGCGCCAGGCATCGGACATTTGTCTGGCTGAAGAGTAAAAAACATTTCTCTCTGGCAAAACTTTCAATTTCAGCCGGACATTTTGTCTGGCCGAATATTTTTGCTGCCTAGTAAAGTACCAGCAATCAAATAAATACTGGAAAAAAACTATTGGATATTTCAGTTGTTTTGTCACTTGGAGAGCAATATTTCAGGTAGTGAGGTTCCTAGGACTGGATAAAATCCTGTTGCGATCAATTTTTCTTGTCCTGGCATTTTGTTCCGTTTTTTACACTAAATTACACGATTAACTCGAACGCAGAATCCGATTCTTTGATTTACAGTATAAACACACTGCAATCTGCATACCTTTGCTTGTGTAATCATGTAGCATACTTTACCCTTAAAAGGTGATGTTTAGAGCTTTCTTTATCGTATGAGGTGTCAAATTTCGCTAAGTCTAAAGCAAACACATAATACAGTCATTGAATACAGATCGAGTACAGACGAATATTATCACTCTAAACTGTTTCAAACTGAAAATAAAATTTTGACAAACATCCAAAATGTGAGGCAATGGCAAGAGGTTATGAAGACAGGAGATTTCAAACGCTCGTTGATGAAAGTCTACATTGTATTATATGTACGGAAGTTCTGAGAGACCCAGTACAATGTCGAAGCAATGAACATCACTTCTGTAGGAATTGTATCACGGAACATCTGAAACATTCACAGAATTGTCCAACATGTAAAGATCCCTTGACCGTCCGGACGCTGGTCAGACCTGAACGATTTCCAGCGAATACTTTGTCGAATTTGAAAATCGCCTGCGAGAATTCCGAGCGTGGTTGTCGTGCTGTCGTGGAACTTGGTTCGCTTAACACGCACGTAGCAAGATGTGAATTCAATCCTGTGCCGTGTTCAAACGATCAATGTGATGAAATAATAAGTCGACGAGATAAAGAAATTCATGAAAGTAAAGTTTGTGATTTTCGACCAGTTAAGTGTGATTACTGCAGTGAAACAGTGGTATATAAGAACTTGATGCAGCACACATGTCATCGGCGAAGAGAAATTCGTGAAATGAAAGAAGAAATAACTGCTTTGAAGCGTCAATTGGATACACTGTGCATCTCCCAAGACGAAAAGCGTTCTTTCAAAGACGAAATGCGTTCTTCTCAAGACGAAATGCGTTCTTCTCAAGACGAAATGCGTTCTTCTCAAGACGAAATGCGTTCTTCTCAAGACGAAATGCGTAAAATGATGCAATCCATGATGTCGAAAATTGAAGGAATTGTGGCGCTGTCGTTACGTTCTGAGACAAAACCTGTTTCAAGCAGCATTCATAATTTACAAGCTGAGATTGTTGTGGCTGGGGGACATGATAACGAATCTGAGCACACATCTGTCGAGGTGTCCAGCATGGCAACTAAAACATGGCGGCTGCTGTCTGAGATGAATGAATGCAAAACAGGAGCAAGTTCAGTTTTATACCAAGGTCATATGAGTGTGACTGGGGGACAGGTTTGCCTAAGGCCGCTGGACAGTGTTGAAGAACTGAATCTCGCTCAGCATGATGGACATTGGATTGAATCACAATTCAAATTACCATTAGAGCTCCAAGATCATGTGTGTGTGGTATATCAGAATCGCCTTCTTGTTATTGGTGGAATAACTGGATGGTCTTTATTCCACGACGTAACTGCACGTGATTCGATATATGAAATTGTGCTCAATCCTCCCTATACATCAAAGTTACTAACCAGGATGCCACGGGGAGTAACGTCTCATGGTGCTGAACTAGTGAACAACAAGATATATATCTTTGGCGGCACTACGTCACATTTTGTGCATAATGCTTTAGACAATGTTCTCGTGTTTGACCCAGCAACCAATAACTGCGCAGAGCTTCAGCCACTTCCATACGGCGTATCTCACATTACTACAGTAAGTTGGAAAGATAATGTGGTTGTTCTTGGCGGAAGGAACAAGGAAAAACGTCCTCTTGATACAGTAATATTGTATAATGTTACCACAGGCAGTCATCGTATGCTGCCCAGCATGAATAAGAAGCGACGTAGCTGCACAGCAGTGATCATTGGTGATAATATTGTGGTGATGGGCGGGTCAGATGATGATTGCAAAGCACTTAATTCTGTTGAATGTTATAATTTTGACACGAACACCTGGACAGAATTCCCTACCATGATTAAAGCCAGAATTTCAGCTACAGCTGTTGTAAAATAAGGCTGACAATATATTGTAACACGTAAAGAGACCTGTATTATTCTTGTATGTATGGAGAAATAAAGCTTGGTCAATACGTCGGGCTATCGTAAAGCATAAATCATGTATTTTGCAAACATTAACTTGAATAAATTTACAGCCTTCTTCCTCTCGTCCTCACCCCACTCCCCCGAGCCCGGGTTGGTGGCTCGGCTTTGTCCTGAATTACAAAATTTTCACGGGGGGGAGGGAGTGCCCCCGGACACCCCTATCAGTCTCGTGCTTATATTGTAGCATAAGCCCCTTTTAATGTTGCATAAGCACCAGTCCTAAAACGCTTCGCAGTGAAAGTCGTGCTGGTTTTCATTGACAAGTTTTGCATGACCGTATTCACAGGCAAGAATTTAAAAAATTTTTCCTCGACAAGTAGCCTTTTTTGATAATAATAATGGGGCCCCCAATAATATTCATTCAAGAAGCTCCACTCCGAAGTGTTTTTCAGGGGGTCCTGGAAAAAAATTTAAATTTAGTCTTGCCAGGTTTTCAGTCAGGAAAAATAGCTGGTGTGTCTGACGACGGTCAGGTTTTCCTTCCAATTAATTAATTATGCACGTGCCACCCATACGTATACGAACAGTTGCTGTGATTAGCTAATCGAGACATTAAAACTATTTCTAAAGAAGGAATCACGAAGACTGTTCAATATCGTTTTAGAAAGCCAATCACTAAATGTGTTCATACTTGGTAGATATTTACTGAATTAGCTATACACCCATATACCTGCACGACTTTTCCCTCTTGATTTCGTATTGCATGCTCACAGTATGTGCACAGTGTAAACAAATAATATTTTCAAAGTAATTTCGCTAAGCCATGTCCTATATTTCTCAAAATAAATCAAATGAATTGCGGCAGCAGTTTTTTTCCACATTTTGTCAAAGCTTGATACGATAATAATAAAAGACAAAGCTTAAGAAACAGCTAAATCTTTAAAGTATTTATTTAGTGTACTGAAGTGTAATCAGTCATCAGTTAATATCAATTATACAAATATTACATAATAACACAATTACACAAATATTTAACATTTGATCGGCGGTCCTTGCCATGCTATACATCGTATAGTCCTCAATGTACAACTGAATGAGGCTCTATCGCTTTTTTGAGATTTTTGCTAAGTTTGAGACGAAAATACAAAAAATTGGATAAGATAGAACGAATTATTCGACATAGTGAACACACGCTGTCAAAATTACTTAACCGCCGACGGGTCAACGTCAAGTGAAATGTCAGCTTTAATATTATTACAATGTTGCGAAAATTGCAAAGTTGAAATCGTCAAAATTTTAAGTTTAGCCGTTTGTTATCTATTCATATGCTTTACGTGTTTTATATATAGCCTACCCAGCGATTTTTTTTACAATATTAGATCAAAATGACACTAACTGCTGAAGCTGAAGAACTGAAGTCGGAAGCAAGACTGAGAAAGTCTGAAACACAGGATTAAATCCCTTTTCAAAAATAGCTTTCGCTCGAATTTCTGAAATCAACAGCAAACCATCACGCAAGAAACATATACCGCGAATGATTAGCAAATTTCGAAAATATTTTATTTCATGAAAATTTATTATCAAATGTATGTATAAAATTAATAGTCCGTATCAAACTGATCAAACTTTAGTCTTTACGTTCGCTAGGCTATTGTAAATCACCACAACTAACCCCGGTTTTTTTTTACTTTTTTTCCCAAAGAGGCAAAAAGTATCAGCTATGTTACCGATTAATTTATTGACAGTTACGATGCATTGTTTGTATATAAATATTCAATATCTTCAGTATCTTGCATGTCAATGCTGCCGCGTGCTGTCACAGTTTCTTCTCAGGACTAGTAACTTTCGAAACTTTGCACTATCCTTGGATTCCTAGTTGACAGACGGAAATCCAATTAATTCGAATTTGAAATACCAATTCTTAAATATAGAGGTAAACGTATATAAACATGTATGTGCAGTCTACTGTGTAATCATGAAGGGGGTCTTGACCATAAAAGGTAACCCATGCATGTTCATTGCTTGAATGTTCTATAAGTTTCTAAGGCGAATATATAATTCAGTCATTAAATAAAGACTACAGAATACCGACAGATATTGTCGAGAATTCATATAAACTGTTTCAAGTTGAATACAAGCATTCAAAATGTGAGGCAATGGCAACAGGTTATGAAGATAGAAGATTTCAAACGCTCGTCGCTGAAAATCTTCATTGTGTTATATGCACGGAAGTTCTGAGAGACCCAGTACAATGTCGAAGCAATGAACATCACTTCTGTAGGAATTGTATCACGGAACATTTGAAACATTCACAGAACTGTCCAACATGTAAAGATCCCTTGACCGTCGAGACGCTGGTCAGACCTCAACGATTCCTAGCGAATACTTTGTCGAATTTGAAAATCTCCTGCGAGAATTCCGAGCGTGGTTGTCGTGCTGTCGTGGAACTTGGTTCGCTTATCACGCACGTAGCCAGTTGTGAATTCAATCCTGTGCCGTGTTCAAACGATCAATGTGATGAAATAATAAGTCGACGAGATAAAGAAATTCATGAAAGTAAAGTTTGTGATTTTCGACCAGTTAAGTGTGATTACTGCAGTGAGACGGTGGTGTATAAGAACTTGATGCAGCACACATGTCCCCAGGGAAGAGAAATTCGTGAAATGAAAGAAGAAATAACTGCTTTGAAGCGTCAATTGGATACACTGTGCACCTTCCACGACGAAATGCGTTCTTCTCAAGACGAAATGCGTTCTTCTCAAGACGAAATGCGTTCTTCTCAAGACGAAATGCGTAAAATGACGCAAACTATGATGTCGAAAATTGAAGGAATTGTGGCGCTGTCGTTACGTTCTGAGACAAAACCTGTTTCAAGTAGCATTCATAATTTGCAAGCTGAAATTATTGTGGCTGGCGGGCATGATGATAAATCCGTGGAGGTGTTCAACATGGCAACCAAAACATGGCGGCTATTGTCTGAGATGAATGAACGCAGAACAGGAGCAAGTTCTGTTTTATACCAAGGTCATATGATTGTGACTGGGGGACGGGTTGGCCTATGATCACGTGACAGTGTTGAAGAACTCAATCTCGCTCAGCATGATGGACATTGGATTAAATCGCAATTCAAATTACCATTAGGGCTCGAAAATCATGTGTGTGTGGTATATCAGAATCGCCTTCTTGTTATTGGTGGAAAAACTGGATTTGATTTATTTAACTTACATGTATGTGATTCGATATATGAAATTCAGCTGATTCCTCCCTGTACATCGAAGTTACTAACCAGGATGCCACGGTCAGTAAGGTCTCATGGTTCTGAACTAGTGAACAACAAGATATATATCTTTGGCGGCTCTACGTCAGAGTTTGTGCGTGATGCTATAGACAATGTTCTTATGTTTGATCCAACAACCAATGACTTCACAGAGCTTCAGCCACTTCCATATGCCGTATCTCAGATTGCCACTGTAAGTTGGGAAGATAATGTGGTGGTTTTTGGCGGAATGAACAAGGAACATGGCGCTCTTGATACTGTAATATTGTATAATGTTACCACAGGCAGTCATCGTATGCTGTCCAGCATGAAGAGGAAGCGATATGGCTGCTCAGCAGTGATCATTGGTGATAATATTGTGGTGATGGGTGGGTCTGGTTATGATTGGCAAGAACTTAATTCTGTTGAATGTTATAATTTTGACACGAACACCTGGACAGAGTTTCCTGCCATGATTAAAGCTAGAGCCTTTGCTTCAGCTGTTGTAAAATATTGCTGACATTATATTGTAACACCTAAAGAGATCTGTATGATCCTTGTATATATAGAGAAATAAAGCTTGGTCAAAACGTCGGGCTATCGTAAAGCATAAATCATGTATTTTGCAAACATTAACTTTATAAATTTACAGCCTCCTTCCTCTCCTTCTTACCCAACTCCCCCGAGCCCGGGTTGGTGGCTGGGCTTTGTCCTGAATTACAAAATTTTCACGGGGGGAGGGGGGAGGGGCTCCCGTACACCCGTATCGATCTCGCGCTTTTAATGTTGCATAAGCACCAGTCCTAAAACGCTTCGCGGTCAAAGTCATGTCGTTTTTCATTGACACGTTTTGCATGCCCGTATTCACAGGCAAGAATTTAACAATTTTTTCTTAACAAGTAGCCTTGTTTAATAATATGGGGCCCCCAATAATATTTATTCAAGAAGCTCCACTCTGAAGTGTTTTTCAAGTAGACCCTGGAAAAAGATTAATATTTGGTCTTGCCATGTTTTCACTTACGAAAAATATTTGGTGTGTCTGACGACCGTCAGGTTTTCCTTCTCGATTAATTAATTATGCGCGTGTCACCCATACGTATACGACATTAAAACTATTTCTAAAGAAGGAATCGCGGAGACTGTTCAATATTGTTTTAGAAAGCCAATCACAAAAGGTGTTAATACTAGGTAGATATTTACTGAATTAGCTATATACACCCATATACCTGCACTACTTTCCCTGTTGATTTCGTATTAGATGTTCTAAACGTCCTTCCTTAAATCCCGGTCCTCACTAGCGATATAAACATAGGAAAAATAACGTTCAATCAAGTACTAACCTTCGAAAGCTTCATCTGACTTATAAGTTGTGCTTATGGCTAATAAAAACAGCAAAAACACGTTAAACACTGCCATCTTGTTTTCTCTTGTAGTAGGATATGAGCTAATATCCTACTAGTAGGGAGCCAATCAGATTACAGAATACTTAATATCCGATGGCAGTCTATGTATTAAAATTCATATATTCGTGTTCACAGACTGTAATGCACCAGGCATGGGACATTTGTCCGGCTGAAGAGTAAAAAACATTTCTCTCTGGCAAAACTTTCAATTTCAGCCGGACATTTTGTCTGGCCGAATATTTTTGCTGCCTAGTAAAGTACCAACAGTCACATAAATACCGGAAAAAAACTATTGGATATTTCAGTTGTTTTGTCACTTGGAGAGCAATATTTCAGGTAGTGAGGTTCCTAGGACTGGATAAAATCCTGTTGCGATCAATTTTTCTTGTCCTGGCATTTTGTTCCGTTTTTTACACTAAATTACACGATTAACTCGAACGCAGAATCCGATTCTTTGATTTACAGTATAAACACACTGCAATCTGCATACCTTTGCTTGTGTAATCATGTAGCATACTTTACCCTTAAAAGGTGATGTTTAGAGCTTTCTTTATCGTATGAGGTGTCAAATTTCGCTAAGTCTATAAGCAAACACATAATACAGTCATTGAATACAGATCGAGTACAGACGAATATTATCACTCTAAACTGTTTCAAACTGAAAATAAAATTTTGACAAACATCCAAAATGTGAGTCAGTGGCAAGAGGTTATGAAGACAGGAGATTTCAAGCGCTCGTCGACGAAAATCTTCATTGTCTTATATGCACGGAAGTTCTGAGAGATCCAGTACAATGTCGAAGCAATGAACATCACTTCTGTAGGAATTGTATCACGGAACATTTGAAACATTCACAGAACTGTCCAACATGTAAAGATCCCTTGACCGTCGAGACGCTGGTCAGACCTCAACGATTCCTAGCCAATACTTTGTCGAATTTGAAAATCTCCTGCGAGAATTCCGAGCGTGGTTGTCCCGTGTTCGAACGATCAATGTGATGAAATAATAAGTCGACGAGATAAAGAAATTCATGAAAGTAAAGTTTGTGATTTTCGATCAGTTGAGTGTGATTACTGCAGTGAAACAGTGGTGTATAAGAACTTGATGCAGCACACATGTCCTCAGCGAAGAGAAATTCGTGAAATGAAAGAAGAAATAACTGCTTTGAAGCGTCAATTGGATACACTGTGCACCTCCCAAGACGAAATGCGTTCTTCTCAAGACGAAATGCGTTCTTCTCAAGACGAAATGCGTTCTTCTCAAGACGAAATGCGTAAAATGATGCAAACAATGATGTCGAAAATTGAAGGAAATGTGGCGCTGTCGTTGTCTTCTGAGACAAAACCTGTTTCAAGCAGCATTCATAATTTGCAAGCTGAAATTGTTGTGGCTGGGGGAGAACGTCATAAATCCGTCGAGGTGTTCAACATGGCAACTAAAACATGGCGGCTACTGTCTGAGATGAATGAATGCAGAGCAAGAGCAAGTTCTGTTTTATACCAAGGTCATATGATTGTGACTGGGGGATGGGTTGGCCTATGGTCACTGGACAGTGTTGAAGAACTCAATCTCGCTCAGCATGATGGACATTGGATTAAATCGCAATTCAAATTACCATTAGAGCTCCAACGTCATGTGTGTTTGGTATATCAGAATCGCCTTCTTGTTATTGGTGGAATAGCTGGATCTGATTTTCGCGACTCTCGTGAATGTGATTCGATATATGAAATTCAGCTGAATCCTCCCTATACATCAAAGTTACTAACCAGGATGCCACGGTCAGTAACTTTTCATGGTTCTGAACTAGTGAACAACAAGATATATATCTTTGGCGGCTCTACGTCAGAGTTTGTGCGTGATGCTATAGACAATGTTCTTATGTTTGATCCAACATCCAATAACTTCACAGAGCTTCAGCCACTTCCATGTGCCGTTTTTGAGATGGCCACAATAACCTGGAAGGATAATGTGGTTGTTCTTGGCGGGATGAACAAGGAAAGTCGCGTTCTTGATACTGTAATATTGTATAATGTTACCACAGGCAGTCATCGTATGCTGCCCAGCATGAAGATGAAGCGATATGGCTGCACAGCAGTGATCATTGATGATAATATTGTGGTGATGGGTGGGTATGGTGATGATTCCAAGGCGCTTAATTCTGTCGAATGTTATAATTTCGACACGAACACGTGGACAGAGTTTCCTGCCATGATTAAAGCAAGAGGATTTGCTACAGCTGTTGTAAAATGTCGCTGACAATATATTGTAACACGTAAAGAGACCTGTATTATCCTTGTATATAGAGAGAAATAAAGCTTGGTAAAAACGTCGGGCTATCGTAAAGCATAAATCATGTATTTTTCAAACATTAACTTTAGTAAATTTACAGCCTCCTTCCTCTCCTCCTCACCCCACCCCCCCCCCCGAGCCACGGTTGGTGGCTGGGCTTTGTCTTGAATTACAAAATTTTCACGGGGTGGGAGTGCTCCCGGACACCCCTATCGATCTCGCGCTTTTAATGTTGCATAAGCACCAGTCCTAAAACGCTTCGCGGTCAAAGTCGAGCTGTTTTTCATTGACAAGTTTTACATGCCAGTGTTCACAGGCAAGAATTTAACAATTTTTTCTTAACAAGTAGCCTTGTTTAATAATAATAATCCCCCCCCCCCAATAATATTTATTCAAGAAGCTCCACTCCGAAGTGTTTTTCAGGAGGTCCTGGAAAAAAATTAAAATTCGGTCTTGCCAGGTTTTCAGTCAGGAAAAATAGCTAGTGTGTCTGACGACCGTCAGGTTTTCCTTCTCGATTTATTAATTATGCGCGTGTCACCCATACCTATACGAACAGCTGCTGTGATTAGCTAATCGAGACATTAAAACTATTTCTAAAGAAGGAATCACGAAGACTGTTCAATATCGTTTTAGAAAGCCAATCACAAATGGTGCTCATATTAGGTAGATATTTACTGAATTAGCTATATACACCCATATACCTGCACGACTTTTCCCTGTTGATTTTGTATTGCATGTTTACAGTATGTGCACAGTGTAAACAAATAATATTTTCAAAGTAATTTCGCTAAGCTATGTCCTATATTTCTCGAAATAAATCAAATGAATCGCGGCAGCAGTTTTGTCCACATTTTGTCAAAGCTTGATACGATAATAATAAAAGACAAAGCTTAAGAAACAGCTAAATCTTTAAAGTATTTATTCAGCGTACTAAAGTGTAACCAGTCATCAGGTAATATCAATAATACAAATATTACATAATAATACAAATATTTAACATTTGATCGGCGGCCTTTGCCATGCTATATACGTTGCATATTCTTCAATGTACAACTGAAAGAAGTGCTATCGCTTTCTTGACATTTTTTCTAAGTTTGAAATAAAAATACAAAAAATTGGACAAGTTAGAACGAACTATTCGACATAGTGAACACCCGCTGTCAAAATTACTTGACCGCCGACGGGTCAATGTCAAGTGAAATGTCAGCTTTAGTAAATTACAATATTGTGAAAATCGCGAAGTTGAAATCGTCAAAATTTTAAGTTTCGTCGTTTTTTATCTATTCATATACTTTACGTGTTTTATATATAGCCTATCCAGCGATTTTTTTACCATATTAGATCGAAACGACACTAACTGCCAAAGCTGAAGAACTGAAGTCGAAAGCAAGACTGAAAAAGTCTGAAACACAAGATTACATTCGTTTTCAAAAATAGTTCTCGCTCAAATTTCCGAAATCAACAGCAAACCATCACGAAAGAAAAATATATCGCGAATGATTAGAGAATTTGAAAAATATTTTATTTCATGATAATTTATTAGCAAATTTATGTATAAAATTAATAGTCCGTATCAAACTTTCGCTAGACTATTGTAATTCACCACAACAGACCACAGCTTTTTTTACTTTTTCCCCCAAAGAGGCAAAAAGTATCAGCTATGTTACCAACCTCGGTCCCAGGGTCTTCTTGGGTAACGGCCGATGGCAGCTGACGAAGCGCTCTTCGTCAGCTGCCATCGGCCGTTAACCGAGAATACCCTGGGACCGAGGTTGCTATGTTACCGAATAAATTAAGATGCATTGTTTGTCTTTGTATATAAATATTCAATATCCTCATTATCGTGCATGCAAATGCTACCGCGTGCTGTGAGGGTTTCTTCTCAGAACTGATAACTTTCGAAACTTTTCACCATCCTTGGATTCCTAGTTGACAAACGGAAATCCAAGTAATTCGAATTTGAAATAGCAATTCCTAAATATAGAGGTAAACATATATACACATGTATGTGCAGTCTACTGTGTAATCATGAAAGAGATCTTGACCATAAAAGGTAACCCATGTTCATTGTTTGAATGTTCTATAAGTTTCTAAGGCGAATATATAATTCAGTCATTAAATAAAGACTACAGAATACCGACAGATATCGTCGAGAATTCATATAAACTGTTTCAAGTTGAATACAAGCATTCAAAATGTGACTCAATGGCAACTGGTTATGAAGACCGAAGATTTCAAACGCTCGTTGATGAAAATCTTCATTGTGTTATATGCACGGAAGTTCTGAGGGATCCAGTACAATGTCGAAGCAATGAACATCACTTCTGTAGGAATTGTATCACGGAACATCTGAAACATTCACATAACTGTCCAACATGTAAAGATCCCTTGACCGTCGAGACGCTGGTCAGACCTCAACGATTCCTGGCGAATACTTTGTCGAATTTGAAAATCTCCTGCGAAAATTCCGAGCGTGGTTGTCGTGCTGTCGTGGAACTTGGTTCGCTTATCACGCACGTAGCCAGTTGTGAATTCAATCCTGTGCCGTGTTCAAACGATCAATGTGATGAAATAATAAGTCGACGAGATAAAGAAGTTCATGAAAGTAAAGTTTGTGATTTTCGACCAGTTAAGTGTGATTACTGTAGCGAAACGGTGGTGTATAAGAACTTGATGCAGCACACATGTCCTCAGCGAAGAGAAATTCGTGAAATGAAAGAAGAAATAACTGCTTTGAAGCGTCAATTGGATACACTGTGCACCTCCCAAGACGAAAAGCGTCCTTTCCAAGACGAAATGCGTTCTTCTCAAGACGAAATGCGTTCTTCTCAAGACGAAATGCGTTCTTCTCAAGACGAAATGCGTTCTTCTCAAGACGAAATGCGTTCTTCTCAAGACGAAATGCGTTCTTCTCAAGACGAAATGCGTAAAATGATGCTAACTATGATGTCGAAAATTGAAGGAATTGTTGCGCTGTCGTTACGTTCTGGGACAAAACCTGTTTCAAGTAGCATTCATAAATTGCAAGCTGAGATTATTGTGGCTGGGGGAATTGATGATAAATCTGTCGAGGTGTTCAACATGGCAACTAAATCATGGCGGCTACTGTCTGAGATGCATGAATGCCGAGCAAGAGCAAGTTCTGTTTTATGCGAAGGTCATATGATTGTCACTGGGGGCTGTCCCAATCATTGCTTTGACCTATGGTTTCGGGACAGTGTTGAAGAACTCAATCTCGCTCAGCGTGATGGACATTGGATTAAATTGCAATTCAAATTACCATTACAGCTCCGAGATCATGTGTGTGTGGTGTATCAGAATTGCCTTCTTGTTATTGGTGGAACAACTGGATCTAGTTTTTTCGGCCCATCTGTATGTAATTCGATATATGAAATTAAGCTTAATCCTCCCTATACATCAAAGTTACTAACCAGGATGCCATGGTCAGCAAGGTCTCATGGTGCTGAACTAGTGAACAACAAGATATATATCTTTGGTGGCTCTAGGTCACAGTTGGCGCATGCTGCTATAGACAATGTTCTTATGTTTGATCCAACGTCCAATAACTGCACAGAGCTTCAGCCACTTCCATATGCCGTTTTTGACATGGCCACAATAACCTGGAAAGATAATGTGGCTGTTCTTGGCGGGATGAACCAGGAAAGTCGCGCTCTAGATACAGTAATATTGTATGATGTTACCACAGGCAGTCATCGTATGCTGCCCAGCATGAAGAGGAAACGATATGGCTGCACAGCAGTGATCATTGATGATAATATTGTGGTGATGGGTGGGTCTGGTGATGATTTCGAGGCACTTAATTCTGTTGAATGTTATAATTTTGACACGAACACCTGGACAGAATTCCCTGCCATGATTAAAGCAAGAAAATTTGCTACAGCTGTTGTAAAATATTGCTGACAATATATTGTAACACGTAAAGAGACCTGTATTATCCTTGTATATATAGAGAAATAAAGCTTGGTCAAAACGTCGGGCTATCGTAAAGCATAGTCATAAATTTACAGCCTTCTTCCTCTCCTTCTCACCCCACTCCCCCGAGCCCGGGTTGGTGGCTCGGCTTTGTTCTGAATTACAAAATTTTCACGGGGGGAGGGGAGTGCTCCCGGACACCCCTATCGGTCTCGCGCTTTTATTGTAGCATAAGCCCCTTTTAATGTTGCATGAGCACCAGTCCTAAAACGCTTCGCGGTGAAAGTTGAGCTGTTTTTCATTGACAAGTTTTACATGTCCGTATTCACAGGCAAGAATTTAACAATTTTTCCTCGACAAGTAGCCTTTTTTGATAATAACAATAATAATGGGCTCCCCAATAATATTTTATCAAGGAAGCTTCGCAGGCCGAAATGTTTTTCATGGGGGTCGTGGAAAAAATTAAAATTTAGTCTTGCGAGGTTTTCAGTCAGGAAAAATATCTGGTGTGTCTGACGACCGTCAGGTTTTCCTTCTCGATTAGTCAATTAGAGAGGTTCAGGTTTGACTTACTCTACCACTACCACTACCTTTTCCCGATTTTTAAACAATTTGATTGGTTAATCGGGTATCTCCAGCACATCTGATTGGCTGAAAGATGGATTAAGGTAGCGGTAGAGGTATTGGAAGCGAAATCTGAACCTCTCTATTATGCGCGTGGCCACCAATACCTATACGAACAGCTACTGTGATTGGCTAATCGAGACATTAAAGCCCGTTTTCCACTTCAATCGTATCGTAGCGAAACGTAGCGTATTTCATTGTTTTGTGAACACTCAAGCAGAACAAATGATATGAACACAATGAAATACGCCACGATACGATTGAAGTGGAAACCGGCCTTAAAACTCTTTCTAAAGAAGGAATCACGAAGTCTGTTCAATATCGTTTTAGAAAGCCAATCACTAAACGTGTTCATATTGGGTAGATATTTACTGAATTAGCTACATGCATCCATATACTTGCACTACTTCCCTGTTGATTTCGTATTGCATGTTTTTCGTATTGCATGTTCTAAACGTCCTTCCTTAAAGCCCGGTTTTCACCAACGGATACAAAGGATAACTTTTCCTCAGAGGTTGACGAAGACAAAGCATGTGTGTATTTATGTATATGTATTATAATCGTTTTAGATACTGTCCATGATATTGTCAACCGTGGAGGTCGCTGTTTAATTCCTGTGTTTGCTCTGGGCAGAGCTCAAGAACTGTTGCTGATTCTAGGTAAAGAAAGAGCAAAGTTTCACAAACAAAAAATGCAAATAATTAAAATTCAAAAAGCTTCAAAAACTCAATAATTCTGGAGGAAACCACAAAATCGTAAAGCAATCTTTATATGTGATCCACGTAATCCACACAAAACTTCCGCTTTGACTGTCTTTGAAATATTACAATGGTATTCAGCTGTTCAAGTAATTGCACTGACGTTTGGCAAAGGATATTTTATAATGATTGTACCACTGTGATTGATGTGTACAGTTGACTGGGAAGCTTTACTCGCATAAGAGTAGTTTGTAGACAAAAAGAATAAATCATCCGAGAGATATCTCGGACATGGTCGAATGGTATTTAGATTATAAAGATCCTTAGTAACATACATAATAATTGCTTAGTCCTCGTTGCTGACTCTAGAACCCGTGTTATTTTAGATGAATACTGGCAAAATCATCCAGAACTGCACGAGATACCAATCTATTACGCTTCATCCTTGGCTAAGAAATGCATGTCAGGTAATGTTTCTCTTCTGTCGAGGTAGTCGCGCCATTCGCGAAAGGAAGTAAGCGAAATGAACGGTACAAAACTTCAGTATCATTAAAAGCCCTTTGAGTTTGAAGCCGTTGAAAATCATTACAGTAACAGTAAAGCCTTGCAGCTGCTTCAGTTCTTACCCCACAGCCAGTTGTAACAAGTCTACCGACACCTTGCAATTGATTGTCAAAAAAATTTATCTGCAGGCTTGATGCAAGGTGGTACAACAAGTTGTAAAAAGTCTGCAAATGACAAGTTGCAACAAGCCTGGTTTTAACAGACTTGCTGCAGCTTGGTGAAATTGACATGTTTCTTGTCAGTTTCTTGTCGTTGACTAAGTCCTGTTAGCTACGGCGCTGTCCATCTTTCGTACAAACGGCCCAGGTGAACATCAGGACAAATATACGCATGCTGTAATGCTAAAAATTTAAGACTGCCGCAAAGTAGGTCGACAAACCGTCGTTGAATTTTCACACAGTACATTGCATAAATCTTTTTGTACAAATCACGTTTAGTTTATCAAACGTATATTGAAGCGATGAATGAAAGAATCAGAAAACAGGTATTTATTATTTTTATTCCTAAAGACACACGCTTCCAAAATTCTAAAATTAACATGATGGTTGAACTAACTAAACCTATATCTTTCTAACTGTTTGCAAATTGTGATTTCAGATTTCTATATCGAATCCATTTGTATTCAAGCATATTTCCAATTTAAAGGTAAAAATTTGTAGAATAGAGATTTTCGTTTCGCTTTTCATCCATCCGCAAAGCTTGTTAGCATGAGTTCCATTTGCCTGTAGACAGAGTATCTTTGGGGGAGAGGTTGGAGTGCAAGCACGGGGCGGAAAGAATGTCTGTGGACCATGTTGATGATTGGGCTCCCACCCCCTCCCATGCCTCTCTCGCCTAAAATAAATTGGTAATTGCTCTCGTTGCATGAAAGCGTGTAATTTATGCAGGCAACGCAGCAGCCAATCTGAAACATAGTCGATAATGCAGACTAGAGAAACAACCCCCTCTTTCTCTCTCGAGAGAGAAAGACCCCCAACTCCTGCCCCAAAAGCGTGTGCAAGCAGGCTAAAGATGTCGTGAAGTGGGAAATTTTGAAAACTAGAACCCCGGAAATGCCATTTCCGGCGATTTGGGCACTTAATTTGGAGTTTATTTTGATTGCAAAAATGAGCTAAATTTGGCACATTTTTTACAAAAAATGTGAATAATGTATAACGATTTCAAGAAAAAATGCATCAGTTGAAGTTTGGATATTGATTAGTGAATGTGAATTTCTGATATCTATACTAAATGCTTATCGAAGTCCAATACTGATTTTATGGGTCCTATAACAGTGTAATTAGATATTGACACGAGAACAGGGAAATTGTGAAACTATCTGGTTAATCTTGGTGTATTCTTCCAGGGGAAAATGTAAATTTTTAGGCTCTAAATTGCTCTAAGAACCAATCTGGGAACCAATCTAACATTCTAACCATTCTAACACACTATCTAACGCAACATTCACGTGATTAAAATCACGCCGGACGGATTTTTTTTTTGAGGGGGCTTAGTCCCTCCTTAAAAAATTTTGGGGGGCTCGAGCCCCCCCAGCCAGCCCCCCCCCCTGTTCCTACGCCACTGCTATGTCCTATGATGTCATGTGATTGGGTATTGTTCTTTGATGTTCTATATTATCCTGTAATGATCGATGATGCCCTGTGATCCTATAGAGTATGGAACAATTTGATGATATCGGTCCTTCAATAGTCATGGCCAGTCCTGGCATGATGCAGGTCTGTTAACATTCACGAGTACCTTATTTTTATTTATTTATTAATTTCTGCGAGGCTTGCGTCCTTTAAGCGTCAGAGCAAGCGCCTTTCACGTTTAAGAACGTGGGTTTGATCCTCACTTCAGACCAGTGAACTCTAAATTAGACTGAAACGATAACTTGGCCGCCATCTTTGAAGCCAAATTGGTTATCAATAGGTCATCAAGTTCAGTCCTTTTCTATTGTTTCTCTCGGCGCGGTTGACACCATTCTTCTGGGAATGTACCGATATTTGATGTTTTTATTTTGATTTAAGAGGTAATTTTATGGTTTATGAACTTATAACCTAGTTTGCGATACAGTCTTCTTAAAAATAGCAAATACCTCGGGAAGATAGTACTAAGACTGTTTACGACATTTGTAGTTGTTGCCGCCATCTTGGCTTCACCCAAACATAGGGTTTTTATCTAGAGTTATCGTTCCAGTATTTATAGAGTTCACTGCTTCAGACTCGTGACATTTATGTGAAAAGAGTTAGTCAATGCTGTGTCGAAAGTTGTGGGTTTTCTCCACATACTCTGGTGTCCTCCTACAGGGAATGTTGACAGGGTGGGTTGAAATTAGACCTCCCTGTTCCTGTTCTAATTCACAAGCTGTTGACTTCAGAGTGTTTGTAACAAGTTGTTCGAACAAGAATAGAAGAAGCCGTTAACAACTTGTAACAAGCATGTGGGTTTATCGCACTGTAACAAGATTGACAACCTAAAACTGTACAAATATTGTTATATTTACGCTGCCACAAGTTGTTAGGACAACCTTGTGACAAATCTGAAAATTCGATCAAATCCGACCAAAGTTGTTAACAGCTTGTTCCAAACTTGTTGAGAACTTGATACAAGCATTTCGAAGACCGCTTTTTCACAGACTTGTTTCAGGATGTCTGTTTTTAGATGTCAGCTGATCCTGCCATCGTAGCTGTGCCCGTGAGCTGTGACATGGGTCATAAAGTGGTTCCATGAGGCGCCCTTGACAGACTGAGGTTACATTCTTGTTAATTTTTGTTCGTCGCCTTTGTAGAGTGGTTTGTCACGTGAATTGTTCGAGCTGTGGTGTGCCGACCGTCGAAATGGCGTCATCATTGCTGGTTACTGCGTGGAGGGAACTTTGGCTAAAGTGAGTTGAAATCCTGTTTTGAAGCTTGTTACTCTGTATCTCGCCACAGGATTGATTGGAAGATTGATTCTAATGAGGATATTGAACCCGCAAGGGATAAAATTACATAAAACAAATAGATGCTTGTGTGTTATAAAAACATTGCGAGGTGAGGGTGCTTATTAGGAAGAAATAAATAAGCCTTTTACCATCTTATCCTCTGAATGTGATTTTACTTAAAAAAGTCCGTTTATTATAATTTAAAAAACAGAGTAGTATTTCTCTCTAGATTAATACAAATAGATTTAAAAACACTTTTTAAGTAGACTTATTTTTAAATATAATTTATAGATTTGTAATTTAATTTAATGTAACTCGAAGATTGATTGGTTGTAACCTTAAAGTACGTATTTTTAATATAACAATAGAGTTGATGTTCGCGGGCATAAATATGTTTTTGGCCCGACTCAGAATCATTTTAGCCCGAGCGTAGCGAGGGTTAAAATGAGCCTGAGGAGGGCCAAAAACATATTTATGCCCAAGAACATCAACTCTATTACTATTATAATAACTTTAAAGGCCTTTTAACATTTAACTTTAACTTTGTTTTTTCAAAAAAACAACTACACTTAAATGGCTTCCGACTATTTATACATTGGCTATTACGTCAGCGGGCTAAAATGTATTTTAGGCTGCTAATTTGTTTATTTTAGCCCGCAAAATACGTCACAATGCTCGCTAAAGTTATTATAATATGGGTTTGACTGGATACCAACATATGTTACATTATCAAACTGTAGCAAGGTTGAGAACACGATGCTGTAAGAATATTGTTATGTCAATACTGCGACACGTTGTTAAGTCGATCTTGTGGCAATTCTGATAATCCCATCATGGGATTCACCGATTACCAAAGATGGACAGCGCTATTCATCTTTTGTACAACCGATCCCTGTTCATACTTTTGACCGTAAATTTCTTTTTTAAGACTCTTATGACGGAACCGGAAGAAGTGCCAACAATGTCCGGACAAAAACTTCCAAGGAAATGTTCAGTGGGTATGCTATAATGTTCTCTGTTTCTGCGCAGTAAGGGCCTCTTACCTTGCAGTCATCAAGCTGATATCTAAGAGACTTGGATCAAGTACGTCTCTCTAAAGGCTTTACAGGCTTGATGCAAGTCGATTGTCAAGACTTTTTATCCACAAGCTTGATTCGACAACTTGCATCAAGTCTGCAAATATCAAGTCGCAATGTTGCATCAAGCACAGATTTGATGTAACTTGATGTAGCCAACAGGCTTTGTGTAACTTGATTCCATCCAGCCTGTGGAATCCACAATTTGCTTTAAGAACGAAGAAATGCCCCAAAATGCCCCCATCGCACCTCATACAGCACGCACTAAAACATACTACCTATAAAACATACTATCTTAAATACATGTCTAATTATTACGGTGAATAGATTCAGTTCACCTCCCCTATTCAGCCTGTGGTAGGCCTATTTGCTTAATTCGAAGAGGCTTTCGGTAATTCCGTGTTCTCAGTAAGCGAAATCAAATTTTAATCCAAGCCCTAAATCTAATCAAATCTTTAAATCTTCAATCCATCAACGTTAAACATGATAAATAAAACTTTGGTTAGGGTTAGGGTTTGGGTTAGGGTTAGGGTTAGGGTTAGGGCTTGGATTAAGGTTTATATTCGCCATACTGAGAACACGGAATTATTACCGAAATTTTCTTCAGATATAAATGTCATCCGAACTGGACAGTAAGCCCCGCATTAAATGATTCTATTTCCTTTACATTTTTTTATTCTGTTTCTAGATTACATATCATTTTCAGCCCATACTGATTACGAACAAACTAGCGAATTTATCAGGATACTGGAACCACCACATATTGTAAGTGTCTCGATTGAAAAAAAAATTTTCACGTTATTAAATATCTCTCAGGATGGTTCTGAAATAAAAACTAAAGATCAAGATTGCCTTATTTTCACAACTTTTGAACTGTTCCGAAATGAAACTCTGGCTTGTGTCGATTCATAAGCATGGCAAATCAAAACAGTGTTAGATGTTATGAACAACGGAAATCAGGTGTTTCACCGGGATATCAAAACACGATGTCGAGAATTCCCCTCTGCTTCAACGTAGTTCCCGACAAGTCACAATATCACAAGTGATTTTAGAATATAGAAAGATTATATTTCAACCGACATAAACCAATAGTTCAAATTAACAGAATAGTAGAATAATAGAATGGTCTCCCTTGTGTCCCAGTTGACGTAATGTTCGCAATATATATTTCGCTGTTTGTCTATCGGTTAGACTTTCCCTTACTCCCTCACAGTCACAGTCACACTTCTCTCTCGAATCTTTTTTTCACTCACTCAACTGGCACCCATTCTCCCCCAATCTCTCTCCCCTTCGTGCGTCATACATGTCAACATTATTAATTAGATATATATCATCAGTCAGTCCCGACAACGAGAAAATAAACGTGAAAAAAGTGTGTTTCTGTGCGTTGTTTTCGAGTGTTTGGATCTCCCGGTGAAACGCTCGCTCGAGTTGTTCACATGGCGTCTGAGATTTGTCCAGTATACATATCCAGGCTTAAGCCTGTCTTACAGGGCGAGCTATCAGCTGAGATACACAGCAAAAAACGAACAACCCGTTCTGGCCTGATGAAAACAGCATTGAACAATGTTTTGCTGCCCACATTGCTTAAAGTTGTCAACAATATTGTTCAGCATTCGAGAGCTTAAGCTTCGCGTTTAAACGTGAAACGGCAAACGCCAGGCAAAGAAAGAAAGTTAATAAGAGGCAAAGAGCAACTAAATTATCGACTATTCAAAACTTTATTGTATAACCAAAATTAAGACTTAAGAAAGAAAATCTAAAACGTACAAATTACACGAAAATACTGTCAAGAAATTTCGACCTACCCGTTTGCCGTTGACCAGGAACGTGAAGCTTATGCTCTCTAATGTTGCACTTGATTGCAGGCTAGTTCAGGCTCAACAATACTGAACAATATTGTTGACAACCTTGAACAATGTGGGCAGCAAAACATTGTTCAATGCTGTTTTCATCAGGCCAGAACAGGTTGTGCATTTTTGCTGTGTAATAGGCACGAGTAACTATTGCTCAGCCTACAGTATAGCTCACCGCTTGCGGGTGGATTTTACTGAATCTTGGGTCGTTGCGTGATACGCGAGAAAAGGTTGCTTGAGACAATACTTAATAGAGATAGTTGGTTTGCAGACTTATTGCAACTACAATATTTAACAGTTATTCTACGAACTCGAGTTGTATATGAGCTGATAGGCGACGAGGTGCGTAGCACCGAGTCGGCTATCGCTCATATACGACGAGAGTGAGTAGAATAACTGTTTTATTATATAGACAACAACTGCTACCAAAAAATTTCCCAGTGCAGTTATATTTTACTAGTGTCATCTATCGAAGAAATGTCGGGGAGAATCCTATCAGCATAGACAGACGTTTTTCTAAAAAGATGCCCATAACTTTTGTACTGTATAAGTACTGTTTCAGCTCTGTATAATAAGATTTTTTATTTTAAGGTGTTAGTTCATGGTGAACACACTGAGATGGGCCGGCTGAAAGCTGCTATCATACGAGAATATGAAGATAAAGTATGGACTTATGACTGTACAGATTATAAATAACACTAAAGAGGGCATCGTAATCTTTTTCACTGTAACAAAAGGGAACGCGGCGATTGGGGGCAAATTCTCATCGCGGATTCATAGCAAAGCGCCTATTGGCTGAACTAATGCTTCCTTAGCAACCACCTTAGCAACAGCAGAAGTCTGTATGAGATGTCTTCCTCGCCGATGTTTGAGGTTGTTTTGCGGGGTTTGGGGGCAAAATAGTACTTTTTCAGTTGTTTTGATTATTTTAGATAATCTGTAATGATATTTTCAAAATTTTAACGGGGGAAAACATTTATAAAAAGTAGAAAAACTAGTCTAAAACGAGTTTTGTCTGGGACATCGTGAATGAGTGAAAATCCGGGACTTGAATTTGCTCCCCAAACACCGCGTTACCCAATTTTACCCTCGATGCCCCCCCCCCCCCTTCTAGTGTTATATATACTCTATGATTATGACTGCGATGTATAATAAAACAATTATTGAATTTGGTTTTTGTGCGCGGAATTACCAAGTCCTGGATCTAATTGTTCATTATTCTGTTGCTTCCAGGGCACGCATATTGATGTTTATAATCCCGCAAACTGTCAGAGTGTTGAACTGTATTTCAGAGGAGAAAAGATGGCCAAGGTAGTAACTACTAAATATAATCAGTGTTGCTATTCCCAGTGTACAACGATGCTCGTGCGGAGCGCTCGTAAAAACATCACTGATAAAGAACGAACACTTATTTAACTTACTTCAAAAACTTCTTAATAACTCATGAACTAATTATCCAATATCCAGTGCTAAATAAGTCACGTGCATGCCTCTTTATACTTGCTAGAGAACAATTCGGTATGCAATAATACACAATATGATTGTTATGCAAATTATGTGAAGAATTTTATATAAAGATTTTTATATAAAGATTTTTTATAAAGATTTGATTTTGTTGTGCAAATGTTTTTGAAGCCATTTAAAACACTCGTATGACGTGTTTTATCAGGTACAAAGCCCCTCGCGCTTCGCGCTCGTGTCTTTATACTTAATAAAACACTCCTGCTCTTGTTTTAAATAGTACATAAAGTCTTATTCGGCCGTTCTTTATTTAAATCTCCTTTATCAATTCGCATCATTTTGGTTTCTTGATACGTGATATGAGCTTTCGTTTAAGCGTGCATGATTAACTTACGTAGGCTTGCCTGTGCTGAAAACGTTCATATTTCTATGGATTACCTTGACAAATTGTATCTAATAAGTCCCTTGTATGTTTTCATGGTGAATATCAATCAAAGTCTAATTTTGTGGAAACACCACGTAAATTTATTATCGCGAAGCTTACTATCCGTAAGCTCGGATCTATGAAATTCTATCTATTATTAATGGTATAGTGTTAATGATATGCGTATTCTTGTTGGACTTGTTATAAAGAACATTCTGTTTCTTAGGTGATGGGTTCCTTGGCATCAGAGCCACCTTCACATGGAAAGAAAATTTCGGGCCTGCTCATCAAACGTGCTTTTAATAATTATCATTTGATCGCTCCTGAAGATCTGCCAAGTAAGAATTTTGTAATTATCTGTTTTCATAATTCTTTTTAGAGGTCCAATACACCAACTTTATTTATCCTGGATAGCTCTATCAGTTCTAAACTGTTCTTCCTAGAGGTCTGGTAAGGTTAATGTCTTATTGATCCAGTGTTACCACAGGAGGAAACCTAAACTAAACTAACTTTATTTACACTGGATAGCTCTATCACTTCTAAACTGTTCTTCCTAGAGGTCCAATAAGGATCATCTCTTATTGATCCAGTGTTACTACAGGAGAAAACCTAAACTAAACTAACTTTATTTACACTTGATAGCTCGATCAGTTCTTAATATAAAATATGAGTATTGATCCAGTGTTACTGCAGAAACGATCTGTCTTGCACAAGGAAATATCTCTCGATTTGACCATTGTAAATTTACACTTTTTCTCTCCAGATTACACAGACCTGGCTACAAGCACTGTTAGTCAGGTAGATACTTAAAATGCATACGTGATTTTAAGTTCCTTGTATGTTTGCATGGTGAATACCAAATTAAAATAAAATTTTGTGGAAACACCTCGTCAGTTTATTATAGCAGAGATTTCGATCCGTAAGCTCGGATCTTCATCAGTGCTAATCTCGGATCTTCATCAGTGCTCATTACTGTTAGCACTGATGAAGATCCGAGCTTACGGATCGAAAGCTTTGCGATAATAAACTGACGTGGTGTTTCCACAAAATTTTATATTAATACGTGATTTTATCAAACATTGCTCACGCCATGTGCTGGCACTACTGGCAAAGCCTATGTGAATTTAAATTTTTGTAATTTTCAAAAAGGAAAACAAGAGAACCACTAACAACAGTTGCTTGTTTACTACAATGTTTATAGAGACAGATAGTGTCCTATCATGGGAACTTCTCGTTGCTTCATCACTGCCTGCAGCAGTTAACTGGAGACATTGAACAGTTCACCAGCCAAGGAAAGTCCTGTCTCAAAGTGTTCAATGCTGTCACTTTGATTCAAGGAAAAGATTCCGTTACTATTGAGGTATGTTAAACTGAACTATTCAGGGCGAGTAAAACAACCGATTCCCTTCCAGTGGCGAAGCCAGCCCGACATTTGATCATGCAAATGCAAATTTTTCAGTGTTTATAGACCGTACAAGGATCAATTTCTAAAGAAATGAATAATGATAATGATTTAAATCTGCATAGCATGATCAAATTGTCGGGCTGGCTTCGCTACTGATTCCCTTCATGTTCAAATTAGCCGCATAGCGACTGCAGTTTAACAGACGTTGCGAAATATATAAAATGAATGTAATTCCGAATAAGCAGTGCATATTACTTATACACAAGTTTGAATTAAACTGTATATATCGAATCAAATCAGATTCATCTTCAGCAGAGTTTATAACGCCAAATCTTGCAAACCTCTGCTGAAGATCAATCTGCATGATTTGATTCGAAGTATACAGTTTAATTCAAACTTGTGTATAATTAACATAATCTCCTTATTCGGGATTACATTCATTTTATATTTGCTGAAATTATTAGCCGGAAAAGATGTTGCGAAATATCTCATGCCTGATAGTTTTTCGGATTATGCGCACCGTCTTTATAGTAGACGAATAATAGAGAAGGACGCATTATGCGTTCAGACGTGTCCCGAATGCGTCTCTAGTATAAAAACGGCCATTTTAAGAAATCTTTAATTGAAGACGTGAGCCACATGTTCGAGAAGAGTTTTACTAAACCGAATTTAAAACTCCACCGGCTGTTTTCAATAGGCAAGAGTTGTATACAAGTCGTGAAAATGTGTGGTTTAATTGTTCACAACACGAGAACCGCGTGTCAAATATACACTGGACAATTTGCATAATAGACTAACGTTCGATCTAGGCAAGAAGAACAAAGTCTTTTACTACAGCTATAAAAAGGATCCTAAGATTAGTAGAGTTCCAAAGTTTGGTGGCGAAATGTTGTAAAATACGGAAAAATATAGCCCTGCGAAGATTGCAAATTTTGTATATATTTGTATTACGCGCGGAAAAAGTCATACAAAACCATGAACGCTATAAGATGTGACAATACTTGTTCAGTATTGTTGACAACATTGAACAATGTTGGCAGCAAAACAATTGCTCAATCATGTTTTCATCATGCCCGAACAGGTTGTTTGTTTTTTGGCTAGTTAACATAAGGTTCTATTTTTTCTTATGCAGGTGGGTTGCTAATGCAGTCAATGATATGTACACAGATGCAGTACTGACCGTCATTCTCGAGGTGGAGTGCAACCCAGCTGCCGTGCAGAGTAAGTGCTGATCTATTTAATTTTGCCATTATGAGGTAGATGGAATACTTAACAAATTCTATAATCCGGATAGTGGCGATCGAGGGGCTTCGGTGGTATAGTGGTCAGACCACTCGCCTTTCACCTCAAAGATTCCGAGTTCGATCCCTAGTAAGGTGGACCCGAACCCAGCCCTCATGTGACAAGAAAGTCGTGGGTTTTCTCCGGGTACTTCGGTTTCTTCCCACAGAGAATGTTGACAGGGTGGGATAGGTAATACGGGCCTACAGTAATTGGCTCACGCTGTTGTGATGACCCTGCCCTTGTGGCGAAGTTGATAAATTAAATTTTTAAAAAAATAGTGATTTTTTCAATTTTCGCAAAAAAGCATAAAAGCGAGGAAAGCAGAGATTTCGGACTCCCAAGATGAAAGTATTGACTTCAATTCTGAAAATGCTGAAGTTTTATACTGTAATTACCAATTGCTGGACATGTTTAGAAAGTTTGAGAAAATCACTATCCAGTAGATAGAGCTATTCACTCCAGAGGGTTATGGTCCAGGTTTTGCAAAAATTTCTACCTATCTCATCACGTACTTATAGCATTTTTGCATAAACAACCAATGGCTGAATGTTGAGCTCGGCTCTTTGTGCATAACGGGAACTTTGGCCAAACTAGAGATATCACTATTGGTTGATGTGAAATAAATACGAATGGGTAACACATGTGACGAAAAAGGAACCACATTTTTGTATAAACTTCACTACACTTCGCTGTGTTTTTTCCGAGGCTCCGGACAATGTATTTTATTAGCTGTGGAACGAACGACCTCTTTAATTTTATTATATAAAGTACAGTGCTTTATAGGGATTTCGGGCACTGATAAACTGATAATCTCACATGTGAGATTATGTATGATAATTTTATATGTGAAAATTATCGCTTTTCAATCAGTCAGAGCTTCTGGATATTTCATATTGCTAGAAAAGGCTGTTTATATAAAAGTTGTTAAAGGTATTATATACAAGTTTATATAATAAACAGGAAAATACACGAGTGCTTAAAAATACCAGATTTATTACTCGTGTTGAACATGATATTCTCATTCGTTCCCTGCACTCCCTCGTGAGATATCATGTTGAACACTCGAAATAGAGCTGGTATTTCCGCGCACCATACATTCTCCATACACACAACCACAACCACAAAACGGTTTTAAAGAGATTTTGAAAAATTGATATCATTAAGTTTATTTGTTTATTTATTTATTAACCTTTGCCGCAAATGATAATACCAATAACATGGATACAATGCGATACAACACAACACAATCCGTTGCGATACAATATTGCTACACAAGGTGGTTAATAATGATTTTGATGCAAAATCACCATGCAAACATACAAATAGGAACTAGTAGAAATACATGCATGCAGCAACCCCTCGCCACTAACTAACTATATTTTGGGAATTACATGAAGTACTTGCATAGGTTGCTGTCATAGCAACACGGCAATTGTTATCAGGGTTGCCAGTTTGGCTTTTTTAAAGCCAAATAACTCGAATTTGGCTTCTTTTTATAACGTTTGGCTTCGAAAAATTTTATTTGGCTTGAAACTATTTTTTGGCTTTTTTGGCTTTTTTTCTCAAAAAGTAAAAAGAAGTTGGTCTTTTCAGCAAATTTTAGTTTCTCACGTGTCAAACTTGTTAAAGCCTGTTAAAGTCTCAGATGTTGACCCCAAAGTGGTGAAATTGTAAAAATTGACCGAATTTAGGTGGATAAGCATGGGAAAATTAATAAAGTTGATAAATGAGAACATCAATTACATCATTCATACTGCTGTCTTCGTAGAGGTCTGTCTTCGTAGAGGACCGTAAGAGTTTGAAAACGGTATACGTACCGTAAAAGTTTGAAACCATAGTGAAATTCTACCGTCAGACTACCGTGTGAACGCCTAACCGTAAGTGTTTCATTACGGTTAATGCTAATACGACTAATTGAGTGGCGGGAAATCGAACATCTTCGTGGCATGCAGTAAAAATGGTCAGCAGCAATGGCTCAAACTTCAAATAAGAAAAACAAACAGACTCAAATCCGACATTGATCCGGTTTCGTGTGAACGCAATACCAAAACGCGATATAACTCTACTGGTATCGTGTGAACAGTTGAAAACGTAATGATTTTTTACCAGCAGAGTCACATACCGGTATCGTGTGAACGGGGTCTTAGATATTTGCTGTCAGTTGAATTCGTCATTAATCAATCAACAATAAATTTTAAATCTGACCAAGCAGTGTTAGCCATTCATGATAGTCCGCCATATTGTTGAGATCAGTGAGGATGACGTCATGACATACTAATCTTACTACCTAACTACCACGAGCAACGACTTTGAACTCCGCTAGTGCGAAATTAGTAACCCTCGCCCCGGGCTTACGCCCGGAACGGCGCTTCGCGCCGTTGGCTCGGGGATAATAACGGTTACAACTGCACAATAACATACACAAATGAATTGCATTAAATGGAAGTACATGCAAGCAGACAGCATGTGTCCTATCAGATACATTGCTGCATTGAAATATCACCAAACCATTGAAATTGCAAATATTTTGTAAATCACAATCGCGAACGTCAACTAATGACTCTGCTACAGTTGACCACTGCGAAAAAGATGGAGGATGCACACCTTACCAGAATGCACTGTGATCGGAATTGTTTCAAAAAGCAAAATAGTTGAAGGGCAAGTGTAAGAGAGGAGGTTATTTCTTGTTTTGTGTTTGTGTGTTAGGTTTTTTCCCCGCATTTATTCAATCATTTTGTTGATGCCCGCAATGCACTCCGGTAAAATGCACATGCCGGCATTCCCTCCGGCACAGTCAACTACACACGTAAAAACGCACAAGTTGCTACAGACCTGCAAACAAGTTGTAACAAGTCTGTTCACAAGTTGTTGACAAGATGTATTCGCACTGCTTGTTCCGAATTTGTTGGAACAAGTTTGGAACAAGTTGTTGACAAATAGTAACAAGCTTGTTGGGACTATCAGACCTGTTACAAGATTGTTCCAACAAGACTGATACAGCATGATATAACAATATTGTTACAGCCTTGTGTTATCAATCTTGTAACAAACTTGCTACAACAGGATTGTATCAGAGCTGTTAGAACAACCTTGTAACAAGTCTGATATTTTCGTCAAGCTTGTTACAAGTTGTCAACAAGTTTGGAACAACTTGTTGACAACTTGGTACAAGCAGTGCGAACACATCTTGTTGACGGCTTGTCTGCAGACTTGTTACAAGTTGTGAGATTTTTACGTGTGTACTGCCTTAACCTGCTATGCTTACGTTATATTCCAATTAACCCTATGACAGGAACAACTGCGGCATAATGTAACCCATAATTTACTGTAACCCATAAGCAACTGTCCGTAAATGTACTTTATCCAGTTCCTCTCCTAATATAAAGTCCTTACTCGTGCGAAATATATTCTGCCTTTTAATTAAATGACTATATTTACATAAATTACAATAACACAGTATAGCGAATGGGGTAGTGCTAGTTAGGGCTCTATTATTATGCTGTTTACTTGCTGTGAGCAGCCAGTCCAGCGTTCTTATTGGCCAGAAAATACAATTGAGTGGTGGTCGAATAATGGTAATGACATGAGTAACGCGACATGCGTGGACACAAATCATTTGAGTGGTGCTACTAACCATTCCCTGTATACTGCGACTACAACTTTTAAAAATTAAGACTATATCTGTGCTGTCATTACTTTGCGTGTTATATTAAAGAATTACAATATAGCATTTGTAAATTCTGAACGCTCATTGGCTAATAAGTCGCTCTTCTGTTCAAGTTGTTTTATATATTCTGCTATATTATAAAAGAAATTTAAAACATTTTCTGCATTGATATCCAGTTACGTCAGCCATCGTGAAAATTAGAAAAACAAGAAATTGTATGCAATTATATAGCAGAAAAATATAAAAAACTTTTACAGATGACTTGCGTGAAATTTTCCGTGTTGAGTTATATCAACACAGCTCTTAGCTGAGAGTGTTGAGAATTTACTGATGCTGGATATTACAACATGTGTTATACACATCAAACAAGGGCACATTCACAACCACTTGTTGAAGGTGGCTGATGAGAAACTACTTACTGTGAAAATTCTATTGATATTCTTGGAAATGCATTGCGTTTCTGATGTTTGTGTTAATTTTTTCATTAATTTCATGATGAATATCAGAGACACTCTTTCATAAGGTTCATAATCTATTTTTCAGACACCTCATTTTTACATCACGTAATTTCGAAAGCCTCTGATTTCTTTAGCCTTCTCAAACAAGTGTTTGCTCTCTATACTTTTGAAAAAAGTTAAAATCGCAAATTTGCGCCTGAAATCCGGATAATTACGACATTTTTTTGGCCAAAAATCATAGTGACGTGAAGCAGTACCTGGAAATTTAGAAACATTTCTAGTAACGGATTTGCGGCTGTTTAAGCTTAAAAATAATTTCACTTAAAATAAGTTGGTGACCTTCGAACTTATTTTCAAGGTAAATTATTCTAAACCTTAAGGTGCATATGATAAGAAATGTTCTTTTTTTTAAAATCGTAGAATTATTTGTGCAGTGCTTGTCACAGTGTAATTTATTTTCGAAAAGCAACCTAAATGGCTCCACTAATTGATTGTATTTAGCTCAAGTTAAAGGCAGTGACGTCATTATGACGTCATTTTGGTGCAAATTCGTTCCCATGGTTAGCGCAGTTTGCTCTCTCGGCCACGTATACAAGGGTTCAAATATTCCCCTTAGCATCATGTTTTTCAAAAATAAATTGTACTGCAATGATCACCCCACGAAGACTGAATTCTATAATTGTGAAATACAAATGTTCGTGTCATATGCAATTTAAGTAGCTGCATGACAACGTCATTGTTGCCATAGTAACGTCCGTTAAGTGAAATTTTTCAAAAAAATTTTTAACTACTTCTTGATATCACTATGATATTCTTTGTCCTCCAAAAATAATAATTTGGGAGAATTTTAGGCGCAAATCTGCAATTCTCACAATTTTCAAAAGTGTTGGGAGCCACCTTCCGGTTTTTGTTTCTAACGAAGATAGATTTGTCCACCAGGATTACTCACTCCTTTCTTGTGATTTGGTTCATCTTTCCCACAAGGATCATGGGTTGGCCAGTTCCAACGGGTGTCTCCATCAAAGTAATAATAAAGCGATGAAGCAATAATATAAGGTCCAGTCCTGTACCATATCATTTCATATGGAACCACACCACCACAAGCTGTCGCCACGTTCTTTACGTTTTGACAGCTTATTGATCCTACTTTATGTGTGACTATACTTCCGCCACTTGGTTGACAAACTATCCAATCGTTTATGTTGGATTTGACCATGAAATCCTTTCCAATGTCCTTCCAGACATTCCAGTCAACAGCCCCAAGTGATGACTCACTGAGTGGAGGGGTGGTTGAAATTGGAACGTTAGCTCTCCAGACAGGCCAGTTTGGACGGGGGGTGACGGCATTACTAGTTGAGTTAAAACTGCTGTAGTTTGTAAAGGTGTAGCTGTAAACCAAGGTCCAGCCTCCCCCGCGAGTTTCCATGTCGCAGTAAACTTGAAAGGTTTTATTGGAAGAGAGCTTGATCCAATAAGTTCCTGAGACTGGGGACGTGTATTTGGCTAAGATGTCTTTACACGACTTTCCAGGAAATAATTTTGAACCGAATAAATCTAAAACAACAAAAATGGTTTTCAATCCACACGTGATACATGGCAAAAATTCTCGCAATGATTTGGAACCATAACCTGATTTAGTAAAATAATGAGATGATAAAGAGCCGAGCTTTCGAAAAAATCGAGCAAACTAATTACATTGGTAAATTCCTGTTTTCGCATAACGTGCACAAATTCTCCCAGTGAAAAACCGGCTTTAAACGGCATAGTCGACTAGTGTACGATTTCCTCAGGGGATCATTGCAAAATTCCGCCCAGGTTCAGGCTGAAAAACATTTTTTCCTGTCCAGAAATTTTAGTTTCAACCAAACACTGCCTGCTAACGATGGAAATTCTGTGTAGGTTGGCTTGAGAGGCACTCCCTCCCTGGAAAATGTATAAGCAATGTGCGTAAATGTTTAAGGATGCTTTGTGCACGAAGTAACTTTTTACAATATTTTCACAACAAGCAACAAGTGGGAGGGGGGGGGGAAGGGTGTTATTTCCCCACCAGTGATATCACAACCAAGCAATAACCCCTCTCCCTGTTCTATGTTCTCTAAGTTTTGGTCAGATTAGAACACTTAAATCTATACAGACAGTATAAAATTTCTTCACACGATTTTTCAGGAAATAATTTTGAGCCAAATAAAATCTACAATGACAAAAAATGTGGTAATAATTTCGTGTTCTCATATAATAGTCGGCCGGCCACGATATCAAAAAGTGCTTCTAAAATAGCTTGATGGCAACTTCGTGTTAGAAGCCGGTAACAAGTGGAAAGATATAGGTTATAGTCTAGTTAGCAAGGTTTGGGTTGTTACCAAGGCTGATTCGGGATTTTTGTGGGGGAAATCGAGAGATTGTGACTATCTACTATTAAATTGTATTACAGTAAAAAATATGAAATTTCGTGCTCAACGATAAGAAAAAACGACTGGCATCATCAGAAAGAGCACAAAAACCTGCATATAAGACTCTTAAACAGTTTTTTTATCCTTCAAATAGTTTTCGTGTTATTTGTGTTTTAAAGGGGAAAATTGACCCGAAATCGCGCTATAAAAACTGGGAACTAGCTTAAAAATGAGTGTTTGAGAACAAATAACTTGAGAACTATTAGGAGAATAAAAAAACGGTTTAAGAGTCTTATATGCAGTTTTCCCTGTTCTTTCTGATGCTAGCAGTTGTTTTTACTATTGTTTAATATAAAATTTTACATTTTTTGCTGTAATACAATTTAATAGTAGATAGCCACAGTCTCTCGATTTTTCCCATACAAATCCCGAATTAGACTTAGTAACACCCCAAACCTATCTCACACAAGCAATACAAAGACAAATATCGCGAATGTACTTTTCTAACACAAAGTTGCCATCAAACGATGTATTTCAAAACTTGGCCGGCCGACTATAAATCTTAATCCAAGCCCTAACGTAGTTACTGTCCCGTTCGCATATTTCCTCTTTGGGCCATTGTTTGCAGGCACTTATTTATTTATATTGTGGTTCCAAGAAAGGTTAAACTAAACTAATTAACCCAAACCCTAATCCTAACCAGCGTTTTATTTGTCACGTTTTAACTTTGACGGATTGAAGATTTGATTAGATTTAGGGCTTGGATTAAAATTTAATTTCGCGTACTGAGAACACGGAATTATTACCAAAAATATTCAGTCTACTCGTAATAGATAGCAAAACTCTTGCACTGATTTTGTAACATAACCTGATTTAGTAAAATAATGAGAATGATAAAGAGTCAAGCTTTTGAAAAAATCGAGCAAACTAATTACATTGGTGAATTCCTGTTTTCGCATCACGTGAACAAATTCCCCTAGTGAAAAACCGGCTTTAAATAGCCGGCAATAAACAATGATATTTCGTATTTCTTAGTCCCGTACGCAACGCTAAATTCCTATTGGTTAACATTCAATTTGATTGACAAATTAATATTTTAAATTAATATTTTCACAACAAGCAACCCGGGGGAGTGTGTTATTTTCCCACCAGTGATATCACTACCGAGGCAATAACCTCCCTCCCCCCATACACACACTCCTGTTCTATTTTCGCGAAGTTTTGGTCAGTTGGGAACACTTAAATTTATACAGATAGTATAGCTAAAAATTAGTGGCCAAACACTTGAAAACCCAAAAGTTTAAACACAAGTGAAATTAAACCTTAGTTTTACGAGGAGCCAATGCGATTACATGTTAATCATAATTCGCCAGAAATTCGAGCTTCGCTTGGAGTGCCAACTTCAAGTTTAGATTTGCCTTGCACGTCATTGTATGTCAATAAGAAATAGACTATATATTTTTAATCATAGATCGCTAGAAGGTCAGTTAAAACGCTAGAAAATTAAATCATAAATTCTTCGAATTAGCGACGGAAGCTAAGACAGACCATTCAGCAACGTTTTAGACTAGGCATTTTGAATGTAATTCAAACAACAGATATTGAAATAAGGGATTGATATCATCTATTGTTTGAATTGCATTCGACGGGACGGAAATGGGACGTCTAGAACGGGCCCAAATTTGGTCATTTGGAAAACAATTGCATCGGTGCATGCGTACGACATTTTTCATCGTCATTTTTCGTAGCAATCGAATTGAATTTTACCTTCACAACGCTCTCCTACGAATTCGTCTTTACACAAACAGGTGAATTTTTTAACAGGATCCCAGATCATTGTTCCGCCATTGCGACATTCATTGACTTCTCCTGTGCAAGATGCCTGGAAGAAAAGACATTTCTTTGTGACAAACTACATATCTGGGGCCAGTTGTTCAAAAGCCGGTGATCTTAGCTAAAGTTTGAAAATATTTCTACAAACTCCTTCCAACAGAATGGACTCGGTTGGTCCCCGTATGTTACCCATAAAATTGGGATCAATTATGACCTTCATCAGTTCGACATGCATTTTTGCGACTGTGTTCGGTTATTGCAATTGTTTCTTTATTTGACTCAGAATTTGTATTGCTAAATTTTAGTATGGTAAGATAATGCCCCCCTCCCCCCCCCCTCCCCCCCTCCCCCCTCCCATAAGGTTTAACCGATCACGAGTGCTTACCAATAAGGTTCTGTCCGCGTTTACTTTTCGAAATGTCCAAACCTTGTCCTTCGCTGTTGCGTTTTTGTCAAATTTATGTTCGGTCGTGTTAGTCAACTGGCAGTTTGGTTCATTACCATTAACTTTTTCCTTGTAGTTGATCGCAACACAGAAACGATGAACTACACAAAGATAGCCACACAGCGTGTAAACAGGTTGTGAGCTTTCTTCGATGATGTGGAAGTTCAAACGTGACACACCTAAAATAGAATTATTTGTTTTAAAATTTTTCACTGAGTTACACTTATTCTTATTTGGCTGAGAAAAGGAGAGATTTCAGAAATTTTGTATTATATTTCAACATGGGAGAAGGTCGCCAAGCAACCAAGCTATTTAGTAAAACTCCCCGCGTCAAGACGAGTTTGATATCTTAATCAAATTAACAAATAGATAATATTTTACCGCTGTTTATATACACGGTATGACGGCATAATATGACAATCAAAAAGTGGACCGCGAGCAGAGTGATCACTGATGTTTTTACCGCATTATAACGTCTACCGTTATGTAACTGAACAGACAACGGCAAAATGTTATGTATTTGTTTTATATAATAAAAAAGTGAAAAATGTTTGCCAGAATAGCTTTGTAGTGGACGCAGACTTTTTGCACGCCATTTGACGTTATCTTGATCTATACAAGACAAATCACGCCATTGGCTGCTGATAATTCTCAAACGGCTGTGATTGGCTTATCGTTAAAATTGCGTCAGCCGTGCGTTTGTTCTCTAATATCGTGGTTCTCGACCAATGAAAAATAGCATGAATTCCGGTTGTTACATGATCATACATAGACAATCAAATGTGCAAACCCAGGCTAAAGTCCTAAATCCCGTGATACGGATATTATGTTTTATTACTTTGGACGTCTGTAACTTTTTTTGCACATTTTAAACAAGAACGGTAATGTCTTTGCAACTATCAACTTTTAAACATTTTCTTGGGATTACACGCTATTGAATGTTTTCGTAAAAAATTTCTCTACACTCAAAAAGAAAGGAACATTCACCATTGATTTTTAACTTTTTTGCCGCCAAAAGTTCATAGACATTAAGGGGGTCCACTACTAAAAAATAATTATTTTTCGTTTCTAATGCTATCAGACTATAGTTTAACTATGTCGTTACGCTTGCTTTTCTGTCTTGAAAAATATGTTGTTAAGTGTTATTGTTGCCATAGTTACCAAAATAGAGTGTCTTCTCGGCTTAAATTTAAGCAATCTTGTGTGCTTGATTTTGAAAGAAATATAAATGATAAAAACTTGAAACAACTTTTTGTTTATTACCAAAGACAATGTCTAGGAAGTGAACCTAAATTATTTCATAACAATGCAAAAAGCACCTCTGAAATCAACAATTATATTCTTGAATGTTAAAACTGTGCATTCAACATTGCAGTACCTTTGCTAAATTATAGAAAAGATCGCTTATTTTAGGTTTATCTCCTCGCGAAGGGATGTTACTACATGATCAGAAAGTTTCACATTTAAATATTGAGTATCAACCGAGTTATTGTGTTTGAAATGTGGAAAATTGGCCTTTTCAGCAGCCGGAGAAAATAGCTTAATGTTTCTTTTGCATATATTAATAGCTTAAGCTAAACAATGGAGCAGAACAATAAAGCGCGCAACAAAGCCAATGAAAGACTCCCTTTTGTTAAGGGTAAAATCATGGTTTTACCCTAACAAGATATACATTTTGCTCAATTTCTCTGTTGATAAATAATTTTTGTGTTTCAAATTCTGGAAATGCTTAGAGAACGTCATGAACAATATCTTCTGCAAATTTTAAAAATTGATAAATTTGGAAATTATTCAGTAGTGGACCCCCTTAAATAGATTGACGATTTGTTATACAAAACATTGCAGTCAAATAGCTGAATTAGGTTGTATAGTGTGTGCTGGTATATGCTTACAAAGATGACAATTAATTATATATATGTTGATAAGCTGTATATGTATGTTAATAAGCTGTATATATATTAATCATATATGTTAATAAATGTGCTAACATTGCTACGTTTTTATAGGGCGTTAGAACTGATAATTTTTTATAACCTGCGTTACGTTTTAAAGACACTTAAAACTTGAGCTTGTTCCTTAATTTTACATCAATATTATTGTGCGGAGGAAGCTATTGTCTATGAATAAATTGTATTTTCTTGGTAAAACTTTTTTAACATCATCAGTGACAATATTTTTAGAACTCAAAATGAACGCAAGCATTCATCGTGGTTTTTATAGCTTTTTGCGAACAAAAGTCGAAGTCGACAGCACGTGAATAATATACGAATAAACACCCTCCCCTCCCAAGTAACACTCTATAGTCACGCCTGGGTATTTTATACAATACTCAAAAGTATACACCTATTTGGGACAAAAAAAATAGCGAGAAGAAACTTTAAAATGAATTAGTTGTGGTATTATTGAGTTTTGCTCCAATTTCAATAATTTTCTCGCAAGCTTTGTAGTTAAGGGTGTTTGAGCTTTGTAGAGCCATAACTTAACGTCTTTGACATATGATGGGGCGTACGTACACAAAACTTAAATGCAAAATTGCTCTCTCAGATGGACATAAAATTAACATTTTGGAATATATAGATTAAGATATAGTGTCCCCCGAAAAATTAAAATTTCCAGTCGGGAAATCGTGCTTTTCACTTTCGCTATTGTCAGCATAGCCTTAGGAATCATATAAATGTTCAGCAATATATATATTCCTTGGTTTTAAATGTTACAAAGTTCCAACTTTTTCATAATTAGGCATAATTATATGTTGTGCGTAATTTGGCCTATTTTCTGAATACTAAGTTAGTTTAACAAATAATGGGCTAGTAAATGTCAGTTATAAACAGTCATCCCAGAAATAAGTTTGCTCTGAAAAATTAGAATACAAAATCACTTTTGTTTGAAATACAATTGAAAAAATTCAGAAGAAACAAGAAGCTTGCAATGTTGCCTAACCTCTCTGTAAATATCCGCTGCTTTCGTTTAGATATAGGTTTTTATTCATGCGTCAAAAATGCTCAAATCCTAAGGGAAGAAAATGATAATCATTGGCATTAACTCAGCAAGTCAAATACTTAATTTTCCAGAAAGTTTCACGTATACTTTAGCTTTTTCTTTATGCCTACATTGTTTGTGTTTAGTTTGCCGTTGGTAATGGTGCACCTGTTCGATATGATTGTTGTTGGATTTTAATGAAGTTGGATTTAGCTGGGACACCGTACTGCAGGGGAGCAGACAGGCCTAAACAAGTTGTGAGGGAGGGGGTGGGTGTCCAATTATCCAGTACACGCGCGTGGCTACTGTGAAAGACTTTCTTAATTTTCTTGCAAGCTTTGTAGTCAAGGATGCTTGAAAATTGAATTAAGAACCTCCGAGCTTCTAATTAAATTTTGCTAAAATTTTAATGAATTTCTGTCCATGCATTTGTAATGAAGCCATCATGTACTTGATACCTAAGCATATAATGCGTTATCTATATTTGTCAGCAATTTCTCATTCAAACATACATGCATGCCAGAGTTTTTATCTTCTCGGCCTGTTTTATATACTTCGCATTTCAGTCGCATCGAATGCAATACAAACAATAGATAATGAGATCGATGGCTAACCTCGATTTTCCATTGTGACGCTACTGAAGGCGGCGTATAAAACAGACCTAATAAGCAGTTTACAATGGAGTATTTGCTTCATAAAGTGCTTTTAAATATTGACAGCAGCTTATCCTTCATTGTCTTGAAGCAATGCGTATGATTTTAAAACGTCTAGACAGGAGCTAAACTCTCTGCCTTCTTACATGCAATTAGATGGAAATACGAGAAAAACGTATTTGTCATTTAATTTTACATGTGACATTGACTTTTCAAATTGTTCATGCAATCCCACATATATATGAAATCTACTGAAATTAACTTTTTCATGCACATTTATTTGTTTACAACAAATTTCTAAGTTTAAAATTTCACATATGAAGTAATCATTTTGAAAGGTGAAATGTTCCAATTCCGCATCAAATTTCACATGTGAAAGTACATGTGAATTTTTTGCGGGGTTGAATACTATCGCGCTCGGTTGCCTATAAAGTAAGACTCTTCGTTGGGGCGTGTCAAAGCGAGATTGTCACATTGATATACGTGCCAGACCACATTTTACTTTATCGTTTCAGGTAGTGAAAGAACCTATACTTTTAGTGTCAGATTAATAAGAATGATGAATCTAGTTTTCCATGCATATCTCTGAGAATTCATTTGTTATAAAATACAATTGAAACATTGTTCATCGTCAAAGACTATAAGTTGTCGCGAAAACATTTTACTTTAAGGTTGCGGTATAGAAACTCGAATATGCGAGTTGAAAATCCACTCGAGAGAACAAATTTTTCCTTGTTCTGTGCAGTGTGTGATTATAAATGAATCTAATTTTTTATATCTCTGAACGAGGATGATATCTTCTTTTTTCCTGATAACCGTTAAATTTTGCCTTCTAAATGTGGCCATTTCAGAGAGACCTAGATTCCCAAAATTTTATCGAGGCAGCATGTAGCTTTACTGGCGAACGGTCTCAGCGTTCGTGTTAGCGCGACCAATCCCAGAAAGGCTCCAGAGCCTCAAAAACAATCTCATGATGCATAATGAGCATGATCACGAAGACTTTAGGTTACAGGAGGTGTATCTGCCATTACTCGCCATTTTTTATCCGTTTTCGTTGAATTTTGCGAGCTAAGTGACGAACAAAACTATCTTATAAAATGTATGACGGAAAAATCATTTTCCAGTATATTGCTACACGTTTACGTTTGTGGCGTCTTTGCGCGATATGATCTTCTTTCGTGATCGGCGGTTTCACCAAAAACGTCTAAAACTATCATTTTTACCCTTTTTGATAGTTAACGCAAACATATTTTTGTTATTTTATACTCATGACATACACCTACAATGAATGTAAATTTAAGAACAATCGGCTTAAACGTACGCTCGGCATTTTAGTGCATGTTATCGACTCGAAATTGCTGCGTTATCAAATTAACTTAATTCTATAGCTTTCAGGAAACATTGTACTTGATAACTGCCTTAATTTCAAAGATTTTCATTAGAAATTTTGCCTGATGACAGATCTATTTCTAAGCAATGATATAATATGTGAGAAAAAAATCCTTAGAAATTTTAAAATTTTGTAACTTGTAATAAATTCTGTAAAATTCCACAAATTCTGTAACCTTAATCATCGTGAATTTTTAACAGCTATATCTTACGCTAGCGTTAGATCATTAAACGTGTGGAATTATCAATTCAAAAAGCTCACAGTCACGTTTAGAATGAAATGTACGGTAAGCACTTACGACTCCGCAGGATAGGAAACATTTCAGGTCCACGGGAAGATATCATGATGGTATGGTCTCCAGCCACAAACGTGTCCAGCATATGTAGACCCATGGAAACATAAAAGGTAAAGATCATTACACGAAGCAGCCTCATGATCCACTAGTTGAACGATTTCAACTTTCTCGGCAGCTTCTTCTGAAAAGTTTTGCGCGTATAACATTCGATCGTATATACTCTTGCAGATATAGGCGTTCCTTGGAAAATAACGCATTATGATTGGACAATTCATATCAGCCCATGTGCTTCCACTTATCAAACCGTTTAATAACAGCCGAGCCGCACGTTGTATCCCAATAAGATTACTGGCGACAACGTTTAACAATTTCAATATAACTTATTGGAATTGTCATTTCATGCATATAAAATGAACCCTGGCCCAAACCCCAACCCTAACCCTAACCGTGATAATCCCAATAATTTATTGGATACAATAATTTTATTGCGATACAACGCTCGGATCGAGTGTTAAAAACATTTCAAGTTTGACGCCAGCGAAAATTCGGCGTCCCCAAATACTTAAAGCTAGCTAAATGGGAAACTGTTGACATACCTATAAGTGCTAACTATGAACAACATATTTCGATGTACACGCTAACAATTATATATTTATGAGCATTTCAATTTTTTTTATGAACCAGCTCAACTCGCTTAGTATCGATTCTTTTGCACAGTATATGTTTTATCAAAGTATTTTAAACTACTATAGCATGATCACATTCTTGTATTTTCCAAGTTAGAACTTTGCAATTTCTACTTTACTACTATTTTCACTGGCTTCTAAAATAAATGTTGACAGGTTTTGAGTGGCTTTAGTAAGTGAAAACACCTGTACTGATATATGAACTAAGTTACTTAACATACTATATATACAGAAGTCGACTAGAAGGATCAACTTTTATTATATAAAGTATATGGCGCTTTATAGGAATTTCTGGCACTGATAAACTGATAATCTGACATTTTTCTCGAGACTATTTATGATATTTTCACATGTAAAAATTATCGCTTTTCAAACAATCATCTATCATAGCTTATATCGGATATTTTACATCGCTAGAACAGAATGTAGTTTATACAATAATCAGCGCTCACTCGTGAGACATGTTCAATATTCGAAATAAACCTGGTATATTTCCGCGCATTAATGTAGTATTCTCTATTTATTGATCCAGTGTTACTCCAGGAGGAAACCCGAACGAAACTAACTTAATTAACTTTATTTATACCATAGAAAGCTTAATCAGTTCTAAACTTTTCTTCTTAGGGATCCAGTAAGGATCATCTCTTATTGATCCAAACTAAACTAACTTTATTTATACTGGATAGCTCTATCAGTTCTAAACTGTTCTTCCTAGAGGTCCAGTAAGGATAATCTCTTATTGGTCCAGTGTTACTACAGAAAAAACCCGAAACTAAACTGACTTTACTTGCACTGGAAAGCTTGATCGGTTTTAAAATGTTCTTCCTAGAGGTCCAGTAAGGATTATCTTTTATTGAGCCAGTGTTTCTACAGGAGGAAACCTATACTAGACTAACTTTATTTATACTCGATAGCTCTATCAGTTCTGAACTGTTCTTCCTAGAAGTCCTGTAAGGATCATGTCTTATTGATCCAGTGTTTCTAAAGGAGGAAAGCTATCGTATACTAACCATATATTGGATAGTTCTATTAACCACAAATTGTTCTTCACTTAAAGTTATCTCTTGTTGATCTAGCGTTGCTATGAGAACAAATCTAAATAAAAAATTGGATGGGACTTTTTGGGTTTAAATTACGTGTCTACATAATTGAGCTTGCATATGGTTATACTATATGGAAAGAAAGTTTGAAGCATTTTTTTCCATAAAAATGTTTGACTAATTTTCGACTATTCCTCGAACTTCATTTAAGGCAAAAGACCGATTCTAGAAGCACCTGCAATGAATATGACAATTTAAATTGTGTCTAAGTTCTTCTGTAAAAATGAATAAATAATGGTTCTTTTGTAAATATTAAACGTACCGCCAAATTATAATATTGTTCGAAACGTGACATTTCTTTCTCGGATCATGTCGACCTCTCTAGGTTTACACTACACTAAGGTGTTTTTTCATCTACTGCACGAGAAGAAGCCAAATTATTTTAGCCATTCTTGATGTCTAATTCGAGTGAAGGTCCAGTAAGGGTTATCGCATATTTACCAGTGTTACTACAGGGGAAAACCTATACTTAAACATTATTCATTTATACTGGATAGCTCTATCAGTTCTAAACTGTTCTTCCTAGAGGTCCAGTAAGGATCATCTCTTATTGATCCAGTGTTACTACAGGAGGAAACCTAAACTAAACTAACTTTATTTATACTGGACTATAATTAATTTTCAGTGATGTAACCAGCCCGACATTTTAGTCCCGCTATGCAAATTTCAAGTTATTTTCAAGTCATTATCATCATTCATTTCTTTAGAAATTCATTTTTTTCGCAGTCAATGAATGTAAAAATCTTTCTATAACGGGACTAAATCGCCGGGCTGGCCACGCTAATGGTAATTTTCGACTTTCCCTCGAACGTTTGAAGGTTGCACATATTCTAGAATATCACAATTTAAATGACGGTTAAGTTCTTCCGTAAGCATGAATAAATAATGTTTTTGTGTAACTAAGAAATGTACCGCAATATTTTAATATATGTTATTCGAAACATGACATTTCAGGTTCGAATTAGGTCGGCCTCTTAAAAAGGTTTGCACTGTTGCGGCGTGTTACATCAAATCCGCTTAAAATCATTTCAAGTTTGAAGCCAGCGAAAATTCGGCATCCCCAAATAATTAAAGCTAACTTGGAAACTGTTGACATACCTAAGTGCTAACTATTAACAACATATTTCGGTGTACACGCTAACAATTATATATTTATGAGCATTTCAATTTTTTTATGAACTAGCTCAACTCGCTTGGTATCGATTCTTTTGCACAGTATATGTTTTATCAAAGTATTTTAAACTACTAGCATGATCAAATTCTTGTATTTTCCAAGTTAGAACTTTGCAATTTCTACTGTACTATTATTTCCTCACGCTTCTAATGTTGACAGGTTTTGAGTGGCTTTAGTGAGTGAAAACACCTGTACTTATATATGAACTAAGTTACTTATACTATATATATATATCTAGAAGTCGACTGTATAAGGATCAACTTTTATTATATAAAGTATAGGGCGCTTCGTAGGAATTTCTGGCACTGATAAACTGATAATCTGGCATTACTCTCGACATTATTAATGATATTTTCACATGTGAAAATTATCGCTTTTCAAACAGACATCAATCATATAGCTTATATCGGATATTTTACATCGCTAGAAATGAATGTAGTTCATACAATATAATCAGCGCTCACTCGTGAGATATCATGTTCAACACTCGAAATAGACCTGGTATATTTCCGCGCATTAATGTAGTATTCTCTATTTGTCGATCTAGTGTTACTCCAGGAGGAAACCCAAACAAAACTAACTTAATTAACTTTATTTATACTGTAGAAAAGCTTAATCAGTTCTCACCGTTCTTCTTAGAGATTCAGTAAGGATCATCTCATATTGATCCAGTGTTACTACAGGAAGGAAGCCTAAACTAAACTAACTTTATTTATACTGGATAGCTCTAGCAATCAGTTCTAAACTGTTCTTCCTAGGGACCCAGTAAGGAGCATCCTTTTATGATCCAGTGTTACTACAGGAGGAAACCCAAACTAAACCAACTTTATTTATGCTGGATAGCTCTATCAATTCTAAACTGTTCTTCCTATAGAGGTCCAGTAAGGATCATCTCTTATTGATCCAGTGCTATTACAGGAGGAAACCTAAACTAAACTAACTTTATTTGTACTGGAAAGCTTTATCGGTTCTAAACTGTTCTTTCGAGGTCCAGCTGTAAGGATTACCTCTTATTGATCCAAAGTTTCTACAGGAGGAAACGTAAACTAAACTAACTTTATTTATACTGGATAGCTCTATCAGTTCTAAACTGTTTTTTTTAGAAGTCCTGTAAGGATCACTTCTTATTGATCCAGTGTTTCTACAGGAAGAAGCCTATCGTAGCTAGGTATATAGTGGATAGTTCTATTGACCACAAATTGTTCTTCACTTAAAGTTAACTCTTGTTGATCCACCATTGCTATAGGAACAAACCTAAACAGAAAATTGTATGGCACTTTTAGGGTTTAAATTGGATGTCTACATGATTGAGCCTGGATGTGGTTATACTGTATGGAAAGAACGTCTTAAGTATTTTTTTCCGTAAAATTGTGTGACTAATTTTCGACTATCCTTTGAACTTCGTTTAAGGTAAAAGACATTTTAGAAGCACCTGCAATGAATATGGCAATTTAAATGACGGTTAAGTTCTAACGTAAGGATGAAAAAATAATGATTTTTTGTGTGAATATTAATGTACAGCGATATTATGTTATTCGAAACATAACATTTCTGGTTCGAATTAGGTCGGCCTCTTAAAGAGGTTTGCACCAATGCGGCGTGTTATTTCACCTGCTACATGATTGGAAGCCAAACTGTTTTAGCTATTCTTGAAGTGGGCCTAGTTTGAGTTCAAGCCCGGTAATTGTAATCCCATATTGACCTAGTGTTACAGCAGAAAACCTTACCTAAGCTAACTTTCTATACCTTAACTAAGCTAACTTATAATAGGAAGTTCTACGAGGGTTGTACAGGGGGGGGTTGTCACGGTTCACGGGCTGATTACGGGTGTCTACAAAGGTTCTCTACATAAATAAACAGCCAAGACAGATATCTCGATAGGCAGACCATACAAAAAATCACAAAATGGAAATTAAAAAATGCGTTGAAATAGCTCTAAAGCTCGCCAAACAAGATCAAATAGGTCTCCTTTTATGAAAGCATTCACTTCGGAGCGCTTTTTTGTAAATAGCTTCTAATACTTGCATATCATGTAAACTTATTTTTGGATCACGCTCCTCTAGGAAATCAGCTGCAGTTGACGAGGTCAGCGTGTGTGAATGAAGTTATACTACTACGACTACTTTTGATACGAGCTTCCGGCTATCATACTTTAGTATAAATTTCCAGATGACTATTGATTTTCCTGTTTTCTGATTGGTCAAGATTCACTGTCTCTAAAGTGATAGTCACCGGCGAGTGAATAAAGATTTTTGAACTTTGCTGTTTTTATACAGTAACATATTTGAAGTGAATTTTTATAAAGTTTAATCGATTATCATTGGTAAACACCTTTCGGTAAACACCAACACTGGGGGAGGGGGGATCATTATAATTTCCAGTGTCTAATAGGGAGTGGGGCATGTATATTCGTTGGAAAATGAGGAGTGGGTCACACAAAATTAGCCTTTTAATAATTAAATTCTTATAGCCCCCCCCCCCCCCCTATACTTTATGACCAGTCCCTTATTTATCTAGTGTTACTACAGAAGGAACTAACTTCATTTGTCTGGATAGTTCTATTCGTTCTAAATTTTTATTCCTTAGAGACCCAATGAGAATAATCTCTTATTATTCCTGCAGTGTTACTACTGGAGAAAACCTAAACTAAAATTACATTATTTATACTGCAAACTTATTACTACATAGAGTGCTGAATTGTTTCGTTTCCTAGAGCTTCAAGAAAAAATAATATTTTTACTTTTGTCAATAACAGATAAGCTGGCGCGCGAAATAGATCCGCTCATTAAGGGTAATTTGTTGTTGATCCGGTGTTGCTATAAAAACAAACCTAATAGAAATTTGACAAATTTTTGCTGACTTCAAAGTTGACAGGTTTTTCACAGTTTTCAGCGTATTAAATTAGCATTTTAAGCGAATTTCATGCCCCCCCCCCCCCCTCCTTCGGAGAAGAATATCGATTGATGAAGTTGGAAGTTCCCCGGTTCGCATTTTGAACCAATTATTTTGAAGATTCTGGGAAATTAGCCAATCACAATCAGGATACATACCACGTGAACACTTGGAATTTGCTCAAAATATATATAAAACAAGATGGCGGAATCTGCAGAGGAAAGTGATTTACTGAGAATAACACCTTTGTAAGTAGAAAGCTTAGTTTCTCAATGAAAATTTCGTGCTTTTTAAGTTTTAGAAATATAAAATGATTTATGGACATTAGATTGGGTGAAGAAAAAAGCGAATTTGTCTTCAATTTTAACTGCTAAATGTTGAACACGTTTTAAGTTGTACACACGTGTTTGAACAGACACTACATTCAGAGCTGTATAAATGCCGCAAATTCGGACTTTATATGCTGGCATGTTGTTGAAGTTTAATAGCATCTTAGAAATTGTCGTCTTTGTTTTGGAATTTGGAAATTACTGTTGCAAAAATGTATCAATAAATATTTTAGTTCTAAAATGATTAAAATCTCACACAGATAGTTCTGTTTCCAAGGAATAGCAAGTGTACAGAGATTTGTATTAATCTAAAATTCTGGTTGGTATTTTATCTTTATAAAGTGTGTTTCAACGACAGCTGTTATAAGTCTGTCAATGGTACAAAAGAGAAAATAAAAGGGTCACTTTAGTCTGGACCTTTGAAGTTTTGTTGTGTACGTGTTAGACTGCATTTAATGCTTAATATTTCCAGCATGCAATGAGCAAATTACGATAGAATATGTAGTAAATATTGGCATATCTTTGGTGTAGAGTTTACATAGGATGTACCCTGGTGTGCATGTAGCATTGACTTCCTTACCTTAAGGCCCTGTCACACGGTGCAATTTTTCTTGCAACTTGCAACGCAATTCTACTCTTAAGAGGTGTAAATTTGTGACAAATGTTTGGTATGTTAAAAATATATTAGCAAACTGTGATGGAAACTTGTATTTGCCAATTTTTCATCTCCCAAGCGTAGAATTGCGTTGCAAGTTGCAAGAAAAATTACATCGTGTAACAGGGCCTTTAGTAATGCACTATTTAAAAGCTATAGAAGTTAAGAAATGGATTAACTCACAAGCGTGCAATTATTTACAGTGCCTTTGCAGTCACGTTTGACATGCTATTAATGTCAAGGTATAGCGTCACAAGTTCTACACCCTGTTTTTCTGCTATCTGGCCAACTATGCATTGTGCATGACTGTTTACTATGCAGGTTCTGGCCAATAGAAATGCTGAATTTGCTGTTCCAGAATTATTCTGCCCAGTCAATTGCATAAAAGATGGGGACATGTTACACTGCTGAGTGGTCCTACTGTTCAGTCTCTATACTGTCGTGAATAGTAAAAGCATCACCACCAGTTTGTTCACATGTTGAGTGCAGGTCCTTTTGTCTTCTTGAAAAATCTGAATTGCTTTTGCACTTTTCTAGTTCTTTTGTATGTTTTGCTAAAACAAATAGAAATTACTGGGGAGGTGGGCTGGGGAACCAAATTGAATCTTTTGGGAAGTTAGTAACAATGATATCTCGGTCTGATTTGATAACTTTTCATGATGCTCTGAAACTGTTCAAAACTGAACACAAATAACCAAATTCTATTTTATAATGAGACATGTTTGAGCCCTTAAATTTGAAAAAAAAAGTTCTAAAAATTTAACCAGATGTTAGTTTGATGTTTACATACAGTATGTCTTGGTCAATTCTCGAAACTTCAAATTAATTTTCTCCAAATCACTTGAAACTTTGCACAATAAGCAAATAAGTTTACTAATTAAATAGTGTTGTATATTTGCAGAGGTGCTGGTCAAGAGGTTGGCAGGTCATGTCATATTCTAGAGTTCAAAGGCAAGAAAGTTATGGTGAGTAAACCTCTTGTATTTTGACATTAAGCCCAGAACTCACTGCAACACACTGCTGCAACAAATCACTTTTGTGAATGGTGAAGTGTCACATTGCGTATTAAGTTCATTGCAGCAGTATGTCAGAGCAACAAGTTTCATCATGTGAGGCAGAGCAGGGGAATTTGAATGAAAAGTTTTACCGTTGTGACACAAACCAAATCAATAAAACCGTTTTGATTTTGTGCAACACTTTGTGGCAGCAAAATTCTGTTTCTTTGACACAATTTTTGCTAAAATTCTTCTGTTCACACCATGAAGTCTGATGCTGCAACATGTTGCTTCGATTTGTTGGGTGTCTGTTCTGACCTTCAGAATGAAATGTTTTAAAAGAAATGAAGTGTACAGTGGATAATGACTATGTGTTGTAAATGCAACACAATTTTCATGTATACTGAGATTGTCTTTGTGGTATTTGGAAATGAGTTGTCACATGCTCAACTCTTTCTTCCATTCCATTCTTAATTGATCACATCATAGTTAATAGAGTAGATGGTTTGGAATCCCATTAGAATAACAATGTAACTTGTTGTACAGTCATGTTGGTCAGCGTTTATGCAAAAACACAGTTCTACATCGTCATGTGTGTATTGTGCTTTTGCCAAATCCACCAATAGGAAATCTTGGATTACCCTATTGTTCAAGTTGCAGACGGCTAACTTTCCTAAAATGTTGTTATTGGTTGGTTAGGTAAAATATGCAATATTCACATGATGATGAAGGACCTTATTTCTGCATAAACCAGAACAAAAACATAGATAATCACTTACATTGTAGTTCTAATGAGTTTCTAAACCATCTACAATCTTGGCAAAAAGTTAATGAAACACCTTAAGCAAACTCGTGAAATGTTGCAAATCCCCCTTCCCCCCGGACAATGTTGGTTGAACACTGTAGTATATTGGCGTCAAGTTACTTCCAGATGAATTAGCAAGTAACACAGCGTGTTTTCTCAGTTCAGAAATCAACATTGCAAGGGGGGAGGGGGCATAAAGACAAGCATTAATGATAATTCTTTGTGTGTCATTAGTTTTTGCCAAGATTGTAGCTCTATCAACTATGATCACATACACAAGTTACATGTAATTTAAGGTCCTTTGTCTACCAAGAAAGGTCTTCATATCATTTTTGACAATTTTCTGTACACAAATTAAAATTTCTAAGTATGATTCCTTTACTGTTCATCAATATTAACGATGACCATTGAGGCCGTGTAAGCGTGGAGAAGTGATTGTTTATAGAGTGGCCCCTATATGGCCACCAGGGCTGGGAAAATAAGCAAATATGAGACCAGTGCTCACAGGAAACACATGAGCTCTTGTAGGAAATTGTGGGGCAAAACTGGGGAAAAAATAAAGAAGTCATACAAGGTCTACGTATACATAGCTTAAGAGTGTAATTACATTAATTTTGTTCAAAAGCATTATGTGTAAAATTTGTATATACACATTTTCTTTTTACTGGTAGCTATGCTTTCAGGTAATGTTCCCAGTTGTTGGCAGTATCTGCCTACAAGAAGGAAATTATTTTTTAGCCCCCGAATGCCACCCAATTATCCTTTTCTGGCTGATAATTGCAGCAAAAATAATGCAAATATGCACACTGCTGAAGATGAATCAAATCTGTTTCAAAATATACAGTTTTTAATAAATTGTGTTAATAATATGCACTCTTTGTTTGTAATAACTTTTGTATTATAATATTATTGATGTTGATTACTGTGTTGTTTTTAGTTGGATTTTGGGATCCATCCTGGATACAATGGTCTTGATAGTTTGCCGTTTGTTGATGAAATCGATGCAGAGGAAATTGACTTGTTGCTTATTAGCCAGTAAGATGCTAAGAAATTTCTCAGTAATATCAAGAATAAATTTAGGGTTACCCTACAATAAGGGAATTTTTAACATGTGTGTTAGTATAATTGTTGCACAAATTCTGTTATCACATTTTTAGCATCTGTTATCACATTTTTAGCATCTGTTATCAAAATCAGGGTTGGATCTAGAGCATTAATTGAGAAATATGTATTCATATGTTCAGATTCTGCCCAACTAATTTCCTTTGAAATCAACCTTGAATATGCACCCTCCCTCCCTACCTGCAATTAACTCTCTAGGTCTGTCCCTGATCAAAACTAGGTCTGCCCCGGATCAAAATTATGTCAGGGGTGTTTTGTTAATTAATATTCTTCAACCCTTTAATAAAGTAAAATTATGTTTCTCACTTTATTATTTTCCACCCTGTAAACACAAGTGCTTTTCTCGTCACGACTAAAATGACCCCACCATAGACAGAGGAAAGTAGCGAAAGATATGTAATGTATGTCGTTAGATACTGTAGCTTAAAGACGCTGTGCAGTATACCTAACCACAAATTGCAGCTTGAACGACCAGACGTTTACATTTTGAATTTCACTGTTATCATAAAATTTGAAGGAAAATTGAGCAAATTGTGATCAGATAGAACTGGCCAATCGAAATCGCATTTTGCAACACTGGTAATTTGTTAAAAGTCTGTTGACATTTAATCCCATTTGGGAATTACAATTGACAAATTTTAGCTTGCGAAGGTAAAAATTTGGTGATGTTGTACAGTATGTTTTCCATGACAGATAAATGGTTGATGTAATTTTCTTTTTCTATTCCCTGCTCAGAGGTGAAAACACTAAATGCTGGTCTTTCCGACTGTGAAACAATGATTTCTGTAGCTTAAATAATCAACGCGGCAGAGCACTCCAAAGTTTGATGACATTTTTTGTACACCTTGTATAGCGACTGTATTGAACACCCTGTATAATTGAATTGAGTTTTGTACACCTTGTATAGCTACTGTATTGAACACCCTGTATAATTGAATTGATTTTTGTACACCTTGTATAGCGACTGTATGAACACCCTGTATAATTGAATTGGTTTTTGTACACCTTGTATAGCGGCTGTATTGAACACCCTGTATAATTGAATTGATTTTTGTACACCTTGTATAGCGACTGTATTGAACACCCTGTATAACTGAATTGATTTTTATACACCTTGTATAGTGACTGTATTGAACACCCTGTATAATTGAATTGAGTTTTGTACACCTTGTATAGCGACTGTATTGAACACCCTGTATAACTGAATTGATTTTTATACACCTTGTATAGTGACTGTATTGAACACCCTGTATAATTGAATTGATTTTTGTACACCTTGTATAGCGACTGTATTGAACACCCTGTATAACTGAATTGATTTTTATACACCTTGTATAGTGACTGTATTGAACACCCTGTATAATTGAATTGATTTTTGTACACCTTGTATAGCGACTGTATTGAACACCCTGTATAACTGAATTGATTTTTATACACCTTGTATAGTGACTGTATTGAACACCCTGTATAAATGAATTGAGTTTTGTACACCTTGTATAGCGACTGTATTGAACACCCTGTATAACTGAATTGATTTTTATACACCTTGTATAGTGACTGTATTGAACACCCTGTATAACTGAATTGATTTTTGTACACCTTGTATAGCGACTGTATTGAACACCCTGTATAATTGAATTGATTTTTGTACACCTTGTATAGCGACAGTATTGAACACCCTGTATAATTGAATTGATTTTTGTACACCTTGTATAGCGACTGTATTGAACACCCTGTATAATTGAATTGATTGGTCAAGCCATGAAGTTGCGGTGCAGTGAGTGCACGTCCTGTCTAATGACATATAAATTTCCCCGTCAAGGGGTGACTGAATTATTGTACGTTCATTAATGGTTGTAATTTTTTGTAGTTTTCATTTGGACCACTGTGGTGGTTTGCCATGGTTCCTTGAGAAGGTAATCACTGGAATATTCTCTGAGCTTTTTTAAGAGTTTTGCTTGAGAGACATCAACACCTCTGCTGTAATATCTAAGCAATACGACAGAAAATATACAGTATGACGTTCCTGCAAGACTTTGAGACAAAAAACAGGGAACTTAAGTTGTAGGAGGCAGCGAGACGGCGACGGCTAGTAATACAATGAACTTAAAGAAAGACTACAATGTTGTGCAGCGCCCTACGGTGATGTACATTTATTTCATCAAAACACGTCAACTAAAATAACAAAGCTACGCTAACTGCACAATAATATACTGTACGAAAATAGAGAAATATAAGCTAAGTAATGTCAATAGGTACAAAGTAGTGACAAAAAGACTCGCGCATTTGAGAGGAACACCTATACAACTTGACAAATAGATTATATACCTAAGTACTAACTTGAGATACATTGTTTATGATATCAAAGCGAAAGTGCTCTTCGTAAAAACGTCACGCTCCCTTTCTGGTCAGTTCTATAAATATGTCTATCAATATGTAGCAAAACATTGTACATTTCCATTGAAAGGCAGATGCCGCTCCATCGTGTTTACAACTCATCAGCATGCCAACCCGCGAGAATGTTATACCAAGCAAAATTGCCAATAACTACATTCATTTAGAACTTTTCTGCAAAACACCAAGTTTTAATTTTTATCATCTCAATCGGTATTCAATTTATATCGTCGATAACAAACGACAAGCTGTAACAAACCGCTCATAAGATCTTTTAAAACTGTATCACAACTGCTTTTGCAGTTTTCATTTCCTTTCTTCTAACATGAGATGTATTAGTTTGTTTGAACTTTTCATTGCAAAAAATCTGTCCTCACGATAAACAGCATACGATGAATTAACAGTCAAAAAGTTAAACAACCCAAAGTGAGTTCTATGGGCGCGAAGCATTAATAGTTACACGCGTGTTCATGTTAACATTGTCTTCAGCTTGAATAGCCAAATTTGATGTAAACGAGTGCTCATTGTGCATCGTCACATCACATTGTTTGCAATGGAAAATTTTAAACAAACTAAAATATTTATCAATAAACGAAAAACTGCAAAAGAAATAACATAATGTTATATAATTTTAAAAGATCTTCCCAACTATGGGAATAAAAAGTTTCGTGTCATCTGGTAATCCAGTTAGACAGTCGAAATTACCATCTTTCACGATCGCCAAAGTCTATATAATGTAACACAGTGCACACATGAACGAATGTAAAAAATCCATATTATAGTATCTCATGCTGTTGACAATTTGGGGGCATACTACTGTTTCTTGCAGTGTTTGAATTAGGCCAGATTCTTTGCGGGAAGAAACCCAATAAAGTATTAAAGTTGCAAGCAGCAATTGAACCTACGGTTTTGATTTGAACTGGAAATTCCATGAATAGAACGAATTCTCTTACTTACCAAAATGCTTTGTTTTTTTACAGACAACATTCAAAGGACGTGTCTTCATGACTCATCCCACCAAGGCCATTTATAGGTAGAGTAAATTTTGAATTCGTAAATTTTTCACGTGCTTAAATATTCCGTGTATTGCACCAGTAAAGTGTTTAATTCACCTCCGACATTGTGAATGTATGTGGTGGAACATAGTTATATCTCTTAAAAAACTGGTCAATGGACCATTCCCCTATTAGACAAACTTTTTAATTCGGAAAATCAATTAGCACAGCAGGAATGAGCATCCTAAATTTCATGCAATTGTCAAGTTTGGTTGTAAAATATTGTAAAATTTGAAAAACATAGTCCTGTAAAGCTTGCGAATTTTGTATGCTTTAGTATTGCGCACGGAAAAGCGTTACCACTATGTGGAAATGAGGTAACGCTTTTTCCCGCGCAATACAAAAGTATACAAAATTCGCAAACTTTACATTACTATATTTTCGACATTTTACAATATTTTACCACCAAACTTCACGATTTAACTAAATTTAGGAAGCTCTTTCCAACGGTGCCGAAACTGTTTTCGAAAGTTGGTGTGATAGGGATATGGTCAGTTAGGGAAGGAGAGTTGACTGGTAGCCGGGGGATAAGTAGACTCTAATTGACATAATGTACATGTACTGTAATTAAACTTTCAAGATGAAAATATATTTTATATTTTTACACTGTTTATTATTGAATTATAGATGGCATAACAATTAGACTCCATTAAAAACTCTCACTAGCTTTGATCATTCAGCAAAGCCTCATCTCTTTCTACAGTAAAATAATATTTAAAACCATTTCTTTGCTTTGCAGATGGCTCTTGTCTGATTTCGTAAAAGTTAGGTAAGTTCGTAATATTACCAGTAAGCTTCCATCTGTGACCAATTTGTTTTTAAGCATTACAAGCTTGAATTAGAGAGTTGTAGTTCGACGTGTACATTGTACAGTTGAAATCCTTGACCGGCTGATAGTTTTAGCGTATATAAGATTAAATTTATTCCGAAAATATACATAATTTAATACCCAAATAACAATTCAACTGTATATTTCGAATCTATCGATTCATCTTGAGCAGATGGCTTGCCTATCATATCTTGTGCATAAAAAATGGCTTGGCTATCATATCTTGTCTATTACTGGTGAAGATGAATCGATGGATTCGAAATATACAGTTGAGTTGTTAATCGTTCATATTAAATTCTGCGCATTCGGCATAAATCTAATCTTATGTATACGGCTAACTTTGGACACTTTCTTTACGATAAAAATAAAATTAACAGCTAAATGCTTCACCTATCCGATGTATTTACTATTTAACGACTGAAAACATCGCACTGAGACATTTTGTGTGACCACAGAGACTCGGGAAGTTTAGATTTAATAAGTTTTCTACTCACATGGCTTGGCGTTTGACCAGAGGCGTTTGACGTTTAATTTGCCTCTTACACCTCGTTTACACGATACCGGATTCACTTGGTCACGACATCAAGTTCGGGTAGCTTGCGGTCATATTTATTCTCACCACTTTTTTCTACGACTACTTGTTGTTAAATTCTGCAATACTATCGTAAGTGTAAGAGCCACACTTGTCGTGGAACTATTCAATTTGATACCGTGGCCATGCGGATTCGGTACTGTGTAAACGGGGTCTTAAATTTGTACGGCTAGTCATGCTTATACGGGTTGTATGAAAACCTTTAAAGGACAGAAATCGGTAAGTCAACTCGAACGTCGGAAGATTGAGGCATTGACCTGTTACAGTCAATGATAAAGTCTCTGGGATCATACAAAGTGTCTTAGGAGAGTATTTAAAAGATCTTTCGTAGATCGTATGGTTCAAACATTTGGTTCGTATGGTTTAAACAGTTCATAACAGCACTGTGTATGAAACTCTTGATCTTTTTTTTAGTCACTGTTTTGTAGTTAAATAGTGATTGAGCACAAAATGCATTGTTCTCGTTGGTTGATGTTACTACTATTCATAGTTAACTTTAATCACTTTTTTATACAACCGGCCCCAGGGTGTATAAAAAGCGCAATCCAGCTTTAATGCTTTATAGCTCAGACAAAACAATCTGTAGTAATTGCGGGAACCACTGAATATTTTTATAAAATACAAAACAATGGTAATACCGAATATTGAAATCATTTTTATTTCTCAACGTTTCGACCCGTTTAAAGTCAGGAGCCTCCTGATTATGACTTTAAACTAGTCGAAGCGTTGAGAAATAAAAATGATTTTCAATTTTCGGTATTACCATTGTTTTGTATTTTACAAAACAATCTTCCACTCATCTGTTAAGGGATTAATTTTTAGCCGAATCTTTCATCTGTTTAACGAGGGGCACTTGTTTATCTCACTTAAAGCTAAATTTCTCTCTAGCCACCTGCTTGAATTAGCCATTGTTTGGAAGCTGGATGGTAGGACGGCAAGCCGTATATACTGTAGCTTGCCAATTGGCTATGTTTCTTTTTGAATTTCCATTGGAACCAAGGATTGTGTTTTTTTTAAAAAAATCCCTGTATGCTGCACCTGACGGCTTGGTCTACAATCTTGGACAAAAAGACTTAAGAAAAATTAAAAATTATGCACAATATTGTATAATTGTGATTTATTTTGCTTTCTTGCCGCCCCCTTCCCCCCCCCCCCTCCATCAATGTTGAATATTATGGATGAGGAATCACTCAACATTCATTTGGGGGGGGGGGGGAGGGAGGGGAAATATTTGAAATTATCATGGTATTTTTAATTTTAAATATTAACTCCAAGTGACAACTATTTTGTCCAAGATTGTAGCTCGTCAAATGTACCTTGTTGCTCCACGCAAAACAGAACGGACATGTACAGTCGTGGTTGACGAACTAGCTGAATGAAAGCCTTAGGTAAAAAATAAGGGTATATTCTTCTTTGTTTAGTAATATGACCGCGGACCAAATGTTATTCACAGAAAAGGACTTGGAAAAAAGCATGGATAAAATTGAAACAGTCCACTTTCACGAGGTAACGTCATTTAAACTTCTTAATTATTAAAGTGTCTGAAACGTTCTCTGTTCGTAAAATTTATTTAAACACGAGCTTTCGACCTCCACTCTGCAGTTTTCGACAGGTAAAGTGATACTAAATATAAAATTATTCTATGGATAAATAAATTTTACGATCAGAGAACGTTTCAGAAACTTTATTTATGAATCCTGATCGCGCATCTAGCATTTTTGATATTCTAAATTATTCATTAGTAAAATGACAAATCAAATATAAAACGTGCAACACATCAATGTTCCGCGTGGAATTATACAGGATGCTACTAATATTGTCTACGTTTATCAGATTTTGACGAAATTTGTCCAATAGGATGCTGTGTATTCTGAGATTTATTAATAATTCTTACATCATTAATATTCTGTTACAAATTATGCGGAAAAGTATTCTGTAACTGTATGAACTTATATAGACTACAAGTGATCATTAATATTCTGTTAGAAATAATGTGGAATAATACTTTTTTATGAAGTTGTACCACGATGGGGAAATGGACAGTAGGCCCACTCAGCAGTGCAACACGGTACCCTATCATACAGTGTACTGGTTGCCACCAGTCAGTTCAGCGTTCTTATTGGCCAGAAAATGCAATTGACTGCCTGGCATAATGGTAGTGAGATGCGTAATGGATATGCGGGGACAGACAAATTTTAATTGAGTTGCCCTACTGTCCATTCCCTATATTGTGTTTATACAGAATGCTAATACATCATTAAAGGGAAATGGCAACAAAAAATTTTATTGTCTCATTTGAAAGAGACTCTAAAACAATAAATAGAAGTCTATTGCAAAATTGTTTACTCTGTATTAAAATCTGTTTTACTTCGGGAGATGTTCTCACCTAAATCAACAAACTGTCTGCCATCTTGGATTAATTTTTCACCTCATTAACGATGTTTTGGTGACGTCACAACAGGGATAAGCCTGTCGAAAATCCTCCTAAATACCTACCAACAATCAAATATTGTTTGAAATCTTCTCAGTCCGTGCTGAAATCCGAAACACTTGCCGTACATGCGGTTGTGAGAGCATATTAACCATTGTGTCGCAAGAAAAAATATCGCGTGATCCCAGTTGTGACGTATCATGCATATCCACAAATATCCAAGATGGCGGACAACTAAAGATTTCAAGTCAAAATATCTCACCAAATAAGGCAGATATAAGAATTCTGTGATAGACTTCTTTATATTGTTTTGGAGACTCTTTCAAATGAGAGGATAAAAAATTTTGTTGCTATTTCCTTTAATATACCATTACAAATTATTGGAATAATAGAAGTCATTAGTATTAGTATTAAAAGTATTAATATTGGTATTCTGTATCAGATTTAAAAACATAATGCTAATCAACAATTAGATTACGAGCTCGAGATTTCTATGTGGTGATAGCTGAGGTAATAGATGAGGTAATACTCATTGCTAGAATCGTGCTGGCATACTAATGCAATTGTTGTAATTTGATTGGCTGCACTACTAGCTATCTATTCCTTGATAGATAGCGAGTGGCAAAACAATCTAGTGTATGTTTTCAATTCAAGCGTTTAAGCTGAATAAAGTATAGAATCTATATAGAATCTATATCTAGGCTGTGCCTATCGGTAAAGGCAATCCTGCTCGTGTTTTAAACAGTACTTAACGAGCCTTTAATAAATATGTTCGATTTTTACCAAATATTTTAAAGCCAGCAATCTCAGAAGTTCGGAGTTTCGAAAGGCATATTTCATGAAGTCAATCAACTTTCGAAAGTTCGGAATTTCGATTGACATCGAATTACATCAATTAACGTCGAATTGGGGTGGGGGGGGGTATCGGTCAAAGAGAAAGAGAGAAAGATATTTTGAAAAGATTGTATTCCCTCCCCCGGCGCAGTCGTCGAGACCGGATGTAAAAAATAGTGCGCAACGTTTGCCACCTTTTGTGGGTTAGGGCAATGAAATATTTTATCATTCACTTTATAGTATACTCAATTGTGATTGGTTAATTTACCTACAAATAACTGCGTGCAAATATCGATTTTGCCGCAAATAACTGGTGCAAACAGTTTACTGAGCATGCGCACTTTGAAAATCATCAACACGAATTAAAAATTATTAAGAAATATCGTTCTTGTTTTAAAAATGTAAACATGGCTCGTTTTTCCGATTTGTCCGAAAACGAATTGTCCTTTTTACTGCAAGATAAAGACGCAGAAAATACAACAAAAAGCAACCAACGTTGCCTTGACCTTATTTCGTAGTTGCCTTGAAGAAAAAGGATTGAGCGAAGGCGAGTTAATCACGATGTTTGGGTAATATTTAACGTTGTGTAAGTAAAATAGAATTATACTTTTTTTTTGTTTGACTGTTCTTGTATTTTTTATTATACTTGCTATCCATAAAAATTTACTCCGTGAATGGTAAAACAATTATTGAACTTGGCTATCGCAAAATATCGCGATTTACCAGTGGCTCGCATTTTGCTCAACCTCGTCCAATAATTGTGTAGAAATAGCTACAATGTCTTACCAAAACTAATTTTATTGAGAGAGCCAGTAGGAACTCGTCAATATGCATGGCTGGTGTGATTTTCTAAAGCTATTATTCTAAAAAGCTCCAGATTTGTTGACATATTTTAAAGAAAACCAACATAGAAAACGTCTCTTTTCAAAAACTGAATTTTATTACTTAATTTATTAGGTTGTTGTAAAAACGCTCGTGTGCAGGAACATTCCAGGAAACCGGAATACCCGGAAAAACCCGGCGACGATTCTTATTGTAATCGAAAATTGTTTTCGCTGCGAAGTTCAAAAGTTCATTTCGGAATTCGTAAGCCGGTTTGCAAACAAAGACTGTGATCGGGCCGAACGCACTCTATGCTAGTTTGTTTCTTAATAGACATAGAATGATCTTCCTATCAGCGCGGAAGCTTTGGCATTTTGTTTCTTTCAGTTCTGAGTGTAGTTATTCCCTTCCTTTACATTCCAAATATATAATCTTGTAACTGTTAAGCATGTTGTGCACGCCAGTAGAACTTCCGCAATTGGAAAAGTAGGCTGGGATTAGAAACAGGGAAACACGAATCCTTGAGGGTCTGATTTGGTTTCAGCATATACAGGATGTGTATAAGGAGGTAGACTACTTTGAAATGGCTCGAAAACTACAAAACTTATAGTGATCAAAATGTCTCATTGATTCAATATCTCGTAGATTTATGAAGTCGTTTTGATGAATTTTATGGTAAATTTGTAATATGGTAAATAATGCAGTTTTAGAGTAGTGTTAATGCTCGTTTTAAATACATTTGAAAAATTACAACAGCCTATTGTAAAAAAACCCTTTCAATTTCTCGCTTGTAAGCCAAATCGATTCATTATGTATAGTGTAAGTTATATAGTGTTAATAAGCTATCTATCTCTGTCTGTCTAGTATCTTGGACACTTCAAGTCAATAGACAAATTCGGCTAACAATGTTTTTTGGTCCCGTTGCCACCCAATTTCCAACTTTGGATTATTCACATGGTTGGATACCATTGTTCTCGTTTGCGGAAGAGTACATTAGGGCAAAAGTAACCAGGCATACGAATGATGAATACGAGTTATTCACTCATGTCTATACTTCTAAATGCGTAGTTACTTTTGTTCTCCGTTACGCTGCCGCAAGCTAATAGAATAGTAACTAGGCATGTGAGTGATCTTAAAATGTGAATTGGGTATAAACAAACGTTAGCCAAATTTGTCTATTTAACCTCGAGATAGGGAGAGCGATTTGTGGAAGCCTTATTTTGCATAGCTCGTGCAAACACGAGGCTGTCATTCACGATCTGTAACAATATTGTGGAGGGGGTTCTCCAAAACGACAACTAGTCTAAATTTCTTAACAGCTTGTGCAAAACGGTGGTGTTCAAACGAGGCAATTCGTTTATTTGTGTACATGCTGCGCTACGTGTTAGGTATAACATTTCGTTTCGGCAAAGACATAAATACTTGTCATAACCTTTATACATTATATTAAAAATCTTGCTCGGCGTGGACAAATTGCTTATATTTTTGTACAGATTTATAGTAACTGCATGGCTGTGTACTCTTTATTGATTTCATCTGTCTTTATAGGAGAAAGAAGTAAATGGTATAAAATTCTGGTGTTACCATGCTGGGCATGTGTTAGGTGCGTCCATGTTTATGATTGAAATTGCAGGAGTTAAGGTAAGTTCTCTGAACTAATGCTGTCATGAATGCAATCAGATTATGTCATGTAACTACTCTGTATTGTCACAGAAAAACTTGAGATCTGTATGGGTATGCTCGTATCATTTCAGTTAACTGTGTCACATCTGCATTCGTACTTAGTTCACACTAGTCTAGGTAACTGTATAAAAGCTTTTCTGAAACGTGTCCAATATGACATTTTAACAACGTTAATTATTTCTCAACAAGTTAAGATTTAAGACATTTTGTATTAGGCGACAAGATAAATGTGTTTATTTGCCCGAATTGTGCGATTTGTGTTGCTAAAATAAGTATGATGTTTAAATATAAGACACCGCTTACACCACTTGATCCGAACGTTGTATCCCAATAAAATTCTTGTATCCCAATAAAATTATTGGGATTATCACGGTTAGGGTTTGGGTGAGGGTTCATTTTATATGCATGAAATGACAATTCCAATAAGTATTGGAATTATCAACGTTGTACCCAATAATTTTATTGGGATCAACGTTCGGATCGGTTGCTTCCACGGCGTGCGAGGCGTAGCGTCATTGGGTAAAGGAAGTTGGTTGCTACGGAAAATTTACCGTAGTGTTGGGGATTGCCTCCCTTTCTGTTCGCCCAACAAATCACAAAATCACTCGCAATAAGTTTTTAAAATTGTATTAAAATAAAAGATTTCACAAAGCTCACAACACGTCACTGTTGACTAGAATAGAGAGCTTAAGAAAGCGACGTTTTTGTCAACACGGACGGCAGCCGGAAATAAATATAACATTTGTAACCAATCACAGTTCTGCTTTTCGTCTTCATGACGTCCGTGTTGTCAAAAACGTTGCTTGCTTAAGCTCTCTAATACCCACTGTGTTCCTTTCACTCACTGTTCACTCGCTCATGAATAATGCATAAGAGTGCGCCGGCTTTTATACTAACCGTTGCACCAACTTATGACGTAATTTTCTAAAACTATATTATGAAGTAAATCAGGTAATGCTGATGCAATACTGTATGACCAAGCAAATTCCATTTTGGACCAATCGCAAGCTACAGCGTGTTTGATTACATCATCGCGTAGGCTCAAAGGTATTCGTCGTCAAAGGCACGTGTCTCAAGCGGTATAATTTTTGTCGTTACATGGTTGAGACAATTAGACTGTATTTAACTGTATACATGCACACATAATAATAATATTGAGGGAGACGATTGTCTCTTCATAAGCGATGAGTTAATGGTCATATCATATTGTTTATCATACCTAAAGCGGTATTACGTTGTCCCTATAATAAACCTCTAATATATGATGCTTAAGGAATATGATATAAGATTAAGACCGTCTCCGACAGTAGCATACCGCATCGCACCAGCCGAGTTTATCAGCAATACAAAGTAATCTGGCGCCATGTTTTGGCATGTATTTAAAGAAAACATCGAGCGTTTAGACTGCAACGTTACAGCAAATTTACCGTAGCGTACTGGCTGCTACAGTATTTATTGCGGGAACCACTGCGTATTTTTACAACATACAAAACAACGGTAACTCCGAAAATAAACATTTTGAATTCATTCTAACTTTCGACTATATTTTAGTCATGGGGAATCCTGTTTTGTACTGGTAACTGGTATTAGTGTCAAGCGTACGTAGTGGATCATCGTGCAAGCCCCGGCAGTAGTAATAAACGTATAGAGATTTTTTAACGTGTAGTGAGTGCTAGCCGCAGCGTCATAAGGAAGGTTCAGTTTGACTTCCTCTAACAGTACCGCTACCTTTTCCCAATTTTCAAGCAATTTCATTGGTTAATCGGATAGGTTAACCTAAAATTCTGTCGATATACAGTTACTGCTCAAAAGTTTGAATACACCTGCTGATCTGCTTAGTCAACTATGCCAATCCATTTCCTTGATTTTGAGGTTATATGCATGTTCTACTAGTACTATTTTAATTGCAAGTGTGCACAGACCTTAGAAGATGCAAGTCAGAATTTTTAACAATAAAAGAATGACTAACCAAAAAAAGCTATGGGTATCACTTTACCAATACATGAAACTACATTTCACGCTCGTATTCAAACTTTGGAGCAGTAACTGTATTTAATTTAATTCTGTTCCTCCCTCTTGGGTGAGCGGATTTACCCAACAGGCTATTGCCCAATTGATAGGGGGTCCGAGGTACCTACGGTTTAATCCTTATCCGAGGAGACCCGAAAGGCTACCATTTACTGATGTTGATGCAAAGGCAGCCCTTTCTCCTCAACTATTTTAAGACCTTGAGTAGTGATCCGACCAGGGCTTGAACCCTGGCCTCCCAGCTTGGAAGACAAGAGTGGTGACCACACTTGTATAATCTTGTGTTTACCAATCGTGAATGTGTTTCTAGATATTGTACACTGGTGATTTCTCCCGCGAGGAAGACCGACATTTAATGGCGGCGGAGATACCTAATGTCACTCCCGATGTGCTTATTACAGTAAGTACATGGAAACATAGCAAATAGAACTGTACATTTTGGACATCTTCATCAGTTCTAAATCTTGACATTATACTGAACTATCGCCCGCTCCCCACACATGAAATTATTTTGCATAGTGAAAAGTGTCTTTTCACCACAGTTAATAAAATACATGTTTTGGAGACTTGACTATGATATCGGGTTTTGCAAAAATACGGCTCTTATTTCGTCACGAGTGAATTATATTTCATTTACTTCGAAACAACCAATATGGTGATGTCTAGTTTAGCCAATTGTTCCCGTGGTGCATGAACAGCCGAATCCATCACTCAGCTATTGATTGTTTACGCAGAAATACAACAGGTGCATGATGAGATTTTTTGCATAAACCTGGACAGTAGCACAGAGAATAATTAAGTTCCATTGTTCTGTAAGGAAGCCTCAAAACCTTGAATAAAGTTAGTTTAGTCATGGATTGTAAAATTTACAATGTTATTTTACAATCCATGGTTTAGTTTAGATTTTACGTTTTGACTTCATGTAATTATCATCAGGCATATAGAGCTATCCAGTATAGTATCCATATGTTTTCGACCATCTCACATTTCTACAACTGTCCCTTGCATGATGTGTTTCGACAGGAATCCACGTACGGTACACACGTTCATGAACCAAGAGTTGACAGAGAGACCAGATTTACAAGTAAGAAAAATATCGTGTACTGTTAATGACCTATCAGTAATCAAATGACATATACACTAATGACAATTTCTAAAATTGATTAGAATTTTTTAGAATTGTTTAGTTGTTCGTCGTATAAGGCCTTGCCAACGCATATCTGGATTCGTTTGCAAACATTTTGTTGCGGTTAGGCCTTGCGTCGACACGTTCCGGCGAAAACGCACACTGTAACCCCAAACAATCATAAAAAGTCTCGTCTAACATTTCTGAGATACTCTCCGCCCACTCGCCCGCCATAAATCTATTAGTTAAAGTGTCTCCATTATCGACCAAAATTATATAATTTAAGTCGTCATCAGTCTTCTGTCTAATGATTACCAAAATTAGGTCAAGCTCTCTGAAGTGATATTCCTTATTAGGGGGAGGATTATGAACGGGAGAAGCTAATGCGCCGAGAGCGGGAAAGCAAGTGCGCGAGGAAAAGCGAACGCGATTAATGTCGAATGGGCGAAAATGACGCGCCTGCAAAAAAAAACCGTATGTCGTTGCATCTTTGCCCCCCCCCCCCCTTATCTGCGCCTATTGAAATAACAATCAATCAGCGATTAATAAACGCAACTAATTGATTTTCCCTGTGATAGATCTGGTTTCATAACATTGAAATTATGCGTATTCACGTGTGTTTGATATGTCCGAAACACAAAAAAAGTTAGTTGAAAATATGTAGAATATGTAAAACCAATTTAAAAGCCGGAAATGGAAGAAAACTTTCTTTTGAGAATTTGTTTCGCCGTGAGGCAGAGAAAACAATAGAAATTAGTATTAGCCAAACCGTGCGAGTCGTTGGCAGGCTCAGTTCAAGTTAGATCAAAAGGAAAGTTTGCCAGATGGGGTATGTCACCATTTTGGACGTAAGATAAGGAACGCTATGGATTTATATGATTTTGTAAAGGAAGTAGTTGCTCAGACTACAGCCACAGAACAGATTTTAAGGGGCTGTTCATATGAGCCGGGCTAGCTCGCTTTGCCGGGTTGGCTCTATTTTCCTCGGGTTCCATCTTCGCATATATTTACATCTTACATATGAGAGGCGGCAGGCTAGCCCGCCTTGTCGGGAGCTCGCCTGACAGTGGCGAGATCTCGGCATTAGATAGATAGAAACTTTATTTTCAGAGGGTAGCACAAAATAGCAAAGCTGATATACTAGTGACCCTCTACTTATCAATATAAGACTATAAATATTTACAAATAAACTACCTAAAATAAAATCTACGATATAGTTATTATAATATACAACATCTAGATTATTTACAGACTACTAAAATGACCAGTAGAACATTGTTCATGAAAAATCTTTTTCCACAAATTTCGTCTTAAAGCCTTATCGATTTTTCTTTCTTAATGAACAGAGGTAGCATATTCCAGAGTTTACAGCTGGTAACTCTGAACGTTTTTCCTCCTTCAGTTTCCCTATTAGAGAGGTTCAGATTTGCCTTCCACTACCTACACTACAGCCTTCCATCTTCCAGCCAATCAGATGAGCTTGGTCTACCCAACTGACCAATCAGATTGCTTAAAAATCAGAATAAGGTAGCAGTAGTGGTAGTGGAAGTCAAAACTAAACCTCTCTATTATATTTCGGGCAGACAACATTACCGGGCTCATGTGAATGCATCAAGTACAGCCACCGTGGGCCAGCCCGGCTAAAGCTGTGGCTGGAAATTGTATTATTACACGTCTGCATTTCGTCTAAAAAACACTTAGAAAGTCAGAACAAAGACAAATTGGTGAAATTATGATTACTGAAGCAGATTGTGGTGATTAGAATGCTATTTTGCCAAAAAAAGAAAGTATTGCAATCCCGCCATTAAACGCGGAATCTATTTATGTATGTTAAGCTGAGTCAGTCCGGTTCATATGAATGCGAAAACAAATTGGCCCGGCAAAAGCGAGCTAGCTTGGTTTATCGGACCAGCCCGGATCATATGAACAGCCTCTTAGACAATAGCGAGCGAAAAAAACGCATAAGAGGCATACAGAACGAAGCACATCAATGTCACCATAAGCATCTCTGAACACACGGGGTTTTTGCTTTGGAAATTTCCAAAGGGAACAGACATTGATGAACAAGTGTGACGCGTTCAATCAAGTACTAACCTTCGAAACTTTATCTGACTTTATATGTTGTGCTTATGGCTAATAAAAACTGCAAAAACACGTCAAACAAGCTTTTTTGCATCAAAAACTTTCAGCCGCCATTTTGTTTTCTCTTGTTGTAGGATATGAGCTAATATCCTACTAGTAGAGAGCCAATCAGAATACAGAATACTTAATATCCGATGGCAGTCTATGTATTAAAATGCATATATTCGTGTTCATAGACTGTAATGCGCCAGGCATCGGACATTTGTCCGACTGAAAGAGTAAAAAAACATTTCTCTCTGGCCAAATTTTCAATTTCTGCCCGACACTTTGTCTGGCCGAAGATTTTTGCTGCCAAGTAAAGTACCGGCAATCGAATAAATAGCGGCAAAAAACTATTGAATATTTCAGTTGTTTTCAGGTAGTGCGGTTCCATGACTGGATAAAATCCTATTGCGATCAATTTTTCATGTCCTGGCATTTTGTTTCGGTTTTTACACGATTAATTCGGACGCGAAATCCGATTCTTGGATTTACAATATAAACGCACTGCAATCTACCTACCTTTGCTTGTGTAATCATGAGGCATATTTTACCCTTAAAAGGCGATGTTTTGACCTATATTTATCACACTAGGTTTCAAATTTCGCCAAGTCCATAATGCGATATATAATACAGTCATTGCATACAGATTAAATACAGTCTACAGACCCGTATTATCGCTCTAAACTGTTTCAAACTGAAAATAAAATTTTGACAAACATTCAAAATGTGAGGCAATGGCAAGAGGTTATGAAGACAGGAGATTTCAAACGCTCGTTGATGATAGTCTACATTGTATTATATGCACAGACGTTCTGAGGGACCCAGTACAATGTCGAAGCAATGAGCATCACTTCTGTAGGAATTGTATCACGGAACATTTGAAACATTCACAGAACTGTCCAACATGTAAAGATCCCTTGACCGTCGAGACGCTGGTCAGACCTCAACGATTCCTAGCGAATACTTTGTCGCGTTTGAAAATCTCCTGCGATAATTCCGAGCGTGGTTGTCGTGCTGTCGTGGAACTTTGTTCGCTTAACACGCACCTAGCAAGATGTGAATTCAATCCTGTGCCGTGTTCAAACGATCAATGTGATGAAATAATAAGTCGACGAGATAAAGAAATTCATGAAAGTAAAGTTTGTGATTTTCGACCAGTTAAGTGTGATTACTGCAGTGAGACGGTGGTGTATAAGAACTTGATGCAGCACACATGTCCTCAGCGAAGAGAAATTCGTGAAATGAAAGAAGAAATAACTGCTTTGAAGCGTCAATTAGATAAACTGTGCACCTCTCAAGACGAAAAGCGTTCTTTTCAAGACGAATTGCGTTCTTCTCAAGACCAAATGCGTTCTTCTCAAGACCAAATGCGTTCTTCTCAAGACGAAATGCGTAAAATGATGCAAACAATGATGTCGAAAATTGAAGGAAATGTGGCCCTATCGTTGTCTTCTGAGACAAAACCTGTTTCAAGCAACATTCATAATTTGCAAGCTGAAATTGTTGTGGCTGGGGGATATGATGATAAATCCGTCGAGGTGTTCAACATGGCAACTAAAACATGGCGACTACTGTCTGAGATGAATGAATGCAGAACAGGAGCAAGTTCTGTTTTATACCAAGGTCATATGATTGTGACTGGAGGAGAGGTTTACCTAAAAGTGTCACTGAACAGTGTTGAAGAACTCAATCTCGCTCAGCATGATGGACATTGGATTAAATCGCAATTCAAATTACCATTAGAGCTCCAAGATCATGTGTGTGTGGTATATCAGAATCGCCTTCTTGTTATTGGAGGATCAACTGGATTTGTTTTTCTCGATTTACCTGTATGTGATTCGATATATGAAATTGAGCTTAGTCCTCCCTATACATCAAAGTTACTAACCAGGATGCCACGGTCAGCAACTTTTCATGGTTCTGAACTAGTGAACAACAAGATATATATCTTTGGTGGCTCTGTGTCACAGTTTGCGCGTGATGCTATAGACAATGTTCTTATGTTTGATCCAACAACCAATAACTGCACGGAGCTTCAGCCACTTCCATTTGCCGTTTCTGAGATGGCCACAATAATCTGGAAAGATAATGTGGTTGTTCTTGGCGGGAAGAACAAGGAAAGTCGCGCTCTTGATACAGTGGTATTGTATAATGTTACCACAGGCAGTCATCGTATGCTGCCCAGCATGAACCAGAAGCGATATGGCTGCACAGCAGTGATCATTGGTGATAACACTGTGGTGATGGGCGGGCGTGGTGATGATCGCAAAGTACTTAATTCTGTCGAATGTTATAATTTTGACACGAACACCTGGACAGAGTTTCCTGCCATGACTAAAGCTAGAGCCTTTGCTACAGCTGTTGTAAAATATTGCTGACAATATATTGTAACACCTAAAGAGACCTGTATTATCCTTGTATAGAAAGAAAAATAAAACTTGGTCAAAACGTCGGGCTATCATGAAGCATAAATTATGTATTTTGCAAACATTAACCTCCTTGCTCACCTCCTCACCCAATTCCCCCCCCCCCCGAGCTACAATCATGGAATAATTAATAGGGACAACTTCTGTCAATGCGTTCGTATTTCCGACATTATTATATTGATGAGCACGATCAAGGCTTATTTTAAATTTTTCGTTCTCCCCCCCTCCCCCACCTTACAATGTTGGTTGCTTGCCAAGGAAAGCCAAGAACAACCAAGGACACAACATTGTAGCGGGGGGGGGGGGGGAGGAGGAAAGGAGTGCAAATTTTTATTTGGATTTAAGGGGGTTTTTTAATGTCCCAATTGAACTGTTCCTTGATTGTAGGGTTGGTGGCTGGGCTTTCTCCTGAATTACAAAATTTTCGCTGGGGATGCTCCCGGAGACCCTTGTAGATCTCGTGCTTTTAATGTCGCATATATAATGTTGCACCAGTCCTAAAACTCTTGGCGGTCAAAGTCGAGGTCAGTGGCGAAGCCAGCCCGACATTTGGTCATGCAAATGCAAATTTTTCTGTGTTTTTGACCGTATAAGGAGGCAATTTCTAAAGAAATGAATAACGATAATGATTTAAATTTGCATAGCATGACCAAATTGTCGGGCTGGCTTCGCTACTGGTCGAGCTGTTTTTCATTGACAAGTTTTACATGCCCGTATTCACAGGCCAGAATTTAACAATTTTTCCTTGACAAGTAGCCTTGTTTAATAATAATAATGATAATAGTAATGGGCCCCCCGATAATATTTAATAATATTTAAGCTCCAGGAAGCTCCACTGGCCGAAGTGTTTTTTCCGGGAGGACTATATATATAATTTATAACCGTTTTAGATACTGTCCATGATATTGTCAACCGTGGAGGTCGCTGTTTAATTCCTGTGTTTGCTCTGGGCCGAGCTCAAGAACTGTTGCTGATTCTAGGTAAAGAAAGAGCAAAGTTTCACAAACAAAAAATGCTAATAATTAAAATTCAAAAAAGCTTCAAAAACTCAATAATTCTGGAGGAAACCACAAATCGTAAAGCAATCTTTATATGTGATCCACGTAATCCACACAAAACTTCCGCTTTGACTGTCTTTGAAATGTTACAATGGTATTCAGCTGTTCACGTAATTGCACTGACGTTTGGCAAAAGATATTTGATAATGATTGTGCCACTGTGATTGATGTGTACAGTTGACTGGAACGCGTTACTGGCATAAGAGTAGTTTGTTGACAAAAGGAATAAATCATCCGTGAGATATCTCGGACATGGTCGAATGGTATTTAGATCTTAAAAATTTTTAGTAACGTGCATAATAATTGCTTAGTCCTAGTTGCTGACACTAGAACCCGTTTTATTTTAGATGAATACTGGCAAAATCATCCAGAACTGCACGAGATACCAATCTATTACGCTTCATCCTTGGCTAAGAAATGCATGTCAGGTAATGTTTCTCTTCTGTCGAGGTAATCGCGCCATTCGCGAAAGGAAATAAGCGAAACGAATGGTACAAAACTTCAGTATCATTAAAAGCCCTTTGAATTTGAAGCCGTTGAAAATCATTACAGTAACAGTAAAGCCTTGCAGCTGCTTCAGTTCTTACCCAACAGCCAGTTGTAACAAGTCTACCGACACCTTGCAATTGATTGTCAAAAAAATTTATCTGCAGGCTTGCTGCAAGGTGGTACAACAAGTTGTAACAAGCCTGGGTTTAACAGACTTGCTGCAGCTTGGTGAAATTGACAAGTTTCTTGTCAGTTTCTTGTCGTTGACTAAGTCCTGTTAGCAACGGCGCAGGTGAACATCAGGACAAATATACGCATGCTGTAATGCTAAAAATTTAAGACTGCCGCAAAGTAGGTCGACAAACCGTCGTTGAATTTTCACATAGTTCATTGCATAAATCTTTTTGTGCGTTTAGTTTATCAAACGTATATTGAAGCGATGAATGAAAGAATCAGGAAACAGGTATTTATTTTTTTCCCTAAAGACACATGATGGTTACAACATAATGATTGGACTAACTTTACTACGTGCCTTTTTCCTAAAACTTTCTCTTTCTAACTGTTTGCAAATTGTGATTTCAGATTTCTATATCGAATCCATTTGTATTCAAGCATATTTCCAATTTAAAGGTAAAAATTTGTAGAATAGAGATTTTCGTTCCGCTTTTCATCCATCCACAAAGCTTGTTAGCACAAGTTCCATGCGCCTGTACAGACAGAATATCTTTTGGGGAAGAGGTTGGAGAGTACGCACGGGGCGGAAAGAAAGGAAAGTCTGTGGACCGTATTGATAATTGGGCTCCCACCCCCTCCCATGCCCCTCTCGCATAAAATGAATTAGTAATTGCTCTCGTTGCGTGAAAGCGTGTAATTTATGCAGGCAAGGCAGCAGCCAATTAGAAACATTGTCGATAATGCAGACTGGCGAAACAACCCCCTCTTTCTCGCTCGAGAGACAGACCCCTAATTCCTGCCCCAAAAGCGTGTACAAGCAGGCTAAAGATGTCGTGAAGTCGAGATATTCACCAGCATAATTGTCCTATGTCCTATGATGTCATGTGATTACCCATATTGTTCTTTGATGTTCTATATTATCCTGTAATGATCGACGATGCCCTGTGATTCTGTAGAGTATGGAACAGTTTGATGATATCGGTCCTTCAATAGTCATGGCCAGTCCTGGCATGATGCAGGTCTGTTAACATTCATCAATACCTTATTTTTATTTACTTATTTATTAATTTCTGCGAGGCTTGCGTCCTTTTAGCGTCAGAGCAAGCGCCTTATGTGAAAAGAGTTAGTCAATGTTGTGTCGAAAGTTGTGGGTTTTCTCCACGTACTCTTGTGTCCTCCCACAGGAAATGTTGACAGGGTGGGTTGAGATTAGACCTTCCTGTTCCATGACGAGTTTTAACAAGTCTGTTCAAAAGCTGTTGACTTCAGAGTGTTTGTAACTAGTTGTTGGAGCAAGTTTGGAAGAAGCATGTGGGTTTATCACATTGTAACAAGGTTGACAACATAAAACTGTACAAATATTGTTATATCAATGCTGCCACAAGTTGTTAGGGCAACCTTGTAACAAATCTGAAAGCTCGATTAAATTCGATCAAAGTTGTTAGCAGCTTGTTCCAGATGTCAGCTGATCCTGCCATCGTAGCTGTGCCCTGTGAGCTGTGCCATGTGTCATAAAGTGATTCCATGAGGCGCCTTTGACAGACTGAATTACATTCTTGTTACTTTCTGTTCGTCGTCTTTGTAGAGTGGTTTGTCACGTGAATTGTTCGAGCTGTGGTGTGCCGACCGTCGAAATGGCGTCATCATTGCTGGCTACTGCGTGGAGGGAACTTTGGCTAAAGTGAGTTGAAATGCTATTTTAAAGCTTGTTACTCTGAATGTCGCCACAGGATTGATTGGAAGATTGATTCTAATGAGGATATTGAACGCGCAAGGGTAAAATTACTTAAAGCAAATAAATGCTTGTATGTTATAAGAACATTGCGAAGTGAGGATGCTCATCAGGAAGAAGTAAATAAGCTTTTTACCTGCTTATCCTCTAAACATGATTTTACTTAAAAAATTCAGTTTAGTATAATTTAAAAAAACAGAGTAGTATTTCTCCCTAGATTAATACAAGTAGATTTAAAAACACTTTTTAAGTAGACTTATTTTTAAATATAATTTATAGATTAGTAATTTAATTTAATGTGACTCGAAGATTGATCGGTTGTAACTTTAAAATACGTATTTTTAATATGGGTTTGACTAGATACCAACATATGTTACATTATCAAACAGTAGCAAGGTTGAGAACACGACACTGTAAGAATACTGTTATATCAATGCTGCAACAGGTTGTTACGACAATTTCAGAACCATCCTCAGAGTGTGATAATCCCATCATGGGATTCGCCGATTACTAAAGTTGGACCGTAAATTATCTTATGTAAGATCGTAAATTTCTCTTTAAGACTCTTATGACAGAACCGGAAGAAGTGCCAACAATGTCAGGACAAAAACTTCCAAGGAAATGTTCAGTGGGTATGCTATAATGTTCTCTGTTTCTACACAGTAAGGGCTTGTTACTTTGCAGTCATCAAGCTGATATCTAAGAGACCTGGATCAAGTCCGTCTCTTTAGAGGGTACGTGGAACGCGGGAAAGTTTGAGGAAGAGACGATTTTGTCAACCAAACTGAACTAAACCAAACACGAAATCGAAGAAAGACATTATCCTACACATTAGCAAGATTCATTATTAATTCCGTTCAATTGTGATTGGTATAAATATAGCAATTTGGTTATGACGAATTACCGACCGAAAAACAGGTCGGTAAATTTCGCGCGCTTGCAGGTAAGCAAAGTCCGTCTCTCCCCAAGCTTTCCCGCGTTATTTCGATTCCTCGGACCGTACAGAAAGACGGACTTGATCCAAGTCTAGCTGATATCAGGATGCGTTCACATCGCTTACTTCGGCTTGATGAGAAGTCTGCTACAAGTTGTTAACAGGCTTGATGCAAGTTGATTGTCAAGACTTTTTCTCCACAAGCATTACGTAAGTTGTTTCAACAAGTTGCAGAAGTCTGCAAATATCAAGTTCAATGTTGCATCAAGCACAGATTTGATGTAACTTGATGTAGCCAACAGGCTTTGTGTAACTTGATTCCATCCAGCCTGTGGAATCCACAATTTGCTTTAAGAACGAAGAAATGCCCCAAAATGCCCCCCATCGCACCTCATACAGCACGCGCTAAAACATACTATTTATAAAAGATACTATTTTAAATACATGTCTAATTATTACGGTAAATAGATTCACTTTAGTTCACCTCCCCTATTCAGCCTGTAGTAGGCCTAGTTGCTTAATGCGAAGTGGCTTTCGGTAATTGCGCGTTCTGAGGACGTGAAATTAAATTTTAATCCAAGCCCTAAATCTAATCAAATCTTTAAATCTTCAATCCATCAACGTTAAAACATGACAAATAAAAATTTGGTTAGGGTTTGGGTTTGGGTTAGGGTTAGGGTTAGGGCTTGGACTTGGGTTAAGATTTATATTAGCCATACTGAGAACACGGAATTATTACCGAAATTTTCTTCAGATATAAACGTCATCCGAACTGGGCAGGTAGCCCCGCACTAATGATTCTATTCCCTTTACATTTTTTTAATTCTGTTTCTAGATTACATATCATTTTCTGCCCATACTGATTACGAACAAACTAGCGAGTTTATCAGGATACTTGAACCACCACATATTGTAAGTGTCTCGATTGGAAAATATTTCTCACGTCATTAAAGATCGAGATTGCCTTATTTTCACATCTTTCGGACTGTTACGAGATGAAACTCTGGTTTGTGTTGATTCATAAGCATGGCAAATCAAGAAAGTGTTAGATGTTATAAACAACGGAAACAGGTATTTCTCCGGGGTATCCAAACACGATGTCGAGAATTCGCATCAAGTCACAATATCACAAGTGATTTTAGAATATAGAAAGATTATATTTAAACCAACATAAACCAAATTAATTGTTCAAATTAATAGAATAGTAGAATAATAGAATGTTCTGCCTTGTGTCCCAGTTAACGTAATGTTCCCAATATATATTCCGCTGTTTTTCAATCGGTTAGACTTTCCCTTACTCGCTCACAGTCACACTTCTCTCTCGAATCTCTTTTTTCACTCACTCAACTCGCACCCATTCTCCCCAATCTTTCTCCCCTTCGTGCGTCATACATGTCAACATTATTAATTAGATATATATCGTCAGTCAGTTCCGACAACGAGAAAGTAAACGTGAAAAGAGTGTTTCTGTGCATTGTTTTCGAGTGTTTGTTGGATCTCCCGGTGAAACACTCGCTGGAGTTGTTTATATCGCTTCTCAGATTTGTCCAGTATACATATCCAGGCTTAAAGGGAAATAGCAACAAAATTTTTTTATCGTCTTATTTGAAAGAGTCTCCAAAACAATATATAGAAGTCCATTACAGAATTTTTATATTTGCCTTATTTGGTGAGATATTTTGACTTGAAATCTTTAGTCGTCTGCCATCTTGGATATTTGTAGATATGCACGATACGTCACAACTGGGATTACGCGATTTTTTTTTCTTACGACACAATGGTTAATATGCTCTCATAACCGCATGTACGGCAAGTGTTTCGGATTTCAGCACGGACTAGGAAGATTTCAAACAATATTTGATTGTTGGTAGCTATTTAGGAGGATTTTCGACAGGCTTATCCCTGTTGTGACGTCACCAAAACATTGTTAATGAGGTGAAAATTTAATCCAAGATGGCGGACAGTTTGCTGATTTAGGTGAGAATATCTTCCGAAGTAAAACAGATATAAAAATTTTGCAATAGACTTCTATTTCATGTTGTAGAGTCTCTTTCAAATGAGACAATAAAATTTTTTGTTGCCATTTCCCTTTAAGCCTGTCTTGCACGGTGAGCCATCAGCTGAGATACACAGCAAAAAATGAACAACCTATTCTGGCCTGATGAAAACAACATTGAACAATGTTTTGCTGCCCACAATGTTCAAGGTTGTCAACAATATTGTTCAGCATTGTTACACGTGATTGCAGGCTAGTTCAGGCTCAACAATACTGAAGAATATTGTTGACAACCATGAACAATGGGCGCAGCAAAACATTGTTCAATGCTGTTTTCATCAGGCCAGAACAGGTTGTTCGTTTTTTGCTGTGTAACAGGCACGATTAACTATTGCTCAGCCTATAGTATAGCTCACCGTATGCGGGTAGATTTTTACTGAATCTTGGGCCGTTGCGTGATACGCGAGAAAAGGTTGCTTGAGACAATACTTAATAGAGCTAGATGGTTTGCAAACTTATTACAACTACAATATTTAACAGTTATTCTACGAACTCGAGTCGTATATGAGCTGATAGGCGATGAGGTGCGTAGCACCGAGTCGGATATCGCTCATATACGACGAGAGTGAGTAGAATAACTGTTTTATTATATAAACAACAACTGCTACCAAAAAACTTCTTAGTGCAGTTATATTTTACTAGTGTCATCTATCGAAAAAATGTCGAGGAGAATCCCATCAGCATAGACGTTTTTCTAAAAAGATGCCCATAACTTTTGTACCGTTACAAGTACTGTTTCAGCTCTGTATGATAAGATTTTTTTATTTTAAGGTATTAGTTCATGGTGAACACACTGAGATGGGCCGGCTGAAAGCTGCCATCATACGAGAATATGAAGATAAAGTATGGGCTTATGACTGTACAGATTATAAATAACACTAGGGAGGGCATCGTAATCTTTTTCAGTGAAAACAAAAGAGAACGCGGCGATTGGGGGTGGAGCAAATTCTGGTCCCGGATTTATGGGCAAGTGTCTATTGGCTGAACTAATGCTTCTTTAGCAACCACCTTGGTAACAGCAGAAGTCCGTATGAGATGTCTTCCTCGCCGTTGTTTGGCGGCAAAATAGTACTTGTTGTTTTGCTTAGTTGTTTTGATTATTTTAGATAATCTGGAATGATATTTTAAATATCTTTTACGTGAGAAAGTAGAAAAACTGGTAATAATTCCGTGTTCTCAGTACGCGAAATTAAATTTTAATCCAAGCCCTAAATCTAACCAAATCTTCAATCCATCAAAGTTAAAATATGACCAATAAAACGCTGGTTAGGATTAGGGTTTGGGTTAGGGCTTGGATTAAGATTTATATGAGAACACGGAATTATTACCGAAAAACTCGTCTAAAACGATTTTTTGTCTGGGACATCGTGAATGAGTGAAAATCCGGGAATTTGCCCCCCAAACACCGCGTTACCCAATTTTACCCTTGATGCCACCCCCCCCCCCTCCCTCTTGTGTTATATATACTCTATGATTATGACTGCGATGTATAATAAACAAATTATTACATTTGGTTTTTGTGCGCGAAATCAACAAGGCCTGGATCTAATTGTTTACTATTCTGTTGCTTCCAGGGCACGCATATTGATGTCTATAATCCCGCAAACTGTCAGAGTGTGGAACTGTATTTCAGAGGAGAAAAGATGGCCAAGGTACTGAATATGATTAGTGTTGCTATTCTCAGTGTACAGACATGCTCGTGCGGAGCACTCGTAAAAACATCACTGATAAAGAACAACCACTCATTTGTTTAACTTACTTCAAAAACTCATTAATTATTCATGAACTAATTATCCAATATCCAGTGCTAAATAAGTCACGTGCATGCCTCTTTATACCTGCTAGAGAACACTTCATTATGCAATAATACAAAAGATGATTGTCATGCAAATTATATTAAACAATTTGATATAAGGATTTTTATATAAAGATTTGGCTTTGTTATGCAACTGTTTTTGAAGCCATTTAATACACTCGTATGTCGTGTTTTATTAGGTACAATGCCATTTCGCTCGTGTCTTTATACCTAATAAAACACTCCTGCTCGTGTTTTAAAATAGCACATAAAGTCTTATTCGGCCGTTCTTTATTAAAATCTTCTTTATCAATTCGCATCATTTTGGTTTCTTGACACGTGATATGAGCTTTCGTTTAAGCGTGCATGATACTTACCTAGGCCTGCCTGTGCTGAAAACGTTCACATTTCCTATTAATTACCTTGACAAACTGTATCTAATAAGTTGTATGTTTCCATAGTGAATATCAATCAAAGTCTAATTTTGTGGAAACACCACGTAAATTTACTATCGCACAGCTTTCTATCCGTAAGCTCGGATCTATGAAATTCTATCTATTATCAATGGTAGTGTTACATATGCGTATTCTTGTTGGACTTGTTATAAAGAACATTCTGTTTCTTAGGTGATGGGTTCCTTGGCATCAGAGCCACCTTCACATGGAAAGAAAATTTCGGGCCTGCTCATCAAACGTGGTTTTAATAATTATCATTTGATCGCTCCTGAAGATCTGCCAAGTATGAATTTTGTTATTATCTGTTTTCATAGTTCTTTAGAGGTCCAGTAAACTAACTTTATTTATACTGGATAGCTCTATCAGTTCTAAACTGTTCTTCCTAGAGGTCCAGTAAGAATCATCTCTTATTGATCTAGTGTTATTACAGGAAGAAACCTAAACTAAACTAACTTTATTTATACTGGATAGCTCTATCAGTTCTAAACTGTTCTTCCTAGAGGTCCAGTAAGAATCATCTCTTATTGATCTAGTGTTATTACAGGAAGAAACCTAAACTAAACTAACTTTATTTATACTGGATAGCTCTATCAGTTCTAAACTGTTCTTCCTAGAGGTCCAGTAAGGATCATCTCTTATTGATTCAGTGTTACTACAGGAGGAAACCTTAACTAAACTAACTTTATTTATACTGGATAGCTCCGTCAGTTCTAAAGTGTTCTTGCTAGAGGTCCAGTAAGAATCATCTCTTATTAATCTAGTGTTATTAGTAACAGGAAGAAACCTAAACTAAACTAACTTTATTTATTCTGGATAGCTCTGTCAGTTCCAAACTGTTTTTCCTAGAGGTCCAGTAAGGATCACCTCTTATTGATCTAGTGTTACTACAGGAGGAAACCTTAACTAAACTAACTTTATTTATACTGGATAGCTCTGTCAGTTCTAAACTGTTCTTCCTAGAGGTCCGGTAAGGATCATCTCTTATTGATCCAGTATTACTACAGGAAAAAACCTAAGCTAACTAAACTATATTTGTACTGGATAGCTCTAAACTGTTCTATCTGTACTGGATAGTTTTAAACTGCTCTTCATAAAGGTCCAGTAAGGATCGTCTCTTTTTTAATTTGGTGTTACTACAGGAGGAAATCTAAACTAAACTAACTTTATTTATACTTGATAGCTCGATCAGTTCTAAAGTGTTCTTCCTAGAGGTCCAGTAAGGATCATCTCTTATTGATCCAGTATTACTACAGGAAAAAACCTAAGCTAACTAAACTATATTTGTACTGGATAGCTCTAAACTGTTCTATCTATACTGGATAGTTCTAAACTGCTCTTCATAAAGGTCCAGTAAGGATCGTCTCTTTTTTAATTTGGTGTTACTACAGGAGGAGATCTAAACTAAACTAACTTTATTTATACTTGATAGCTCGATCAGTTCTAAAGTGTTCTTCCTAGAGGTCCAGTAAGGATCATCTCTTATTGATCCAGTATTACTACAGGAAAAAACCTAAGCTAACTAAACTATATTTGTACTGGATAGCTCTAAACTGTTCTATCTATACTGGATAGTTCTAAACTGCTCTTCATAAAGGTCCAGTAAGGATCGTCTCTTTTTTAATTTGGTGTTACTACAGGAGGAAATCTAAACTAAACTAACTTTATTTATACTTGGTAGCTCGATCAGTTCTAAAGTGTTCTTCCTAGAGGTCCAGTAAGGATCATCTCTTAATGATCCAGTGTTACTACAGGGGGAACCTAACTAAACTAACTTTATTTATACTGGATAGCTCTATCAGTTCTAAACTGTTCTTCCTAGAGGTCCAGTAAGGATCATCTCTTATTGATCCAGTGTTACTACAGGAGGAAATCTAAACTAAACTAACTTTATTTGCACTTGAAAGCTCGATCAGTTCCAAATATACAGTAAGAATCATCTTTTATTGATCCAGTGTTACTGCGGAAACGATCTGTCTTGTACAAGAAAATGTCGCTAGATTTGACAATGTAAATTTACACTTTTTCTCTCCAGATTACACAGACCTGGCTACAAGCACTGTTAGTCAGGTAGATACTAAAAATGCCTACGTGATTTTATCAGACATTGCGCAGGCCATGTGCTGGCACTACTGGCAAAGCTTATGTGAATTAAAATTTTTGTAATTTCTAAAAAGAAAACAAGAGAACCACTAACAACAGTTGCTTGTTTACTACAATGCTTCTAGAGACAGATAGTGTCCTATCATGGGAACTTCTCGTTGCTTCATCACTGCCTGCAGCAGTTAACTGGAGACATTGAACAGTTCAGCAGCCAAGGAAAGTCCTGTCTCAAAGTGTTTAACGCTGTAACTTTGATTCAAGGAAAAGATTCTGTTACTATTGAGGTATGTTGAACTGAACTATTCAGGGCAAGTAAAACACTGATTCCCTTGAAACCCTTCATGTTCAAATTAGCCGCTGCAATTTGACAGACGTTGCGAAATATATAAAGTGAATGTAATTCCGAATAAGGAGTGCATATTACTTATACACCAGTTTGAATTAAATTGTATATCTCGAGTCAAATCAGATTCATCTTCAGCAGAGTTTGCAATCAAATCAGATTCATCTTCAGTAGAGTTTGCAATCAAATCAGATTCATCTTCAGTAGAGTTTGCAATCAAATCAGATTCATCTTCAGCAGAGTTTGCAATCAAATCAAATTCATCTTCAGTAGAGTTTGCAATCAAATCAGATTCATCTTCAGCAGAGTTTGCAATCAAATCAGATTCATCTTCAGTAGAGTTTGCAATCAAATCAGATTCATCTTCAGCAGAGTTTGCAATCAAATCAGATTCATCTTCAGCAGAGTTTGCAATCAAATCAGATTCATCTTCAGCAGAGTTTGCAATCAAATCAGATTCATCTTCAGTAGAGTTTGCAATCAAATCAGATTCATCTTCAGCAGAGTTTATAACGCCATTCTTACAAACTCTGCTGAAGATGAATCTGATTTGATTCGAAATATACAGTTTAATTCAAACTTGTATATAATTAACATGCACTCCTTATTCGGAATTACATTCATTTTATATTTGCTGAAATTATCAGCCGGAAAAGGATGTTGCGAAATATCTCATGCCTGATTGTTTTTCAGATTATGCGTTTTGTCTTTACAGTAGACGAATAATATAGAAGGACGCATTATGCGCCCAGACGTGTCCCGAATGCGTCTCTAGTACGGTATAAAAACGGCCATTTTAAGAAATCTTCAGTTGAAGACGTGAGCTACATGTTTGAGAAGAGTTTTACAAAACCGAATTTAAAACTTCACCGGTTGTTTGCAATAGGCAAGAGTTGTATACAAGTCGTGAAAATATGTGGTTTGCCGTTGTTCACAACACGAGAACCGCGTGTCAAATATATACTGGACAATTCGCATTATGGACTAACATTTGATGTAGGCGAATTGCAAAGTTTGGTTGCGAAATGTTGTAGAGTACGGAAAATATAGCCCTGCGAAGATTATAAATTTTGTATTTATACAAAACGCGCGGGAAAAGTTATACAAAACCATGAACGCTATAAGATGTGAGAAATTATTAAACGGCTGCGATTACAGTTGAATAGCGTCAGCCGTGCGTCTGTCATGTTATAGATCACGGTTTTCGGCAAATGAAAAGTAACTAAGAACTCTGATCACTGTATAAAATTAATAGAAATCATTATTATTGAAAGTTTTGACTGGTTAAGAGCGATGAATCAAATCGTCAAATCCGTTCGGGAGTTGCCCAAATTTGGTGTTATGACATCACCATAGAATATTGAAAAAACTTATTCGACGTTATGACGTCAACTAATTTATGCAAATTGCGGGAAAATAGAAATGCTTCTTCAATAGATTGCAAGCAAGGCAGACGTTAATTCTGAGTCTATATATAATTAGAAATAAATAATTTAACAGTTATTGAATTCGGTTATCGTAGGATATGAGGAATTATCAAGACAGAGATTTGTGTTATCTGCCTCAGCCTCCGGTTTCGGCAAACAACACAAATCTTAATAATTCCTCATATCCTACTCGACCTCATTCAATAATTGTTTAATATTACACGAACGTATACTTTCGTGGATTCGTATATTTTCAAAAGTTGTCAATACCTTTAAAACACGATTGTGCTTTGCTTTCTGTTTCCTAGTTACACAGCCAAAAATGAACAACCTGTTCTGGCATGATGAAAACAGGCTTGAACAATGTTTTGCTGCCCACATTGTCCATGGTTGTCAGCAATGTTGTTCAACATTGTTACACCTGATTGCAGGCTAATTCAGGCTCAAAACTTGTTCAGTATTGTTGACAACATTGAGCAATGCTGTTTTCATCAGGCCCGAACAGGTTGTTTATTTTTTGGCTAGTTAACATAAGGTTCTATTTTTTCTTCTGCTGTTTCAGTGGGTTGCTAATGCAGTGAATGATATGTACGCAGACGCAGTACTGACCGTCATTCTCGAGGTGGAGTCCAACCCAGCTGCCGTGCAGAGTAAGTGCTGATCTATTTAATTCTACCCTCATGAGGTACATGGAATGCTTAACAAATTCTATATTCCATTTGAAAAAAGAATTATCAGGAGTCGGATGAACGCAAGATGGTTAGCGTTATCCACCGGATAGTGGCGATCCAGGGGCTTCGGTGGTGTAGTGGTCAGACCACTCGCCTTCCACCTCTAAAGTTCCGAGTGTGCAGTCCTCATATGAAAAGAGTTAATCAACGCTCTGTCGAAAGTCGTGGGTTTTCTCCGGGTACTCCCGTCTCCTCCCGCAGGGAAAGTTGACAGGGTGGGATAGGTAATACGGACCCACAGTAATTGGCTCACGCTGTTGTGGTGACCCTGCCCTTGTGGCGAAGTTGATAAATTAAATTTTAAAAAAATAGTGATTTTTTCAATTTCCGCAAAAAGGCATAAAAGCGAGGAAACAGGGATTTCGGAACCCCTAGATGAAAGTACTGACTTCAATTCGAAAATGCTGAAGTTTTATATTGTAATTACCAATTGCTGGACATGTTTAGAAAGTTTGAGAAAATCACTATCCAGTAGATAGAGCTGTTCACCTTTTGTACAACCCACTCCAGAGGGTTATTAGAGAGCTTAAGCAAGCGACGTTTTTGTCAACACGGACGGCAGCAGGAAATGAGTTGCATCGTTATAGATGGCGAATGATGGCGTCAGCCGTTCTTGTTTGAAATCACGAACGTGAAAGTTGACTGACTGCCGTTGTTGATTTCAAAAAAGAACGCCTGACGCCATCATTCGCCATCAATAACGACGCAACTTACTTCTGGCTGCCGTCGGTGTTAACAAAAACGTCCCTTGCTTAAGCTCTCTATTGTCCAGGTTTTTGTGAAAATCTACATATATATACATATTTCATCACGCACCTACAGTATTTTTGCATAAACAACCAATAGCTGAATGTTGAGCTCTTTGTGCATAACGGGAACGATTTGCCAAACTAGAGATATCACTATTGGTTGATGTGAAATAAATACGAACGGGTAACACATGTGACGAAAAAGGAGCCGCATTTTGTATAAACTTCACTACGCTTCACTGTGTTTTTTCCGAGGCTCCGAACCATGTATTTTATTAACTGTGGAACGAACAAACTCTTTAATTTTATTATATAAAGTATAGCGTTTTATAGGGATTTCGGGCACTGATGAACTGATAATCTCACATGTGAGATTATATATGATAATTTTATATGTGAAAATTATCGCTTTTCAATCAATCATCAATCATAGCTTGTGGATATTTTATATTGCTAGAAAAGACTGTTTATATAAAAGTTATTAAAGGTATTATATAAAAGTTTATATAATAAACAGAAAAATACACGAGTGCTTGAAATATACCAGAATTATTTCTTGTGTTGAACATAATATTTCTCATTCGTTCCCTGCACTCCCTCGTGAGATATCATGTTGAACACTCGAAATAAAGCTGGTATTTCCGCGCACCATACATTCTCTATACACACAACCACGAAACGGTTTTAAAGAGATTTTGAAAAATTGATATCATTAAGTTTATTTGTTTATTTATTTATTAACCTTTGCCGCAAATGATAATACCAATAACATGGATACAATGCGATACAACACAACACAATCCGTTGCAATACAATATTGCTACACAGGGTGATTAATAATAATTTTGATGCATAATCACCATGCAAACATACAAATAGGAACATACTGCACAATGTGATTAATAATAACTTTTATTCATGATCACCACGCAAACATACAATTAGGAACTTACTAGACAAGGTGATAGATAGGCTTGCTACACAAAGGAACACCACAAACAGTTAAAACCAATTACTGTTGGCCCTTCGAACGTATACACATATAATTGCATACAGATATAAAGAATGTTGTACAGAAATGGCAGTGTTACGACACAAACGTTTAAGAAACGGGGACAAACAATCACTTGGTTTTATTTTAGTGACAAGTTGTAAGAGAGGCGAAACTGGAGTTTTTAAACAAAGGTAAGCAGAAGTCGCTCTTTGAAATACTGAATCATCGACAATATTCCTCATCAATATCGTTGACAACTGTGGACAATGGGGCAGCAAAGCATTGTGCAATTTTGTGATGCTGCAAGCTCGATTCATACTATCGTGTATACGAATCGTATGCGGTTTACTAAACTCTGCAGTACATGAGGGTTATTGGCTGAGCAAAAGTTACTCGTGGATGTGAGCTCAGCCTAAATCTCACTGTATGTGGGTGAATTTTACTCAGTTTTATGCGTCATGCAACCTTATCTGGCCGATGAAACATGTTTGATAACGAGCATCATAAAAATTCATACCGAAGGTGTATAGGTAGTTTGAAACGAACTCTAACGTCATTCTTGTTCCATGCGTGGGACCGGAGATGTAACTTTGCGTCACAGTTTGAGACGCAGATACTCGAATCTATTGTGCCAAGATGCAGGCTCCTCTTCCCTTCCACAGAGAGCCTGCTCGCAGGCTATTAAGACATCTTATAATAAGGCCCGTGGCGGCCATCTTGGCGTGTCCTCATCTACATCTACATCTACATATAATTAAGTCGGTAAAATCTACAAATGATATCACACCAACTATATAAAACTAAAATATCTATGATGTACGGTATATAAATATTCTAAAAAAAATTCAGATACATAGGATAAAATACATTGGTTCTGATTGTCTACTAGGTATTCCAATAGTAGACAATTTAATGTAGACAAAATAATATTCTTATTAGTTATTTACAAGCAACACAAAATCAAACAGCCTTCTCTTACAATTTCAATTTCATGCTTTGTTTATGAACTGCAGTTACTCTATTCAGTTTATGATCAGTGTCTTTGACTGTTGTAATATCCGGAAACAATTACCCCATATACAGTTCCTTAAATCTACGTCTTACTAATAAGTGCATTTATTCTTAAGAGGGACAAAACCGGAGCACCCGGGGAAAAACCCTCGCAGCACAGTGGCGATCAACTGTGTCAAATAACACACATGAGATGGCAAGACCTGGTCTTATACTCCCATAAAAATGCGTAAATTGTTGCCGGTTTGCAAACAAGTGATCCTAATCTGTTCATAATAGCCAACAAGCGGTGTTTGCGATGCTTGCTTTCAGTTGGTATAACAAGTTTAGGACAATTGTTCAAAGCCTCTTTTAACACATTGGTTTGAGAGACGTCACCCCCCCCCCCCGTGCTAACTATATAAGCAATGTGACCGAGGATATGTAAGCCTGTTTTATACACCAAAGACGATATTACCACAATTTGGGAACATAGAACAGGGGGGTTGGTTGCCACTGTTGGTCACTGAGGGGCCACCCCCCCCCCCCATTCTTTATTCTCAAAGTGTTGTAAAAAACGTCACTGGTGTATAAAACAGGCTTACATATTTTCTGTCGCGTTTATATATTTAGCGGGGGGGGGGGGTTGATGCCTCTCAACCAATCAGAGGCCTTGAAATTGTCAGCAAGCTTGATGGGACTTTCAGACTTGTTACAAGGTTGTTTTATAATATATGCCTGATACAGTCATAATATAAAAAGAATGTTACCAGGTGAACCACATAATGTAGTAGTAACAATATTGTTGTATCATGACTGTATCAGTCTTGTTGGAGCAGCCTTGTAACAAATCTGATAGTCCCGTCAAGCTTGTCACAAGTTGTCAACAGCTTGTTGATGGCTTGTCGACAGATTTGGCGTTTTTGCAACCGTAGGAGTTTTAACTATTTCAGTAATGTGACGAACACACTGACCGCCATCTGCGCCCTATTAATAATTAATTAAGTGCAGTTTACAAAAATAGGCTTTGCTTAAGCGTCGTTCACATTCATCGTAAAAGGTCGGCGGCATTTTTGCCAACGATAATCACAGACAGTGTACATCGCTAACGAATTGCGATTTGTGAGAACTAGGCTCTATTTTGTCATGGTTAATAGAAGAGATGGCGTGGAAACTTATTAGAATAAGAATGTAGCTCATTATCAAAATATGGTCAAACTTTATGCAAAAATATAGTCCTTCGTCGTCACGTGTGGGTTGTGTTTTTGCCAAATCCACCAATAGTAATTCTTGAATTGCCGAATTGTTCAAGTCGCTGATCTCTAACTTCCCTACAATACGCACGTGATAATGAGGACCTTACCCATAGAAATAATAGATATAGAATGAGTGCTCCTATCTATTTTCAGGTAAACAAGCGACGCCACGTTAAAATTCAAAATGGCCGATTTATAAGGGCAAAATTAAACTCGCCCCATTGTAATTTTCATAGACCGCTTCTCGGACCAATCCAATATGGCGGATTTACACAAGAGAATTTTTTTTCAATTTGGGTGCCGGCTAGGTTAATAAGCACGCATTCTATATCTATTATTTGTATGACCTTATTTCTGCATCAAACATAAATAATGACTTGTATTATATTGAAAACGATCTTTTCTATTAGCCATGATTTTATACGGCCTAATGTCAATGTATAGATACTAATTACAGTATAACTACATTCACATATAAGATCTATAAGAAACGAAAATTTAGTTGCACACTCACAAGTTTTAGTGGAATCACCGAATCAGTTTGGAACCGGTGGAGGGATGAGGGTGGCTTTTGAGAGAGGCGTCGGGTTTCCTGTGGATGGCAGAGGTATTTCATTCGCACGAGCAACAAGGCGTAGGTTCAAGGTCACAGCCAATGACGGGTCAGTTGGATACGAACGACCATCCCCAAATTCCTGCTCGCTCTCGTCTTCAAGGGTTGTTGCCCCGGCTCGCCAGTCTTTTTTCTTAACTTTTTCGCTCGGCTTGGCCAAGGAGATATTTCTACCACCTATTCCGCCAACATTTACATTTACTTGCAACCCGTCACGAACGCCATATTCAGTAAGCTTTATCCCTCTTTTTGCCAGTGGTTTACATCCAGGGAGCATTACCGTCACGACAGCATCGTCGAATACTTTAGAAACGATTTCCAGGAATTCAGTATCAAGGATTTCATTCGAACACGATACTGTTTGAGTTTTTGAACCTGCAGCAACGCATGTGATTTTCATATCTGCTCTCTCGGGAGTGAATGTTATTTCAATTAAGCCATTTATATCCTTACGCCATTTGTTGATGCCGGATTCTTGTGGGGCATCGCGGATTGCGAAGAATTTGAACTTCTTTTTTACTCTTGACGGTCGTTGAAACGTAAACGTTTTTTGGGGGCCAAGTATAATTGAGTTGGGGAACATATCGTAGCCGTCGATTTTAAATTTCACTAAACATCGTATGTTGTTTTCGTTCGACAAAGTTAGGCCGTATGTGGAACCACTTCTAACTTCAACAAACTCTCCCTGGCTTGTTTCAAAATGACGACCGTTTTTTATTGACACACTGAAACCATCTTTCTTAAGACAGTTTTCTGATTTCTGCTTCAATGGATATTTTGTGTCTGCGTCCTGAAATTCCTCAACCATCTCCGTCAATTTTGGTCTATCAATCGCTTCAAGGTATTCGCGAAGCTCATCTAGTTTGTCTGGACCAAGAAGCCCTTGCTCTTCCAGCGATGTAAATAGCTCGCATGGTTGATTAATTTGCTCAAGCTTTCGATCTGAAATTTCATCTTTCAGTACAAACTTGATCTGTTTCAAGTCGTCGTTCTTCAAGTTTTTGCCAAGTTGTAAAAGGAATGATCGATATTTCCTACTCTTCTGATTAGAAATTACAAACTCAGAACACATTTTGTACTCTGTAGACTCGCTGTTTCAAGCTGTATGTTTGAATCCGCGACGTGTATTTCAAATAAATGAATAAAACAATTTTACTGATATATATATGTATATGTGTTTGTCTAAAGGGCAATTCCCTCTGGCTTGTGACAGAGGGGAATTCCCTCTGGCTTGTTACAGAGGGGATTTCCAAAATGTGACACTTGATCTGAGAAGTTGACTAAGATGTACTCGGAAAGCTCCGTATTATACCGGTGACTGTATACGTATCATAAAGCAAGATTAACTGAAAAAGACATAGAAACGTTTTGGTTTGGTCAGAAATTCCTTTCCAATGAAATGTTTGATAATAGTGTGAAAAATATTGAGGTAGTTTTTGAGATTACAACTTGCTACAAAGTCATATTTCGCTGGTTCAACCTGGCAAAACGTAATGTATCAAAACAATGCGCATGCAATGTACACAAGCAGCTGTCAGCGTTTCATTTGAACATTGACTCGATGAATAGCATTATTGATGCAAATTTGAACGTAATTTGCAGCCGATCCGCACGTTGTAATCCAATAATATTACTGGTGACAACGTGTAACAATTATAGTCTGATAACTTATTGGAATTGTTATTTTATGCATATAAAATGACCCTGACCCAAACCCAAACCCTAACGGTGATAATCCCAATAATTTATTGCATACAATAATTTTATTGGGATACAACGTTCGGATGGAGTGGAATTTGTAAACAGGCAAGAAGGGGGGGGGGGGGGTAATAGGCTTAACCACATTCGATAATCCGCAAAAAATGTTTACTAAATCCAATTGGGGTAAAATCCTATTCCGTGAGGATTCTAAAATCCCTACGATTTTAAAAGCTTAAAGAAGAAGTTCCATGGTGTCCCTATGTGTCCTATCTAAACAAAATCCATAATCCGTAAGGAAAGTAAATCCATAATACGATGCGATACAGCTGCTAAATCCGCAATCTGATATATTGTCAGGATCTGCAAATCCTGCAAAAATCGCGATTGATTTGAAATCCGAATAAGTTATTTGGTTAAATCTGCCAATCCGTCAGCCTCTATACACGCCCAGGCAATCACTCAAGATGGCAATCACTCGTAATAGTCTTTGATTCTATTTTCGGGTTTCTGGTATAAATGAACATACATGTACCTAGGATTGGTAACTATTAAAAATGAAAACTTACTGTGAATTTGTGAAGTATTTTAGTGTGATGATATTTGTGCTTTTGTAGTTTTGAAGTTATTTTGAAACAATCGGCGAAACCCGAAAACAGAATCAAAGACTACTCAAGTGTGATTACTCATTTATTATTAGATATAAATTACTTGACAAACCTCGGTGTCTCGTAAGATATCTATATGATCTGAAAACACAGAGAACTACTGGCACTAGTTGGTAAATAGAATCCATTTTTCCAGCAAACTAGCAAATTTCTCATTAAGTGTAGTTTACTTCGGTTGCAAATTTCTGGTGGACTAATAATTTACTTTACTAAACATGATTACAAAGTTTCAACAAGTTTCATAAAGAAAAACAAAAGATATAAGTGATTAAAAACAGGAAATGGATTTCTATCTGGTAGCTATGCTTAGTTCCAGGCGTTTACTCACGGTCAGATCAGCTGGATAATATTTGCCAATCCTTTTTCTCTGTCATGAAATATTACCCAACGTCAAATTATTTCGACAATTTAAAAATATCATGTTAAATTCATTTTCAGATTGGTAAAACTCTTGAAAGAAACATACGGTCATGACAACGTGGCGGCGCGTGCCGACCAGATTTCTGTGCGACTTGAGGAGAACAGTGCGTTGATAAACACGAATACCAAGGTAGGGAAGTGATTGTGTAAACTGTTTTCAGGGGCTGATTGCATAAACAGTTTTCAGCCTGCATTAGGTAGACAGGGTTCGTACAAAACTTGAATGTCCTTGAATGTCCTTGAATTTGAAAACAAAAATTCAAGGCCTTGAAAGTCCTTTTATATATAAGAAAGTGCTTGAAAGTCCTTGAATGCGTCCAGCTTCAGTTTGTGGGCATTTTTTGACCGTTAAAATCAAATTGTGGTGGTTCATGACTTAAATATTATGTTTCGAATTCGTTTAAACTGCAGTTAGAGCATTATTTAACAACTCATTTTAGTCTTGAATTTCCTGATATATAGCCTTGAAAGTCCTTAAAACGTCCTTGAATTGTACTCTTATTTGCATGTACAAACCCTGGATAGATGCCCACTCAAGAATGACTAGGCAGTTGGATTCGCCTTTGCAGGGCTGGAGTAAATAGACGAGCTCGCGAGAAATTTGTGCTGCTGCAGGAACGTGTAGGTTGAAGACCTAGTAACCATATTTTAAAACTCTTAATATACCAACATCAACCTTTGAAGTTTACATAGAGCCAGTGTGCAGACAGCTTAATAAAAGTGACAAGTAATTAAGTTCGAACTAGTGTTGCCAGTGTCCATAGTGCAGTGAAAAGCACACAAAAAATACGAAGTTCTTTCACCAACTGAAACTACACAAAGGAAGTAAAATTTCAAGAGAAAATTAAACTTCTTTTCAGTGGTTGATACCTACGAATGATGGCTGTATTAGAACAATACGCGATCTCGATTTTTACATCAGGAGCATTTTCTTGGCTGCTCACAGGAAGAAAATTATGCTGGCTTTGTGAAAGTAGTTATCGTTTATGCTTTGTTCTTTTAAAAACAAATTTCTATAGTTTATTGCTTTTCATTGTTATAACCAACCACTAAGAAAGCCGGTTAGAATAGGTTGGTGGCGATCTACTGCATTCGGTTGTAGCCTGAAATACAGATTAGGGAACACTTTATATGGGCGCTACTACTTATGTCCCATGTCGCATTACGCATGTTCATTATGCAGGTTTTGGCCAGTCAATGGCATTTTCTGGCCAATACAACCGCTGAATTGGCTGTTCTGCTATTATTTTCTGGTCGGTCAATTGCATAAAAATAGGTTGGTTTTACTGTTCATTCTCTATACTGTGCCGAAAGTTATCGAACTAGATATATGACTAGATGTTTCGCCATTATTCTGGCCAGCCAATTGAATTAAACAGAGGAACATGTTGCACAGCTGAGTGGCGCTACTGTTCATTCCCTATTCTGCGCCTGAAATTAGCACAATAGACCTTTCCGGTAATTACGTCACAACTAACACTGTTTTCAACTTAGGACCACCTTAAATAGAGTAGATTTTAAGTTTATTTTTCACAGGCTATGGTCAGAGGCGCAGAACATCCTTCGTCAACACATGCTTAAAAAGAATTTTGGATTTCGACCAATAAATGAGAAAATAAGCTTAAACATGAAACCGAGGCTGAGGGGCCATGACCCTCAGCCTCGTTTTCCTGTTTAAGCTTATTCCCATGTTTAATAGTCAAAATCCCAAATTCTTTTTTATGCATGTGTTGACGAAGGATGTTCTGCGCCTCTGACCATAGCCTGTGAGAAACAAACTTAAAGTCTACTACATTTAAGGTGGTCCTAAGTTGAAAACAGTGTTGGCTGTGACGTAATTACCGGAAAGGTCTATTAAAATGCAGGATGCGACGACGCTAAACAGATCATGTTTCTAATGTTCTGATTGTATTAGAAAGTCGAACGGTTTCTATAACAAAATACCACATATTCTTGCTCGCTCGTTGCGTTCCACTACTTTCTTCTACCTGAACATGTGCTCTCCCATATCAGACCGTTGCCCGTATCGCGGTGCTAAAATATGTAAACGTTAACATAGAATTCGATGCGATGAATTCAAATGTTTTTGTTCCCACTCGTGTAAACACGTTTTGCACAAATTTGCTTACGAGTTAGGTGGCGGCGTCTTTGATCATGACTGAAGATTTTAGGAAGTATTCAGTGGTACCGCTGAAATTTTGAATGATGTGGGCTCATGAATATTCAATATGAAGGAAATAAGCGAAGGCTATTCTCTTGCATTTTTTATTCATTTTAAAGGAAAATCGGGTGAATTGTGCAAGTTCACTCCGCATATGATTTCAAAAGTTAAAGCATATTCTATGAAATGGCTTAAATTGGACGAACGAGATTCCAGAGGCGATTGCTAACATTGCATATAATTGGTTGGACCATGTCCATGAAATATTACCGCAAGAAATCGCCCGCAATGGGGGCAACGGAATTTCATTTCTAGCGTGTTTTTGAGACTACAGGCAACGGCCTATATATTATGGTATTAATGTCCATTTTCGGCGTTGTTCTATCCGTTAACATTTGGGCTATACTTTATGTAGTGCATGTTGTACTGTCAAAAATTTAAGTCAGGACAGCTTGCCAGTTATCAATTGCACGAGTTTAAAATTTCGTGACAAAATCTGCGTTGTTCCTGACGGAAAATTGTGATCAATCTCTCCGCCATATTTATCGATGAACTTCAACTTAGAATTCAAGTCCAGTTTTTCTGGAGGTACGACTCGCGGGAAAACTTCTAAATTCCCGGCGGTGTAATTTTTCATCCCATTACAGAAAGCGCAGAACGCATTTCTGTACGTGTAACCATTCGCTCCTACTACGGGAATGTGATCCTCAATCGGATATGAAAATCGATCAAAGATTTTCGATGGCGCATTCTCGCATCTTGACCTCGATTTTTCGACAGGCCAGTCACTTGGACATTTGTAAACCATCCAAGCGCCAGTTGCTCCATTCCGACAATCAGGATTCCAATTGTAATCGACACATTTCTTGACGCGTTTTGTCAACTGACACAAGTGACTTGTTTATCTGTTAATATGCTAATTATGGCTCAATTTCCTTATCAAGTTCCCGGAAGTTGTAAGAACAACGAATTTGATTGGTTGTTCTTAGTTTAGGAACTTTATATGGAAATTGAGCCCTAGATGTGCTAACTATACTAATATAGCGTGCTAACTATACTAATATAGCGAGCTAACTATACTAATATAGCGTGCTAACTATACTAATATAGCGTGCTAACTATACTAATATAGCGTGCTAACTATACTAATATAGCGTGCTAACTATACTAATATAGCGTGCTAATATGTTAACATACGGTTGGTTAAACTGGAATCAAAAGTTGTGTTAACTATGATATAATTAATAATTCAATGTTGAAAAAAAATGGTAATATATAATTTACAGAAACACATGTCTTGCGCTAGGAAATGTAAATGATGGATTCGTTTTGCAATCATACGGATTTCTTAAGAACAGTATATTGCGAAGAAATTTTTTGTCATAAAATTAGGCCCTTACAAATGCCTTTACAAGAAATGCTGGATCTCTTGAATTTGTATAACTTCCATGTTCTACATACGCTAATATACGACAAACATACTCTATATAAATATGTGCACCGTTAAGAACTCTTGTCTACTTAACAATTCGATTACGAGCTCGAGATTCCTATGCGGTGATAGCTGATGAGGGCGAAGCCCGGATCAACTATCACCGCATAGAAATAGAGAGCGAGTAATCTAATTGTTTTAGTAGAATCAGAGGTCAAACATGGAATATTCAACAAAAAATTTGATTTTTAAGCTATTTTTTAAAAGAAATCTCTGCAGGAAGATGATTGTTTCGCTACTCGCTATCTATCGAGGAATAGATAGTGAGTAGAGTAACCAATCAAATTACAGCATTTGCAATAGTTTACTAGTATGATTCTACTAATAATTATTAGAGAGTTTAAGTTCGACTTCCGATACCGACACCGAAGTTTTCACTTCCATTCCCATTTTGGTAGCGGAATTTTAAAATGTTAAGTTATGACGACAGATAAAGTTCAATCAAAACAAGCATGAAGTATGCTGTCGATATTTCATTCGAAGAAGCTTTAATTTTGCAGGCATTTGAAGAGGCAGCTTTTTTAGCATTAGAGTTAGTTGTATGTAACGAAAATGAATTTCTTGTGTTTATCCACGAAATAGATGGCCTATATCCACGACTACCGAAAGCAAGCTGACTTCGCTAGTGGCGACTTCCAATACAATTGTCCTCGTGCTTTTTTCGAGCACAGCGCATGCGCACGACCTGCTGTTGGTATCGGTATTGGTATCAGAACTCGAACTTAAACTCTCTATTTATTATATCGACTGCTTGCTTGACTTCAAAAAGCGTTGGCGAGGATTGCCGAAAATATGAGAGTGTTTCCTTATGAAGTTGTCTGCTGGCCAGCATTTTGACTCATAATGCTGTCTTGGAATGCTCTCATATTCAGCTTACGTGACTAGATGGAGCCTCAAGTCAAAAATCACACAAATATGCAAGAAGCACAGTTGTATATATGATACTAAACCTAGCTTGGTCACTACCTTGAAAACATTACCTTGAAAACATTTTATCTAACATACTTAAAACCCACTTTTACTAGATGTTTATCAAACCTCACCAAACTTTGCCTAGAGTTTGTGTTTGAGTTTTACTAAGTCAGTTCAAAAGCTGGCGTGGCGGCATAGGAACGAGTGGTTACTCCAAAGCGGATGTTAAAACGATCCTTGTAAAGTTTCCAAGTTTTCTTGTTAAATAAAAACGCCATTCCGATGTGCAAACCTTGCAGGCAGACAAAAACGACAAACAAGTATTCGAACGTCTCAACATCAGGAAAGAATACACCAAGGAATGCAAACAACCAAGGTAAGCCAACCAACGTGGCAAGCTTTGTACAGATGAGAAGATTTTGTCTTCCTTGTTTTTTATGCAAAGCTCTTCTCTCCTTCTCATGACGAGATAAACTCACAGCTGTTCGGATGAAACTGCAGGTGTTGTACAGCACTAATAAACCAAGAGGCAACAAGAATAAATACAGCTTCGCATTCGCAGTTCCCAACCAACAGTTTGTACCGTAATCCACCTCAAATGCTCCGGTTTCGTCCAAAGCGATACAAATTGCGACAAAAATGGCAGGACTTATCCACAAAACGGCCGAGTAGTTGATGAATCATCGTGAAGATGCGTTGGCGATACGACCGACAAAAGGCTTCGAGAAAACATGACAAGTGTGATAGGATATAACCGACATAGCTAGAAATGACGCCAGAAGAAGATAGTGTCCCAGTATTGCAAAAACTTTACAAGCAGTTCTTTCTTTCACGAAAGCAAAACCGACCAACCACGTGAGCTGTGATAAGAACAGAGAAAAACTTAGATTCATCAAATTCTTCCCTGGAACTGTCCTTAGTTCTTGAAATGTTGTGTAAGTTATCAAAAGAAGCACCAAACAAACTATTGAAATACTGAAACCAATTATTGTAAGAATTCCTAGTGCTCGACTTGAGGACGTCACAAAACTGGTTTCTGTTATGTTGAAAGTATTTGTGAAAGGCAAACATACAGAAATCGCAGAGCTTGTTGACAAAATTGAATTTTCCGTCGTGCTGGAATCATTCCTAATATATTCTTTCGTTGAACGTTCGCTGATTAGATAGTCGCCAAATTTAAATACACTCTTTGTTGCATTGCGATAAACCGATAAATTAGGGAAAACTATGTATTCGTTGGAATTTAAAGGGACGTAAGCACCTTCGGCGCAATCTGACCAAACCAGCTTACGACATAATGTTACATGTCCATGTTCTTGTTTGTGTAAAGTATAATCTTTTAACAACAATACTTCCCCAGTTTCATTAAGAACCAATCTTTTAGTTTTATTCATTATTTTGTACTCGTTCATGCCAAATGTCTTTTCCCCATAGCAATAAAGTTGTTTTGAAGTAACACTGATGACAGAAAAACTGTAACTTTCCCCAACAATATTAAAATTTCCTGTGAAGTTTAAGAGTTGTAAGAAGGCTGATTGTTTGCGCGTAAAATTTGAGTTTGTTCTGTGTTGATTTCTCATTATCAAGCTCTGAAATGGCGTCAACGTGAATGTAAATGTTGCAGGAACAGCATAGCCACTGAAGAAATACAGCCTGCAGTGCAGAGGAACCGGTGAAATTTGATGTAGTTGAAGCGAGAACTGGAACGCTATCGCTGAATGCAAATCATTTTCCATCGTATATCTCATTCGTGGCTGTCTTAACCACAACACTATGCGGAACTGGTCGTTAGGAGTCACACCAAATGAAATGGAGGCAGGCTCTGAAGATATATACCCTTCACGACAGAACTTCAAGTCCGTATCATACACTGTACCAAAAGGACACGTGGAGACCACGGTAAAAGTTTTGAGTTTCTTGCCAGTGTTTTTCAATTTAAACACAAGCGAAAATGATGCAGGCCCACCTCCCGAGCACACAGGTGTGTACTCAAATGCTGTCAGCGCGGGATAGCCGTTACAATTTCCACAAGCTGTGTTTTTAAAGTGCAGTTCTCTACGGTTTACTATTGAAACCGGGCCTTTTACACAAGCTTCGTAAGACGTATCGTTTGTTAATTTGCAGTTTGCTATATAATTTCGTCCGTAGCAAAATCTTCTGGGTTGTTCATGACTAGGGAAAATGTAAGGAAACTTTCCACCGTGTTTCTCGATAAACTTCAACTTAGAATTCAAGTCGAATCCTTCTGGAGGTACAACTGGCGTGGAAACGTCTAAATTCCAGGTGGTGTAATTTTTGATCCCATTACACAAAGCGCAGAAGCCATTTCTGTACGAGTAACCATTCGCTCCTACTACGGGAATGTGGTCCTCAATCGGATATGAAAATTGATAAAAGATTTTCGGTGGCGCATTCTCGCATCTTGATCTCGATTTTTCGACAGGCCAGTCACTTGGACATTTGTAAACCATCCAAGCGCCAGTTTCTCCACTGCTGGAGCAATACATGTCCCAATCCCAATCGACACATTTCCAGACGGACGTTTTCGGTTCGTACAACTCTTGTGGGCCACAATGCTTTTTGTAGTCAGGACAGCAATCCGAGAAAATCGTAAAACAAGCACGATCGTAGAAACAGTTGGGTGTTACAGCCGTTTGAAAAGCCATTTCATCGTAACACTGGAGTCCGGTTGTGTCAGCTGCCCTTCGTCTTCTGTTGTGATTAACTGACCATAACGAGCTTTCTGTTTGTTTATGGCTCTTGAATGAACTAACGGACTCGCTAGTTTTTTCACTCTGTGCTCCGGTAGTGCAGTTGAAAATAACTGTTACGAAAAGAAGTAGACGTAAAGACATTTTACGTCTATAAGACACACCAGTCTGTTAAGCGGTTCATTGTTTCATCCAGATCTTACTACAACGAAAAGCGAATATACATGCTGAACAAACGCTTGATCATGCACTTTAGTACTGTCAATTGATGTTGGTACTTAGTTTAACTGTCACTATGCTGATGAGGTGGTCAGTTTGATGGTTGGTTTACTGCTTTCAATGGTTTACTATCCCTTGAAGGAACGCTTGCCGACTTCCGTGCGGGGTATACGATACATATGCAGAAGGAACTCTTTTAGCTGTAGGTTTAGGGATGGATTCATTTTTTCTCCGAATTTGAAGTTCAAGTGAGAGCATGTTGAGTACTTGACGCGTTTTATCAACTGACACAAGTGCTTTGTTTATCTGCTAATATGCTAATTGTACTGCCGGTAACTGTGCTAATATATTTTGCTGTCTATGCTAATATTTTTATAATTCTGATTTATTTTTCCATTAAAACCAACGGAAGCAAAAAAATACAGGATTTAGTAGCACGGATGTCAATTTCACAATATATTTTATTATAGTTCTTGCTAGGCCGCCATTACTCTGGCAAGAACATGCGTGGGTGCCGGCGGTGTCAAAAACATCAAATGAGTGAGCCATCTATTCATTTCCTAATCTATGGCTATACTAATATATTGTGAAAACAATGCTAATATGTTAACATATGGTTGGTTAAACTCTAATCGAAAGATGTGCTAACTATGATATAACTAACACTCCAAAGGTGACAAAAGCGCCAGCAAGTGTATATGCCATAAAGCTTAAGAAGTTCACTATGTCTAAAAAGCAAGGGGGTTTAATACTGCCCGAATAGAGTATCTCCTCTGCTTTGTATGCATGACTTCGAGAGAAATATAAATGGTAGTAACGTGGAACAACTTTTCTGTTTATTACCCGATCGAGACAATGTCTGGGAAGTGAACTAAAATTATTTCATAGTAATGTATAGCGCCTTGAATTGGACGATTGTGCTTTTTAATGTTAAAGCTGCATACATTCAAAGTTGGAATATCTTTGTCAAATTCTAATAAAGTTCGCTTAATTTTGGTTCAGATAAGGACCGTTGCTACATGGCCAGAAAGTTTCAGCTTCAAATATTGAATATCAGACAAGTTATCGTGCTTGAAATGCGGAAAATTGGCCTTATTTTCAACAACCCCAGAAAAGCTCAATGTTTCTTTTGCAACATTAAATATATGATACAAAATAATGCAAAATGACAATAAAGCGCCGGGGAAAGCCAATGAAAGCCTGCCTTTTGTTCAGGTTAAAATCACGGTTTTACCCTGACAAGGTTTACATTTTGTTGAATTTGTCCGTTTATAAATATTTTTTGTGTTTGAGATTCTGGAAATATTTAGTGAACGCCCTAAACAATATCTTCTACAATTTTTGAAAATGGATAGATTTGGAAATATTCACTGTTGGACCACCTTAATTATTAGCCTCATTGCTACCCGTGCTGAAGTTGAATATACGCGTATTTTCGATCGTCATTGCTTTCCGACTCTGTTGGCGTCATAGCTTTCGCTTTGCATCCGGTTGCTTTGGTTGAAAGTACACGAGAAAGAAATAGCTGGACAGAATTCCTACAACAAAATCGTTGTGGTCGGCTTAGAAATTAATACATTTAATTTTCTTCCAGAAGTTTACCGTCAATTGAGTTCAAACGCGACAGATGCTTGAGCACTTGATGCGTTTTGTCAGTTGTTATTATGCCAATTAAGTTTTTGTGCTAAGTATGCTAATACATTAACATATCGTTGGTTAAACTCGAATCAAAAGATGTGTTAACTATATGATATAACTAGCAATCCAAAGGCGAAAAAAGTAATTGTAATATACAACCATGACTTCCCGTAATGCAAAAGCTGAAGAATTTGATCTGCATCTATAAGAATTAACTATTAACGTTACGGCTTGCCGTACTGCAGCTGTTTATTCTAAACCATTGTTCGTTGCATGCTTAAATGCGATATTGAAATAGATTTTGCCGTTTATGTACGCGCGTGCAAAAAGCACATTAACATGAAAACAACTCGTATAGACCAAGTTCAGCACCGTGGTAGAGAGGTGGGCAGACGTCAAAAGAGGAGTTCACAATGTGCAAGGCGTTCTATTCCTTCTGGTCCCATGCTTGGTAAGAACATCAATCTGAGTGCTGCGCACGAACGATTGATATGCATTAAGGCTGCATTTTAGGTCGTAATGCGAAGCCCAAATAGAAATTGGAATAAGTTCCTTTAAAGTTTCTTTGAAAATCATATTATTTATGAAATAGCTTCCTATTAAGATATTAAATATTAAAACAATTGGTGCATGGTGAATATCAAATTAAAATATAGTTTTGTGGAAACACCACGTAACTTATTATCGCAATAATAAACTTACGTGGTGTTTCCACAAAATTATATTTTAATAAGAAATTGGAATGTTGAATGGCGCCACTAAGGAGTGGATCGACGTAGTTTATCATATCATATAATTTATTGAAGACAGAAAGTTACATCCTATTGTGTTGTTTCTATTAAAAACGCTGTACGCGCTTTCACCCGTGTATCACGACTCCTGTATGTCAATATAAGAATTAAAGATAAGCCTAGAAGAGAGTTTAGCTTTCTTAGGCGTGAAAATGAGCATTTAAAATTATGATAAACGCTTTAATACTATTGTAACAAATAACAATGCAAGAGTCTTCTTAAATTTATCATAACCCAACCCTAACCCTAACCTTAACCCTAACCCCAACCTAATTACCCTCTAATAGCCTAATTTAAACTAATATGACTCACCACGCAATCGTCTACTTTGGTGCATGTTTAGTTCATCAAGTTGGATGGGAAATAGATTGTGCGCCTGTTAACTTAGTAAGAGATAGATAGATGATTGAGTCTTTATATGATATATCGACCCATGTAAGCTAACCCGGAATCCAGATTTTTATTTGGTTTGGAATCCTGGATCCAGTTGTTACGAATAGGGAATCCGGATGGCTGCATTCAGAATCCAATCTTTTAAAGTAATCCAGGATCCAAGGACTTTTACGTCTTGTAAGGGTAATCCGGAATCGACAATGCGGGAACCTGAATCCAGAGAGCTCGTGGATTCCGTTGCTTGGATCGAGATATAATCCCGACTTTTGAGGTGCCTATCTGACTTAGTCCATTTTTGAGAAGGTTCTCCAGCGAGAACCTGTAGACTCAAAAATGAACTAATATGCCATATGGAATTATTGTGGGCGTATTAGGGTCCAATTCCAAAGCGACATTCATCGCGAGAAACTGTTCATACGAAATACGGATGGTTGCACCTGAATGATTCTATTGATAGGGTCGTACAGGGGGGGGGTGTTATCACGGCTCACGGGCTGAAAAATTGACGCATCACGAATATGGCAATTACACGGGTGTCTGCAAAGGTTCTCGACTGTTTACAAAAATAAACCTAAGACAGCCAAGACAGATGTCTCGATAAGGCAGACCATAAAAAAATCACAAAATAGGAATTAAAAGTCTATAAAAGTCCATAAAATCACGCAAAAGAAGGGTTAAAATCACGAATATCGGGTTTTAGTTGCAGCTCTTCATGTGTCACGCGGAACATATGCGTCACGGATCACGAAGAATATTTTTTTAAAATCATGTTTCTCATTAAATAAAATGATTGGATCACGCATTAAAAAAATCCCCCCGGTACGACCCTCTATTGAATTCTCTCAAGATTTTTTGCAGTAAGTATAACTGATTTCTACTCGCTGCCGAGGCGAGATGTTTTCTCGCGAAAAAGACAATGCGGTGGAATTCAATATGCAATCATCCGCATTTCACCAAAAAAGTATATTGCAAAGACATTTGTTGACGTGGAATTAGGCCTTTATAAATGGATTTATGCTATAAAAATGCTAAATCCCTTGAATTTAGTACTAATTCTAAGCTCTACATACGCGTGTATACACCCTGTATATTAATATGTGCAACGTTAAAAACTGTTGTCTACCCTTACCAACTATTGATGATATACAAACATCTGAGATATATAAACATCATAGTATATGAGAGTGTGTTCATGATGTTGACTGCTGACCAGCATTTTCAGTCAAAATGCTGGCTTGGATTACTTTTATATTCAGTTTTCGTGACTTTCAATCCAGCCACAAGTCAAAAATCCTACGAACATGCAAGCAGTCTAGATGTATGTATGTCAGTTCCTGATCCTAACGCTAACGTGTTATTACCTTGAAAACATTTTACCAACAATATTACTAACTTTTACTAAGCCCCTTTTACTAAATGTTTGTCAAACCTTTCAAACTTTTACTAAAGGTAAAGGAATTTACTGAATCTCACCAAACTTTGCACAGACTTTGTGTTTGAGTTTTACTAAGTCAGTTCAAAAGCTGGCGTGGCGACATAGGAACGAGTGGTTACTCCAAAGCGGGTGTTGAAACGATCCTTGTAAAGTTTCCAAGTTTTCTTGTTAAACAAAAACGCCATTCCGATGTACAGTCCTTGCAGGCAGACAAAAACGACAAACAAGTATTCGAACGCCTCAACATCAGGAAAGAATACACCAAGGAATGCAAACAACCAAGGTAAGCCAACCAACGTGACAAGCTTTGTACAGATGAGAAGATTTTGTCTTCCTTGTTTTTTATGCAAAGCTCTTCTTTCCTTCTCATGACGAGATAAACTCACAGCTGTTCGGATGAAAGTGCAGATGTTGTACAGCAGTAATAAAGCAAGAGGCAACAAGAATAAATACACCTTCGCATTCGCAGTTCCCAACCAACAGTTTGTACCGTAATCCACCTCAAATACTTCGGTTTCGTCCAAAGCGATACAAATTGCGACAAATAGGGCAGGAGTTATCCACAAAACGGCCGAGTAGTTGATGAATCTTCCTGAAGATGTGTTGGCGATACGACCGACAAAAGGCTTTGAGAAAACATGACAAGTGTGGTAGGATATAACCGACATAGCTAGAAATGACACTAGAAGAAGATAGTGTTCCAGTATTGCAAAAACTTTACAAGCAGTTCTTCCTTTCACGAAAGCAAAACCGACCAACCACATGAGCTGTGATAAGAACAGAGAAAAACTTAGATTCATCAAATTCTTTCCTGGAACTGTCCTTAGTTCTTGAAATGTTGCGTAAGTTATCAAAAGAAGCACCAAACAGACTATTGAAATACTGAAACCAATTATTGTAAGAATTCCTAGTGCTCGACTCGAGGACGTCACAAAACTGGTTTCTGTTATGTTGAAAGTATTTGTGAAAGGCAAACATACAGAAATCGCAGAGCTTGTTGACAAAATTGAATTTTCCGTCGTGCTGGAATCATTCCTAATATATTCTTTCGTTGAACGTTTGCTGATTAGATAGTCGCCAAATTTAAAAACACTCTTTGTTGCATTGTGATAAACCGATAAATTAGGAAAAACTATGTATTCGTTGGAATTTAAAGGAACGTAAGCACCTTCGGCGCAATCGGACCAAACCAGCTTACGACATAATGTTACATGTCCATGTTCTTGTTTGTGTAAAGTATAATCTTTTAACAACAATACTTCCCCAGTTTCATTAAGAACCAATCTTTTAGTTTTATTCATTATTTTGTACTCGTACATTCCGAATGTCTTTTCCCCATAGCAATAAAGTTGTTTTGAAGTAACACTGATGACAGAAAAACTGTAACTTTCCCCAACAATGGTAAAATTTCCTGTAAAGTTTAAGAGTTGTAAGAAGGCTGATTGTTTGCGCGTAAAATTTGAGTTTGTTCTGTGTTGATTTCTCATTATCAAGCTCTGAAATGGCGTCAACGTGAATGTAAATGTTGCAGGAACGGCATAAGAATTCCAGAAAGACAGCCTGTGCAGAATAACAGGTGAAATTTGATGCGGTTGAAGTGAGAACTGGGACACTAACGCTGAATTCAAATCATTTTTTAGCGTTGATCTCATTCCCGGCTGTTTTAACCACAACAGTATGCGGAACTGGTCGGTAGGAGTCACACCAAATGAAATGGAGGCAGGCTCTGAAGACATATACACTTCACGACAGAACTTAAAGTCCGTATCATACACTGTACCAAAAGGACACGTGGAGACCACGGTAAAAGTTGTGAATTTCTCGCCAGTGTTTTTCAATTTAAACACAAGTGAAAATGGTGTAGGTTTACCTCCAAAGCAAATCCTAGTGTCGTCAAATGCTGTTAGACCGGGATAGCCGTTACATTTAGCACAAGCTGTGTTTTTAAAGTGCAATTGTCTACGGTTTACTATTGCAACCGGGCCTTCTACACAAGCTTTGTAAGACGTATCGTTTGTTGAGCTGCAATTTGCTATATAATTTCGTCCGTAGCAAAATCTTCCGGGTTGTTCATCAGTAGGGAAAATGTGAGTAATCTTTCCGCCATATTTCTCGATAGACTTCAACTTAGAATTCAAGTCCAGTTCCTCTGGAGGTACAACTTGTGTGAAAACTTTGAAATTCCAGGCGGTGTAATTTTTCATCCCATTACACAAAGCGCAGAAGCCATTTCTGTACGTGTAGCCATTCGCTCCTACTACGGGAATGTGATCCTCAATCGGATATGAAAATTGATTAACGATTTTCGGCGGCGCATTCTCGCATTTTGATCTCGATTCTTCGACAGGCCAGTCACTTGGACATTTGTAAACCATCCAAAAGCCATTTACTCCCAGGACACAATCTGGATTCCAATCCCAATCGACACATTTCCAGACGGACGTTTTCAGTTCGTGCAACTCTTGTGGGCCACAATGTTTTTCGTAGTCAGGACAGCAATCCGAGAAAATCGTAAAACAAGCACGATCGTAGAAACAGTCGGCTGTTGCAGGTGTTTGAAGAGCCATTTCATCGTAACACTGAAGTTCGGTTGTATCAGCTGCCCTTCGTCTTCTGTTGTGATTAACTGACCATAACGAGCTTTCTCTTTGTTTATTGCTCTTGAATAAACTAGCGGACTCATTAGTCTTTTTACTCTGTGCTCCGGTGGTGCAGTTGAAAATAACTGTTATGGAAAGAAGTAGACGTAAAGACATTTTACTTCTATAAGACACACCTTTCGGTGAGTCTATTAAGCGGTTCATTGTTTCATCAAGATCTTACTACAACGAAAAGCGAATATACATGCTGAACAAACGCTTGATCATGTACTTTAGTTCTGTTAATTGATGTCGGTACTTAGTTTAACTGTCACTATGCTGATGATGCGGTCAGTTTGATTTCGATTGGTTTACTGCTTTCAACGGTTTACTCTCCCTTTAAGGAACGCTTGCCGACTTTCTTGCGAGGTATACAATACATAAGCAGAAGGAACTCTTTTACCTGTATGTTTAGGGATGGATTCATTTTTTTCCCCGAATGTCGGGTACTTGACGCGTTTTATCAACTGACACAAGTGCTTTGTTTATCTGCTAATATGCTAATTGTGCTACCGGTAACTTTGCTAATATATTGTGCTTTCTATGCTAATATGTTGAGCTAGCTGTACGAATATATTGTGAAAACAATGCTAATATGTTAACATATGGTTGGTTAAACTTGAATCGAAAGATGTGCTAACTATGGTATAACTAACAATCCAAAGGTGAAAAAAAGAAATAGCTAATATCTATTATTTACAGGAACTCCGTCAACGTATAACTTGCTTGTAAACTGTAAAGAAAGGATCTTAGAATAATCAAAATCGCGTTTTAAGCGTTCTAGAAGCGATTTGAGCGTAAAAACATGCTCAATAATAATAATAATAATCATAAATATCAATAATCATAAATTCTTCAATACTATTATAACAAATAACAATGCAAGAGTCTTCTTAAATTTATCATAACCCAACCCTAATTACCCTCTAATAGCCTAATTTAAACTGATATGACTCACCACGCAATCGTCTACTTTGGTGCATGTTTAGTTCATCAAGTTGGATGGGAAATAGATTGTGCGGCTGTTAACTTAGTAAGAGATAGATAGATGATTGAGTCTTTATATGATATATCGACCCATGTAAGCTAACCCGGAATCCAGATTTTTATTTGGTTTAGAATCCTGGATCCAGTTGTTTCGAATAGGGAATCCGGATGGCGGCATTCAGAGTCCAGTCTTTTTAAATAATCCAGGATCCAAGGACTTTTACGTCCTGTAAGCAGAATCTGGAATCGACAATGCGGAAACCGGAATCCAGAGAGCTCGTGGACTCCGTTACTTAGATCGAGATATAATCCCGACTTTTGAGGTGTCTATCTGACTTAGTCCATTTTTGAGAAGGTTCTCCAACAAGAATCTGTAGAATCAAAAATGAACTAATATGCCATATGGAATTATTGTGAGCGTATTAGGGTCCAATTCCACAGCGACATTCACCGCGAGAAACTGTTCATACGCAATACGGACGGTTGCACCTGAATTGTTCTGTTGAATTAATCGAGATTTTCTCTTTTGCAGTGACTAGAACTGGTTTGTACTCGCTGCCGAGGCTAAATGTTTTCTCTCGGAAAAGACAATTAGACGGAATTCAATGTGCAACCATCCGTACTTCACAAAAAAAGTATATTGCAAAGACATCTGTTGGCGTGCAATTAGGCCTTTATAAATGGCTTTATGCTATAAAAATGCTAAATCCCTTGAATTTAGTACTAATTTTAAGCTCTACATACGCGTCTATACACCCTGTGTATTAATATGTGCAACGTTAAAAACTGCTGTCTACCCTTACCAACTATTGATGATATATAAACATCTGCGCTGCTTCAAAAAGCGTTAATGAGCATGACATAATATATAAGAGTGTGTTCATGATGTTGACTGCTGACCAGCATTTTCACTCAAATGTTCAGCAAATTCACTACTTTATATTCAGCTTTCGTGACCTTCAATCCAGCCACAAGTCAAAAATCCTACGAACATGCAAGCAGTCCAGATGTATGTATGTCAGTTCATGATCCTAAAGCTAACGTGTTATTACCTTGAAAACATTTTACCAACAATATTACTAACTGTCAAACCTGTCAAAGTTTTCCAAAGGTATCTCACCAAACTTTGCACAGACTTTGTGTTTGAGTTTTACTAAGTCAGTTCGAAGGCTGGCGTGGCGGCATAGGAACGAGTGGTTACTCCAAAGCGGGTGTTAAAACGATCCTTGTAAAGTTTCCAAGTTTTCTTGTTAAACAAAAACGCCATCCCGATGTACAATCCTTGTAGACAGACAAAAACGACAAACAAGTATTCGAACGCCTCGACATCGGGAAAGAATACACCAAGAAATGCAAACAACCAGGGAAAACCAACCAACGTGGCAAGCTTTGTACAGACGAGAAGATTTTGTCTTCCTTGTTTTTGATGCAAAGCTCTTCTCCCCTCATGACGGGATAAACTCACAGCTGTTCGGATGAAAGTGCCGATGTTGTACAGCACTAATAAAGCAAAAGGCAACAAGAATAAATACAGCTTCGCATTCGCAGTCCCCAACCAACAGTTTGTACCGTAATCCACCTCAAATACTTCGGTTTCGTCCAAAGCGATACAAATTGCGACAAATATGGCAGGAGTTATCCACAAAACGGCCGAGTAGTTGATGAATCTTCGTGAAGATGTGTTGGCGATACGACCGACAAAAGGCTTCGAGAAAACATGACAAGTGTGGTAGGACAAAACCGACATAGCTAGAAATGACACTAGAAGAAGATAGTGTTCCAGTATTGCAAAACTTTACAAGCAGTTCTTCCTTTCACGAAAGCAAAACCGACCAACCACATGAGCTGTGACAAGAACAGAGAAAAACTTAGATTCATCAAATTCTTCCCTGGAACTGTCCTTAGTTCTTGAAATGTTGCGTAAGTTATCAAAAGAAGCACCAAACAAACTATTGAAATACTGAAACCAATTATTGTAAGAATTCCTAGTGCTCGACTTGAGGACGTCACAAAACTGGTTTCTGTTATGTTGAAAGTATTTGTGAAAGGCAAACATACAGAAATCGCAGAGCTTGTTGAAAAAATTGAATTTCCCGTCGTGCTGGAATCATTCCTAATATATTCTTTCGTTGAACGTTCGCTGATTAGATAGTCGCCAAATTTAAAAACACTCTTTGTTGCATTGTGATAAACCGATAAATTAGGGAAAACTATGTATTCGTTGGAATTTAAAGGGACGTAAGCACCTTCGGCGCAATCTGACCAAACCAGCTTACGACATAATGTTACATGTCCATGTTCTTGTTTGTGTAAAGTATAATCTTTTAACAACAATACTTCCCCAGTTTCATTAATAACCAATCTTTTAGTTTTATTCATTATTTTGTACTCGTTCATGCTAAATGTCTTTTCCCCATAGCAATAAAGTTGTTTTGAAGTAACACTGATGACAGAAAAACTGTAACTTTCCCCAACAATATTAAAATTTCCTGTGAAGTTTAAAAGTTGTAAGAAGGCTGATTGTTTGCGCGTAAAATTTGAGTTTGTTCTGTGTTGATTTCTCATTATCAAGCTCTGAAATGGCGTCAACGTGAATGTAAATGTTGCAGGAACAGCATAGCCACTGAAGAAATACAGCTTGTGCAGAGTAACCGGTGAAATTTGATGTAGTTGAAGCGAGAACTGGAACGCTATCGCTGAATGCAAATCATTTTCCATCGTATATCTCATTCGTGGCTGTCTTAACCACAACACCATGCGAAACTGGTCGGTAGGAGTCACACCAAATGAAATAAAGGCAGGCTCTGAAGACATATACCCTTCACGACAGAATTTCAAGTCCGTATCATACACTGTACCAAAAGGACACGTGGAGACCACGGTAAAAGTTGTGACTTTCTTGCCAGTGTTTTTCAATTTAAACACAAGCGAAAATGATGCAGGCCCACCTCCCGAGCACACAGGTGTGTACTCAAATGCTGTCAGCGCGGGATAGCCATTACAATTTCCACAAGCTGTGTTTTTAAAGTGCAGTTCTTTACGGTTTACTATTGAAACCGGGCCTTTTACACAAGCTTCGTAAGACGTATCGTTTGTTAATTTGCAGTTTGCTATATAATTTCGTCCGTAGCAAAATCTTCTGGGTTGTTCATGACTAGGGAAAATGTAAGGAAACTTTCCGCCGTGTTTCTCGATAAACTTCAACTTAGAATTCAAGTCGAATCCTTCTGGAGGTACAACTGGCGTGGAAACGTCTAAATCCCAGGTGGTGTAATTTTTGATCCCATTACACAAAGCGCAGAAGCCATTTCTGTACGAGTAACCATTCGCTCCTACTACGGGAATGTGGTCCTCAATCGGATATGAAAATTGATAAAAGATTTTCGGTGGCGCATTCTCGCATCTTGATCTCGATTTTTCGACAGGCCAGTCACTTGGACATTTGTAAACCATCCAAGCGCCAGTTTCTCCACTGCTGGAGCAATACATGTCCCAATCCCAATCGACACATTTCCAGACGGACGTTTTCGGTTCGTACAACTCTTGTGGGCCACAATGCTTTTTGTAGTCAGGACAGCAATCCGAGAAAATCGTAAAACAAGCACGATCGTAGAAACAGTCGGGTGTTACAGCCGTTTGAAAAGCCATTTCATCGTAACACTGGAGTCCGGTTGTGTCAGCTGCCCTTCGTCTTCTGTTGTGATTAACTGACCATAACGAGCTTTCTGTTTGTTTATGGCTCTTGAATGAACTAACGGACTCGCTAGTTTTTTCACTCTGTGCTCCGGTAGTGCAGTTGAAAATAACTGTTACGAAAAGAAGTAGACGTAAAGACATTTTACGTCTATAAGACACACCAGTCTGTTAAGCGGTTCATTGTTTCATCCAGATCTTACTACAACGAAAAGCGAATATACATGCTGAACAAACGCTTGATCATGCACTTTAGTACTGTCAATTGATGTTGGTACTTAGTTTAACTGTCACTATGCTGATGAGGTGGTCAGTTTGATGGTTGGTTTACTGCTTTCAATGGTTTACTATCCCTTGAAGGAACGCTTGCCGACTTCCGTGCGGGGTATACGATACATATGCAGAAGGAACTCTTTTAGCTGTAGGTTTAGGGATGGATTCATTTTTTCTCCGAATTTGAAGTTCAAGTGAGAGCATGTTGAGTACTTGACGCGTTTTATCAACTGACACAAGTGCTTTGTTTATCTGCTAATATGCTAATTGTACTGCCGGTAACTGTGCTAATATATTTTGCTGTCTATGCTAATATTTTTATAATTCTGATTTATTTTTCCATTAAAACCAACGGAAGCAAAAAAATACAGGATTTAGTAGCACGGATGTCAATTTCACAATATATTTTATTATAGTTCTTGCTAGGCCGCCATTACTCTGGCAAGAACATGCGTGGGTGCCGGCGGTGTCAAAAACATCAAATGAGTGAGCCATCTATTCATTTCCTAATCTATGGCTATACTAATATATTGTGAAAACAATGCTAATATGTTAACATATGGTTGGTTAAACTCTAATCGAAAGATGTGCTAACTATGATATAACTAACACTCCAAAGGTGACAAAAGCGCCAGCAAGTGTATATGCCATAAAGCTTAAGAAGTTCACTATGTCTAAAAAGCAAGGGGGTTTAATACTGCCCGAATAGAGTATCTCCTCTGCTTTGTATGCATGACTTCGAGAGAAATATAAATGGTAGTAACATGGAACAACTTTTCTGTTTATTACCCGATCGAGACAATGTCTGGGAAGTGAACTAAAATTATTTCATAGTAATGTATAGCGCCTTGAATTGGACGATTGTGCTTTTTAATGTTAAAGCTGCATACATTCAAAGTTGGAATATCTTTGTCAAATTCTAATAAAGTTCGCTTATTTTTGGTTCAGATAAGGACCGTTGCTACATGGCCAGAAAGTTTCTGCTTCAAATATTGAATATCAGACAAGTTATCGTGCTTGAAATGCGGAAAATTGGCCTTATTTTCAACAACCCCAGAAAAGCTCAATGTTTCTTTTGCAACATTAAATATATGATACAAAATAATGCAAAATGACAATAAAGCGCCGGGGAAAGCCAATGAATGCCTGCCTTTTGTTCAGGTTAAAATCACGGTTTTACCCTGACAAGGTTTACATTTTGTTGAATTTGTCCGTTTATAAATATTTTTTGTGTTTGAGATTCTGGAAATATTTAGTGAACGCCCTAAACAATATCTTCTACAATTTTTGAAAATGGATAGATTTGGAAATATTCACTGTTGGACCACCTTAATTATTAGCCTCATTGCTACCCGTGCTGAAGTTGAATATACGCGTATTTTCGATCGTCATTGCTTTCCGACTCTGTTGGCGTCATAGCTTTCGCTTTGCATCCGGTTGCTTTGGTTGAAAGTACACGAGAAAGAAATAGCTGGACAGAATTCCTACAACAAAATCGTTGTGGTCGGCTTAGAAATTAATTAATACATTTAATTTTCTTCCAGAAGTTTACCGTCAATTGAGTTCAAACGCGACAGATGCTTGAGCACTTGATGCGTTTTGTCAGTTGTTATTATGCCAATTAAGTTTTTGTGCTAAGTATGCTAATACATTAACATATCGTTGGTTAAACTCGAATCAAAAGATGTGTTAACTATATGATATAACTAGCAATCCAAAGGCGAAAAAAGTAATTGTAATATACAACCATGACTTCCCGTAATGCAAAAGCTGAAGAATTTGATCTGCATCTATAAGAATTAACTATTAACGTTACGGCTTGCCGTACTGCAGCTGTTTATTCTAAACCATTGTTCGTTGCATGCTTAAATGCGATATTGAAATAGATTTTGCCGTTTATGTACGCGCGTGCAAAAAGCACATTAACATGAAAACAACTCGTATACACCAAGTTCAGCACGGTGGATAGAGAGGTGGGCAGACGTGAAAAGAGGAGTTCACAATGCGCAAGGCGTTCTGTTCCTTCTAGTCCCATGCTTGGTAAGAACATCAATCTGAGTGCTGCGCACGAACGATTGATATGCATTAAGGCTGCATTTTAGGTCGTATAATGCGAAGCCCAAATAGAAATTGGAATAAGTTCCTTTAAAGTTTCTTTGAAAATCATATTATTTATGAAATAGCTTCCTATTAAGATATTAAATATTAAAACAATGGGTGCATGGTGAATATCAAATTAAAATATAGTTTTGTGGAAACACCACGTAACTTATTATCGCAATAATAAACTTACGTGGTGTTTCCACAAAATTATATTTTAATAAGAAATTGGAATGTTGAATGGCGCCACTAAGGAGTGGATCGACGTAGTTTATCATATCATATAATAATTTATTGAAGACAGAAAGTTACATCCTATTGTGTTGTTTCTATTAAAAACGCTGTACGCGCTTTCACCCGTGTATCACGACTCCTGTATGTCAATATAAGAATTAAAGATAAGCCTTTAGCTTTCTTAGGCGTGAAAATAAGCATTTAAAATTATGATAAACGCTTCAATACTATTGTAACAAATAACAATGCAAGAGTCTTCTTAAATTTATCATAACCCAACCCTAACCTTAACCCTAACTCCAACCTAATTACCCTCTAATAGCCTAATTTAAACTAATATGACTCACCACGCAATCGTCTACTTTGGTGCATGTTTAGTTCATCAAGTTGGATGGGAAATAGATTGTGCGCCTGTTAACTTAGTAAGAGATAGATAGATGATTGAGTCTTTATATGATATATCGACCCATGTAAGCTAACCCGGAATCCAGATTTTTATTTGGTTTGGAATCCTGGATCCAGTTGTTACGAATAGGGAATCCGGATGGCTGCATTCAGAATCCAATCTTTTAAAGTAATCCAGGATCCAAGGACTTTTACGTCTTGTAAGGGTAATCCGGAATCGACAATGCGGGAACCTGAATCCAGAGAGCTCGTGGATTCCGTTGCTTGGATCGAGATATAATCCCGACTTTTGAGGTGCCTATCTGACTTAGTCCATTTTTGAGAAGGTTCTCCAGCGAGAACCTGTAGACTCAAAAATGAACTAATATGCCATATGGAATTATTGTGGGCGTATTAGGGTCCAATTCCAAAGCGACATTCATCGCGAGAAACTGTTCATACGAAATACGGATGGTTGCACCTGAATGATTCTATTGATAGGGTCGTACAGGGGGGGGGGGTGTTATCACGGCTCACGGGCTGAAAAATTGACGCATCACGAATATGGCAATTACACGGGTTTCTGCAAAGGTTCTCGACTGTTTACAAAAATAAACCTAAGACAGCCAAGACAGATGTCTCGATAAGGCAGACCATAAAAAAATCACAAAATAGGAATTAAAAGTCTATAAAAGTCCATAAAATCACGCAAAAGAAGGGTTAAAATCACGAATATCGGGTTTTAGTTGCAGCTCTTCATGTGTCACGCGGAACATATGCGTCGCGGATCACGAAGAATATTTTTTTAAAATCATGTTTCTCATTAAATAAAATGATTGGATCACGCATTAAAAAAATCCCCCCGGTACGACCCTCTATTGAATTCTCTCAAGATTTTTTGCAGTAAGTATAACTGATTTCTACTCGCTGCCGAGGCGAGATGTTTTCTCGCGAAAAAGACAATGCGGTGGAATTCAATATGCAATCATCCGCATTTCACCAAAAAAGTATATTGCAAAGACATTTGTTGACGTGGAATTAGGCCTTTATAAATGGATTTATGCTATAAAAATGCTAAATCCCTTGAATTTAGTACTAATTCTAAGCTCTACATACGCGTGTATACACCCTGTATATTAATATGTGCAACGTTAAAAACTGTTGTCTACTCTTACCAACTATTGATGATATACAAACATCTGAGATATATAAACATCATAGTATATGAGAGTGTGTTCATGATGTTGACTGCTGACCAGCATTTTCAGTCAAAATGCTGGCTTGGATTACTTTTATATTCAGTTTTCTGGGTTGTTCCTCACTAGGGAAAATGTAATCAATCTCTCCGCCGTGTTTCTCGATAAACTTCAACTTAGAATTGAAGTTTAATCCTTCTGGAGGTACAACTGGCGTGGAAACGTCTAAATTCCAGGCGGTGTAATTTTTCATTCCATTACAGAAAGCGCAGAAGCCATTTCTGTACGTGTAACCATTCGCTCCTACTACGGGAATGTGATCCTCAATCGGATATGAAAATTGATCAAAGATTTTGGGTGGCGCATCCTCGCATCTTGATCTCGATTTTTCGACAGGCCAGTCACTCGGACATTTGCAAACCATCCAAGCGCCCGTTTCGCCTCTGTAGGAGCAATACGGATCCCAATCGACACATTTCCAGACGGGCGTTTTCGGTTGGTACAACTCTTGTGGGCCACAGCGCTTTTCGTAGTCAGGACAGCAATCCGAGAAAATCGTAAAACAAGCACGATCATAGAAACAGTCGGCGTTTGCAGGTGTTTGAAGAGTCATTTCATCGTAACACTGAAGTTCGGTTGTGTTAGCTGCTTTTCGTCTTCTGTTGTGATTAACTGACCATAACGAGCTTTCTGTTTGTTTATTGCTCTTGAATAAACTAGCGGACTCACTAGTCTTCTTACTCTGTGCTCCGGTGGTGCAGTTGAAGATAAATGCTATGAAAAGAAGTAGACGTAAAGACATTTTACTTCTTCTATAAGACACACCTTTCGGTGGATCTTTTGAGAGGTTCATTTTTTCATGCAGACCTTACTAACAACTTGAAGCGAATATACAAGCACAACAAACACTTGCTCACTTTTGTAGTGTTAATTGACGTCAGTACTTAGTTTAACAATCACCATGCTAATGAACGGTTCGCTTGATAACGGTTGATTTACTGCGTTCGGTTTACTCTCTTTTGAGTGAACACTTGCCGACTTCCTTGCGTACTGAGATATACGATACATACAAAGAAGAATAGCCGTTGGTTTATGAATGAATTCATTTTTTCTTCGCGAATTTTAACGTCTAGTGAGAGAGCATCTTGAGCATATGACGCAATTTGTCAACTAACACAAGTGCTTTGTTAATCTGTAGATACGCTCGTTGTGCTAACTGTGCTAATATGTTAACATATGGCTAACGTTGGTTAATCTCGGATCAAAAGATGTGTTAACTACGCTATAGCTAATAATCCAAAGGAGAAAAAAAACGGCAATAAAGATATTTTTACTGATACGTATGTCTTGCGCTAGCAAGTTTAAATGATGGCATTCTGCCAAGGAACTTTAATATATCTAAAAAAATGACTGTTAACCTTCCCGCAATGAAAATGTACACACGGCAGTTTCCATTGAGCTTCACAAATTGGAAATTGTCGTACCATTGATCTGAAAATAGATAACGTGGACAGAGTTTCTGTAGCTGCAAAAATCGTGGCCACTTTTGAAGTCAGACGACCAAGACGAAAAATCAGGCCCACCTGATTTCCAAGGATTAACTGATCTTGGACAGTTCCAAGCATCGAGTTTTGAAAGTGTAAAGACATTTGAAGTAATATCATTTTATGAGCAGTCCTAGTTTTAACTTGCATGGCAAAATTAAGAGAATCGTATATGATTTGTTTTAAAATGGTAGCTTCCCTCACAATAATTAATTAGATCCAAACATGATCACTCAATTGTCGAGAGGACTCTTCAATGCCATTTTAATACTTGGTCTCGTGTCACGTTGTTTAAACACTCTCGGTCTGCTCTTATTAAAATTTTTGACTTTCAGGAACAGAGAATACACCAAGACACCCAAAGGTGCTTATTTCTCTGGTGTATCCTAGAACTGGGGAATGTTAGTTAGGTCTAAAAATTTACAAGTTGTTTTAACTTAAACGAGCGGGATATACTGGGGTTCTAATTAGCCTTTTTATGTTACCCATGAGAACAATTGCACAATTTGAGTACATTCCTTCGACTGTAGTTAACGAATCAATGAGGTAAGCAATCATAACTTGGTCATGCGAACCTTTTGCACGTGCATACGTGGACGTAAAAGCCAAAACATATTTCAATATCGAATTTGAAATGAACAATGGCTTACAATATACGGTTTCAGTTTCATAACGTTTATAGTTATTTTTTAGATATAGATCAAATTTAGATACAGTCATGTTCTTTAGCTTTTTGGCAAAAGCCTCCTGTAAATTATGTGTAATCCGTTTCTTTTTTCACCGTTGGATTACTAGTTATACAGTTAACGCATCTTTTGATTGTAGTTTAACCAACCATATGTTAGCATATCAGCATACTTAGCTCAATAGCTTCGTTAGAATGTTAACAGATAAACTGATAAAACGCATCAAGTGCTCAAGCATCGGTCGTGTTTTCCTTGACGGTAAACATCTGGAAGAAGAAGAAAAAATGAATTGAATGAATTTTTCTACTGGAACGTTTTTGTTGTATCAGTTCTATTCGCCTACTTTTAATTTAATTATAGCGTCAGCAGCTTAGCCAGCCCGACAATTTGGTCGCGCCCTGCTAATTTCAGCGTTATTATCATTTATATTCATTTTTGTAGAAATTGATTGTTATCAAAGTCAGTGAGAACGGAAGTATTTGCGTAGCATGACTAAATTATTGGCCTGTCGACTCTACTGTGTACTTTTAGTGTCTTTTATGTACCTTAGTACCTTTTATGTCTGGGCGCAAAGCGAAAAACATGAAGCTGAAGTAAACCGACCATTATCATGAGCATAGTGATTGCTAAACAAAGTACTTACGTCAATTAATAGTACGAAAGTAACCAAGTACATGTTTTGCTTGTATTGTGTTGGTACAAGGGTTTCGTGGGCTACTGGAATGATTAAGCCTATTAAACCTCGTGTTAATACTGATACCCTAAAATTAACGTACCAGAACCTGGTCTTGCCGTATTTGGATTATTGTTTTTTGGTTTGGGCAAATTGTAACCGAACACTGAAAAACAGAGACCAAAGACTGCAAAACAGAGCAGCACGAGTTTATAACTGGCGGCAGTTATGACACACGTTCCAAAGAGTAGAATCGTTCTTAAAGTAGAATATGAAAGTAATCCAAGCCAACATTATGAGTCCAAATGCAGGTCAGCAGTTATCTTCATAAGCAAACACTCTCATATTTTCGGCCATGTTGGTAACGCTTTTTTGAAACCAAGCCAGCAGTCCAGATGTTTATATGTCATCAGGCGTTGGTAGGGGTAGGTTTTAACGTAATACATGTTAATATACAGGGTTTTAGTCGCATATTCACGTATATGAGTGAGCCTAGTATGTCGGGATTTATATCTCGACCGCATTGTGGATTCCTTATTTCCATGCCTTAGAATCCCCTATTTCCTTTTTTGGTCCTGGATTCTTTAAAAAGATTGCATTCTGAACTCGGCCATCCTGATCCCGGATTCCAAACTGCTGGATTCGGATTTCCAAAGCAACATCTATATTTCGGATTACCTTACTTGGATCGATGTATCGTATATAGAAAGTTGCCAGCCGCTCAAACTACTCCCCATTAAAGTCGATCGTACCACACACGCTGCCAAAATGGCAAGTCATATTAGTTTAAATTGGGTTATTAGAGGGTTTGGTTATCATAAATTTAAGTGGGAGACTCTTGCATTGTTAATTTTTAGAATAGTATTAAAAAATTTATCGTAGTTTTAAATGTTCATTTTCACGCTCAACAGACGGCTAAATTATCTCGTGGACATGCAGGACTTGTAATACACGCGTAAAAGCGTGCAAGCGTTGTTTTCATGTTAATGGTATTTTTGCGCGTGCGTACGTAGACGTTAAAGCCAAAATCTATTTCAATATCGCATTTGAAATGAACAATGGATTACAATATACAGTTTCAGTACGGGAAGCCATAGAGATCAAATTTTGAATAGTTGGGTTCTTTAACGTTTTGCACTTTTGGTAAAAGGGCATCATCTACATATTTGCTAGCGCAATACTTGTGTTGCTGTAAGTTATATAGTACGATTTTTTTCACCTTTGAATTATTAGTTATATCATAGTTTACTCATCTTTTGATTCGAGTTTAACCAACCATATGCTGACATATCATACTGAGCACAATAACGTGATAAAAACGCCGGAACTGGTAAAGCGCATCAAGCGCTCAAGCATCGTTCGTGTTTGCACTCACTTGACGGTAAACATCTGGAAGAGAAAAATGTATAAATTCCCAAATCTATACTGGAACGTTTATGTTGTAATAATTCTCTCCGCCTACTTTTTATTTGATGTGCCTTCAGTTGCGTGGCTATAGCCCGATAATTTGGTCCTGCGATGCCAATTTCAGCGGTATTGTTATTGATATTTCATTTGCAATTGTTTGTTACCAAAGTCAATGAAAATAGAAATATTTGCATAGGATGGCCAAAGGCTCTTTTCCACTCGTGGCAAGACCAGCTCGCAAGCTCGCTGCTAGTGCTTGCAACTAGTTTTAACTATCAAGCATTGTAATTGGATGAACTTGTTCGCAGTGATTCGCAGTGAGCTGGCGATCTCGTATTTGCGATGTGTGAACACAGCAAAATCTACAATTCTTATCAACAAAAATGTTCTTGTTTCAAGCAATATGTTTCTCAAAATGAGTAAACAAGCAAAATGCTTCTTAACAAGAATTTTAAATTACTTAAAACAAGAAAATATTTGCTGAGCAAGAATAACAAAAAATCACATTTTTCTTATTTTTAGAAATACTTTACTCAAAATATGAATATAGTGAATTTATTCTTATTCGACAAATTTTATCAAGTAATTTATTCTTGTTTTAAGAAATATGTTTCTCAAAATAAGTAAACAAGCAAAATGCTTCTTAAAAAGAATTTTAAATTACTGAAAACAAGAAAATATTTGCTGAACAAGAATAAAAAAAAAATCACTTTTTTCATATTTTAAGAAATACATTACTCAAAATAAGAATGTAGTGAAATTATTCTTAGTTCGACAAATTTTATAGTCTTTTTTCATTGGCCTTTGACGCTACTGTGTACCTTCAACTACAACATTTGGGCGCAAAGGGAAAACCTTGTAGCTAGCGCGTCTGCTAGTTCATTGAATTAAGGGCATTCTTGTTTAACGCAGTAAAGTAACCGTTATCAAACTATCCGTGCCATTAGCATTATAATGAATTGTTAAACTAATTACTGACGTTCATTGACGCTGCAATAGTTATCAAGACATTAAGTGCTTGCATTCGCTTCACGTTGTTAGTAATGACTGCATGAAAAATTGAACCGCTCACTGGACCAGCCGAAAGGTGGGTTTGTCGTTTGCATCCACTTAAACCGTTGTTCATTTCAAACGTGATGTTTTAAATTTGATTTTGAATTTTTGTCTATGTACACACGTGCAAGAAAATGTGGATAGAAGTGGGCAGAAGTCAAAAGAGTAATTCACCACGTAAGATCAATGTGTATTAAGACTGGATTGTACATCGTAATCCTTTTCCCGCAGACAATTTTATCAAATATTTGATTTGTTTAAATGATTATTTAAGTAACTCTCAAATCTTGAGTTTACAAGATGATGATATTCGGAGTCTGTTTCGTCTTGTATATCGTAATGCTAAGCCCAAAAAGAAATTGAAATGTTGAATGGCCCACTCGAGGTTTGGATAAATGTAGTTTCTATTAAAATTCGCTTTGCCCGCCTTTAGACGTATATTACGACTCCTGCATGTAAATAGAGGGCTTAAGCAAGCGACGTTTTTGTCAACACGAACGGCAGCCGGAAGTAAGTTGCGTCGTTATAGATGACGAATGATGGCATCAGCCGTTCTCGTTTGAAATCCAGTGAACTCAATACTTTCAATAACTGGAACGATAACATTCAGTCATTCAGACCGGAAACAAGTGAAGCCTTGGTCTTAGTCTTTCACGCGGTCTGTACGTCAGTTTCAGTCTCCCGAATGCAAACAGATACGCGGTCTGTTCGTCAGTTTCAGTCCTCTGCTTGGCCCATTGCTCGGCCAGTATAAATTTGAAAACAAATCACAAAAATATGATTTTAAAAACTGCAGCAGCAGTGCATTGCGATAAATTTTAAAGCAATCTTTTTTCGCTGCGATCAAAAAAGCGAAAATTGTAAATTTAAAAAAGCAATAGCTATATTTGTTATGTGGCAATATAAAAAAATGCGGTACAGTAGTCGTCAGCACGGAAGAAAAATGGTCTCGAAAAAATCTTTTCACAAGTATGTAACTTTTTAAATCGTTAGCGTTTTATTTCACCAGCTTGTAAAAGCTCCATAGGTTTTTGTGGAATACGAATCGAGCCATACAATCAAGTGAATCTAGGCTGTGCTTACAATATTTTACAATTTTTAAATGTTTTACTACATCAAAAGTAAGCTATTTTTTAGATATACCTCGAGATATCACATAATTATTTTGTACTACATTTGTACAGTATATCCTGCATTGGGATGATACATGGACGTTCATTTTCACATTAAGGGATTTATTCCGTAGTGATTTTCGTGGCTGGGTGTCAAAACGTAACTAGTTGTTACTAATGCTAAAAGCATGTTTTAAATAATCTCTTCATGTGTACAAGTGAGAATATTAGGTATTAGGTTTCTACTCGAGAAGGATTCTTGTTCAAATAAAGCTCTCAAGACATACAAGGTTTTGAAGTTAAAGAAATTAAAGTAGGCTACTAATAGCTAACAATTGGTTTGCAGTGGAGCCATGAAAGGAAAGGATTAATATATGCAGAGACAGCAGAAGACTGGCAAGCATGTGGGAGGGGTGTAATGTTCATGTATTTTCATATATTGGTATTCACCAACCATATTTTTTTTCAAAAGGATAAGTAATACAGAAGACAAACATATGAATATCACCCCCCTCCCCACTTGTCAATCTTCTGCAGTCACTGATGCATTAAAACTATGTAGTGAAATGAACAGCTTAACTGTACAAAAAGTATGTTACTACATAAAATCAAATGGCAGATCATGGGGGAAAATGTCCTTGTACAGTGCGACACAGTGGATTTGAATTTGACTGTATTTCTGGGTTCTGACAGACTGAACACTGTAATTCTCATTGTTTTTATTGCATTTCTCCAAGCTCCTCCTGGGGAACTCTGCCACTCACCCCTTCAATCCACTGCTCTGCTATCTCGTCCCATTTGGTATGGTATATGACATTTCTAGAAATGTACAAGAATTAGGATATAATAGTTTTAAATAAACTCTACTCTATAGTCCAATGGCTCTTAGCCCCACTTAGCTCTACAGTCAGTGAATGATTCTTTAGTAAGTAGACTAGAAAGCCAATTTTCACAACATATAGCAACTACAATGGATAAAAATAAAAACTGGAATTCTGTTTTAAATTTGTTTAATATAAGCTAATATAGAATATTGGGATACATCAGTAGTTTCCTCATCACATTACTCCTGAACAAGTCAAATGTTCATTCTGTATTTAATAGCAACTTGACTGCAACCTCCTCTTTCAAATGAGCACTGCCAAAGAAAGCTGAGCCAAAATTCCTTCATTTTGAATATTCCAGTTTTAAATTTAGAGTGTTGAAAAATTATCAGTGAAAAATCTATTATTATGGGGCATTTGACTATGTTTTCCACTGGAAACAAGTCTGTATTAAATATCTTAGACTTTCTATGTCCTTAATTTTATCAGTAATAAGGAATTTAAACAATGCACTTTTCAAGAAATCTAAATATTCCCCAACGTTTGCTATGGTATTGTGATCATAGATGGAGGTGACAAAAATTTACAAATGACAAAATATTAATATACAGTAGCTGTCTGAAGAAATCTTATTCAATAAGAATCTGATGCATCATCCCAAAATAAACTGTATGGAACAGTAATCAGTCGTTACATCAATACTGTGAATAACATTTTTGGATTGATTTTTGACATTCATATAAACAATTTAACATAGAAATTAAACCTTTTTTTTTCCTTTATATGATTTATTTGCTTCATATCGTGAGTTCGTTTTACTAACAGAGGAGTTCAAACTACCTTAAACGAAGGTAGTTCTTGATCCATGTTTTGAGAAACTTTCATCGATCCAATAAGTTTTAGGGAAATTCGAAAATGCGGTAATATTTATCAATGAGTGAGATCCGAACTCCACCACGACAACAGACAAATGATTAGTTAACCGCGCGGAAGACTAAGCCTTACTTAATGGCGAATGATGACGTTAGCAAAACGTCATTTTTGGCTTCACTTTTCGCTCGCTGTTATCGTTCCAGATATTGAAAATATTGAGTTCACTGTTGAAATCATGAACGTGAAAGTTGACTGACTGCCGTTGTTGATTTCAAACAAGAACGGCTGACGCCATCATTCGCCATCTATAACGCCGCAACGAAATACGCCAACATACAGTCTCAGTGCGGGAAGCTATTGCGTTAATAGTTATATTTATACAGTCAAGTTCTTTAGCTTTTTGGCAAAAGGGCATCATTTACGTTTACTAGCGTAAGACATGTGTTCCTGTTCATTATATATTACTTTTTATTTCACCTTTGGATTGTTTGTTATATTTTATATAGTTAACACATCTTTCGATTCAAGTTTAATCAACCATATGTTAGCGCATTAGCATAGTTGGCACAAGTAGCATTTTAGCACTAAACAAAGCACTTACGTGAATTGTCAAAACGCGTCAAGTGCGCACGTCAAGGGTAAAACTCTATGAGAAAAAAATTATTCCATTCCTAAACGTATCGCTAAAAGAGTATCTTCTACCTATATATCATATACCTCAGAACGTTCAACTACAACGCCTGGGCACCAAGCAAAATCAATAAAGCCAGGAAAACAAGTTCATTCGAGGGGTAGTATACCGTTAAACGGAGTAAAGCAATCATCAATCTGAGCTGTTCTGACCGTATTGGCATAGTGAATGTTTTACTAAGTACTCACGTCAATTAACACTACAAAAGTGTTCAAGCGTTTGTTCCGCTGTATATTAGCTTGACGTTCTTAGTAAGATCTACATGAAAAAAATGAACTGCTCAATAGACCCACCGAACGGTATGTCTTAATAGAAGAAGTAAAATGTCTTTACGCCTACTTCTTTTGATAACATTTATTTCCAACTGCACCGCCGGTGCACAGAGTAAAAAGACTAGCGAGTCCGCTAGTTCATTCAAGAGCAATAAACAAACAGAAAGCCCGTTATGGTCAGTTAATCACAGCAGAAGACGAAGGGCAGCTAACACAACCGAACTTCAGTGTTACGATAAAATGGCTTTTCAAACGGCTGCAACACCCGACTGTTTCTACGATCGTGCTTGTTTTACGATTTTCTCGGATTGCTGTCCTGACTACGAAAAACATTGTGGCCCACAAGGGTCGTACGAACCGAAAACGTCCGTCTGGAAATGTGTCGATTGGGATCCGTATTGCTCCTACAGAGGAGAAACTGGCGCTTGGATGGTTTGCAAATGTCCGAGTGACTGGCCTGTCGAAAAATCGAGATCAAGATGCGAGAATGCCCCACCGAAAATCTTTGATCAATTTTCATATCCGATTGAGGATCACATTCCCGTAGTAGGAGCGAATGGCTACACGTACAGAAATGGCTTCTGCGCTTTATGTAATGGCATGAAAAATTACACCACCTGGAATTTCAAAGTTTCCACGCCAGTTGTACCTCCAGAAGGATTGGACTTAAATTCTAAGTTGAAGTTTATCGAGAAACACGGCGGAAAGTTTGCTCACATTTTTCCTAGTGATGAACAACCCAGAAGATTTTGCTACGGACGAAATTATGTAGCAAACTGCAAATTAACAAACGATACGTCTTACGAAGCTTGTGTAAAAGGCCCGGTTGCAATAGTAAACCGTGACAACTTGCACTTTAAAAACGAAGCTTGTGGAAAATGTAACGGCTATCCCGGGCTGAGAGGATTTAATTTTGTTACAATATGTCTACCAGGTCAAGGAGGATTTGAAGAATTTTCGCTTGTATTTAAATTAAAAAGCACTGGCCAGAAAGTCACAACTTCTACCGTCCTCTCCAGGTGTCCTGTTGGTACAGTGTATGATACGGACTTGAAGTTCTGTCGTGAAGGGTATATGTCTTCAGAGCCTGCCTCCATTTCATTTGGTGTGACTCCTACCGACCAGTTCCGCATAGTGTTGTGGTTAAAACAGCCGGGAATGAGATCAACGCTAAAAAATGATTTGAATTCAGCGTTAGTGTCCCAGTTCTCTCTTCAACCACATCAAATTTCACCTGTTATTCTGCATGGGCTGTATTCCTGGTATTCTTATGCCGTTCCTGCAACATTTAGATTCACGTTGACGCCAATTCAGAGCTTGATAATGAGACATCAACACAGAACAAACTCAAATTTTACGCGCAAACAATCAGCCTTCTTACAACTCTTAAACTTCACAGGAAATTTTACCATTGTTGGGGAAAGTTACAGTTTTTCTGTCATCAGTGTTACTTCAAAACAACTTTATTGCTATGGGGGAAAGACATTTAGCATGCACGAGTACAAAATGATGAAAAAAACTAACAAATTAGTTGTTAATGCAACTGGGGAAGTATTGTTGTTAAAAGATTATACTTTACATAAACAAGAAGATGGAAATGTAACACTATGTCGTAAGCTGGTTTGGTCCGATTGCGCCGAAGGTGCTTACGTCCCCTTAAATTCCAACGAATACATAGTTTTCCCTAATTTATCGGTTTATCACAATGCAACAAAGAGTGTTTTTAAATTTGGCGACTATCTAATCAGCGAACGTTCAACGAAAGAACATATTAGGAATGATTCCAGCACGACGGGAAATTCAATTTTGTCAACAAGCTCTGTGATTTCTGTATGTTTGCCTTTCACAAATACTTTCAACATAACAGAAACCAGTTTTGTGACGTCCTCAAGTCGAGCACTAGGAATTCTTACAATAATTGGTTTCAGTATTTCAATAATTTGTTTGGTGCTTCTTTTGATAACTTACGCAACATTTCAAGAACTAAGGACACTTCCAGGAAAGAATTTGATGAATCTAAGTTTTTCTCTGTTCTTATCACAGCTCACGTGGTTGGTCGGTTTTGCTTTCGTGAAAGGAAGAACTGCTTGTAAAGTTTTTGCAATACTCGAACACTATCTTCTTCTAGTGTCATTTCTAGCTATGTCAGTTATATCCTACCACACTTGTCATGTTTTCTCAAAGCCTTTTGTCGGTCGTATCGCCAACACATCTTCAGGAAGATTCATCAACTACTCGGCCGTTTTGTGGATAACTCCTGCCCTATTTGTCGCAATTTGTATCGCTTTGGACGAAACCGAAGCATTTGAGGTGGATTACGGTACAAACTGTTGGTTGGGAACTGCGAATGCGAAGCTGTATTTATTCTTGTTGCCTCTTGCTTTATTACTGCTGTACAACATCTGCACTTTCATCCGAACAGCTGTGAGTTTATCTCGTCATGAGAAGGACAGAAGAGCTTTGCATCAAAAACAAGGAAGACAAAATCTTCTCATCTGTACAAAGCTTGCCACGTTGGTTGGCTTTCCCTGGTTGTTTGCATTCCTTGGTGTATTCTTTCCTGATGTTGAGGCGTTCGAATACTTGTTTGCCGTTTTTGTCTGCCTGCAAGGATTGTACACCGGGATGGCGTTTTTGTTTAACAAGAAAACTTGGAAACTTTACAAGGATCGTTTTAACATCCGCTTTCGAGTAACGACTCGTTCCTATGCTACGACGCCAACTTTTGAATTGACTTAGTGGAATTAAACATAAATTCATCGCACAGTTTGGTCAGATTCAGCAAATTGTCTTTACCTTTGGTAAAACTTTGACAGGTTTGATGAACATCTAGTAAATGGGGTTTTAGTAAAATTTAGTAATATTGGTGGTAAAATATTTTCAGGGTTATAATGATTATAGGGTTAGGACCATGGACTGACATATATAAATCTGGATTGCTTGCATATTGGTAGAATTTTTTACTTGAGGCTCGATTGAAAGTCACTAAGGTAGAACATGAATGTAATCCGAGCCAGCATTATGAGTCCAAATGCAGGTCAGCAGTTAACAGTCTCATATTCTCAGCCATGCTGGTAATGCTTTTTTGAAACCAAGCTAGCAATCCAGATGTTTATATGTCATCAAGCGTTGGTAAGGGTAGGTTTATAACGCAACACATATTAATATACAGGGTGTTAATCGTTTATTCACGTATACAAGTAAGCGTAGTAGGTCGGGATTTATATCTCGACCGTATTGTGGATTCTTTATTTCCATGCCTGAGAATCCCTTATTTCCCTATTTGGTCCTGGATTCTTTAAAAAGATTGCATTCTGAACTCGGCCATCCTGGTCCGGATCCCAAACCGCTGGATTCCGATTCCCAAAGCAAATTAATGATCTGTATTTCGGATTACCTTACTTGGACCGATATATCCTATAATCAATCAATCGTCTATCTACCTCTTACTAAGTTAGCAGCCGCTCAAACTATTCCTCGTCCAAGTAGATGGTACTGAACATGCAGCAAAGTACACAGCTGCAAAAATGGCAAGTCATATTACAGTTGTTTAAATTAGGTTGTTAGAGGGTTGTTAGGGTTTGTCTATCATAAATTTAAGAAGATTCTTGCATTGTTATTTTTTATAATAGTATTAAAAAATTTATCGTAATTTTGAATGTTCATTTTCACGCTCAGCAGACGACTGAATTATCTCGTAGACATGGAGGACTTGTAATACACGCGTAAAAGCCGTGCAAGTGTTGTTTGCTCAAAGGGCATCATCCAACTATTTGCTAGCACAACACTTGTGTTGCTTTAATTATATAGCACAATTTTTTTCACTTTTGGATTATGAGTTATATCATAGTTTACACATCTTTTGATTCGAGTTTAACCAACCATATGCTGACATATTATCATACTTAGCACAATAACTTCATTATAACTTCCTGTAGATTATATACTATCTTTTCTTTCACCCTTGTTATATCATATATAGTTAACACATCTTTCGATTCAAGTTTAACCAACCATACGCATGTAGGGTTGGTAAGTTATATTCAAAACACGAGCAAGAATGTTTTGTCAGCAACCTCGTTCTTAGGGTCTTTTTTTGGTAAGACATTTGGTGGAAAGAGGCCTTATTACAGAAATTAGGTACCCAAAAATTTGGCAAGAACATTTTCCTAGTGTCTTCACGGCTAAGATTTCCATTTTGTTTTGCTCGTGATTTAGATAACAGTTTTTAACGGTGTACATGTTAATATATAAGGTGTTTGTCTTATATTTTCGTATGTAGAACATGGAATTCGTACCTGAATTCAAGGGGTTCAACATTTTTGTGGTACTCTAAAATAAAAAAAATCCTTTGAATTATCTTTGTTGCGAGACAACATGCAGTTTCGGGAGTGAGTGGAAATCAGTTCTACTCATTGCGAAAATTTTGAGAAAACTCATTTGAATCCTTCATGTGCAACCATCCGTAGTTAGTAGAAACAGTTTCCCGCGAAGAAAATGCAATTGACTGGCCAGAACCAGCACAATAAGCATGCGCCGGACACAAATTTCAAGGGTTCCGAGTCGAGTATTTTCTACTCTGTGCTTGTCAAGTTTTGAAGTCTTGATTGATATGGAAATGCTGTTCGGTATTTGCAACAATGTTGCAACAGTATTTGCAACAATAGATATCTTAGTATTGACGTCACGGCCGTCAAAGTTCAACAGAGGATTAATAAATGCTGTGTAATTTATGCTCTCTAAAAAATTCTTAAATCCGATTCCGAAAACGTTATAAACTTGTCAAATCAGTTCAAACGACTTTACAGAAACACACAAAAAAACCAGTCCATAACACTCAACTTCGACTGTTCTAAGAACGACAACAGCGAGATTCAGATTTGATTTCCATTAGCTGTATTTTGTTCCATGCTATCTTCAGAGCATGTATGGGGGGGGGGAGTGAGGGGCTTGGGACCCCCCCCCCAGAGTGTCTTGACGTGATTGCTGTAACTACACTAACGCTGTAACCCTTGATGTTGCAAAAAACACAACTTTCACGCGTAGTAATTTAATTTTTTTACTCATAGGCAATCTCAGAATGTAAGAAATGTAACTTCACAGCCCCTAATTTTAAATAATCGGGGGGGGGCATGCCCACGACCCCCTGGAAGTCACTCAGTATAAGCCCCCCAGACAAAACCAAAACTCTGCGCTTTTGATGATCATATTATGTTTAGGAAATCAAGTGCGAAGATGAATTTATTCACAGTAACATGGTAGCGATGGTAAACAGATTATCGCGAGTGTGTGGCGTGTAAAGCGGGATTTTTTTGGGCATATTAAACAACAGGTACTTATAATTTAGGTATTTTATCTCGAATATTATTCCACTATTAATACAGCAACACACCGGTATTTTCTCATTTTCATGGATGTGAAAGAGTGAGTCAGTTGGGAATGTTCATGTGAGAGATCATGCATTCAGAATATTCGTTAGTAATCTACTCGTTCACATCTGTCACAAGGAGAAACTAGATATCGTAGCAATAATTACAAATGATAACAAGCCTCTACTGAACGTGCTTTCAACATTTATTAATATCAGTATACGGTACTCTCTTACGTCGAGTTAAATCATATGGTTAAATAGATTCCTTAAATAGTTAAATATTATCAAACTTGTTCTACGACTAATTATCAGCAACTGCATGATAAAGACAGGCGGCTGTGCAACTAAATTCACCATACTTTACAAAGGCTTAAAAGGCAGATGTTTGTGGATGTGTAATAGCTGCTTTCTCGTCGCTGTGTTGACAGCGGATACTGTTTTGCCGTCATCGTCAAATTGTCGTCTTATACATAAACATCCAAAAAACCCGCCAAAACTTGTTGCAAGGTTAATTTTACCTGCTTTTGTTAGTTGTCAGCAAGTTGCAACAAAGTTGTTGAATTTGTGTTAAAATCAGGCTTGTTGCAACTTGTCATTTGCAGACTCGTTACAACAAGTTTTGACAATCATCTTCTGTCCAACAAGTCCTGCTTCCGAACACAATTCCCGCCTGTTGTAACAGGTTGTGGCAAAATGTCGACACTCTTGTTGCAACTTGCGCGTTTTGGCCTGTGTAAATGCATGATGTCAGTAATAAATAAATTTATCTGACCATAATTTTCGGATCTAGTCTGGTTTGGAGCCCTGCATGGTAAACAAGGATAGGAGCCGGATAGTTAAGCTCGTTTTCCGCGTAAACCGTGTCGTGGCGAAAAGCAGCGTATTTCATTGTTTCGTTACTAGTCAGGCAGAACTAGTGATATGGACACAATGGAATACGCTTCCTTTCGCGGTCGCGACCAACCGATGCTAACAGGCGTTGTGAGTGGTTGGTTATAACAATGGAAGACAATAAACTATAGAAATTGGTTTTCAAAAGTCCAATCACAAGGCCGGATCATTTTAGGCTGGTATTTACCAACCTTTCGCTACGATGCGCTTGAAGTGGAAAACAGGTTTTACTGTAATGCTGAAACGAGAACCACGGCTACATGAAAGTCGACATGCACGCAAGCGAGAGTTTAGTAAATGTGTATATTATACCCAACAAAAAGGTTGAATTCGGAAATTTTACTCCGAACTTTTCAGGTAACTCATGGAATCCAGAATTGAGTTGAGAAAACTCTGATCGAGGCTCTCGCTTGTCAACTCTCATCAACTCTCATGCAACTCTTGGTCTCGTTTGACCAGGACATGAGAGTTGAGAAAACTCTCATACAAACTCTCGCTTGTCAACTCGTATCAACTCTCACGCAACTCTTGTTCTCGTTTAACCACGACATGAGAGTTGAGAAAACTCTCATACAAACTCTATCTTTCACCAACTCTCCTGTGTGACCAACGCTTTATCATGCTACTATATAAACGCTACTTAAATATATCACTCTACACTTTGGATAATACAGCTCAGTACAAAGTACACACACAACAGAAACCCTGCTATAACAGTTCATTAAACAGGGGGGGGGGGGGCAGTTGTTTAAAGCTGCTTTAGCACTAACCCTGAGTTACAGTTTATCCCACTGCCTTAGTTTCTGTTTTTCTACACGTCGATTTATTTTAAAACTCCAGAAACAGAAACTACTATAGTGACCTAGGCAAGATTTCTGAAGAAATATTTCCAAGCTACGAAACAAGCTGCTGAGAAATCTCCTTTGGATCTTACCTTACGCAATGTTAAGCTAAAACACATTTGAGCAACCGGCCCCCGGGGTTAGCCAGGAAAATTTTATCTGTCTTATGATAGGAAATTAACGATGCATTTTCTCAACGCGGATCTTTAAAATTCGCGTTAATCTACTTGATGTTAATTAATCGTTAATTTTAAATATATAATTTTTATTCATCGTTAAGTAAAAGACCTTGATTTGTTTTATACAACACTAGCTCTTTTAATATCAAAATACAGCATATTAAGGTAAACTGAAGACCCGTTTGCTTAATGAAATGCTGTATGTATTTTGATTTATTCATTTGTTAAATTAGTATGTTAACGTTTTGATGCGATTGTGCCCCCGGTAGCTTCTCGTTTAACTTTTGTTTAACATTAAACCTTTGCTATTGTTGTGTTTATATTTGTCGTTTCGCGTTCATTTAATTAATTTGTCAACCATGGAGACCAGATTACTACTGGAAGAGACTACATGAAGAGACTAGATGGAGACTGATTACAGCTAATAAACAATTATTGGATAAGGTTTTCGTGATATGCGGAATTATCAATGTCGAGGTAAGAGTAATCAGCCGAGCCGAAGGCGAGGCAGATAACTCTTATTGAGACATTGATAATTTTGCATATCACAAAAACCGAATCCGATAATTGTTTTATTATACATTGTAAGCGGCGAAAATAAACATGGTAAGAAAGAATAGATTTATTTGGAAAATGAAACAAAAAATATCGAAAAAAACTTTTCGCCATGCCAAACATTGATGCCAACGAATACCGCATACTGTGATAATCTGCACCGCAGGCTCAACATGCAGATAACTCAGTTATCTCCTAGCAGATAACTGAGTTATCTGCAGATTGTGTGATAGTCGCATTTATCTGCATACAACTGACCAATCACAACGCATAAAACAACTGCAATGTATAATAATACTGTATATCGTGTTTTAAAAGACCAAGAAGCAATCCACTCTGATTAGATGTCGCGTCAATTTATGTCGCGTTAATAAAGTGCATCCTTAATTTCCTATAATGAGGTATGTTTTTTAAAGAGGTACAATCCGTTCGAAAAACAAACGCTTTGTTTACACTTTGAGATATAAAAAACTAGATTCATACTTCAAGAAGTTCAAGATTTTAAAAGTATGATCTATGGTAACGGATTATCTAACGTCGTTTTAGTTTGTTTTGCAAGTTTCCTCCCATCCTCCTACCTAGGAATATCCCTTTTCAACGGAATGTAAAGTATGTACTGTTGTACTAGCATCGTATTAAGGCTGGCTACGGCATCGTATTAAGGCTGGTTGTCGTTTTTTCCACACCATATTTTATATGAAGATCAACTGCCTTGCCAATAATTGTCTCACAACTCTCATTTGGGATCTTAAAAAAAAAGATTGAACATTCTTTTAATAAAGGTTTCGGCCACATAAGAATGATAGTTTGACTGCCAACCCGAATCGACTCTTATGCATGCACAGTGATCAACTTTACTTCAGCTGGTGTCAAAACCTATGACGTACAATATCCGCCAAAATTGTATAGTGTATTTGTACAATTGTACTTCCAATATACGTGTAAGTTTGCATTTCAACATTCAGCATTCAATTCCTATTCATAATTGAACATTGTAAAGTTTACGATTCTTGGATTTGTTTTCGATCTTTCCGTTGCTAGTTGAGACTATTCCCCAAAAATAATTGCTTGTTTAATCTGATTGTAGTAAAAATATGCTAGAGAATGTATTTTTAACCTTACTGTTTATAAATGTTAACACTTCGATTAATGTCATCACGTAAACAAAGATTTTAAATGAAAGCTCGGAATAATATTGTGATAGTAATTAGTTAACACGAACAAATGTAAAGCTATCAGGTTGTCGCGAAAAAAAAATCCAGTCACCCCTGACTGATTATAAATTAGGTCACGAATCTCTAGAATTAGTAAAAACCACCATAGATCTTGGAATAACTGTGAATGATGACGTCAGTTGGGGAAAGCAGATAGCAAACATTACGGCAAAAGCAAATCGGACACTCGGGCTTATCAAAAAGACTTGTAAAGATTTTGAAGATCAAACCATCAGGAAGCTCCTCTACCTTACATTGGTTCGGCCGCAGCTGGAATTTTCATCTGAATTATGGTCCCCGTCAGAGCTGAAATACCAACTGATGTTGGAAGCGGTACAAAGACGAGCCACAAAGTTCATTTTAAATTACCCTGCAGACATGGAATATAAAGAACGTTTAAAAATTCTCAACCTTCTCCCACTCGATGCCAGGAGAAGTATGAAAGACCTGCTTTTCTTCCATAAATGTAGAGCAGGCCTATTGGACGTTCATCTACCGGGTTATGTACAGAGCCAACCAGCGACTAGGTACAACATTAGATCACATAACGTGAATAACTTCACTGAACTAAAATGTAGAACAGAATATTTTAAAAACTCCTATTTTCCTCGAGTTGTGACAAAGTGGAACTCGTTAGATAGTGATCTAAAAACAATTGATAGCTTTAGTATTTTTAAGTCTAGAAATTTTATAGTGAAATTAATGATTATGAACTTCCACACGAGTAGTTTGTAGTGTTTCTTTAGTTTTTTAATATGTATATAACACATAACATATAGTCTTAGTAGTTAATTAAAACAGGTTATAATATATCTATTCCATAGGTTTTTAAATTGGTAATCGTGTTCAATTGGGGCGGTGCCCTGTTTGGCCACCAGTTGTTTTTAATTAACAATTGCATTCTTGTTAGCATTATGTAGAGTAGTATTGATGAGACATGTATATACGGTTTTTGAAAGCAACAAAGTTATTAAAATGAAAATGAAATAAAAATATGTACATGTATTTCCTTTAATAACTAAAAAATTTCGTTAAAAAATAAAAAAGGTAAAGTAAATAAAAACGTTTAAACAAATACCTTAAGACGAAACTTAATACTCTCAAGACGAAAGACGTTCCACGGCCTTCAAAAGAGAAGAGCGAGCTTCGCTTATTTTATCGGCCGCCATCTTGTATAATCCTTATCATAATAATTTGTATAATTTCCGCATCACAATTTGCATAATCACGATTGCTAGGGCAAAAGTTCAGCTATCGGGGGTATAACGTGTGGAATTGATTAATCGCTCTCTACCCTACTGGGTGAAAATTGGTGAATGATTGAGCCCGCGCAGACGGTTCGAGATTGGATTGCGGCTGGATGTTGGAAATCGTAAATTACGATGTTCAATGATGAAAAGTAGGAAGTTGAATAGAGCGATCTACAATGTTCGATTCTGGAAAAATGGAAACAAATCCAAGAATCGTAAACTTTACAATGTTCAATGTTGAATGTTGAATGTTGAAATGCAAACTTACACGTATATTGGAAGTACAATGGTACAAATCTACTATACAATTTTGGCGGATATTGTACGTCATAAAAACCTGTTATTCAATCATGCTTGTTGGAAGTTTAACAAGTCTGCAGTTGCAACAAGCCTAATTTTGACAGGCTTGTTGCAACTTAATGAAATTGACAAGTTTGTCGTAACTTGTTGACAAGGTTCAACAAGTCTGCGACTTTTGCCGTGTGGAGGTCAGTGTACATACCTGAGTCAGAAAACGCAGGACAAGATCCGAGGATTTCTTCACCATAAGGGCCTGACGAAATACCAGCAATATAGCAACCGCTACATGGACTAATATTGTACAGGATCCTGCGATTATTTTATCCCAGATTCTGAAACAAAAGCGTGACAAGTTTTTAACAGTATTAAAAGTTTAATGTGGATTTTGTCCTGTAGTAACACTGGATCAATACGAGGTGATCCTTACTGGACCTCTAGCAAGAACAGTTTAGAAATGATAGAGCTATCCAGTATAAATAAAGTTAGTGTAGTCCAAGTTTCCTCCTGCAAAAACACGTAATGAACCTGTTATATACTAAGCTCAAACTTTGGATTCTGTCTACCTTTCTAAGGATGGATCACACAAATCTTCGGCAAAAAAGCTGTCGAACCAGCGTTGACATGGTATTTTTTTCAATGCTCCAATACCACACAGATATTTGAATAATTCAGGATCTTCCGCGAAGAATCTTTTCTCAAAAAGCTCGAACTAAAAAACATAATATGTTAGAAGAAATTGATCAAAAACATTTAGTTTCTTTTTCGTCGCTTTTTTTGTGGTCTTTAATTTAACACATCACGAATCGCTTTTTTTTCCCTTTTAAGGATAAAGTTCCCAAGTACCTGAGATCTAGTGTTGTTTACCTTTTTAAGTGTCGATGCTGTTCCGCGTCGTATGTGGATCAAACCACACGCCATTTACACACTAGAATATCAGAGCACCTGGGTATCTCTGCTATTACGGGAAAACATACCTCTAACCCCACTAAGTCCAGTGTGCTTTCCCACTCGTGTGCCTGTGGTCACAAAGTGGACTTTGACGATTTCAAAATCCTTTCTTGTTGTTCTGATTCGTATGAGTTAATGATACACGAGAGCCTCCTCATAAATAAATACAAACCTACTCTTAATATCCAAGGCAGCTCGGTTCCTCTTAACCTTTTCTAGTTCGACTGTCTTTGTGTGTAAATGTCCTTGTTGTCCTAATTGTATCACACTGTCCTATGTTGTCCTAGTCAAATCTAATTGTCCCTTGTAATTTGACACTCAGTAACATAACACTTAATTAAGCTTATATACTCAAATATTGCATGCTAATGTATCTTGTACTTAGTCTGAAGATGTCTTATGTTAAGACGACACGTCACTTTTAATAAACATATATAACCTTATGAAACTGGTCTATTTATGGCTCTACTAAAAGCACTATGTTGGGCTTTGATATTTATTCTGCGAATTCGATTTCCGCCCGGCAGTTCTATCGCCACAGTATCGGCTAAATATAGTTTATTTTCACATGAGACGATTTTTTTCGAGCAGTAAATCGCACTTCAATTTCTTACCAACGTTTTTAACTGCACAGCGTACGCATCTTGCAACTTAAAGAATTTTGTTGTCACCCAGAAACACTCGACGATATCTCCAAATATTTCACACATCAACTTGGCCACGGACGTCAACGCCTTTAACTTTTTTTCGAGTTTCTTGAAAAGATAAAATTAAAGTCGATAGTTGTACAGATATTGCTGTTATTGTTTAAAATATATATACACAAATAGTCCTGGAGTATATTCAAAGTTAAGTTACAAGTTCCAAAGTGTATCAAGTCATATCACGGATGTCGCGAACGACCTGTTTCGTAATGGACCTTTAACCTTATAGACGAAATTTTGAAAAAAATCGAAACATGCAAAAATATTACCACATCTTGAAAGACCATCCTAAACTTAGTCAAATTGCAAAGTTTTGTTGTGAAATGTTCGAAAATATGGAAAACATAGCCTTGCGAATTTGGCAAATTTTGTATACGTTTGCATTACGGGTGGAAAATAATGCCCAGTTGATACTCTTGGGTATTCATTTCTCACGGATAATACAAAACTACATCAAATTTGCCAACTTCACAAGGCTATATTTTCTATAGTTTACCACATTTTACAACCAAACTTTGCAATTTTACTAAGTTTAGGATGCTCTTTCAAGCTGTGGTAATATTTTTTCCTATTTCGATTTGTTTCAAAATTTCGTCTAAAAGGTTAAAGATCCATTACCTCGCAAGGTTGCATAAAACTCATTTCTCCTTCGTTTAACAGGTACATTTGAACAATCTGCGATGGGATTGTGTCGTTTTCCTCGCTCAGCCTTTTGATGACTTTCAACGTGCGTAGCAAATGTTCCACTTGCTCGGTCTGCTGTTTCTGGACAAAGTCGTGGCTCTGTTGATGTCTTGGTAAAATACCTTCAACAAACAAGGTTTTATAGCTACTGTAAAGGCGTCTAATTTGTGAGTGTTGGTATTGAAAGGCATTAGCAATAAAGTTTGATCCATTCGAAAGAAATTCTAAAATCATCCGTAAGTATAGGTTATCATATGAGAGGCGAGGTGATATCAGTTTTATCGCTCGAGAGACGATGTCATATTTTGTCACGAGTGAGCGCAGCGACGAGGGACAAAATATAATATCGTAACGAGAGCGATAAAACTGATATTACCGAGTCTCGAATATGATAACCTATTTATCACATACTTGTGCCTTTATCTAGAGCAAAAACCAGATTATATTTTCAAATTATTTACATTTTGAGTACATTTCAAAATGAATTCAAAATGATTGTTTAAAATACGCTAAACAGGTAGAAATTACAAAAACAAACCAAAAATAACTTATCTTTTAATAGCTGCAAATTTCTTTATGTTATTTTCCTTGTATTATTTAATATTTTTATTCTTATCTCTCTATCGATTCTTCAGTCGGACGCCATCTTTGTTTTGAGCGGGACAAAAAACGATATCGCGGGACAAAAAAACTATATCACGGGACATATCGTTTTTATGTCACCGTGTTATCGCCCGGATAAAGGCACAAGTATGTGATAAAGACATTTACAGCTTTTTCATATCTCGCGCTTGGTTCATGAAATGCTTTCACCGGAACATGTGAGCTGTCTGCCAGCTTGGTTGAATTCTTGAGCATATTACATGTCACAGGCGGGATAACCTTTAGGTAATTGCTCGTAATAAAGTAAGTGACGGACAATAGTTGACCAAAATGCTTTTACTCAATGATATCAAAAAGCAAGTAGAAACAAGTTTCTGGTTCGTTCTGGTAACTGCTTATTAATAACGGTAATAAAACGAATAGGAGTGCAATTAACGCTCTAATATCATTTTTCTTTGTTTACTCGATTCTGATTGGCTAAGAACTGTGCCGATTAAAAATTAATCGGCACGGATCGCGAGCCCCGCTGGGCGCGGGATTTTTTTAAACTAAAAACATAAACAAATCGGTGAAACAGCCCCAAAAAATGATATCAATAGGAAATTACACTTGTCTTTCGCCAAACACGCATGTTATTTTTCATTAATACTGCTCAGACCCTGTAATTTCCTATACAAATCGCGCTCCTGTAAACCAATGAAATTGCAGTATTTGCGACTGCATGATTACAGAAGATATATAATTAATAGTATTATCTTGTGTGACCCCACTTGTGACATAACATGCATCCTTTAGAAACAAAGATGGTGGACGGCTCATATGCAGATCAGTGCTCATATGTTTCAGTTGAAATAACTCAAGAATCAACTGTAACAAGCTTTGCTAGTTATTTCAAAAGCTTCAGATGAGCAAAGACTTTTTTGTTTCCATTATTTACCTTTAAAGCTGGTGTCAAAATCTTAATGTTCAAAATGTAAACAAAGGGTGTGTTTACATAAACTGATGTAAACAACAAGCACTTTGTTTTAATCATATTTTGCCAATTTAGAAGTTCAAAATGTAAACAAGCATTTGTTTGACAACATCTAACCTTACTGCCATTATATGCCTCAAAACATGTCAAAACACCAAAGTTGACTGCGTACCAAGTAAAAGTTTCCAAACTATAGGTCTTCGTATCGCTGGCAACCCAAACTGCGCACAAAATGTCGATAGTTTATCGAGATCTGTAATTAAACATGATTGGCATAGGTTCATCATGTTTTATCAGGTGAAAAGGTTTTACAAATTTTGCAATACCCAACAAGGTATTGCCAAGTTGATAACGAGATCCAAGCTGGTTAATGGAATTAGACAAAAACACAAAATAATGCGATTATGTTTGAAAGCATGATGAAATTGAACTTGAGATGTTGGAAGTACCAGCTGAATTGTTGGTTCAACTTGGTAGGTGAGTGCTATGTCAACTACCAACAATGTCATATTGCAGAAGTTACATGTAGGCCTTGAGTTTACAAATTTCCTTTCAGAAAATTTTAAGGAAATTTCAGTTTTCAAAAGTGGAAACACTACTTGCAAAAGAAGAATCATATACTGACGAAAAAAAAGCTGTTTGAATAGATAGTAAGAGCACGTATTTAAAAACAAGTTGTGCAGGGTCCTACTGTAAGTGAACACCACTCACAAAATATTCATGTGCCAATGAAACAACAGATTTTAATTTTGGATAGATTAATAAATGATCTTAGTATAATTGCAAGGACTCATGCACAGCTTTCATCAAGGAAATTAATTTGCATCCACGATGTCATAACATTGATACAACTTATAATTGTTATTTTCAAAAATTACCAATTTCGTCATCTTTAAGCAGCAAATCCAACGCTTTCCGTTGTTCAACTCCTCTTAAGCCCAAATTGTCATAGTACCACGAACGAAAATTCCTCACATCGCCTTGTTTATCTGAAACTCCGGACATTTCATAGTTTTAAACCATAGATTTGAACCCTCTCGATTTCTTGAAGTTTCAACTTTTTATTTGTGTGTAAGTTTTAAAATTCCGCAGTAACAGCTGTGAGTTTTCTAATAATTCCTAAGAAATTATTTTATAAATTAGCCAAAGTTACTCAGAATTCCTGACTATAAGGATAATGCGTGACATGCGTTATACACGCGCCGTTGTCGCGAAAGCCACGAAAGTAATCAGGCAAATCTCTGATCTCTTATGAACGAATGGAACAAGTTTTTATATGTGACACTCTGTATGTGACAAATCAGTAAAAACCATTCGGGCTTTTTGAGGCAATATAATAAAATTCCATTTTCCGCCCTTTTTGGTAATTGGTCAGTACTAGTTCTGTAACTTTGAAGTTTTAATTTTAGTTTAATGGTACTACCGCCTAAAGTTTCAAGCATTTTTTGCTTCGGATATGTATTTTCAACAAATAGTATTTCTTGTTTTATTTATAAATGATTACGAATATGATTATGTAATTTCCTTCTGTCACGTGCGTGCATGATGCAATTCATGATAACGCCTCTAGGATGTTCGGTAAGCTTCGGAAAGTTTCGTTTTCATTAGATTACGAAGAAATTACGCGTTTTTCACGCAGTTTAGAATGATGGAATAAATTTGTCGACGTACGTATGGTTGTTGTTATTGTGATCGAAAGGGAAAATAATACGTTTAATCATTGTAATTTTTGACGTTTTCTTCGCCGATTGAAAAATGAGTCAAAGCTCCCAGTCTTTTAAAGAAAGAAAGTCATTTGGTAAGTGTATTTGTGAATTTCGATGCTTTTGTGCCATTGTCACACTCTTTCCCAATACGAACGTAGATCATATTTCCATGGAATTGATTATTTTGTCTTCTAGCGGCAAGAAAACGGGACTCCGAGGGAATTACGAAGCAATACCCGGACAAAATTCCCGTAAGTTTTCAATCGTATTCAGCGGTTTTAGTTTGAATATACGTAGCCTCATTGTCCATGTTTTAAAAATAGGTTTTGCTAAGTTTCGATGTCACAATATCAGCTTGTTTAGGTCTCCATTGTGGCTGTGTACTCTATTTACTGTTCAACATATGGCGGTATAAAATGTGCTTTTTCAAAAATTTGCTTGGCAGTTAAAAATCAATCCTATAATAAATTTTGCTTGGTTTACATTCATACTACCCAAGGCAAATTGACATAAACACTGGTTGTTCTCAGAGGAAATACAATAGCGGTGTTGCAACATGGATTGGAGTCTTTCGATATCTCCCAATCAATGTTCACAGGTCATTACCGGTATTTTTTCACTTTGAGATTTGCAAAATGAAAATTATTGCCAATTCAGAACATCACAAATTGAAAGCAAACACAAGCTATGGGTGCTTTCTCTACCCAAGAGGACAAAGCAAAATTCAGTTTGTAAAGCACAGGCCCGTTGTTGAAAAAATTCTTTGTTTGGTGACGACTTTGTTGGCCCACTACAACAACTGCAACACAATTACAACCTCATATCCAGCCCTGGTTTCTCAAATACCATCTGCTCTTACCCTCTCCCCCAAAGACTCACTTCTTAAAATGTATCTTCAAAATTGTTGGTATTCATTTTGAAATACAGTTAATAAAATGCATGGTTTGAAGACACAATAAAAAAAACAATAACTCCAAATCTCCAAGAAAGACCCATACCCCTTGCACAGAGGAAATTGAAAATATGACCTCTCTTTTCTTCTGACATCCTACGGATATTCCACCCCCCCCCCCCCTCGTGGGTCGTCCCGGTTTTACATCTCTCACCTCTCCTTGGACACATGGTTTAAATTTACAAACTTTTTGCTCGATGAATTTCTCCATACATCTAACAACAACGGTATTTTACAAAGTGTACCCGTAGAGATTATAAATAACACTAGAGATGGCACTGTAATGTTTTTCAAGTGAAAAAAGGGAATGATGCGATTGGGGGGGGGGCAAATTCTGCTTCCAGATGTAAGGCAAAGTGCCTATTGGCTCAACTACTTCCTCCTTAGCAACCACATTAGCAACAACAAAAATCTGTATTAAATCTCTCACTCCCTGTTCCTAGGTCGTTTTTTGTGAACGAGATAGTACCTTTTTAATTATTTTTATTACTTTAGACAGTCTAGAATGATATTTTTAGTATTTTTACGCGGTATAAAGCAAGTATAAAAACAAGGCCGTCGCTAGAGCGTTAATTGGGGGGGGTGTATATTCATGTATTCAGGTCGTGCTTGACTAGTTTCTTTTGAAATAAAGTTAATTTCAAAAGAAGTCAGTCGGGCAGAACTTGAATATATGAATATACACACCCCATTAGCGTTCTAGCGACGGCCCTGTATAAAAAGTAGGAAAATGTGCCTAAAACGGCTTTTTTATTTGGAGGTCATGAATGAGTGAACACCCTGGACTTGAATTTGCCCCCAAAACTGGTGTTTCCCAATTTTACCCTTGATGCCCCTCGAATGTAATTTATAATTTCTATGAGTGTAACCCCTTGCACAAACTTACATCTACTTGCCTTCTCGCCCCCCTTACACATTTTGAGACATCCCCCCTGGATGGCAGAAGTTTCCTTCGTGGAGAGGTATGTATCATTTCTGGAATGACCCTTGATGAGATAAGTATTTCCTATTTCTGAACAAACCTAGACAAATAACAGAGAATGAGTTCTATTGTTTTGCAAGGAAGCCTTCAAACCATTTATTTTGTGCTTCAAGGAATTTTCTCTCTAACTACAAAGAAGGCAAAATGAAAGCATAATTGAAACCATAAAGTATTGATCATTTGAGCATTGTGGTTATTTCCAAGATAGACTGACTGCATGTGTAGCCGGTCAATTGTCCACAACTCCCTTCAGGGTGAATCCAGCGTGTCCTGGTAGGTAGGTGGGTGGGTGGGGAAGGGTTTGCATTGCCAGCTCTAGTGACTTATGCCGAGTTATGCAATTTTGGTCCTGTGTACCACCCACCCCCACCACCTCATATCAAACATTATACTTAAATCTTGTACATGCAAATGTAATAGATAGTTACAGTGTCATGGTCCCCCTAAACAAACACCTGTCCCCCCCCCCCCACAAACACTTACCCCCTATGAATCCAACCTTGCATTTCATGGGGTTTTTTTTAATAATATGCCATTACTAAGTCATGTATTCAGAGCATTTAAATCATGTACAATTGACTAATAAGTTTATAATTTCACAGGTTATTGTGGAGAGATATACATCGGAAAAAAGCTTGCCAATTTTGGACAAAATTAAATATTTGGTTCCAGCTGATCTGACGATGAGCAATTTGGCAAGCATTATAAGGTAGGAATGATTAACTTTAACTCTATTTCAGAACCAGATGTGAAAACTAGATTCATATTAATCTGACACTGCAGAGAACAACGAAAAATTCGTGGTCTTGAGCCGGTCTACCAATTCTTGGGTTTCACTAGGGCATTTTGTAGTAAATTTTAGTGGGGGTCAACCCAAAATTTATTGATGATTATGATGTACTGGAGTGAACAAATCTCACGAAATTGCACATATTTGCTGCCAAAACAAAAGGTCAACACATACAGTGAAGAATTATTTTCCTCCAATGGCTGTGTATCGAATTGGAGTTGACCTCCAGTGAAATTTTTGACGTCACGTGAAACCCAAGAATTTGAGCAACTAGGAGTGACAGTGAGTCTTATCCAGTGACGACTTTACGCTTGCCTTTGAGGACGCGTAGTGCTTCAATTCATTTTCACAACCATTGCCGGACATATGAAAAACAAAATAGATACCGTATATAAATCTGCCACGAATTGCTCCTGATTGGTTAATCAAACGTCAGAATTTGTGCGCATGAAAGTGAGGTTGCAAGTAGTTGTTACCAAAGGTTTCTTCTTCGTTTCTTCGTTGTTCTGTTAAAAAACTAAACACACAGGAGAAAACTTTGGGACTAGGGTACGGCATTATATAAGCTGTGAAACGGCTTTTATTTAAAACCCAGCATTCTTCGCGTAAATACATGATCAGTAATTGTATATTTGTGGCAGTATTTACTTTTTGGTCGATGAATTTAAGTTCTTTCCCCGTGTATATAGTAGTTTGCAGCACAAAAAAGTGCTGGAGGAGTTTTGCTGGAGGTAAAAAGTGGCGAAGCCAGCTCGACAATTTTTTCATGCTATGCAAATTTAAATTGTTATCATTATTCATTTCTTTAGAAATTGATTCCTTGTACGGTCTATGAACACAGAAAAATCTGCATTTGCATATATGACCAAATGTCGGGCTGGTTTCTGCACCTCCAGTAAACAAACTCCGGGTAATAATTTCGTGTTCTCAGTGGGGAGTATAAATCTTAATCCAAGCCCTAACCCAAAGCCTTACCAACATTTTATTTGTCATATTTTTAACCTTGATGGATTAAAGATTTAAAGATTTGATTAGATTTAAAGCTTGGATTAAGATTTAATTTCGCTTACTGAGAACACGGAATTACTACCAAACTCCAGCTCCGGCAAAATAGGTCAAAACTCCGGCCCTCCGGCTCCAGTGCACAGCACTAATATGCAAATACTAGAATTGTGCTTTCCAAGAAATTTTATATCAGTTCTGGTTTCGGTATATTTGGGCCGAAAGATGTTCATCGGTTCAGTATTGGTTCTTCTGAAACAGGGATATTCAAGTAGTTTAATCATTAAATTATACAATAACTTCAACATATATCAAGTTAGATGTACAAAAATCTAGTATATATAGCTCCACATTGGTTTTACAGTATTACCTTTATTAAGCGTGTACTGTCGATTCTCCCGCGAACATGTCCTGTAACCTCAACTATAATATTCTCTTTCGCACAGGAAACGGCTGCAACTCAGTCCCACTCAGGCTTTCTACCTGATGGTGAACGAGCGAAACATGGTGAGCAACAGCTTGACGATTGGTGAACTTTATCGAGAAGAAAAACACGAAGATGGCTTTTTATACATGGTCTATGCTTCCCAAGAATCATTTGGTTAAAATACCAAATCAAAATCATTCATATATTTTACTCGGCAAACTTACGCCGGGACAGGAACTCAGACTTGTACCAGTTTGTACAATAACTTGGTGGATATATATGTAATATACTAATCTCCGCACTCGTGTATAGCAAATTGTATACAAAGTATTTTAGATTTGGCTTCATTGATTGGCGTTTTTATTTGCAGTATTGCGTGATCAGCAATGTGACGTGTATATGTTTGTAATTGATTGCGCTGCACGGCCAAAAATTGAGTTGTTACGTGGAATAACAGGATGCAACAAGGTTGTTGTTGAGGCAACATTGTTCCTGGTTGTCAACAACAATGAACAATGTTGTGGAGCCTGAATCAGCCCGCATCAGTTGTAACAATGCCGAACAAGTATTGTTTCAATATTAACATTGAACAATATTGTCAACACAGCACAGCCTCGTTTCTGGCGCTTTAGCGTTCTAGGGCGTGTGGAGCGCGCGCGCGATACACGTCACGTTCGGGATTTCAAATTAGGAAGTCCCGCGCGCGCGTCTCGCACCGCCATAGGGGACGAGGCGGGCCACAACATACTTGCATCCTGTTTTCAGCAGCATTGGGCGTGTTAGCAGAAGGCCCCCCCTATAAGTAGGTAAAGTCATGTCAAGCATGCTCATGGACATGCGTAATCCGGCATGCGTAAGGGCACAAACTTCAAAGTTTCGTTTCGAACGTTCCTTCTGTTTCTTTCCTGTTTTGTGGTATTTACGCCTCGACTCTTTTGTATCATTTACATAACCGTTAATGTCACGATGTCCCGAATATTTCGTTCTTATTAGGCAGCGTTCCCCCCCCTATTTTGATTCTGGTGAGTTAAATCGGTTGTAGATAGGTCATGGCTTTATAGGATACCCTAAAGGTCGAAATGTCGAGAGAGCACTGGGTTTCTCACTCACTGGGACTGTATCTACTCCTCCATATTTAGCTAAAGCGCGAGCCCAAAGGGCGAGTAATGATTGTCGCGCTACGCGCTCCCTCTTTAGCTAAATTTGGTGTAGTAGATACAGTCCCAGTGAGTGAGAAACCCAGTGCACTCTCGACATTTCGACCTTTAGGGTATCCTATAAAGCCATGACCGTTGTAGATAGGTTTACAGTCGCTTCTGCGCATTGATTCTGATCATAACAAAAAGGATCATAAAATTTATTGTAATTATTGTACCTCGGTTCTGTTACAGATTCTACACTTTCTTGGGTAATTTTGAAGTAATATCATAACGTTAAAATGTCTTAGGCTATTGCTAGCATTTACTATCACTGCCATGTTCTGTTGTTAAGTCAGTAAAACAAATAATGCCCAAACACAGATTAAATCACAATATTAATGAACACACATGTTTATCGCGATCTCACCGAGTCTGTTCTCTACTGTATCACTTTTTTATGTACATCTTACATATTTATAGCATACACAAAGTGTTGCAGTCTAGGACAGGCTGGATGGAATGGCCTTAAAATCGGTAAGTGTGGACTAAATAACCTGATGAACAAGCGTGTTCATCAATATTGTGATTTAGGGTGTACTTTATACATTATTTTACTAACTTTACAACATGACAGTGATGGCAAATGCTATCAATTGACTTACTAAGGCATTTTCAACGTTATGATATTGCGTTAAAATTACCCAAAAACGTATAGAATCCGTAAAAGAATCTAAGTATGATTAAAATAAATTTTATTCCAAAATTTAAGTGCGAAAAACTGAACCACTCGTAAGCTTTGGGTAAACCAGAGCTTAGATTCAGAGAGATGGGAAGATCAGAGGATTTTTCGATTTCTTTTTTAATCCAAGCTCTGGTTTACATTTATTTACCAGCAAAGCAAACCAGGACAGGGTCAGATATTTTTCGACCTCGGATCCGGTGAAAATCACAAGTGTTCACCGCCCCCAAACGGTGTATAAAATTGGAACAAAAAATACTCATGACGCCGTAATACCAAGTGTTAAATTGTTTTCGCCTTAAAATAATCGCAGGCTCAGAAGTGAAAACAATCGATAATTTTTTCCAGAACCAAATCAAAGAGTAGAGACTACAAAGAGAGGCAGGCTCAGTCAAAAAAGCGTACGGTGCTTGCGTGATGATGGGCGCCATGTTGCTAGCCAGTGCCCTAAACAGAAGCATCCCCCCTGGAAATATTAAAAATGGCTACTAATACCGGGAGGAAATGCTTCTGTTTAGGCACTGGCTGGAAAAAGGCGCCCATGACGAATATTGAATGCTCGCCGCCCCGCCCCCCGGAAATATTTAAAATGGCTACTAATACCACAGAATAGACATACACAGAAGGGCCACTCAGGAGTGCAACATGCCTCCCTATTTTTATGCAATTGACTGGCCAGAATAATGGCGGAACGGCCTGTTCAGCGTTCCTATTGGCCAGAAAAGGCAATTGACTGGCCAGAACCTGCATAATGAACATGCGTAATGCGACATGCGTGGAGACACAAACTTCAGAGGTTCCGACTCGACTGGCCCTTCTGCTTATTTCTATTCTGTGCTAATACTGAGGGTGGTAAAGGGTTTTTTCGTGAGCCGTGAATTGCCAGTATTTGTTGTTGTGAAATGAGGTTTGACAAATTTGTGTGTCGTGAAATGCGATTTACATGCCTATTCCTGAGCCGTGATCGGCAGCTGGACGAGTAGGGATAAGTGCTAAAGAACAAAGTACAATGCATTGGTTAACAATTTTACCAAATGCATTTATTTTGATCGTTTTTTTCTACATATATTGGCTGTTTTTGCAAAAATTTGTCTGAATTTGAGCTTTCAATGGTGCTTTTTACTTTCTACAATGTAAAAATAGGCTGACGGGTTAAGAAAGGCGTTAAATTTACACAGTTAAAAACGAGTTCATTAAATTTCGTGAAATTACTAATTTTTTACGTGTGAAATATGAAATGGCTGTTTTTCCCTCTCATGAAACGTGATCCGAATCCCCCCCCCCCCTTTATCACCCTCAATACTGGGGGAAGTGCTTCTGTTTAGGACACTGGCTAGGAACATGGCGCCCATGATGAATCATCACGCAAGCACCTTACGACTGAACCTGTCCCTCTTTGTAGTCTCCACTCTTTTACCAAATCCACCTGTAAGCTCCAAACCCTTTGACGTGACGTGAATGAATTAACTGAGGCGCCTTTGAAGCCTACGGGTGGGCACAATTGAGGTTGGGTGAGAGTCGCACTTCGAAAACAGTTCAAACGCAATTGGAAATTGTAGTTGGAACCAATTTGCCACCGGCAACGAAATGAATAGATCACAAACTCGAATGTAACAATATAATAACCACACTTTATTTGCTCAACAGAAATACGAGATGTATGACGAAACGCGAAACATATAACGTTAAACGTGGTTCGACTAGAACAGAACACAAATAAAGCTAAATTAATATATAAACTTTAAACTAGGCAATAACTACAATAAGTATATCATAAAACATGCTCTAATGAATAAAATACAATAAAAATATGACTTACAGATGTTTTCCCAGTAGCTCTCAGACTTTACTTTAAATTGTCCATTTGATGTAGATAGTAGCTCCTTGCTTCACGAATGCTTCAACTAATACGGCCTGCACTAGGCTAAAACCATGCCTTTTCCATGCAAAGTTGAATTTTCTAAATTCCTAACTATACTATCTATTTGACATACGAACATACATTTCCTGAGATAAAAAAGACGGTTCTATAATGTACATGCATAAGTTTCCTGTGATAAGCACAGATGTCACTATCGATAAAATTATACTGAGTTCCAATCCTACACCACCAATACAACTCATTTCAAAACTCTCCTATCGATTGTATGGGCATCAATCGAGTCCATCCCTATTGTTTAATTTAGGCACTTCATTAGAATGAAGTCCAACAAGCTCGGCACTGACTTGCCATAGCTTTTTGGCTGCTTCGTCATCCAGTGCAGTTTTTTCCGGCTTCTTCTCTTCACAGTCTGCAAAATACAAACCAGTGACGCCATCTAATTCTTCAGAAACTGCCACATGAATGGTTGTTTGTGCCCCTTCGAATGAGGTCTTGGCAAAATGAGGGTAAATATAATGAGCAAAAATGAATTGTAATGTGGACGACTCATTACGGCTGATCTCTGTATAAACAACGCCTGGATGGAGTGAATTCGCAGTCACACCGATGCCATTCAAACGTCTTGCCAATTCCCGTGTAAATAATATATTCGCTAATTTACTTTGCCCGTAAGCTGCGAGAGGACTGTAATCAATTTCACCATTTATATTCTCAAAGTTAAATCCGGTTGTAGTGAACCACGGGTTATTGTGTGCTATCGAGGAAACGACAACAATTCTCGAGGGAGCTGACTTCTTTAACAAATCCAGCAGTAAATTTGTCAACAAGAAATGGCCGAGGTGGTTCACCCCCATTGTAGTTTCGAAGCCGTCCTCCGTTGTGGTCAAGGTTTTCACGATTAATCCGGCGTTGTTAACCAACACATCAAGTCGTGCTTCGTTGTTGTTTACATCCTCTGCAAATTCTCGAACGGATTTCAAAGATGCGAGATCCAGACGTTTCGCTACGATGTTTTTATTTCCAGACTTTTGAACGATTTCCTTCAAAGCTTCTTCAGCCTTGAGTAGATTTCGACAAGCCATGATAACTCTAGCTCCTCTCGTCGCCAAATCCAGCGCCGTTTCTTTCCCAATGCCTGTATTCGCACCGGTTACAATGACGGTCTTGCCTTCCAATTTTGCCTGGCTGGTACAAACACCACCGGCGATATAAGGCCGCAAGATGTAGGCATGGAATATAGCATAACACCCAAAGACAACCGCTAGTTTCACTAAGAAATTCATCGGATGTTATTTTATATGGACTGTTTGATGAGTGTGTCGATGATGTAACCATTTCATATTAATCTATGCTAGCACCAGGGGGTCAATGGGTCATGGATAATGAATAAGGCCTACTAATTAGCATTAAATACACAACAACGGTAACAACGGAATAAAGACAACATTATGATTCAACGTTTCGACTTTATTTAGTCATCATTTTTGTTTTCACCTTGATGATGTCTAGTCGAAACGTTGAATCATGATGTTGTCTTTATTCGGAGTTACCGTTGTTGTGTATTTTATGAAAATACTCAGTGGTTCCCGCAACTACTTTGCATTATTAATGGCTATTAAATAGTGGCGTCGCTGGGATGATGAAACGGGGGGGGGGGGGGGGGAGAACGAGCGTGGAAGGCGAGAGATTCCTGGGAGGGGGCACGCCCTTTTGTGCCAGTTAGACATTTAAACAATAATCGTACCCCCCCCCCCCCTACACACACACACACCCCATTTACACTTCATATTAATTAAGAAAAATCTCAAAATCGATTATTAAAAAGAGAGAACTCGTTCCTTGTTCCTTCCCTGGCGACGCCACTGGGTTTAAGAAGTTTGCAGCATACCTGTAGATAACAAGTTTTGACAGTTAACAATAAACTTGCGACAAGTTTGCATGTTTACAACTTGCAGCAAAAGGTGTGGCAAGTCAGGCGAACTCACCCTGATATGGACAGGCTTGCGCGGTTTTGGCTGTGTCGGACGAAACATTTTAAAATGAACAAGACCCCTACTCGAGGTAAAGCGCTCAGCCGCGCACTATTGTTTAAATGCTAACGGAGTAAGTCTTTACACCTGGCAGAAATACACATATATCTATATTGAACCTATATTGGGCTACCTGGGCTGTGCTAGTGCTAATTCAGACTTGTACCAGTTTGTACAAAACTTGGTGGATATATATGTAATATACTAATCTCCGCACACGTGTATAGCAAATTGTATACAAAATATTTTAGATTTGGCCGCTTCATTGATTGGCGTTTTTATTTGCAGTATTGCGTGATCAGCAACGCGACGTGTATGTGTTTGTAATTGTTGCGCTACACGGCCAAAAAATAGGTGTTACAGGTTTGTGGAAGAACATGATGCAACAAGGTTGTTGTTGAGGCAACATTGTTCCTGGAACAATGAACAACAACAATGAACAATGTTTTTGAGCCTGAATCAACCTGCAATGAAGTGTAACAATGCCGAACAAGTATTGTTTTAATATTAACATTGAATAATATTGTCAACACAACACAGCCTCGTTTCCGGCGCTTTGGCGTTCTACGGCGTCTGGGACGCGCGCGCGATACACGTCACATTCGGGATTTCAAATTAGGAAGTCCCGCGCGCACGTCTCGCGCCGCCATAGGGGACGAGGCGGGCCACAACATACTTGCATCCTGTTTTCAGCAGCATCTGGCGTGTTAGCAGAAGGCCCCCCTGTAAGTAGGTAAAGTCATGTCAAGCATGCTCATGGGCATGCGTAATCCGGCGTGCGTAAGGCACAAACTTCAAAGTTTCGTTTCGAACGTTCCTTCTGTTTCTTTCCTATTCTGTGGTATTTACGCCTAGACTCTTTTGTATCATTTACGTAACCGTTAATGTCACGTTGTCCCGAATATTTCGTTCTTATTAGGCTGCGTTCACACTTGAATTTGATTCCGGTGACTTAAATCGGTTATAGATAGGTTTACAATCGCTTCTGCGCATTGATTCTGATCATAACAAAAGGGACCCACAGATGTAAACATAACACCGCGGAAAAACGTCTGCGCATGCGCAAGTACTTGAAAATATTGTGGGGAATTTAAATCCCGTTTCCTGAAGCAAAATCTTTCCTTTTAATTGCTGAAGATAAGTGAAACAAACAAAACAACATTAGGACGAGTAGTTTGGCTATTAATAAGCAGTTTTCTAAGGTTAAGAACACAAAATTTAATTTAAAAATTGACGTTTGAGTCCGACAGGCGTGCGAGTACTTCTTGAAAAATTCTCGAACACTGGATTAAAACTCAAGAGTTTTGCAAACTGTGAAAGAGTTTTGCATTTGCATATGCTTAAGTTGTATAGCAGGTCATTACCTTTAAATACAGTCAACGCAAAATTTTTTCATTCTGCGCAAAAAAAGTTATTGGCAAAAATGTGGATAAAATCACCCAATGGAAAATTTCCTTGTTCATTCGGTCGAGTAGCTTTCGTAAACAATAATTTTTTCATTACTCACCTTTGGCCTGCATCTAAAATAATGTTATTTTCTAGGTATGTAAACTACAATTATTTCTTGTTTTTAAGTTCATATGTTCGTTGGTCAGCTAATAATTTTACTCCAAAGGCACATATGTGAGGTACTTCTTTTCACCGCCATATTGCGAAATAAACAAGCTCGAAACACCAAGAACACCCGATTTATGAAGCCAATCTCAGTAAAATTGACGCATGCGCAGACGTTTTTCCGCGGTGTTTGTAAACATTGTCCAAATTTCACATCTTTCCACAAGTGGCCCAAGTTCACGGTGGTTTTTATTATGTTTGTTTTTGTTTGCACTTTTGAAAATAAAATTTATTTTAATTACTGTACTTCGATTCTGTTACGGATTCTACACTTTCTCGGGTAATTTTAAAGTAACATTATAACGTCAAAATGTCTTAGACTATTGCTAGCATTTGCTATCACAGTATCACTGCCATATTCTGTTGTGATGTCAGTAAAACAAATAATGCCTAAACACAGATTAAATCACAATATTAATGAACACACTTGTTTATTGCGATTTCACCGAGTCTGTCCTTTACTGTATCACTTTTTATGTGCATCTTACATACTTATAGCATGCACAAAGTGTTGCAGTCTGGGACAGGCTGGATGGAATGGCCGGAAAATCGGTAAGTGTGGACTAAATAACCTGATGAACAAGCGTGTTCATCAATATTGTGATTTAGGGTGTACTTTATACATTATTTTACTAACTTTACAACATGACAGTGATGGCAAATGCTATCAATTGACTTACTAAGGCATTTTCAACGTTATGATATTGCGTTAAAATTACCCAAAAACGTATAGAATCCGTAAAAGAATCTAAGTATGATTAAAATAAATTTTATTCCAAAATTTAAGTGCGAAAAACTGAACCACTCGTGAGCTTTGGGTAAACCAGAGCTTAGATTCAGAGAGATGGGAAGATCAGAGGATTTTTCGATTTCTTTTTTACTCCAAGCTCTGGTTTACATTCATTTACCAGCAAAGCAAACCAGGACACGGTCGGGGGTCGTTTGTATAAAAGGGGTTTAGCTTAAACGGTGGATAAGCAAAAATTTAAAAGCGCTCCTATTCATCTTCTAAATACTTGAACTTAAATTTTATCAACTAAATATGTAGCTCTATGCGTAGTTGTTATGTTCCGACCGAAAAGTTTAGTCTGCTTTCAGTCAATAGTTCATAGGCTTGCTTGATATCTTCGACTTATCCACCGTTTAAGCTAAACGCCTTATATAGCTAAACGTCATGGGCGCCATGTTCCTAGCCAGTGCCCTAAACAAAAGCATTTCCCCCCGGTATGGCGGTATTAGTAACCATTTTTAATATTTCCGGGGGGTGACTTCCTCTGTTTAGGGCACTGGCTAGGAACATGGCGCCCATGACGAATATTGCATGCTCGTTTCCCCCGGAAATAGTAAAAATGGCTACTAATACCGGGGAGAAATGCTTCTGTTTAGGGCACTGGCTAGGAACATGGCGCCCATGACGTATCATGACGACAACACCTTACGCTTTTTTGAATGAAGTGGTCCCTCTTTGTAGTCTCTACTCTTTGCCGTAACGGTGTAATAAAACTGGAACAAAAAACACTGATGACGCCGTAATACCAAGTGTTGAATTATTTTCGCGTTAAAATAATGGCCGGCTCAGAAGTGAAAACAATCGATAATTTTTTCCAGCACCAAATCAAAGAGTAGAGACTACAAAGAGAGGCAGGTTCAGTCAAAAAAGCGTAAGGTGCTTGCGTGATGATTCATCATGGGCGCCATGTTCCTAGCCAGTGCCCTAAACAGAAGCATTTTCCTTCGGAAATATTAAAAATGACTACTAATACCGGGGGAAATGCTTCTGTTTAGGGCACTGGCTAGAGACATGGCGCCCAGGACGAATATTGATGCTTCCCCCTTCCCCCCCGGAAATATGAAAAATGGCTACTAATGCCGGGGGAAATGCTTCTGTCCGCAAGCACCTTACGCTTTTTTGACTGAGCCTGTCTCTCTTTGTAGCCTGTAGTCTTTGACCAAATCCACAAATACAACTCATCTCAAAACTCCCCTATCCATCGTATGGGCATCAATCGAGTCAATAGGAATTGTTTAATTTGGGCACTTCATTAGAATGAAGTCCAACAAGCTCGGCGCTGACTTGCCATAGCTTTTTAGCAGCTTCGTCATCCAGTGCAGTTTCTTCCGGCTTCTTTTCTTTACAGTCTACAAAATACAAACCAGTGACGCCATCTAATTCTTCAGAAACTGCCACATGAATGGTTGTTTGTGTCCCTTCGAATGAGGTCTTGGCAAAATGGGGGAAAATATAATTAACAAAAATGGATTGTAATGTGGACAACGCGTTACGGCTGATCTCTGTGTAAATAACGCCTGGGTGGAGTGAATTCGCAGTCACGCCGATGCCATTCAAACGTCTTGCCAATTCCCGTGTAAATAATATATTCGCTAATTTACTTTGCCCGTAAGCATTGTTAGGGCTGTAATCAATTTCACCATTCATATTCTCAAAGTTAAATCCGGTTGTAGTGAACCACGGGCTATTGTGTGCTGTCGACGAAACGACAACGATTCTCGAGGGAGCTGACTTTTTTAACAAATCCAGCAGCAGATTCGTCAACAAGAAATGGCCGAGGTGGTTCACTCCCATTGTAGTTTCGAAGCCATCCTCCGTTGTGGTCAAGGTTTTCACGATTAATCCGGCGTTGTTAACCAACACATCAAGTCGTGCTTCGTTGTTGTTTACATCCTCCGCAAATTCTCTAACGGATTTCAAAGATGCGAGATCCAAACGTTTCGCTACGATGTTTTTATTTCCAGACTTTTGAACAATTTCCTTCAAAGCTTCTTCAGCCTTTCGTAGATTTCGACAAGCCATAATAACTCTAGCTCCTCTCGTCGCCAAATCCAGCGCCGTTTCTTTCCCAATGCCGGTATTCGCACCGGTTACAATGACGGTCTTGCCTTCCAATTTTGCCTGGCTGGTACAAACACCGCCGGCGATATAAGGCCGCAAGATGTAGGCATGGAATATAGCATAACACCCAAAGACAACCGCCAGTTTCACTAAGAAATTCATCGTCTATTATTTATATAGACTGTTTGATGAGTGTGGCGATGATGTAACAATTTCATACTAATCTATGCTAGCGCCAGGGTGTGGCCAGGGGGTCAATGGGGTCATGGATAATGAATAAGAGCCTACTTAGCATTATTAGTGGTCATGGAAGAAACCTGGAATTCCTGTTTACACCAGGAGACGTTAAAGAGGCATTGGCAGGCCATTTTGAGAAATTCTTACACCTCACGTTTGTACAGAAGAAGTACGGATGGTCATGATTAATCGAGAATTGAGTGCTGGGTTGTATTTGACATCTTGAATAGTTGTTGGCAAACAGCTTTTCAAGTTTTGTCAAATTTTGATAGAATATTGCCTAGCATTGTATGTTGAGGCTTAATGTAATTAATCTCACAAATATATTGCTGCAGAATAAATTGGAGTAAGTTTCACTTCAGTTTTTTGAATACAAAACATTTTTGGTAAAACCGGCTGACACTGCCCCTCTAACCGGCATGGAGATGAATAATCACGGGAATTGCAAATGGAAGCGATTTCGACGATGATTAAACTGGAATCAGCTGTACTGTACGGACAAAAATGCCACAGGCTTGTTGAAAGTTGTCAATTTTACCGGCTTGTCAACAAATTGCAACAAATTTGCCACTTTTATCAACTTGCAACAAGTCAGTTAAAATGTTGCAACTTGTCATTTGCAGATCTGTTATAGAACTGGTGGAAATAGCGGCGTCGCTAAGGTGATGAAACTGAGGGGAGGGGGGAGAACGAGTGCGGAGGGCGAGAGATTCCTGGGAGGGGGGCATGCTCACCTAAGAAATTTCTAGGGACTCTAAAACGCTATTTTTAGCATTTTCAGGCAGGCTTATTGATTATATAAAAGCTATACATCGGTGATTTTTGTGCCAGTTAGAAATTTAAGCAATAATCGTACCCCCCCCCCCTACACACACACACACCCCATTTACACTTCATATTAATTAAGAAAAATCTCAAAATCGATTATTAAAAAGGGGGGACTCGTTCCTTGTTCCCTCCCTGGCGACGCCACTGGGTTGAAGAAGTTTGCAGCATACCTGTAGATAACAAGTTTTGACATTTGACAATAAACTTACGACAAGTTTGCATGTTTACAACTTGCAACAAAAGGTGTGGCAAGTCAGGCGAACTCACTCTGATATGGACAGGCTTGCGCGGTTTTGGCTGTGTCGGACGAAGCATGAATAAACAACATAAAGCGTTTTAAAACGAACAAGACGCTTGCTAAGCGTTTACTCGAGGTAAAGCCTTAAGGGGCGCTCAGCCCCTAAAAGCTAACTGAGTAAGTCTTTACACCTGGCAGAAATACACATATACCTGTATTGAACTTATATTGGGCTACCTGGGCTGTGCTGTGCTGGTGGGGCACTAGCGCCAATAAATGTATATATAAATCCGCCTGTGTAAATTAATTTGTTGCGCAGAATTATTATTATTATTTAATCTTCTTTGAACGGTGGCCCTTCAGCAGAAATAGAGGCTGTTTTCCAAGGCACCGTTGCTACGAATTACACATTACATATACTCAGTATACCACCACATAATATGTTAAGATTTAATTAAGTATTATTTTGATCGAGATCTGTCGCAAAACCTTGCTTCGGTACATAATTAAGTACTGTTAGGGCAACATTTTCTTCCCGTGTATCTCGATTTAGATACACGTCATGGTGAGTAGTGTATAAACTAGGCCGAGTAGAAGAAAAAGTATGCCTATGGTTGGTTAGTTTTGATCAGGTACACGTAGAAAGCTTATATACGGCTATTTTGTTTGGATCGAGTACGTACAGAAAGCAACATGTTGTATTGACAGACCTGTCGTCATCATGGACAGGACGTCGAATATTGAGATGAGAAACTGATGTGACTCAGGAGCTGCCAATGAGATAAGCTTAAATAATCACACCCAGCTGGACGACTTGCAACGATTGGTCAATATTTAGAGTGGCCGCGTGGGATTATAAATTTCGCTTGTGCGAAAAAAGGACCGGAATTGTAACTCTCGCTTTAGCTCGGGTAAAAAAATTGACTATGCATACTCATACAAGCAGACTCTGACCCGCCTTAATTACTTACTTGTTATGTCATCGTCACAGTCTATTATGTAGCACGATATACTCTCCGGATTGCGAAATACCATACGCTAGTATAAATTCATTGTTGTTATAAGCGCCCTGTTAAAAACCTTGACGATGTATTTCTTGGCGAAACTGGCTGTTGTCTTTGGGTGTTATGCTGTATTTCATGCCTACATCTTGCGGCCTTATATCGCGGGTGGTGTTTGTACCAGCCAAGCAACATTGGAAGGCAAGACCGTCATTGTAACCGGTGCGAATACAGGCATTGGCAAAGAAACGGCGCTGGATTTGGCGAGGAGAGGAGCTAGAGTTATCTTGGCTTGTCGAAATCTACGAAAGGCTGAAGAAGCTTTGAAGGAAATCGTTCAAAAGTCTGGAAATAAAAACATCGTAGCGAAACGTCTGGATCTCGCATCGTTGAAATCCGTTCGAGAATTTGCAGAGGATGTAAACAACAACGAAGCACGACTTGATGTGTTGGTTAACAACGCCGGATTATTCGCGAAAACTTTGACCACAACGGAAGATGGCTTCGAAACTTCAATGGGAGTGAACCACCTCGGCCATTTCTTGTTGACGAATCTGCTGCTGGATTTGTTAAAGAAGTCTGCTCCTTCGAGAATCGTTGTCGTTTCGTCAGGGGCTCACAGTAACTGGCCGTTCACTACAACCGGATTTAACTTTGAAAATATGAATGGTGGAATTAATTACAGTCCTTTCGCAGCTTACGGGCAAAGTAAATTGGCGAATATATTGTTTACACGCGAACTGGCAAGACGTTTGAACGGCACTGGCGTGACTGCGAATTCACTCCATCCAGGCGCTATTAAGACAGATATTGCGCGCGATTTGACCACATTGCAGCATATTTTTTTTAATTACATTTTCCCTCATTTTGCCAAGACCTCATTCGAAGGGGCACAAACGAGCATTCATGTGGCAGTTTCTGAAGAATTAGATGGCGTCACTGGTTTGTATTTTGCCGATTGTAAAGAGAAGAAGCCCGGAGAAACTGCACTGGATGACGAAGCTGCCAAAAAGCTATGGCAAGTCAGCGCCGAGCTTGTCGGACTTGACTCTGAATAAATCAATAAAGATAAACATTGTGAGTGATAAAGAATTTTTCATTTGAATCTTGTTTTACATTGAATAACAATGCTTCACTCTTGAGAAGCACTTGGGACTTTTTTTTCAAGTGAAGAAGAGCTTGGAAGCAGGTGCTACAATACGCAACTCTCGCCCTGTGCAAAGGAATCTTGAATCCAGCAATATTTACTAGCAGGAATCCGGAATCCATTAGTACGAATCTGTAATCCACTACTGGGAATCAGGAATGCACCAGTGGTAATCCAGAATCCAACAGTAATCCGCTGAAAGAAATCCGGAATCCACTACTTGAAATGTTGAAATCGATGATCGAACAGTAGATCAGTAATTCACTAGAAAGAATACAGTATTCCCCTGTTCATATGATCTCGGTCAAGCCGGACTGGGATCCCGGATTGGCCTGGCTCATAAGAATGCATCAGCCGGGCTAGAAATCGCATTGCTACACCAAAGAACAAAGACAAATTAATAAAACGAAGATTGCTGACGTAATTCTGGTGATAAAAATGCTATTTCGGGAAATAAGGCAATCCCGCCTCTACGCGCCGCAACTATTTATGTGGAGGTTATATGCCGTTCCAGCCCGCGTCACATGATTCATTTAATCCCGAGTAAGCGGGATCATATAAACAGCCTCTTAGACCATAGTAATAGAATAGATGGTTTGGAAACTCATTAGAATAACAATATAACTCGTTATTTATGTTGGTCAAGGTTTATGCTGAAATATGGTTCTTCATCGTCACGTGTGTATTGTGTTTTTGCCAAATCCACTAATAGGAATTCTTGAATTACCCTATTGTTCAAGTCGCGGATGGCTAACTTTCTTAAAACGTTGTTATTGATTCGTTAGGTAAAAATACAGTTTCCAAACCATCTAGCTCTATTAACTATGCTTAGACAGATATTCGACTTCTTATGTAAATTCGGGTATTAATCGGATCCAATATTTCGCCCACTCAATACCCCCTAATCTATGAGTATTTCCGTCGTGACAATATCATTTTCTATTCTTAAAAACTCATTAATAGTTCATGAAAACCATAGCCGTGAAGGAGTCTTTATATGTGATAAAGGACACGAGTTTTTCACAAAATTTTTAATTTGTACAGACGGTTGTGCCAACTTAATTATGAGCTAATTTTCTAAAATATACTATGAAGTAATGTTGATGCAATACTCTATGACCAAGCAAACTCCTTTAGGAACCAATCGATAGCTACAGCACAAAGCATACAGAGGTTCAGAGCTTTCATTGATTATGCGTACCCTTGCTTAGCCAGTGCGCTAAAAAAAGGCATTCTCCTCCCTGAAAATAGTCATAATGGTATTAAAAATGGCCAGGGGGGAGAAGGTCTCTTCTTAGTGCACTGGCTAAGCTATGAGCGTGGGCTTAAGGTATTTGCATGCTCATGCAAGTGGTATAATTTGTCGTTACATGATTTAGTCAATTCGACTATATTTCTCAACTGTATATAGGCACGCGCACATTATTCCGGAATTTCTTTTGGAATAATAGGGGACTTTTTTCAACCGGGAATAATAGGTAAATCATTGGAATAATGAGAATAATCGGCCAATTCATGTGGATGACGTCATTGCAATAAACAGGTGGCTCAGTGGTCGACCGTTTCTGCCAGCGGTGTGTCTACAATGTCTGACTACCGTACTTAGCTTTGTGTGAAATTATATTTTTGGTCTCATAGCAGCAATTTGTTTTGCACATGGCGTAATGGCGTTGTAACCTTGTTGTTATGGAATATTGATAAATGATGAGTGATGACGAAGGCGATATTAGTGTTATTTCTCCCATATCAGATTACGAAGAATCCACAATTTCTGATTCAGAATCACCTGGCACTTGCAGCTGATGTCAATGCTGATGCCAATATTTTAGAGTGGTGGAAAAATCAAGTTGTCCTGGAAGTGATTTTTGTCTTCCACATTGGTCATCTGCCGTATGGAAGGTGCTATTAGTGCAACCTTCATCTTCCACAGCCGAGTGTGTATTTTCAATGTTGAATCAGTCATTTGGTGAACAGCAAAACGCATTAGAAGACTTAATGGAAACTACCATTATGTTACAGAATAACAAGCGTAAAAATTAACAAAAGGTTTAATAAAAAGTTGTTTAAATTTATTGATTTTTGTAAGACTTGATATCGATCGATTTGGGGAATAACTTTCAGAATAATTGGTAGAAAGTTTAAGAATAATTGGGAAATTTTGGGGAATAGAAGAATAGAATAATGGGTCAGTAAATTTTTAGGAATAATGTGCGTGTCCCTAACTGTATACATGCACACATAATAGTATTGAGGGAGACGATAGTCTCTTCATGAAGGATGAGTTGAAAGTCATAATATATATTGTTTATCATACCTAAAGTCGTATTTCGTTGTTCCTATAATAAGCCTATAATATAAGATACTTAAGTAATATAATATAAGATTAAGACAGTCTCCGACAAGGTGGTTTTTCACTAAGCACAGTACTTGTCGGGTTGAACTTTCCGGTGACTATATAACAGCTACATCAGGGTGGCAACACTAGAAAGGTCAACATTTGTTTGAATATGGTGCTGAACTTATTTCCAGTTAAAAAGAGGTAACAGTCGCAAATAAATGCACAAAGTTTACGTCTGTGGATTCCATGATTTGTTATAAACGGAAGTGACGCGTATGAGGGACTGTATGCTATCTTTAATTATGTCTGAATGCAAATTTAAGAGCAGTTTCTCATCAGGACGAGATTTCTGTCTAACTTTCCCATCTGTTCAGAGAAAATTGAAACGAAAAACTTCGTAAAAAGAAAACAACAACTTGGCGATAAACAGCTTGTTTGATTTGGTAACAAGAACTTGTAAGTGGTTGGCAGTTTTCTTGAATAATTGAGCCAAACCATCATTAGGACTGTCGACAAACAAAGAAAAACAAAGTGAAAAATAAGGCAAGTACAAAGAAAAAGAAAAAAAACATTGTTAAAAATTTAGCTAATCCTCCTCCAGTTATGTTGCTAAGTTTGGTATTCCACCTGTCCGCCACGGGTCAATGATTCGATTGTGTCGAAGGATCGTTCTATTACAGCAGTTATCTGTTAGTTAGTGGGTAATAGTATACACACTTAAATATCATTATTTGGATTCATACGGCCATGTGTTACATGCGAAATACGTTGTAAATATACAGCTGAAAGTTGTGAATTGCTTGGACGAAATTGCCTGCTATAATTCCTTGGTCGCACTTGAGTCGCGTCGAGTGCAACTCAAACAATTCTTGGTTTGCAATCAAACTCTGAACGCAGCAGACAATGTCAGTCATGCACGTACGTCGGCTGGATCCAACAATAGAACTAATAATAATATTTTCTTTTGTGTTATACCTCCAACATGACCGCCGTGACGTTAAATGCAAACCATCATTATGTAATAATCAGAGTTCATTCTGGATTTTTATTGGTCGAGAACTGTGATCTATCAGAGGACAGATGCACGCTGACGCCATTTCAGTGACAAGCCGATTACAGCAATTTTAGAATAAAGACGTACTTTGTTTGTATAGATCATGATCACGTCAAATGGCGTGATGAAGTCTTTTCGTCGCACTACAAAGCTTATTTTAGCAAACAAATTTTTATATAAAAAAAGTAGATAGCATTTTGCGGTTGTTCAGTTATAGATACACGGTAGACGTCATAATGTGGTAAGAACATCAGTGACGCACTCGCCCAGGCGGCTCGTGGGCCACTTTTTTGTTCTTACAACATTATGACGTCATACAGTGTATCTATAAGTGAACAGACAACGGCAAAATGTAATCTATTTGTTAAACAGATAACGAGGCAAGCTGTTATAACTGCATGAGCTGAAAAATGACGTATAAAACGGGCCTAAAGGCTGATGATATCCACTGTTACATTTTCCCAACGTGCGTGAATGTATACGCACGGAAAAGCTTAAATCTTTTTGAATTCTACCCAAGTAGTAATTAATATAAAAAATGGGTATTAAAACATTCTTAAAGTTGCATGCTTTTATTCAATCAATTATTTCATAAACTTTTACGTGCGTACACAAACGTTGGAAACACGTAACAGTGGAAATCAGGTTCAATATAAATTCCGGCTACAATTAGTGATAACATTTCTCCTTATGAAAAGAACAAAAATTATTTGTCGAAATATTTTTTCATTAACATGGGTAACTTGTGCCCATATGAACATATCCTAAGATGAAATCGTGGAAAACTCGTCAAAGACGAGAAGTACATCTTGAAAGAAATTCGCTGAACAACCAGCTCTATGTCTTAGCTAAATTCTCCGTCTGACGTTTCCTTCTGAACGCCGTGATAGACGGAAAACCCTTCTGTTTTGGAATTTATGTCAGACAGGCAAATGAAATGAAATAAATTTAGTTTCAGAGCGGAGTGTGACTCGTAAAACTACGGTAGTATTACTGAATCTAACCAAAATCAATGATAGAAAAAGTGGTAAGAATGAATATGACCGCAAAGTGACTAAAATCAATGTCGTGATACTTGTTATGCTAGATGTCACAGACGTCATCTTTACAATCCATATTATGCAAGCAATGAGTGTTTATGAGTGCAATCGTATGAGCGTTTTCATGAGGTGAAAAATGGAATGTTGCTCATTGTGGTATTGCACAAATATGTGGATTTGCCATTTAATGCGTGCGGAATGTGTGCGATAATAACATTTAAGTGGTCATTGAATATATCATTGTATAAAAAATACATTGCACGGTCCATTCCACGATCATGAAAATGGAAATTTCTATTTTATATCACGTGATCGTTAATAGCCGATTAAATCACGATGATTTAACAAGGTGTTGTATAAAACACCACATATAGTCTCTGAATTGGGAAGTACCGTACGTTAAAGTCATTGTAACGGCCTGTTAAAACCTAGACGATGAATTTCCTGGTGAAACAAGCGATCGTATTTGCGTGTTATGCTGTATTTCATGCATACATTTTGCGTCCTTATATCCTCGGTGGCGTTTCTACCAACCAGGCAAAATTGGAAGAAAAGACCGTCATTGCAAAACTATTGGTTCTCTTTGGGTGTTATGCTGTATTCTATGCCTACATTTTGCGTCCTTATATCGCCGGTGCCGCTTGTACCAGTCAGGCGAAATTGGAAGGAAAGACCGTTATTGTAACCGGTTCGAATACCGGCATTGGCAAAGAGACGGCGCTGGATTTGGCGACGAGAGGAGCTAGAGTTATCATGGCTTGTCGAAATCTACTCAAGGCTGAAGAAGCTTTGAAGGAAATCGTTCAAAAGTCTGGAAATAAAAACATCGTAGCGAAACGTCTGGATCTCGCATCTTTGAAATCCGTTCGAGAATTTGCAGAGGATGTGAACAACAACGAAGCACGACTTGATGTGTTGGTTAACAACGCTGGATTATTCGCGAAAACCTTGACCACAACGGAGGATGGCTTCGAAACTACAATGGGGGTGAACCACCTCGGCCATTTTTTATTGACGAATCTGCTGCTGCCTTTGTTAAAGAAGTCTGCTCCCTCGAGAATCGTTGTCGTTTCGTCAGTGGCACACAGTAAATGGCCGTACAATACAACCGGATTTAACTTTGAAAATATGAATGGTGAAATTAATTACAGTCCTTTCGCAGCTTACGGGCAAAGTAAATTGGCAAATATACTGTTTATACGGGAACTGGCAAAGCGTTTGAACGGCACTAACGTGACTGCGAATTCACTCCATCCTGGCTATATTTGGACAGAGATTGGTCGCAATTTGCCCATATCACTAAATATTCTTTATAATTATATTATGCCTCATTTTGTGAAGACCTCATTCGAAGGGGCACAAACAAACATTCATGTGGCAGTTTCTGAAGAATTAGATGGCGTCACTGGTTTGTATTTCGACGACTGTAAAGAGAAGAAGCCAGAAGAAACTGCACTGGATGACGAAGCTGCCAAAAAGCTATGGCAAGTCAGCGCCGAGCTTGTTGGACTTGACTCTGAATAAATCAATAAAGATAAACATTGTGAGTGATATAAACGTTTTTCATTCGAATTTTGTCTTACATTGAATAACAATGCTTCACTCTTTAGAAGAACTTGGCCGGACTTTTTTTTCAAGTGAAGAAGAGCTTCGAAGCAGGTGCTACAATACGCAATTCTCGCCCTGTGCGAAGGAATCTTGAATCCAGCAAAATTTACTAGTAGGAATCCGGAATTCATTAGTACGAATCTGCAATCCACTATTGAGAATCAGGAATGCACTGGTGGTAATCCGGAATCCAATAGTAATCCGCTAGAAGAAAGCCGGAATCCACCAATTGAAATCGAGAATCCACTAGTAAATCAGTAATCCACTACAAAGAATACAGTTTCCCCTGTTCATATGAGCCCAGTGAAGCCGGACTAGAATCCCGGATTGGCCAAGCTCATAAGAATACATCAGCCAGGCTAGAAATTACATTGTTACACGTCTGTATTTTGCGTAAATAGCACCAGAGAACAAAAACAAATTAATAAAACGAAGATTGCTGACGTAGATTCTGGTGATAAAAATGCTATTTCGGGAAATAAGGCAATCCCGCCTCTACGCACCGCAACTATTTATGTGGAGGTTATATGCCGTTCCAGCCCGCGTCACATGATTCATTTAATCCCGAGTAAGCGGGATCATATAAACAGCCTCTTAGACCATAGTAATAGAATAGATGGTTTGGAAACTCATTAGAATAACAATATAACTCGTTATTTATGTTGGTCAAGGTTTATGCTGAAATATGGTTCTTCATCGTCACGTGTGTATTGTGTTTTTGCCAAATCCACTAATAGGAATTCTTGAATTACCCTATTGTTCAAGTCGCGGATGGCTAACTTTCCTAAAACGTTGTTATTGATTCGTTAGGTAAAAATACAGTTTCCAAAAAATACAGCTCTATTAACTATGCTTAGACAGATATTCGACTTCTTATGTAAATTCGGGTATTAATCGGATCCAATATTTCGCCCACTCAATACCCCCTAATCTATGAGTATTTCCGTCGTGAAAATATCATTTTCTATTCTTAAAAACTCATAAATAGTTCATGAAAACCATAGCCGTGAAGGAGTCTTTATATGCGATAAAGGACACGTGTATTTTCACAAAATTTTTGTACAGACGGTTGTGCCAACTTGTGAGCTAATTTGCTAAAAATATACTATGAGGTAATGCTGATGCAATAGTGCATGACCAAGCAAATTCCTTTAGAAACCAATCGATAGCTACAACACAAAGCATACAGAGGTTCAGAACTTTCATTAATTATGCGTACCCTTGCTTAGCCAGTGCGCTAAAAAAAGACATTCTCCTCCCTGAAAATAGTCATAATTGGGGATATTAGAAATGGCCAGGGGGGAGAAGGCCTCTTCTTAGTGCACTGGCTAAGCTATGAGCGTGGGCTTAAGACAGTGAGATGCGTGATCTGAAATGTCGAAAAACGAAACCAACGCTGGTTAAAAAAGCTGCGACTGTGAAATGAAAAATCATGTGAAATGACGACAAGAACACACGCATTGACTCGAAACTCGACTTAACAAGTTTTGAAATTAAGAATGGCGACATTAAAACTCCCTCAAGGCCCGAACAGGGCCTCGCAACAAGTTTTAACAATTCTGTTCACAAACTGTTGCCACACTGCTTGTTCCAAGTTTTTTGCAACAAACTGACAACAACTTGTAACAAGCTTAATGGGACTATCAGACTTGTTACAAGGTTGTTCTAACAAGGCTGATACAGTTATGATAAACCAATTTCTTCCGTCTTGTGTTGCCAATCTTGTTATCAATCTTAAGATACCATCTATATTTCGCTCCGTTCCACTACGCTTTACAGCGTGTCCCAAAAAATTCCCCCCCCCCCCTCCAATTAGACTTTAGAGGATACTTATTTAAGCAAGAGCTCACATTGTAAATTGTGCAAATTTTTAGATCAAAATGTTGAACTGTGTTATTTTTGTAGCAATCCAAAGAACTAAAATTGTGACTTGTCCAAGTTTTGCATAACAACACTTTATTTTTATTTGCTTACAAACACATTTAATTGACAAGATTTAAAATAACAATAACAGAACTAGTACAAGTTTGAATGCTGCAACATCACTGATTTTCTTCCTTCAGTGTGTTCTCTTTGACATTCTAAGCATGCTCTGTTTCTCATGACATGAGTCATGTCTCCCATGGCGGGATGGCGAGCCTGAACATCCTTGTTCTTCACAGTGCTACAGACTCACACAAGCGATCAGCTACTGTTTAGCTCGTCAACGTTAGCTGATGGAATGGTGTTTCGTAAACACAGCCTTTGACGTGTTCCAACAAAAAATATTTGGTGGGGCAAGGTCTGGGTATTGCGATGGGCATTCATGGTGGGGACGCAAATATCTTAAAGTGCTTATGAATTATGCTTTTTTTATGCATTAAAAAGATCAGTCAAAATCAAAGTATAACTTCTTTGATGGAATTTTTGTAACTGCCTTACTTTTCGAGATATTGAGCGTCAATGTAATGACTTGATGTCATTGTGCATAATCACTTTTCAAAAAAGCTGCATTCATTTAAAATGAACTGAAGATATAACACCTAAATACCCAGGCCTGGATGACAAACATAGCTTAAAAACATGCAAGTGTAGTTTTATTTTTCACTATTATATGCTACAAAATGAGCAGTATAAGAGTCACTTATTATACAGTATGACGTTAGTAGTTGTGTTATTTGCATATTCTGAAAAGTTGAATATCTTGACAAGGAACGCCGGATTTACAAAAATTCTACGGAAGAAGTTATACTGTTATTTTATCTGATCTTCCTAATGCAAGCATCAAAATGTTGGAGAAAATTTCGTTTCACAAATACTTTAAATCAAATAATATTATAGTTGTAGAAATTTCTTTTGTCTTTTCAGGTTGAATTGATCACTAAATTTACATCATTAGAATTCGTATATACAATCTGGCGGTCGTATCGACGTCATGTCAAACTCGAACGACGTCATGTCAGGTTGTACTCAGGGTTGCCAGATCACTGCATTTTTGAGGCCAAATCTTCAACAATGCTCTTTGTTTTTCTTTGTACTTGCCTTTTGTTTTCTTTGTTTACTTGACTACACTAATGACGATTTGGCCTCAAAAATGCAGTGATCTGGCAACCCTGGTTGCACTAGCTTGTTCCAGCCTGGTAATTAAACAAGAGCAAACAGTATTCACACAATAACACACAAACTTTTACTGCAAATAATTACAAAGAAGTTATTTGCTGTTAACATGCATATTTACCGTCCCAACTATGATATCACAAAGTAATATCACGAAATGAGATGTATTAGTCATTAAATCGCTTGCGGCCCGAAGGAGTTTTACTAAATGATCCGAATCGAGCGAGCGATTTAATGACCGCTAATACACCTCATTTCGTGATTTTACTTGTATACAAAATGTTTGGCATTGTACTATTTGTAAATACTTGTTCTGTACTTTATGTAGTGTCTGTTATACTAAGCAAAAAGATCTTGTAAAAAGAATGACGCATTTTCATCCAGACGAGGCAATGCAGATTCTTTATCACTACCACTATGAGTCAAAGTCCAACAAGCTCGGCGCTGACTTGCCATAGCTTTTTTGCAGCTTCGTCATCTAGTGCAGTTTCTCCCGGCTTCTTCTCTTTACAGTCGTCGAAATACAAACCAGTGACGCCATCTAATTCTTCAGAAACTGCCACATGAATGGTTGGTTGCGCCCCTTCGAATGAGGTCTTGACAAAATGAGGCATAATGTAATTATAAAAAATACTTTGTGATATGGGCAAATCGCGACCAATTTCTGTCCAAATATAGCCAGGATTGAGTGAATTCGCAGTCACGCCAGTGCCATCTAAACGCCTCGCCAGTTCGCGTGTAAACAGTATATTTGCCAATTTACTTTGCCCGTAAGCTCCGGTAGGACTGAAATCAATTTCTCCATTCATATTTTCAAAGTTAAATCCGGTTGTAGTGAACGGCCAGTTATTGTGAGCGCCTGACGAAACGACAACGATTCTCGAAGGAGCAGACTTCTTTAACAAATCCAGCAGCAAATTCGTCAACAAGAAATGGCCGAGGTGGTTCACCCCCATTATAGTTTCGAAGCCATCCTCCGTTGTGGTCAAGGTTTTCACGATTATTCCGGCGTTGTTAACCAACACATCAAGTCGTGCTTCGTTGTTGTTTACATCCTCTGCAAATTCTCGAACGGATTTCAAAGATGCGAGATCCAGACGTTTCGCTACGATGTTTTTATTTCCAGACTTTTGAACGATTTCCTTCAAAGCTTCTTCAGCCTTTCGTAGATTTCGGCAAGCCATGATAACTCTAGCTCCTCTCGTCGCCAAATCCAGCGCCGTCTCTTTTCCAAGGCCTGTATTCGCACCGGTTACAATGACGGTCTTTCCTTTCAATTTCGCCTGACTGGTACAAGCGGCACCGGCGATATAAGGACGCAAAATGTATAGGCATAGAATGCAGCATAACACCCAAAGAGAACCGCCAATTTTACAATCACGGTCTTTTCTTCCAATTTTGCCTGGTTGGTAGAAACGCCACCGAGGATATAAGGATGCAAAATGTATGCATGAAATACAGCATAACACGCAAATACAATCGCTTGTTTCACTAGGAAACTCATCGTCTAGGTTTAACAGGCCGTTACAATGACTTTAACCTACGGTACTTCCCAATCCAGAGAGTATATATGATGTTTTATAATACCTTGTTAAATCATCGCGATTTAATTGGCTATTAACGATCACGTGATATAGAATAGAAATTTCTTAATCTCCATCACAGCTGCATCAGGGTGGCGACATAAGAAAGGTCAACATTTGTTCGAATATGGTGCTAAACTTAAACTCATTTTCAGGTAAAAAGAGGTAACAGTCGCAAATAAATGGACAAAGTTTATGTCTGTGGATTCCATCATTTTTTATAAACGGAACTGACGCGTATGAGGGACTGTATGCTATCTTTAATTATGTCTGAATGCAAATTTAAGAGCAGTTTCTCATCTGGACGAGATTTCTGTCTAACTTTCCCGTCTGTTCAGAGAAAATTGAAACGAAAAACTTCGTAAAAAGAAAACAAGAATTTGGCGATAAACAGGTTGTTTGATTTGGTAACAAGAACTTGTAAGTGGTTGGCAGTTTTCTTGAATAATTGAGCCAAACCATCATTAGTGCTGTCGACAAACAAAGAAAAACAAAGTAAAAAATAAGGCAAATACAAAGAAAAAGAAAAAAAACATTGTTAAGAATTTAGCTAATCCTCATTTATGTTGCTAAGTTTGGTATTCCACTTGTTCGCGGGTCAATGATTCGATTGTGTCGAAGGATCGTTCTATTACAGCAGTACTGTTAGTGTGTAATAATATACACACTTAAATATCATTCTTTGGATTCATACGGCCATGTGTTACATGCGAAATATACGTGGTAAATATACAGCTGAGAGTTGCGAATTGCCTTGGACGAAATTGCTCGCCTAGGCGGCTCGTGGGCCACTTTTTTTCTGCTTACTACATTATGATGTCATACCGTGTATTTATAAATGAACAGACAACGGCATAATGTTATCTATTAGTTAAACAGATAACGAGGCAAGCTGTTATAACTGCATGAGCTGAAAAATGACGTATGTACAAAACAGGCCTAACGGCTTATGATATCCACTGTTACATTTTCCTAACGTGCGTGAATGCATACACATGGAAAAGCTTAAATCTTTTTAAATTCTACCCAAGTAGTAATTAATATAAAAAATGGATATTAAAACATTCTTAATTAAAGTTTTATGCTGTGCTTCTATTCAATCAATTATTTCGTAAACTTTTACGTGCGCACACGAACGTTGGAAAGACATAACAGTGGAAATCGGGCTCAATATAAATTCCGGCTACGATAAGTGATAACATTTCTCCTTATGAAAAGAACAAAAATTATTTCACTTGTCGAAATGTTTTCTCGCTAACAGGGATAACTTGTGAACAGACCCGAAGATGAAATCGTGGAAAACTCGTCAAAGACAAGAAATTGATCTTGAAAGAAATTCGCTGAACAACCAGAACAACCTATGTCTTAGCTAAATTCTCCGTCTGACGTTTCCTTCTGAATGACATGACAGACGGAAAACCCTTTTGTTCTCACTAATTTATGACAGACAGGTAAATGAAATTAAATAGTTTCAGAGCGGAGTGTGACTCGTAAAACTACGGTAGTATTACTGAATCTAACCAAAAAAAAGTGGTAAGAATGAATATGACCGCAAAGTGACTAAAATCAATGTCGTGATACTTGTTATGCTAGATGTCACAGACGTCATCTTTACAATCCATATTATGCAAGCAATGAGTGTTTATGAGTGCAATTGTAAGAGCGTTTTCATGAGGTGAAAAATGGAATGTTGCTCATTGTGGTATTGCACAAATATGTAGATTTGCCATTTAATGCGTGCGGAATGTGTGCGATAATAACATTAAAGTGGTCATTGAATATATCATTGTATAAGAAATACATTGCACGGTCCATTCCACGATCATGAAAATGGAAATTTCTATTTTATATCACGTGATCGTCAATAGCCAATTAGATCGCGATGATTTAACAAGGTGTTGTATAAAACACCATATATAGTCTCTGAATTGGGAAGTACCGTACGTTAAAGTCATTGTAACGGCCTGTTAAAACCTAGACGATGAGTTTCCTAGCGAAACAAGCGATCGTATTTGCGTGTTATGCTGTATTTCATGCATACATTTTGCGTCCTTATATCCTCGGTGGCGTTTCTACCAACCAGGCAAAATTGGAAGAAAAGACCGTCATTGCAAAACTATTGGTTCTCTTTGGGTGTTATGCTGTATTCTATGCCTACATTTTGCGTCCTTATATCGCCGGTGCCGCTTGTACCAGTCAGGCGAAATTGGAAGGAAAGACCGTCATTGTAACCGGTGCGAATACAGGCCTTGGCAAAGAGACGGCGCTGGATTTGGCGACGAGAGGAGCTAGAGTTATCATGGCTTGCCGAAATTTACGAAAGGCTGAAGAAGCTTTGAAGGAAATCGTTCAAAAGTCTGGAAATAAAAACATCGTAGCGAAACGTCTGGATCTCGCATCTTTGAAATCCGTTCGAGAATTTGCAGAGGATGTAAACAACAACGAAGCACGACTTGATGTGTTGGTTAACAACGCCGGATTATTCGCGAGAACCTTGACCACAACGGAGGATGGCTTCGAAACTACAATAGGGGTGAACCACGTCGGCCATTTCTTGTTGACGAATCTACTGCTGGATTTGTTAAAGAAGTCTGCTCCTTCGAGAATCGTTGTCGTTTCGTCAGGCGCTCACAATAACTGGCCGTTCACTACAACCGGATTTAACTTTGAAAATATGAATGGAGAAATTGATTTCAGTCCTTCCACAGCTTACGGGCAAAGTAAATTGGCAAATATACTGTTTACACGCGAACTGGCGAGGCGTTTAGATGGCACTGGCGTGACTGCGAATTCACTCAATCCTGGCTATATTTGGACAGAAATTGGTCGCGATTTGCCCATATCACTAAATATTCTTTATAATTATATTATGCCTCATTTTGCCAAGACCTCATTCGAAGGGGCGCAACCAACCATTCATGTGGCAGTTTCTGAAGAATTAGATGGCGTCACTGGTTTGTATTTCGACGACTGTAAAGAGAAGAAGCCGGGAGAAACTGCACTAGATGACGAAGCTGCCAAAAAGCTATGGCAAGTCAGCGCCGAGCTTGTCGGACTTTGACTCATAGTGGTAGTGATAAAGAATCTGTATTGCCTCGTCTGGATGAAAATGCGTCATTCTTTATAAGATCTTTTTGCTTAGTATAACAGACACTACATAAAGTATAGTACAAGCTTTACAAATAGTACAATGCCAAACATGTTGTGTATAAGTGATATCACGAAATGAGGTGTATTAGTCATTAAATCGCTCGCTCGATTCGGATCATTAAGTAAAACTCCTTCGGGCCGCGGGCAATTTAATGACTAATACATCTCATTTCGTGATATTCCTTATTGATATCAAGTTGGCTCGGTAAATGTGTATGTTAGCAGCAAATAACTTCTTTGTAATTGTTTGCAGTAAAGATTTGTGCGTTATTGTGTGAATACTGTTTGCTCGAGTCTGGGTTTTTGTCGAGTGTCGAGGGCCGAGAGAAAAAAGTCAGGGTCCCAAGACTTTTTTCTGGGTTTTGTTCCAATTTTTTTTATTAATGGCAATGGTTGAAGATGCACTTCAATTTTTGTGTACTTTTTTATAACTATTTAAATCTTAATTAAATCAGGCCTGTATCAAATTGTTGTTTTTATAGTTAGCGATGATAACTTGCATTAATTTTCACGAAAACAGCTGACAAGCGTGTTAATTCATTGGACGAGCGTCCATCGTGATCTGGATGAATATTTAGATTGCTTAATGATACAACATCTTGCAGTCGTAGAATGAATTGCAAGTGTATAACAAGAAATTTACCATACTAAAATTTATATCTGCATAAAACTAATAAATATTTATCTAGAATGTTTAGAGGTGTAGTGAATTATATATGAATTTCTAAAGCTGTTATCACGTATTTTAGGAAGGTCAAAAGTTCTTGTTTTTAGATGTTCAGTGTAGCATGTTTTCTTTGATGGTAATAAAAGCATGGGGCCGGTTGTATCAAAAGCGTTTAGCTTAAACGGTGGATAAGGTGAAAATATAAAACACATTTTTGAATGGCAAGAACAAACAGGCAAAATATTTTTGACTCGAGAGGAACAATATCATACGTTAAACTAAGCATATACTCCATAAAACTTATAAGTTTGGTAACATACAAGATGTGAAAGTGATTTCTAAATTTGACTTAACCACCGTTTAAGCTAAACACCTTTGATGCAACTCGCCCCTGGTCTGTGATAAATGTTTAGAACTTTTGTGCTTCGCTGTGATTGGTCAATTTTACAAATTCTGAAATCGACAAAGAACATGAACGACAAAGTGAACGTGTAACACTTGTGTCTATTTATAACAATATTTTTCGACTCTACCACAATTAATCATGGTTTATTAAGCTTATCGGGGAAAAAGATCTTCAAAGTTACACCCATATCGATTTAAGCGAAATACGTACGTTGTTTAATGCATAAAATGTCGATATTGAAGCAACAATTTGCAATTCTTCGTGGCGCCACTGACATCAGTTGGCAACATCAAGTTGTGTATACACTACTTTTTTTCATCTTAGACGTCGTTTTTATGCAGTCTGAATTTCTATCCTATTCGGTGGATACCTTTTTGAAGACTAGCTATTTACTGTTAACTTTATGGACTACAGTGGCTGGAGTTGAACAAAATAGGTACAAAACGAACAATGGGTGTATTAAACATTTGCCACAGACCGGAAAAAACTATAGTTTGTGTTGTCTGGTAGGGAGGGATATTGCTGTTAAAAAAGTCAGTTAGTCAAACGGGGGCGTGGCATGGTTCGTGCGTTGTCAGGTACGTGCTCTCTTGATGTTGTATCAGGTTATATTGCAAATGGGGAACTCGTGTTAAATGAATTTAGGAACAAATAAATGACAGACGGAAAACCCTTCTCTTCTGGAATTTATCCGAGACAAGCAAATCAAATTAAATCGTTTCAGAGCGGAGTGTGACTCGTAAAACTACAGCAATTTCACTGAATCCAACAATAACTAATCCCAGAAAAAGTGGTAAGAATGAATATGACCGCAAAGTGACCAAAATCGATGTCGTGACTACTTGTTATGCAAGATGTTACAGACGTCATCGTTACAATCCATATTACACTAGCAATGAGTGTTTAGAGTGTTTATTTAGAGTGATTATGAGTGTTTATTTAGTTATATGCGTGTGTTATATGTGTGTGCGATAATGAGTGTTTATTTAGTTATATGTTTTCATCATGAGGTAAAACACAAAATGAGCGGTCACTTATTATACAGTATGACGTTAGTAGTTGTGTCATTTGCATATCCTGTAAAGTTGAATATCTTGACAAGGAACGTCGGATTTACAAAAATTCTACGAAAGAAGTTATACTATTATTTTATCTGATCTTCCTAATGCAAGCATCAAAATGTTGGAGAAAATAACGTTTCACAAATACTTTAAATCAAATAATATTATAATTGTAGAAATTTCTTTTGTCTTTTCAGGTTGAATTAATCACTAAATTTACCTCATTAAAATTCGTATATACAATCTGGCGGTCGTATAGACATGTCAAACTCGAACGACGTCATGTCAGGTTGTACTAGCTTGTTCCAGCCTAGTAATTAAATAAGAGCAAACAGTAGTCGCACAATAACGCACAAATTTTTACTGCAAATAATTACAAAGAAGTTATATTTTCTGTTAACATGCACATTTACCGTCCCAAGTCCCAATTATGATATCACAAAGTAATAAGATGTATTAGTCGTTATATCGCTTGCGGCCCGAAGGAGTTTTACTAAATGATCCGAATCGAGCGAGCGATTTAATGACTAATACACCTCATTTCGTGATATTACTTATATAAGAAATGTTTGGCATTGTACTATTTGTAAATACTTGTACTACACTTTATGTAGTGTCTGTTATACTAAGCAAAAAGATCTTGTAAAGAATGGCGCATTTTCATCCAAACGAGGCAATGCAGATTCTTTATCCTGCTTCGTTGTTGTTTACATCCTCTACAAATTCTCGAACGGATTTCAAAGATGCCTGATCCAAACGTTTCGCTACGATGTTTTTATTTCCAGACTTTTGAACCATTTCCTCCAAAGCTTCTTCAAGCCTTGAGTCGATTTCGGCAAGCCATGATAACTCTAGCTCCTCTCGTCGTCAAATTCAGCGCCGTTTCTTTGCCAAGGCCTGTATTCGAACCGGTTACAATAACGGTCTTGCCTTCCAGTTTTGCCTGGCTGGTACAAGCGGCACCGGCGATATAAGGACGCAAAATGCAGGCATAGAATACAGCATAACACCCAAAGACAACCGCTAGTTCTGGAGTGACGCTCTTTCCTTCCAGTTTTGCCTGGCTGGTAGAAACGTCAACGGGGATATAAGGGACCATTCATTATTTATGGCCGGGGGTGGGCTGGTAAGAATGTAGGGAAGCCATCCAAAATTTTAGGCAATTTGAGGGGGGGGGTTATAAAAAATATGCCAGCCAGTAGGTTAGGGGGGTGTCACCTGCTATTGAATAATTTGTTCATCAAAGCTAATATTGATCATAAAATATGAATGTAAATACGAAATGGAAGGCTAGTTTAAAATATGTTTGTATTTTCATCAAGGGGGGTCATGGATTTTTGTTTTTTAAATAAGGGGGGTCAAGAAGTTTCTTTTTGGTTTATGGTAGATATTACCAGCCCACCCTCGGCCATAAATAATGAATGGTCCCTAAGGGCGCAAAATGTATTCATGAAATACAGCATAACACCCAAATACAATCGCTAGTTACACCAGGAAATTCATCGTTTTTAACAGGCCGTTACAATGACTTTAACGTACGGTATTTCACAATCCACAGAGTATATGGTGTTTTATGCAACACCTTGTTAAATCATCGCGATTTTATTGGCTGTTTACGATCTGTGATATAAAATAAAGATTTCCATTTTTATGATCGTGCAATGGAGCCGTTTAACTCATTTCGTATTATGTCTATAGATTTCATTACTTTCAATCACCCAAAATGTCATCATCGCACACATTCCGCACCCATTAAATGGCAAATCCACCAAGTGCAAAATTACAATGCACAACATTCCATAGCATGTAATAGTGAAAAATAACTAAAACTACACTCGCTTGCTTTTAGGGTATGTTTAACATCCAGGCCTAGGTATTTAGGTGTTATATCTTGAGTTCATTTTAAATGAATTCAGCTTTTTTGAAAAGTGATTTGCACAATGACGTCACTGGTTGTGTTATTTTCATATTAAAAAAATTGAATATCTCGAAAAGTAAGGCAGTTACAAAAATTCCATCAAAGAAGTTATACTTTGATTTTGACTGATCTATTTAATGCATAAAAAAGCATAATTCATAAGCACTTTAAGACATTTGCGTCCGCACCATGAATGCCCATCACAATACCCAGAGACCTTGCTCTACCAAATATTTTTTGTTGGGATACGTCGAAGGCTGTGTTTACGAAACACCATTCGATCAGCTAACGTTGACGAGCTAAACAGTAGCTGATCACTTGTGTGAGTCTGTAGCACTGTGAAGAACGAGGATGTTCAGGCTCGCCATCCCGCCATGGGAGACATGACTCATGTCATGAGAAACAGAGCATGCTTAGAATGTCAAAGAGAACACACTGAAGGAAGAAAATCAGTGATGTTGCAACATTCAAACTTGTTCTGTTATTGTTGTTTTAAATCTTGTCAATTAAATGTGTTAGTAAGCAAGTAAAAATAAAATGCTGTTATGCAAAACTTGGACAAGTCACAATTTTAGTTCTCTTTTGGATTGCTACAAAAATAACACAGTTCAACGTTTTGATCTACTGAAAATTTGCACAACTTGCAATGTGAGCTCTTTCCAGGCTCGGACTGTGCCATGGCACATGGGCCCCTACTGGGACATCAAATGGGCCCTTGACAATGTTGTTTAATTTCCGTATTGTAAACATTCAAAGATGTTTAAAACAGACTATCAGGCAGTACGAAACGAAAATAAAAGGGACCGGATGGGAGTGATTTGGAATTTTTCAACTTTTCAGAGTTAATCATGTTCTTTCCAGAATACCATAAAATCTTCACCTAAAACATTCAGGACAGCAAAAAATTTCAGGGCTCCTCTCAGTGCTAGAATGGCAAGGCCCCTTAATTGGGGCCAGTCCGAGTCTGGCTCTTGCTCAAAAGGTATTCTCTAAGCCTTTTACACGAAATTTTGAAAAAAATCTAAACAGGCAAAAAATTTACCTCATCTTGAAAGGGCATCCCAAACTTAGTAAAATTGCCGAAAGTGTGGTTGTAAAATGTTATTAAATATGGAAAATATAGCCTTGCGAATTTGGCAAATTTTGTAAACATCTGTATTACGGGTGGAAAATCATACCTAGTTGATACCCTTGGGTATTAATTTATCACGGATAATACAAAACTACAGGAAATTGCCAACTTTGCAAGGTTATATTTTCGGCTATAGTTTATAACATTTTACAACCAAACTTCGCAATTTTACTAAGCTTGGGATGCTCTTTCAAGCTGTGGTAATATGGACCTTCAACCTTTTAGATGAAATTTTGAAAAAAAAATGAAATAGGAAAAATATTACCAGAGCTTGGAAGAGCATCCAAAACTTAGTAAAATTGCAAAGTTTGGTTGTAAAATGTAGTGAAACGGAGCGAAACGTAGATGGTATCTTAAGATTGATAACAAGATTGGCAACACAAGACGGAAGAAATTGGTTTATCATAACTGTATTAGCCTTGTTAGAACAACCTTGCAACAAGTGTGATAGTCCCATCAAGCTTGTTACAATTTGTTGTCAGCTTGTTGCAAACAACTTGTAAGAAGTAGTGTGGCAATGGTTTGTGAACAGAATTGTTAAAACTTGTTGCGAGGCCCTGTTCGGGCCTTGAGGGAGTTTTAATGTCGCCATTCTTAATTTCAAAACTTGTTATGCCGCGTTTTGAGTCAATGCGTGTGTTCTTATCGTTACTTTGCGTGATATTTTCAGTTCACTGTCGCAGTTTTAACCAGCGTTAGTTTCGTTTGTCACCGTTTCAGATCAAGCATCTATCGCGATCTTAACGCAGCCTATATCATCTGCTGGAATTTAATCAACAGAGCACCGCTAGTTGCGTCGTCACGTTACAACACGTCACGATTGAATCGTTCTTATTGATCGCAGTCCCAATGGACCTTTAACCTTTTAGACGAAATTTTGAAAAAATCCGAAAAAGGCCGAAAAATCCGAAAAATATTAAAGAGCATTCTAAACTTAGTAAAATTGCAAAGTTTGGTTGTGAAATGTTCTAAAATATGGAAAATATAGCCTTGCGAATTTGGCAAATTTTGTATGGATTTCATGGAAAATAATACCCAGTTGATACCCATGGGTATTCATTTCTCACGGAAATACAAATGAATACAAAATTTGCGGGCTTCGCGAGACTATATTTTCTATAGTTTACATTAATTTACAGCCAGACATTGCAATTTTACTAAGTTTAGGATGCCCTTTCAAGCTGTGGTAATATTTTTTCCTATTTCGATTTTTTTCAAGCTGTGGTAATATTTTTTCCTATTTCGATTTTTTTCAAAACTCCGTCTAAAAAGTTAAAGGTCTCGACAAATTCGTATTATTAGAGACGAGAAACTCGTCTGTAAATGAATGTGGGAACAGATAGTTTTGATTGATAAGACGGCTCCGAATAAAGGAATTTTTCTCCTTTTTGTCTTGTTTGTCTAGTCCAAGCCTGTTTTTACCCTGTTGGTATAGTGAACTTAAACTCATTTTCGGTTAAAAGAGGTTACAGTCACATCAACCAGTTTTTCAATTCAAAAATAGTTTGAAAGATGCGAAATTTGGACAATGTGTACATCTGTGGGTTCTATATGTTATGAGAAGATCAGAAGAACTGGTGCGAAGAATAGACTGTAACATACACAGTACTGTTCGTTTTGTCTTTGAAATACCAACTTTCTCGTCTGTTCAAACGGGCAATCATCTTGAACGAGAAAATTGAGACGAAAAGATTTGTAAAAAGAAGACAACAGCTCGGAGATAATGTTTGAGTGGGTAACAAGAACGTGTAGCATGGTTGCCAGTTTGCAGTCGCCAATGAAAACAAAAGAAAAAGAACAATAAATTGAAAATTTGATTAATTTTCTAGTAACCCGCTCCAGTTATGTACAAAGTTCTGCTAAATTTGTTATTCCACCTGTCCGCGGGTCATTCTTAATTCGATTGATTTCGAAGGATCGTTCTGTTATTATGGCGAAATTCCGTCTGGAAAATATATAGTACAGCAGTTACTGTTAGTGTGTAATATTATACACACTTAAATATCAGCCTTTGGATTCATACGGCCATGTGTTACATGCGAACTACGTTGTAAATATACAGCCGAGAGTTGTGGATCGTATCGATCGAAATTGCCTGCTGTAATCCTTGATCGCTTCGGCATTTATTTACACCATTTAGGCACAATTTTCGCCGCAGTTGTCTACGCTGAAGGGACGCTTGCTTGATTTGTAACATTTTTAAGGAAGAATGAGTCGTTCGGATTTGCCTGTTCGGGCAAGGAACCACGATGGTAACTCGGAGTCAGCGAGTTCGCCGACAGAGAATGAAAGCAGTACGTTGAGTCCTACAAAGGTCGAAAGAGCTCACGACTTTCCAAAAAAACACGAGATAAAACATGTATCGGTAACCGTGCCCGGTGGACAGAAAGCCAAGGCGCCCGTTAAGAAGAAGAAGGTGGCCCCAACTTTGGTAAGCTGTTTTGATATGCGACATTTGTTGGAAACGACGACGTACAGTTAATTACACGCCAAAATTTAATCGCGTTTAATGTTGTCGATTTCAGGACGTGAAGGATGAAATTTCGAAGTGTCGCGAAAAGGGGGCTACGATGCTGGACCTCAGCAAAGCAGGGGTATGTTTGAGTGTAAATTTAGTTGAAAATAACTATATTTGAAGTTCATTTGACGTGTGGCCACTTAGATTTTTGGGCAGGCAGTCTTCAGTGTACATTTAGTCGGTTCTAGAACTTGTTATTCTTTGCCAAGTGTGGGCAAACGTGCCATAGTTTAATGGCACTAAACTATTTGCTCTTTTGAATTAAAATGACGTGTGTTAGTTTCTATTTTCGAGATTTCTGGCGGAGGAAGCTGGTCAAAGTTGCCGTTCTCGGAAACAATATAAGCTTTAGACTGTTTGCAACGTGTTGTGCGATAATTAGTGTTTGCTGTGTTTATTTTTGTCTGAGTTTCGAGTCTGGGGAGCTTGTAATTCGCGATAAATATTAGGCCTAATAGCCCAGCTATCGGACAATGATTTCTTACTCTCGGAGTATTGTATACACATTGCGCTGTATATTTCTCTTAACACTTTCAATATTGTGTGTGTCCTCCGTTGGAAACTTATGTCAAATATATTCGCACTTTGTTAAAAAGCCTTTGTGTCGATAAAACCACTCTTTGAGAACACCTGTTGATGTTGTTCAGATATCTCATTTGTCTGTGCCGTGTTGAAAATAGCCAAAAAAACAAAGCTTTCAAGGTTTTTGAAAGCGTTTGATGATGGCGGAAGGTGATACATTTCGTTATAAATAATTTCTCTTGAATATGAAAGAGTCAAGTTTGTGTGGGTGGAGTAATGGAGTTGATATAAGGTACAGATTTTTTGTACAGATACTTGTGCTTGAATATTGTTTGAAGCATGGGCGACAGTCTTCTTGTCATGATACTGAACATATTTCTTCCATCTAAGTTTCGTTCTAGACAGGTTAATTGAACAAAACGTTTATGTATATTTTCAACTGAAATATGGGCAGTTTAGAAAATGTGACTCTAGGTCGCCCAGTTGACCCCGTGCTTTGGGGTATGTCTCGCAGCATCTTGACCCAACTCTGCCGTACAAATACTGAGTACTAACCTGTTGAATGCTTCTGTGCATGTGCTAGCTTTCATATTTTAGTATGCAAAGTTACACTATCAGCTTGTGAAGACTGGAGTTTTAAGTGTGACCTTGATCATGCTCTAGCAAAAGTATAAAGAAAGCTAAAAAAGTGTTGAAATCATTGAACTCCATCTCAACATGATAAGAAGCGTTGGTCTGTTTTCTTCTGGTTTGTACTTCTTTTTGTTTGTGAGGTACGTCTTCCTCACGACTTTAGGATGCTCTTAATGATGGACTGTTTGTCGATGCTGTTTGTCTACATCACCTCTGCTGTCATTTATACATGAACTTAAAGATGTTGTAAAGTCTGTTAAAGAGCATAAACTCCACTCATAACAGGGGGGAGGGGTGTCTTATAGCAGATATAAACATTGCAAAAATTTTGCATCTCAAGACTTTTTCTGAACAGCATCAGATATTCAGTAAGTATCCATCGTTCTTTACAACATATGAGTTGCTGGAAAGTTTTCAAACAGTTTCCATGTACATTACAGAACTTTACAGCATACAGCAGTCACACTTGTGGAGAGACATTATGAAATTGCAGTTGAAAAGTTGAATTGTAAATTTTTTGGCAAACCATTTGCAAGCATGTCAAAGGTTGTAAAGTGTGTCGAAAGATTATAAAGATATAGACGCCAATATGGCAAGTGTGAATTCAGCCATAATTTACCCAAACAAATGCTCGATTTGAAATCTCTTTAAGGCATTGCAAGTTGCGGATAAAGTTGAAAGTGCAAATTACACTTATGATTAACAATGTTAGCAATAAATTTGCAAAAAATTAAGTTTACAATCTTATTAATTTACATGTCTTATATACTACCCCCACTCATTGCCTGTTTGCGGGCACTGAGAAAGGTCCCCTTGCTTGGCTTGTCCCCATGTCTTGTTGCAAGGAATTTCTTGTGGCCAAGAGCTTTTTACACAGGAGCAAATCCAATATGGTGGATTTCCAAGTGTTGGACCAGCAAAAATGCACGAGATTAGATGTTTTCACGTTGATGTAAAACTTATTTATGGTTTATGAGCTTAGTATTAGAACTGTTTATGACATTAATTTTATAGTTGTAATGTTATCTTGCTGCACACCAAAAATACTTAAATTTCTGTGTAAGTATATGCTATATTAGATATATACAGCTTATTCAATAAAGGTTGGCCTTCCAAAAGCATAAACTACAAAGTAAGAACGCGCAAGGGATGATGGGTTATTGCTGATTTTCACCCCTAAACTCGGAATTATTTCTTTGTAACAGCATCGAGGGCACATAGGAATGGCAAATTTACTTGCTACAAAGGTAATTTCCTGTGTATTAGGACCTAGATAACCAATAATCCATCGTTACTTGCGCAAAAGACAGCTTTTTGGAAAGACAGCTTTAATTAAAATATCTGTAATTCATTTAGAATCCCCTTTACTAAACACAATTGCAAAATTTCAGCGAGTTTGATAAATGCAAAACAACGACATATTTAATGATTAAAAGACATTTTTTTCCAGACATTTTTCTCACTACTTCAACTTGTGCACCATGCATTTCGTGTATCACTGATTTACTGAATCAGTTTGCGGGATATTTAAAGTTTTCTTGCGCCTTGATGGTTTTGCAATAAATATCTAACAATTTGCTGTAAGGTGAGAATTGAAATCTGCTCGTTTTTAGATCAAATATTTATGATATTTGCACTCTGACCTAAAACTGTGAAGACTTATAAAATATTATGAATGTTTAATATTTAATTGCAAATTCGGAATTCGAGCTGGCAGAAATGTCCCATACCTTCCGTAGACAATAATATACGACGGAAAACGAACACGCTTGGATAACTCTAACAAAGAACTCCAGACGAAGTGTTTGAAAGCTATTCACAAACTATTGCCATAGAAATATTGAGCTATGGAGTTCGAACTTTCTTCTTTTCTCTGTATTTTTTTCGTCTCCGCAACATACTGAATTCGGAAGGGCGTTTGGCTCGTCCCAATCTCCTGTTTTAAGAGATTTCGCACGGTCAAAAGCACCCCTGGTCAAATCTAATATGGCCGACTTCGAAGGACATGCCTAGCATAAAGTGAAGACACGATTCGTGACCGTTAACGCATTCCATATCTCTTATTTCTACAGCTATTTCCCATTCCTTTTAAGACGTTTACTCAACGATGCATGTTGCAAAGTTCGGGCGGCAAACGTTGAAGAAAAAATGTTCGTTTTTGACTCACGGATACTCCGTAGGAGTATTTGTGAGTCATAGCCATCACTCTATTTCGATTAGTGCATTCTTTTGTGTTCTAATTGCCTCCAGCCTGCTTTGCGCGCCTGGTGGAAACAGGTTAGACCAGTCAAGAACCAGTTTAGTGGATTTTTCACGGGAACCTGTCCGACCGGTTTATACTTTGGATTTATCGTTTACTTGTTGAAATTTACATCGTGAGAATTCTTTAGCCTTCGCTGAAAAGCAATTTATTCGTGTTACGTTTTTGTCGTACACATGTAACTATTATAATCGCTTGTATCTGACCGTTACATTACAACGACTATCGTGCATTGCAGCTACAATTCCGTCTCTTACCTCTATTTCTGCCGATAACATACCGTTTCTGGACATTTTAAAAACTAAATTCACTACGGTGAGTAACAGAGCATTTCTGTCATATTCAATTGTGCTTAATAGTGTTTTCTATAATATTTCCTGATGAAGGTTTGTCGATTTGTATCGTCAGGAATCTCTATCATATGTTTTGTTTACATCGCGTATCAGTGCAGCCCGTTTAAAACATTTGTCAGTGTATTAAAGCATTAAATTTGATGCATTATCATTGTTTAAATATTCGCTAACCTTTGTTCTTTAAAAGAAAAACATCAACTTTTAAGTCTAAAACATCTACAACAGATCTAGAATTAAAAATACGCTGAAATTTGATTGTGTTGATTTCGAACTGTTGTTATTAAAGTCATGTTATAAAACGTGGAGCGAGAATGAAGTCTTAAAACACGGATTAACGCCTACTCTGAGTACTCTCGGAATATGAACTTTCCAGCAGCCGTACTAGTCGACTGATCATGATTTCATACTAGCTAATCATGAGTGGACATTTCGTGAAATCTGACAGTCTGCGGTAAGAAAAAATAGAAACATCGTATTGCAATTTGCACGTGAAATCATTCGCTTTGTTTCGTTCTTTTTGTATCCGTAAGTCGTCTCTTTGAGACCTTTGATTAGAGCATGATTTTGTGTGCTCTATTTAGTCACTGAGCCCTTTCGACAGGGTCCTAAGGCTGGGAGGGTCTTATTTCCATTTCCAAGCCCAAATTTTGACTGAGTCCCAAGTGTACAAATCCCACTGTCATAGTGGCTGTCTTGGCTCAAATCTTAGATCCTATTCCTATTTCCTATTGTTTTTTGGCCAATGAATTTCAGTGCCAGCGCATGGAATCCCATTTTTCCAGTCAAAAATTAAAACTCCCAGCTCCCATTTTACCCCTACAGGACCCTCTAAGGACATTAGTTTGACCACTTAAGAGCAGTGAACTGTAATACAACTGGATAATATTCAGTTAATGGCTGAACCCAAGTTTGTTTTTCTGAGTTTTGAGACGAAATACTTAACGCCAAAGATCGGACCGTATATCAATTTAAGCTATTAAAAAGTTACATGTAATATAAAAAAATCAAGACTTTAGACCCTTTCCCTTCAAAGTTTAAGGTGTTTGTTTTCCACCTAAAGCCTCAAAATTTTTACACCAAATACAACTTTCTAATAGCTTTCATTTGATATGCAGCCCATTTTGTCACGTGTAGTATTTCAATTCAAAACTCAGAAAAACTGTATCAAATTGGCTTCAATTTTCCCTCTAACTTATCGTTCCAGTTTACTTATAGTTCAATGGTCAGCACCTCGACCAATTTTAGCCGCGCATGTCAAGCTCCTCCACTCGAAAGAGCGTTCGAAAAATGATGTAATTTCTAAATAGAATGCCAACAGCAATGCTGCATACAACATACATAAAATAAATGGAGTTTTTTTCTTCCTTTTTTAAGATTCACAGTTTGCCAAAAGATATCAAAGAGGTACTGCAGTTTGTGCATAAACACAATTTTAAGTAGGGTGTTAAAAAAGGTAGTCGAAATCGCGAGTGCTCTAGGGCGCTCGATAGTTGAAACTCGACAGAAATGAATCTTTGGAAAGATCAGGGGCCAGTTGTAGAAAAAAATTGATTAAAGTTAACTATGATTAGTGGGAATGTCAACCAATCAGAACAACGTATTTCATACTTAATCACTATTTAACTACAAAACAGTGATTAAGAGTTTAATACAACCGGCTGCGGGCTTTTAGCTTTTCAATGCTCAGAGGTGGATTTTGACCGGCTATGTTCATTGGATTTGGATTTGCGCAATGTTTTGTTCAAATTCACAAAAACGGTGACGTTCAAAAGCTTACATCCTGGTCTATCCAATTGTCCAAGAATGACTCCTGCAGATTAAATAATAAATGCGCTATCGCACTCCAACGTTCGATTCTCTGTTTTTAATGCAACCTAAAGGCCCTGGTCACACGGTGCAATTTTTGTTGCAACTTGCAACGCAATTCTACTCTCGAGAGATGTAAATTTGTGACAAATGTTTGGTATGTTAAAAATATGGTAGCAAACTGTGATGGAAACTTGTATTTGCCAATTTTACATCTCCCAAGAGTAGAATTGCTTTGCAAGTTCGATTATCATATATAACTTGTAATGTTGCTGCTAGGGACACCCTTATGACCCCCTTGACTGGATCAGATTGCGCTCTGTCCCAGCATTGAGAGCGCTTCATAACTGTGTATGCTGTATTTTTTTGCTCTAGTTAAAACAGTTAACAGAGTTGTTTGTTTATGGCAATAAACTCGTATCCCTTCCGACAGAGATCGGAACTCTGAGCAATCTCAACACATTGGCCCTTAACGAGAACAGTTTGACAACTCTACCAGGTGAATATACTAATTAGCAATTAGATTACGAGCTATGGAAATTGAGAGCGAGTAATTAAATGGTTTTAGTAGAATGTGACATAAATAATTAGTTGTTTTGCTAAAAACCTATTATAAATTGTCTTTGAATTGAAAAAATACACCAGAAAAATGATTGTTTTACTACTCGCTATTTATTGAGCAATAGGATTGTGAGTAGAGTAGCCAATCAAATTACAGCATTTGCATTAGTATGCTAGTATGATTCTACTAATGATAATTATCAACATCAACACCAGAAGGAACAAGCCAACAACAACAACAACAAAACAAACTAGAAAGTCAACAACACACCAGCTGATCTGACCGTGAATAAAAAAGGCCTGGAACTAGCGACCGAATAAAATCCATTTTGCTGTTTTTAATCACTTATGTATTTTGTTTTCCTTCATGAAACTTGTTGAAACTTTGTTATCATGTTCAGTAAAGAAAATTATAAGTCAACCAGAAATTTGGAACCTATAGGTAAATTATAATTACTGAGAAATTTGCTAGTTCCGCTCGAAAAATGGATTTCTATTTAACAACTAGTGCCAGTTCTTTTCCGTGTTTTCAGATCACCTAGCATGTTAGACATTGTTAGCCTGCAAGCAGGCTCTCTAGGGGGAAAGAGAGCCGGTAAGGATCCCCCTATAATATTCGCGTGCATGCGTCCAATATTTTTAGACGCAAGCTCTGATTGTTTCATGATGAAAATATTACTTAATTGATAAATCAAACTATGTTTGAATGACTCGAGCATGCTGTGCAAGCAGACATTTTGGCTCTTTCCTGATCGAGACCATCGATCTGTGTAATCCTGGATCGCGCATTCATAGTTAAATTTGGAAGTCATCGCCGCCATCTTGGTACTCCAGGTCCAGTTTTCTTTGCGGGTGTAAGATCTTTTAAGCCAAGTTTTCACTTTCCGTAAATTTCCTTAAGATAGGAACGTTTATTTACATGTTGGGAATGTTGATTGTCCGCCATCTTGGTACTCCAGATTCGTCACTTCCGGTTCCGTTGTCTTCACTGGATGTCGCTGCATCCGTGATCCGGCATTATACAGATCAATGATCAAAACCCGTAAACCATGCATGAATTATTTGCCATGCACGTTTTCGGTCTCCATCAGGTAATGAATAAGTTTCAATATATTTTATCTTTTTGCAAAATCATTGTAAACAACTGTAATGTTACCCATATGTTCCTTTCAGAAAATCTTGTCAACCTGTCCAAACTAAAAGTTCTCGACTTGCGACATAATAAGTTGAAAGAGGTTGGTAAACTTGTGAACAGCAAGAATTAAACTACATAATTGAAATCGAGAATACACCGTTCCGCTATTAGACAAACTTTTGAATTGGGAAAATTTATCAGCACAGCTGAAAAGAGCATTCTAATGTTAGCAAAACTGTGAAGTTTGGTTGCTAAATATTGGAAAATGTTGAAAATGTATTTCAGTGAAATTTGCAGACTTTGTATACTTTTGTATTACGCGTAGGAAAGGCTTACCACTATGTTGCAATGTGGTAAGCCTTTTTCCCCGCGAAATACAACAGTATACAAAATTCGCAAACTTCACGGGACTATATTTTCCTCATTTTACTATATTTTGCAACCAAACTTCACAACTTTACCAAATTAAGGGTGCTCTTTCCAGCTGTGCTGATAATTTTTCCTAATTCAAAAGTTTGTCTAATAGGGGGATGATCTATTGCATCAATGTAGTAGCTTTGACATCTCCGTGCAAAACTCTAACTGCTCGTCTCTCGATTCGTGTCTTGGCTAGCAGGCCATGCTAAAAAAAACCCCGAAAAAAATGGGTAAACAAGAGAAAATAGGTTGAAACCATGACAACCAGTAAAACCATGAACTAATCGCCGCATCGCTAACAGGGTGTTGCGTGACAAGATTATAGCTGTAATGTCCGTTGGACGGATTGTTTCTAATGGACCAATTCCGTAATGGACAAAATTTTGAAAAAAGTTGAAAAAGTAAAATTCATTACTACAGCATTGAAGAGCTTCCTAAAATTAGTAAATTTGCAAAGTTTGGTTGCGAAATGTGGTCTTGGTTATGAATTTTCCTATTTCAACTTTTTTTTAAATTGAGATAACAAGGAATTTTCATAATCAAATCTGAGTGGATTAGAACCCTAAAACGGCCCCCAAAACTCAATAGGTACAGTGGAAATGACGTTGTTTGGGTTAAATTCGTCGCGGATAGAAACCATTGTTTAGGTGGAAAGAAAACCTAGTCGGAAATCATTTCACAAACTACGCATTGTAGAGATAGTGGTAACCAGGACTTGCCATCTGAAATAACACCCCCTCTCTCAACTACTTTCAGGGGGCAGCCACTTTAGACCCCCTGTCGCTCACCTAAACTTGATCTTCACTGCAAAAAACACAAGCGACACTGTTTTAAAAGCCTGAAAGAAACCCTGCGTGTATATATGTTTTGCGTGGCTTTTAATGCACTTCTACACGCTGCAATTTTTCTTGCAACTTGCAACGCAATTCTACTCGTAAGAGATGTTAATTGTAGTGAAGAATGTTCGTCTGTGATAAAGACATCAGAAAAACGTAATGAAGGAGCGTATTTGTCCTTTTTTCGTCTCTCAAGAGTAGAATTGCATTGCAAGTTGCAGGAAAAATTGCAGCCTGTGACCAGAGCCTTCACTGGCATGCTACATTGTGACGAAAATATCAAATTTCCCAATCGTCCAGTTTCGTTTATTCTGTACTGTACAAATTTGAGAACACTGAAAACACAAATGATCAAATTTGCACACAAATTTGCACTATAGCAAATTTGTTGCCTTCACGGCATTTGCATCTTGGCACTGGGTTGCAAATGTATTGCAAATCTGATTTTTCAAATTGGACTCTATTTCGTACCTACAGCACGACAAAAGTTGAAGTCCTATAGGCCAGTGGTCATTTTGACAATAAAGTCATGTTTTATAGATTCCAAGTGTCGTTTACGAACTAAGGTCATTGACAGTTCTTTATCTTCGTTTCAATCGCATTACGTATGTTGATTCAGCAATAGCAAATTTGCGGGTGAGTTATTATTTTATTTTTTTATTCAATAATCAATGTTTCTATTTTAACATAGATAATACAGGTTTTGCACAACCATGTAACTCAGTTGACCAACGTGGGCGAGGGTATGAGCTATTTTTAAAATCCTGCCATGTCAGTGTTAACTGTGTATAGAGAATCTGGGGATCCAGTAAAACCCCGCGTTGCCCTGCGACCACCACAACATGAAAGCGGAGAAAACGCCAGCACTGTCGCTTTTTATTTCTCATCTTTCATCAACTCTCATGCAACTCTTATTCTCGTTTGGCTAGGACATGAGAGTTGAGAAAACTCTCATACAAACTCTCGCTTCAACTCTTATCAACTCTCATGCAACTCTTGTTCTCGTTTGACGAGGACATGAGAGTTGAAAAAACTTTCTTACAAACTCTCGCTTGTCAACTTTCATGCAACTCTTGTTCTCGTTTGACCAGGACATGAGAGTTCAGAAAAGTCTCATACAAACTCTCGTTTGTCAACTCTTATCAACTATCAGTATCATTCGACTCTCATCCTCGTTTGACAAAGACTTTTGTAGTTTTTCTTGTAATACATAACTTAGCTTCAAAATCACAATTTGCATGACATATGAAGTTTAATGTGCTCGACAACTGGACTCTGTAACTAAACTGTAGTACGATAATATGTCATAATATATTAGTCACGAAACATATTCTGTAGCATCTTAAGCGCTTCTGCGCGCAACAATGGTCTTTTCCAGAAAAACACAACGGAATTGAGGCTTGAGTTTAAAGCGATGACTGTCATTGACCAGGAATATGTCACTCTCAAGTCAAGTCGATCGTTTTTATACAAAGTGTAGCACACGATGCCAGGTACGTAGCAAACATAACTCAACACGACTACGAGAGCACAAGATTTGGCTAATTTTACGTCCTGCAAAGCCTTCTTCTTTTTCTCAAAATCAGGCGGAGCGTGTGGCGTTGTGGTCGAGAAATCGGCAATTCGGTTGCTGGAGTAGGCACTCCTTGCTGCAAGGAATATTTTTATGTAGGCGTAAGTGTTGCATGCCAGAATCAATCCAACGAAGGAAATTGCAGCTGTACTGTGGATGAACTCCGAAGGAAACTTCACGAAGTTAAACAGGAATACGGGCAATGTTAACAAGCAAATGCATATCAAGATTATTCGCTTCGTCAGGCGAACTCTGTGAGCAACTGGATGGAGAATGGCTGCATATCTTTCTGCCGTTAGCAGAAATAGAGTCAAAAACGACAATCCCGTTGTAACTTGGAATATTTTCTCGCAAGAGTAGAACAGAGTACAATTTGCGAAGCCCAGAAGTTCACTAGCTCGAGCCAACGTGTAAAATGTTATTCCAATTGCTCCGACTGCCAAATCGATTCCAGATTGTACCAAAAGGAGAAAATAACACGCCTTTCCTTCGAGTTGAGAGCTTCGAACGATTGTAAGAACCGATACGCCATTTAACAAGACGGTAGGAATGACCAAAACGCAATTGGCGATGCAGAATATGATTTGGCTGATGACGTACTTGTTCGAAGGGAATTGTTGGATAACATAAATGCTCCCACCGTAATTCGGACACGTTTTCAGAAATGTAGTGTCGTTTATCATGAGGCCTTCGGTTTTTCGTCCGTTTGGCAAGATACAATATGCAAGGTGATAACATCTGCCGGGATAAAGTTTGATTTAGTCATTGTGATAAATAATTCCAAGCTCAAATTTAAATTTAAATGTTTATATTTTAAGTTATATCATGATTAATTCGGATTCTTTGAAGTTTGTGTGCGTGTTGATTATGCGTTGCATGTTCTGGCCAGTCAATTGCATTTTCTGGCCTGTAAAAATGCTGCGCTTGCTGTTACGCCATTGTTCTGGCCAGTAAACGGCATAAAAAAATAGGGTGGCATGTTGAGTGCACCTTCTGGTTAATTGTTATTCTGTGATCAAGATGGCGGAAATATAAAAGTACTTTATAAAGTTAACCGCTGATTTAGCATTGAATTTGACACGAGACATTGTTGTCCAGCGCAATTACTCTCATATTTCTCTTTAATTTTCCACGTAAGCTGTCAGTCGAATAGTATAAGATTTAGCGTTTTAGCTGTATGTACTTATCAATTTTTTTCATTTGTCTATACGAGTTGATTCGTTACACTATCGAGCGATATAGTATCCAAATTTTTTGTCCAAAAATTCTCTGCCGAGAAAGGTTATTTTCCGAAGTGTCTTGAAAGAGATAGCCTTCGTACGCCTGTTTTATTAATGAGCTTTTACGAGAAATTCGTATTTTTGATCAGAATTTTAGATTTAATAATACCAAGTTTTGCGATTGTAATTGACGAACACTAAGAGTGCGATTGAAAAATAGAAATAATCACTAAAATAAACACTACTTAGGAGTGAGGACTTCGAAATTAGAATAGCAGAAAAATGGCGAAATGTATATACACTGAAACGTCTAAAAATACATGCTTAAAATTTATTCAGTCTGTGGCTAAATGAATATTTGTGTCATACGCAGTCAAATGATTAGGCACTTTAATGCATTTGTTCTTTGTCCCGTAGCAGAACTCATATACTTCAAGACGTTTGCCAAAACTACGAGTACAATATGATAAACGAGACTTTAGCTTTTGGACAGAGGTTTTAGAGAAGGAGAAAACAAGGTTTTAGCAATCCAAGGCTAGCCTGGCCAATCAAATGTAACATGGCGGAATTTAGAAAAGTGTTGTGACTTCTTCCTTTGCGAATTGACCCTTTTTCTGCCTTCAAGATAAATTAGCTAGACTGTTGCATAAATTAGCTAGACTGTTGCATAAATTGGCTAGACTGTTGCATAAATTAGCGACACTGCTGCCGTCTTGATTTACAGCTGATTCAATAAAGGTTGTCCTTCCAAAAGCGTAAACTGTAAAGTATGAGCGCGCAAGGAATATTAACGGGTTATTGTTTATTTTCACCTCCAAACACGGAATTACTTCTTTGAAACAGTATTGCGGAAGCTTACGGCGGAAAATTTACTTGCTACAAAGGTCTTTCTCTGAGTATCAGCGCCCAAATAAACAATAACCCATCATCCCTTGCGCGTTCATAGTTCACTGTTTACGCTTTTGGAAAGACAACCTTAATTGAAATAGCTGTATACGATGGCGCTCGATGACGAAGAAAAATACAGTCGCGTGTAACATTAGGTTAGGTTATGGAATCTTCTTTGGATTGAATTCACAGTGGTGGTATGACGATTATTTCATATGGGGTTTTTTTATTTTTTGTAGTTGATTACAAAGTTGAGTCTTCGGGAAAATAAGATACGGGAAATACCATGTGAACTGGGTAACTATGAACAGATTTTTTTTTCGCGAAGCTCACTCGTACTGTGTAAAAGCTATAGGCATCTTATAAGAAAACCGTCTTTCTGTCCTGTTGAGGTTCTCCCCCACATTTTTTCGATCGGTGATACTGGAAGTCACTTTCTATATGCGGCTATTAGTATAATTTCTTTTGTAAATAATGGTTTTCAAGCATTTTGATTGGTTGCCTGACCAGTAAATATGAGGCATTATTCACTAGTTGGCATTTTTTCAAAAGAGATAAATAGATAGTTCGTTGCATGTGAACTTTTTGGCGTGATATGTGAAAGTAATAGCCGAGAAAAATTGACGAAATTCAAAACTTTGTGGGTTTTTTTCAATGTGGAACGATACGATTATATCATCATAGTAAATCAGACTTGAGCCTCGTTCCCGTGGCACAGAATGGAAAATAAAGGGCCACTCGAGTCGGAATCTTTAGAATTTGTGCCCCCACGCATGTCGCATTACGCACCTTTATTTTTCAGGTTCTGGCCAGCAGAAATGTGGCCAATAGAAACGCTGAACTGGCCGTTCCGCCATTATTCTGGCCAGTCAATTGCATAAAATTAGGGGGACATGTTGTAATGCTGATTGGCTCTACTGTTTATTTGTTATACTGTGCCCGTGGTATATAATGTGTATTAATTTATTTTGAGTGGGTTTTCTTTCAAGTGCCGCGGGATATACCTTGAATAAATAATCAGACGAAACTTGTGAGAAAATCTCGAAGAATCTCGACTTCAAATTGTTTAAAGATTCTGCTAGAAAACTTTCTGCAAAATAAATTAAGTCAATTAAATACCTCGAAAGTCGGGATTTATGCCACATAAAGCCCTCGGACATTACCAGTCCTTGGGGTCTTTATTACATGAACCCTTCCTTCACTGTATTGAACCTACGTATTGTCCTGTTTTATTTTCAAAAAAATAGCACAACCTACCCGACCCGTAAATCCATCCCTGATCCCCACTCGTGATAGGATGACGCCATTATTTAACACCCTACGTGAAATTTCCTCTTTTTCCCGAAGGCTGTCTGATTCACTTGATGACTTTGGACGTCTCGCATAATCAGCTGGAACTTATTCCTCAAGGTACGTTTGAAATTACATAACGTTTCTGACATCCGGGCTGCAATCGTCAGAGAGCAAGCACCTTCGTATGAGAACATGGATTACATTCTCTTGTCCGCCAACTAGTGTTGAAAAGGATTACTTCTGACTGCCAGGCTTTGACTTAGAGTTGCCATTCTTGGAACCTATGGCGCAGTACGAAACCCTATTAATGAGTGTTTTCGTGAAACATTTGTTGGTATTTTTCTTCTTCTTTAGAAATTGGAAATTGTACAAAAATGACGTCGTTAGATCTACAACATAACGAGCTTCTCGCCTTGCCAGATTCTATTGGTAATCTGACTGCGTTGACCCGACTGGGATTAAGGTAAACGGTTATAGCATAACAGTAGAAAATACCCGAATCATTCTTGTTTTTCTCGCGAAGTTTAACCAAGATATTACACAGATTAATCCTTTTGTCATTTGTTTGGAATTCACATGTTTTATATTAGCCATTTTCCAATTGACAACCGGAAAGTATTTATGGGTTGTAACTTGTGAGGGACAACGCAGAAAACTTTGAAAATAAGTGGTAGGAAACATTATTTAAAAATAAAGCTGGAGCGAGGAATATATAAAGATGCCTTATTGTCTCCAAGGAAAAGCCTCATGCACTATGTTTGCCAAACACTATTCGCATTGTCCGTTTTATTGCAAGTTGATTGTTAAAACTTGTTATCCAGTGTCTTGCTGCAAGACAGACATCTCACAAAAACTTGAAAACAGATTTATTGCAAGTTGATTGTCAAATCAACAAGTTGATTGTTGGCAAGTTGATTGTTATCCACTGTTTTTGCTGTAAGCTGTTTCAACAAGTTGTAAGAAGTCTGAAATTGGCAAGTTGCAGCAAACCTGAGTGTAATACACTTGTTGCGACTTGATGAAATTGATAAGGTTGGTGCAGCACTTGTTGTAATGTTGCAACAATTGGTTAACATTGACAACTTGCAACAAGTCTGTGGTGTTTTTGCGTGAACAAATTCAGCTTATTGCATGTTAATTATTTGGTTACAAGCTTCAATCAAAGACGGTTTAACCATTCCTTTTAACCTTTTTCTATGAAATAGAAAATAAGTCTTGTGTCTTTATCTGCTAGGTATAACCAGTTGTCAACTATCCCGCACACGCTGGCAAACTGCACGTCGTTGGAGGAATTTAACATTGAAGGAAATCACGTGACAGAATTACCCGTATGTAAATATTTCAATAAAAAAAATAAGCTGAGCAACAACAGAAGTATTCCCAATTCAGATTTAATCGCTTTAAAAGCATTAACAGAATGACAAATAGAAAGATGGACACATTTGCAATTTATGTTTTCAATTCAAGTTTTCAGGATAATGCTTAATTTGATCGAGACAAACGTCTCCGTCGATGTTAACACAGTAGCAGATTAACCAGACACATTCAGATCATACAACGGGAAACTAAAAATTTTTTTGAAACTTTGTCAATTGCTTTATAATGCATGGAAACTAGCAACGTAAACAGGGTTTTTATCATTCAAAACGGCTTTACCAGAAGGCTTTGCAACTTGTGCCACAGATATTTATCCCTATTACATGAAGAGGGGCTTCAGTTGCGTAGTGGTCAGGCCACTCGCCTTTCACCTCTAATGTTCCGAGTTCGATCCCCAGTAAGGTGGACTTGAACCCAGTCTTCATATCAAGAATATAGTCAACGCTCTACCGAAAGTCGTGGGTTTTCTCCGGGTACTCCGGTTTCCTCCCACAGAGAAAGTTGACTGGCTGGGAGTAATGGACCTTTAACCTTTTAGACGAAATTTTGAAAAAATCGAAATAGGAAAAAATATTACCACAGCTTGAAAGAGCGTCCTAAACTTAGAAAAGTTTGATTGTAAAATGTTGTAAACTATAGAAAATGTAGCCTTGCGAAGTTGGCAAATTTTCTGTAGTTTTGTATTGTCCGTGAGAAATGAATACCCAAGGGTATCAACTGGGTATTATTTTCCACCCGTAATGCAGATGTATACAAAATTTGCCAAATTCGAAAGGCTATAGTTTCCATATTTTAGAACATTTCGCAACCAAACATTGCAATTTGACTAAGTTTAGGATGCTCTTTCCATATGTGGTAATATTTTTGCCTGTTTCGATCTTTTCAAAATTTCGTCTAAAAGGTTAAAGGTCCATTGGCTCACGGTGTTGTGGTGACCCTGTGGTGAAAAGAGATTGAACATGCTTCAAAAAAGCGAACAGTTTATAATGAGAGAATGAGCATTATTTTCGTGTTGTCTTTCTCAGGGAAGTCTCCTGGCAAATTTCAAGCAGTTAAACTCGATAACGTTATCAAGAAATAAATTCGGAAACTTCCCCTCGGGTCCTCCGAAACAGCTTGAAACTGTCACGGTAAGGACAATAATATAATTTTGGGTAATAACATGGATTTTGAAACGAGATTTTCCATTTTCTTAACCTATTGAGGGATCTCTATCTTTTCCAGTCGTTCAATTTGGATCACAACTCAGTACAGAAAATTCCGTTTGGAATTTTATGTCGCGCGAAATATCTGGTAAGATTGTAACTAAACTGTTCTTTCTAGAGGTCCAGTAAGGATCATCTCTTATTGATCCAGTGTTACTACAGGAGGAAACCTAAACTAAACCAACTTTTTTATGCTGAATAGCTAGTTCTAAACTGTTCTTCATGGAGTTCCAGTAAAGATCATCTCTTATTGATCCAGTGTTACTACAGGAGGAAACCTAAACTAAGCTAACTTTATTTATACTTGATAACTGTCAGTTCTAAACTGTTCTGCATAGAGATCCAGTAAGGATCATCTCCTATTGATCCGGTGTTACTACAAGCTCTTCCAAATTACTAACAGGAAACTAATTGACATTATTTTTTTTCTTTATGGATCTGACCGATCTTTACTTCTCTTTCTACTTCATGTAGTGTAAACTAAATCTTAGCAACAACCAAATTTTGGCATTGCCAGTAGGTAGGTACTAAAGAAATATTTATTCACTCTCATCTTGAATGTTATATTTATCTAATAATTTTTGTTCCTGGTAAATGTAGATTTTGGTACGTGGACTACTTTGGTCGAACTTAATCTTGGAACAAATCAAATTAGCAAATTAAATGGTGAGAAATAATATTTTTAATATTTATCGTCACAGTGAAAATTTTAGTTTGATTCGTATGCACGTCATAAGGCCACAAATCTGTTGTTTTACAAAGTACAAAACAGTTATAAAAATTCTTTTTCTAAAACTTTCTCTTTGGTGATTCATTGTTTTTGTTATAATGATAAAATATTACGATGAAAACCTTTGAGTTAGAATCCTGAGTAATAATTTGTCATTATAACAAAAACAGTTATAAAAAGTTTCATCAATTTTTTTCTCACTTGGCTGCGATTCTACCTAATGCTGGGCGAGATCTCGCCTAGTTAAATCGGTAGGGTCTCACGTGGATAAATATTAATTGTAAACCCCGTTCCCACGATAGCGGTAAAGTTTGAAGACGGAGCGAAATTCTTACGTTTACTGGTTGCGTTTACACGATGCTGGCATGAAGAAGCATGGAACCGTAACGCTAACCACAAGAGTTTGAAAACGGTTTGCTAGCCGTGTGAGTTTGAAACCGTAACGAAACTCTACCGTTAGACTGCCTTGTAATTTCTTCTACAATCTTCATGACATGCGAAATGGCCAGCGGTGATTTTGAGGACTTCAAATAAGAATAACATACTTGAATTCGACATTGAATCGGCATCGTGTGAACGCAACATCAAAACGGAATATTATTTTGCCAGTATTGTGTGAACACTTGGAAACGAGATGATTTTTTAACCCACAGTTAACTGGACTGATATGAACACACAGATCCCATACAGTCATTGACAGTTAACTGGGCTCATATCCTTACATAGATCTCACCCAGTTAACTGGACAGATATGGATACACAAATCTCATACAATCATTAACAGTTAACTGGGCTCATATCCTTACATGTGTAGATCTCACCCAGTTAACTGGACTCGTATCTTCCATGTGGATGCGTTTCTCGTAGCTTGACTTGAGGACAACGCCTGAGACGAGACAACGAATTTTTCCTTGTTCTCTGCAGTGTCAGATCAATATTACATCTAGTTTTTCATTATTTCTCATATACTGAGGTGCTAGATATAAAATATGGAAATTTTTTTAATCTATTGTTTAGATGATATTCATTCATTGGTGAATCTCGAGGTTCTTAATTTAAGTAATAATCTACTCAAGGTACAGTTGTAAATAGATGCATCACGATCATTCAAGCCTGCCAATAAAACCTCAACAAGTGGATTTGTTTCAAGTCAAAATTGAATTAAAATCTTGTGCTGTATTATTACTAAAATGCAGTTATTCGAGAATTTGGTGATGTCAAAATTTGCAACCAGGTTATAGTAATGCCATCAGCATGCTGAAAACATTACAGGCGACCATAAGTTTCCTGTCCATTTCATCAACTTTCCATGGTCTCGCCTATCAACACCGTCCTCTTTCCCAGTCTCGACTATACTGACTCATGCTGTCTACACAGCAAGAAATGAACAACCTGTTCTGGCCTGATGAAAACAGGCTTGAACAATGTTTTGCTGCCAACGTTGTTCAATGTTGTCAACTGTATTGTTCAGCATTGTTACACCTGAATTAGCCTGCAATCAGGTGTAAGAATGCGGAACAACATTGCTGACAACCTTGAACAATGTGGGTGGCAAAACATTGTTCAATGCTGTTTTCATCAGGCCCGAACAGGTTGTTAATTTTTTGCTGTGTAGTCGAATAAAAATCCCGAGCCATGCTATATCAATATAGAGTTACGGCTCAAAAGTTTGAATACGAGCGTGAAATGTAGTTTCATGTATTGGTAAAGTGATACCCATAGCTTTTTTTGGTTAGTCATTCTTTCATTGTTAAAAATTCTCACTTGTATCTTCTAAGGTCTTTGCACACTTGCAATTAAAATAGTACTAGTAGAACATGCATATAACCTCAGAATCAAGGAAATGGATTGGCATAGTTGACTAAGCAGATCAGCAGATGTATTCAAACTTTTGAGCAGTAACTGTATTTTTGTGCTAAAATAGGCATTTCAGACGTACACTTTCTGCTTTTTAGAAACTTCCCCGTGGTATTGGGGCGCTCAAGAAACTTAAAACCCTCGATGTTGAGGAGAATCAGTTGGAGAGTTTACCCACAGAAATAGAATACTTGCGAAGTTTGGAAATTTTAAACGCTCAATCCAATAGCTTACAGACTTTACCGAGGACTATAGGGTATGTATGGCTGTGCAGATACAGCTATTTGCGTTCAAGCACCGAGCGTAAACATTTTCGCGAGTTTTTTTACGTTTGTAACGGAACCGGTTTGCCCTTTGAAACGCAACGTTTGCCGTTATAATTTTTACTGTTTAAAATGATCAAAACTGAGTCTGTTTCACGTGTAACAAACGATATTCACAAGTTTCACCGTTTTTGTATCATTTGAAATCCTAAGCAAGCTTCTAAGGCACGAAATTGGTATGTTTTATAAAAAAAATGATAAAACGTGCATCAAAACATGACATAACATGGCATTTGCAGTTACAGAACCGCCGGGTTTTGCATCTAAATGGCTAGCTTCCGTTTCAAACGGCCAAACGTCACGGTACAAACGGAAAAAACTCTATTTTGAATCAGATTTGATTGATCTTCAGCAGTGTTAATGCTAAAGATGAATCAAATCTGATTCGTAATCGTAACATACAGTTTTTAATAAATTGTGTTATTAATATGCACTCTTTGTTCGAAATAACTTTTGTATGACTGTATTTCCTCTTTAAAGGGAAATAGCAACAAAAATTTGTATTGTCTTATTTGAAAAAGACTCTAAAAATACTATGTAGAAGTCTTTTACAAAATTTTTGTATCTATTTTACTTTTGGAGATATTGTCACCTGAATAATCGAACTGTACGCCATCTTGGATTAATTTTTAACCTCATTAACAATGTTTTGGTGACGTCACAACAGGGATAAGGGATTCAAAGCTTCTCCTAAATACTTACCACCAATAAAATATATGTGAAACCTTTTCAGTCCGTGCTGAAATTCGAAACACTTACCATGTGTGTGGTTAATGAAGAAGATTAATGTATGTGTCGTAAGAAAAAAAATATCATGCATATCTACAAATATCCAAGATGGCGGACAACTAAAGATTTCAAGTCAAAATATCTCATCAAATAAGGCAGATATAAAAACTCTGCAATAGACTTCTATATATTGTTTTGGAGTCTCTTTCAAATAAGACGATAAAAAATTTTGTTGCCATTTCCCTTTAATCATAACTTCATCGCATTGTTTTTGTTCCGCATAGATATCTTAGCAATCTGACAAAGTTAAGCGTGGGAGAAAATAACATAACCTTCTTACCAGAAGAAATAGGTAAGATATTAAAGCATTGAAGAGGCTATGGATTTGTCTTTCTTTGCAATTGTAAATATTAAAATGTGATCTGACCCCACTTGTGACGTAACATGGATATTAAAATAAAATTTTGTCGAGACGCCATGTAAGTTTATTATCGCAAAGCTAATATTAGCACTGATGAATATCTGAGCTAACGGATCGAAAGCTTTGGGGTAATAAACTTACGTGGTGTCTCCACAAAGTTATATTTTGATTTGATATTCACCATGCAAACATACAAGGAACTTATAACATGCATATTCTTGATCCAAATTACTTTGGTTTCATATTTCTGACAGACTTACAATTTACTTTACTTAACATGATTACCTTCTTAGAACAAGTTTCATAAAGGAAAATAAAAGATATATGTGATTAAAAAACAAGAAAATAGATTTCTCCTTCGTAGCTGGTTTCGCACCATCTACCCACGGCCATGCGTTCTGCTAGATGTAAACGAAAAAACTAAATTTGTTTTCAGGCCCGAAATGACTTCGCACAAAGTACAAAAAGTCTCTTAAAGTTGCATCTTTTTTCGTTTTCAGGGAATTTAGAAAGTCTAGAACAACTGTATTTAAACGATAACGAGAATTTGCACTATTTGCCGTACGAGCTCGCACTCTGTTCCACTCTACAAATTATGAGCATCGAAAATTGTCCACTTAGCCGGTACCCGCCGGAAATCGTCGTCGGAGGTCCGTCGATGGTAATACAGGTATGTTAAAGCGATTCTTTAGTTCTATTCTAAGAACCTCGAAAAATGTGAGGGAGCTTGGCTATTACCACCGGAGAACGTCCCCAAGCGTGCTTAGTGACGAAGGTTTATAACGGGAAACTACGTTATACAAAAAACACGAAAGCGATAAAACGAAAGTCAATTACAAAATCTCTGCTATAAAACACGCTTTATTTCCTAAAAACCCTTACAGACAAGCAAGTTTTCTATGTCTAATTTGTAATAAAAAAAGTGGCAAAGTGAAAACTTTTTCGTCTGTACGGTCTTGTCAAAGTAAATTGAGCCCAATAGTACGTTAGCCAGCGGTGTATTGTACACTTTATGTAAGGATCCAACAACGTTTAAACTTGTCAAAGACAAACTTGTCATAAAAAAGCTGTTGTGCATACACACCTACACGTGGCAAAGTAAACGTGTCATAAAAACCGTGTCATAAAAAACTTGCTCGTCTGTAAGGGGCTTAACTACCAAATCACATCAACCCTCGCCCGCGTAAAGCAGAAAGAGAAATCAGTTTCGCAAAGTAAAGAGAGTGTGCGACATATACTTTCCAGTGGCTTTCCCTCTTGATCTATGGTCCCACATTCCCTACGAATGCGGCACCTACCAGTTGAACGGAAGGACTTAATCGATCTTCACAATACAAATGGACAAATCGTGGGAGAAAAATGGTTTTCGTAAACACAACGAAATTTCATCCCGACCTTTTTTGACCTCAGTGTAGAGATAGCGTAAAATGGGTTGGTAATTTCTTTTACAGAAGTTCATTGTCTGGCATCTTTCGTGAGAAATTTAGCTTTGAATAATATGCAAATATCATACTTATGACATCACAGTGCGTAATGTATTAACAGCATACATTTTTCGAACAATTTAATTTTGTCGAACAAAATTCCAAAATTATAACTTACAAATTCCGTTTTGCTGTATTTTAGTGCGCAACTTTTGGAAATTTATCATGGATACTGTAAGAGAAATTCCTACAGCACTTAAAACTCACTATGCACGGTGATATCATAAGTGTGATGTTTGCATATTATTGAAAGCCAAATTTCTCACGAAAGCAGCAAAATGATTAACTTCTGTAAAAGAATTTACCAAGCCATTTTAGGTTAACTCTTCACCGACGCTATAAAACTTTAGGGTGAAATTTCGTTGCATAAACTCTTTAATAAACCACTGATTACAAACGCAAATAATCCATCCTACATTGGTGAATTTTTAAACTAACCATAAATAATGATGCACAAGCCCTAATGACACACTTGTTTTGTGTTGTATAGTACCTTCGTTTCCAAGGTCCATTCCGCTTGGTTCCCAATGATCCCAACCAGGTACCGGTGTCTGACCTGTAGTCTTGGGGGAGCTGTGGAAATGTGTGGCATAGTAAGGGGACTGGGTGTAGTTAATGTGTGGAAAATTTTGATATTTTTAGGTATTTTATGATAGAGTAACAGTGGGGGTGTAAATTAGACCGCCCGCGGCGGCCCGCATCCTTTGAAGAGGTGAGAGAGGTCATTGTGAAGGCCCGGAATATGGTCGCCTTTTTTCTAAGTAATTTATAGGAATACCTGAAGGGTGAGAATAGACCCTTTCAGCTTGCATGCAAATTAACCCATTTCAGATCATCTGATCTAAAGTGGTTTTCTTTTATTGGCCATTCAGCAATCATGTGGTCCGAAATGGGTTAATTTGCATGCAAGCTGAAAGGGTCTATTTAAGATGCTTTCGAGTTGAATTGTCCGCAAATTCAATTCAATTCATTGAATTGAAGGGGTCCGCAAAACGGTTACATTCTCGTGCCACTCGCGGTCATGAAATAGAAGTGGATAGATTAGGGGGATTGGATAGAACTAGTTTAGTTTTTGATAACGTCTTTTTGTGATGACATGAAAATATAACCCAAAATTTAATAGCGAGCCATAAACATATTTATGTAGTCGATTTAAAACTGCAAGGATTTTGAAAGAATACGTATTTGTTAGTGTTAGCTTTCTGGACATGTCCAGGCAGGAAGATCGATATTTTTTAGCACATTGAACATTTTGCTATACAAGGTGTATAAAAAAATCTGAACAAATCTTAAGTCGTTCTCTATTTTATTAAGCGCCTCAATGTACGGAGTTTTTTTTATCAAAACAGTTTGTCTAGGTACTTCTGCTGTAGAATAAACAGAAAAATTAAGAAATTTAAAGTTGTGCCTTATACAGCAAGTTTAAACATCCATATTTTCGTGCACAAACGTGCGCGCAAGCCATTTTCAATCTGTTCGAATGTGCGCACCGCCATGGGTTGTAAACAAGTACACAAGCAATCTTTATTAATAAAAAAAAACAACTTCATACATCAAGCCGCTTCGCGAGAGCCGTTTGAAATTTGTTTATGGCTCCTTTTTCTTGATCTCTCGGGAATCAGGGAACAATGTTGCTCACCCACTACGGTTGGTGCCCGCAATTGAATTGATGAGATATTCTTTTGTGCGTCACTACCAACATGGCCGACCTGCAAGTCAAGTATATGCTCTCTGAAAGCACAATGGTGCAATATTTCTAGATTTTTAGTCGAATCTGACAATTCCTCCGAGGTGTACATATTCTTTAAGTAAAGATGAAGTCAGAGGTCGAGCGAAAGATGGTTAAACACGCTATCCATCGGATAGAGATTTTTTCACCTGCAGCAGAAAGGGATAAAAGGCAATGACACCAAGGGATATTGAACTCGCCTGAAATAAAAAATAACTTTAACTCGAAAACACTGAACTTTAACACGGGTTACGCCAGTGACTGAACATGTTCAGAAAGTTTGAGAAAACACTATCCGTTGGACAGCGCTATTTACCTTTCAGAAAATCGACCCCAGGTTGCTGAAAGGTGATTCATTTAGTTACCAGAACCAGTTGATCTGAAAACACGGAAAAGCGCTGGCACTAGTTGTCAAATAGAAATCCATTTTTCACTTTGTTTGTGAATTTCCGGTAGACTTATAATGTTCTTTATTAAAGACAGTTACTAAGTTTCAACAAGTTTCGCAAAGGAAAACTAAAGATATAAGTGATTAACAACAGCAAAATGGATTCCTATTTGGTACATAGTTCCAGGCCTTTTACCCACGGTCAGATCAGCTGGAAATTATGATATTGACACTCTATGAAATTCATGCTTATACACGGTAAATCACGAACAAATACCACCCACAGTAGTAATAATCAGTACCTTAAAAATCTTTGGCGAAAGGATTTCACGCTATTAACCTAAAATCAACGCTGCTAAAATAGCCTTGTGCCTTGCTTAATTTCTTGGCTATTTTAACCATGTGAATTCATAACCATACTATTTTAGAAACATTATTTTACCAAGGCATTTTGAGCTCTAGTGTCAGGCACTTCAATGAAGCTGTTTTCATACTGTCTCGGGATTGCTTAAACATTTCAGCAATTTTGTTTCATAAGTCAGATTAACTTTGTCTCAATTTTTTCAGTCAATATACACAGGATTGTGTTTTTTTGTCTCGTGAAAACATGGAACAAAAATAACCTAGATATTTTGTGTAAACAGTTTTAGCAGTAATCTATAAATATTTTTAAACGTAGCAGCAGACTACTAGATGCATTTTGTGGAGAATATGTTGTATCTGCTTTATGGATATTTATCACGAGGATTTTACATGTATATAGGAATGAATTAGTAATGTGAACATTAAATGAATTGGTCACCAAATGAACAGTGAATTCGTAATATGTTTCTGTCAGATCTTATTTTACCTAATATGTATGTTTAAGGAAAGAAGCTTTACATAAAAGATACACTGCCAGCAGTCCCTCAAGAAAATAAGTTGTGAAAAAATGTTTAGTTGTAAAATTTAACAGTGTTAGCAATTTTTTTTGCTTAAGGAAAGTAACACTTTAATTTTTACTTAAGTAGAAGTCAAAGTACTGACTGAAAATCTTACTAAAGTGAACGTAGAAGTATTGGGAAAATATACTTCAGTAAAAGTAGCTACAGCCATGGCCGTAAGAACCACGGGGGCAGGGGGGGCTCGAGCCCCCTAACTTCGAAGGCAGGGGGGCTAAGCCCCCCTAAAAATGATCTTTGAGTCTCGAAGTAAATACACGTTTTTAACGGTTTACAGTCTTACACATGTTGTAATCCAATGATTATGGTAAAACTAACCTCAAAAGTACAGAAAAACATGTTTAAGCATGCTAAAAATAGAAAAAAATTTTTGGAGGGCGTGTCCCCGGACCCCCTAGCAGCACTTGTGCTTTCAGCGCTCGAAGAGCCCCCCTAACTTTTTTCTTCTTCCTACGGCCTTGGCTACAGCTGAAATGACCGGATGTCATAGGCCTGAGCCAAAACTGGCTGAGCCAAGCACATTCTCGCTACTCACTAGTCTGCTCACCGCTGACTTTGCTTTGAGAATGAATTTAAACTTTTTTACTTCGCTAAAGTATAACAAAAGTAACGAAGTAAAAAGGTAAATAATGAACAAAAACCGTACTTCGCTACAAGTGAAAAGGTAGTTCATAGAAGAATTACTTCGTTTCAAGCAAATACAGACTGTTTTTTACGAAGTAAATTAACTTCGTAATGGCTTTTCGACATCTTTATGACTACGTAATTAAGTCCAAGGATAGAAATTACAATGAAGTAAAAATCCCAGGCTGTAGTACACAAGAAAATAGACATAGACAAAGTTTGCTTTAAGATTAGAATGGATTTTGTTGTCTCCTCGTCCTGGCGGTGTTATCCAGGACACCGCTATCCAGTACACCATTGGCGATGAGGATAGGACGAATCGAGTCACAACCTTTGAAAATGAAGAAGGAGAAAAAAATAAATGACAAAGTTTTGATTATGAGCCCAGGCTGGGCAATTAAACGAAAAACCTTGCAATAAAGACCCCTGTTTTTTGGCCTTGACCCTTGGTTTAGCCTTCGACCAACTGGTGAACTTATATCAGTAACTGGGCAATAGTCTGTCAGGGCAATGGTGTTCGCACTGCATGTGTAAAGTTGTTGGAACAAGTTTGGAACAAGCTGTTAACAACTTGTCACAAGCTTGATGGGACTATCAGACTTGTTGCAAGGTTGTTCCAAGAAGACTGACACAGTTATTGCTATGGCAGTATTGTTACAGCCTTGTGTTGTCAACTTTGTGACAATAGGGACCTTACGATTTACAGAACGACAACGTGACGGCAACGTCCTGAGACAAACAGTCAATTGAAAAGAAGTGAATAATTATAGTTGTGAACAATGCATTTGAATATTTGAAAAGCGGCTCTCGTATTGTTGACGACAGCAAATCAAATATTTTCACGTATTGTATTAACGCAGGCGTATTGAATTTAGTCGGTGGAGTTTTAAATTCGATCTAATTAAGAACTCTTCTCAAACATGTAGCTCATGTCTTCAACCAAAGTGTTTTTAACAAGTGTTAACTCAACTTATGCGATTGATGATAAACAACTTCTATGCTTTGCTAAGCTGTATCATAAAGTGTTTTCTCGCCGTTGCCGTCGCGTTGCCGTCCTATAAATCGTAAGGTCCCTAATCTTGTTACAACAGTACAACAGGTCTGTATGTAAGAGTCGTCAGGACAACCTTGTAACAAGTCTGATATTCCAGTTCATACAATGTTGATACAAGTTGTTACGATCTTCTTTGATAACTTGGGACAAGTGCTCAGTGCCAACACAAACTTCTTGACAGGGTTGTGAGACTCGTAAGTGTGCAAGGATAAGTACTCTGAATAAACCTAAAACCTCTTCATGTACTGTACCTGAACATGCATCAAGGTGACACCAAATACCAGCAAGAAACCTAAGTGGCACACATACACAAAAATATTCAACGAATTTGACTTCTTTATCAGCAAACCTAGTCTCAAAATATCCTCCCTGTTCTGACGTCCCAAATACTCGTAAATTCCCAGCACTGACAAGACCACCACAGGCAATGTCAGGAGAAAATTTGGGAGCTGTTTCAGTTCGTAGTACTTAAGTAATCCGACATTCCAGTAATGCTTTTGTATGTAGGAGTATGGAATTGGTACCAAGGCATTACACCATGGAGAAATTTGAGGAGTTTTGCAAAATAAATGGTAGCCATAATATTGGAATAGCATAAATGGTAGAAATATCACAAAAAAGAAGGGTGTGACTTTTAAAAATTTTAAAGCCATTGCCCTTGGGCGCATTTTGTCTCCTTTTGACACAGACACACGGTAATGAAGAATTATCTCTTGGAGGCACTTGTAACCAATAAACCCACAAGATGTTGTACCATTTGAACGTGCAGCCGATCCAAGGGCAAACAAAAGTACAGACGCCAGACGGTTATCTTGTTCGAGAAATAACATCCCCCAAAATTGTGTCATAGCAAAGATACTTTCCGAGTACACTGCTGAGAAGAATACGCTTGCTGGATTAAAACAAAATAGAACTGCAACTTGCTTTGCTAGTTTTTGGTTGTGAAATATGATCTGTGTTAGTTTGTACAAGCCGACCGCAGCCAGTACAAACGCAGCCGTATTTATAGACATTGCAGAGAGCAGAAGCATCGACTTGTCACTAAGGTTGAACAGAAGTTTTAAAGGGGTCAGAGTTAGGCTGAGAGTATAAACACTGAAAGGCAACAAGGGGAAGAATGCCATGTTTTGCTCATACTGATAACCGTGCTGTGCTATATCCAGAAAATAGACTGCATCCCATTTTGAGAACCCGTCAAGAGCTGACGAGATGATTTGGTCCATGACTGTGTTTTGTTGGCCTGTCTGTTGGTTGGTGGTGTTTGGCTGACAAAATGGATGTTCTACTGAAGTGTCATAGTCGGCTAGTAAGTTGTTTGATACACCCTAAAAAATAGTATTGATAACATTGTTTCACAAGCACCCATGCCGTACGGCCATTCAGCTTTATTATCAACTTTATAAATTGCAACTAGCTGCTAATTTTCTGCTGGGTAACTAGCTGGGTTAAGGTACTCTGTGAACATAAATATATGAATATTTACCCCTCCTCCAATTAGGGACTGGTCATAAAGTATAGGGTGGGGCTGTGGAAATTGAGGGGTGGGTCATGAATTTTTAAAGTCACAAATAGGGGTGGGTCATGAAAATTTTAAGGTAACATGGGGTTAATGCCAAATAGGGGGTGGGTCATGTATATTTGTAGGAAAATCAGGGGTGGGCCACACAAAATTAGCCTTTTAATAATTAAATTCTTATAGCCCCCCCTCCTATACTTTATGACCTGTCCCTTATCGACATTGGCTACATCACTGAATCACAAACTAATGCAATCTATTTCAAATAGTTGCCCTAATTAGGAAAACCTCTGGTGAATGCCCTGGCTCTATATTGTGTTAAATAGTAGCCAAATCTAGTTAAATCATTAGATCGTATTTTATGGTATACTGGTATGTTATGCACCCTGGTGGGTAGGGATTTAGGGTACCCCCAATAGCCTGTAACCCCACCCAGTGCTTAGCTTTTTGCCAAATGTGATGGATTCTGACATTGGAACCCCTAAATATTGAAAAAAGCCACACTAAGCTATGTTACCTGTGCAAGTAGAGCAATGAGCCTTGAAACTAAAGCAAGTTTGATGACTTTTCTCACTCCCAAACTCGCCATGTCGGCACTGCCAAAGGCCAATTGGCCAATACTATCAATTTAGCGTTGGAACTTCGTGTAATACGAAATATCAGTGCAAGTTATGCTTCCACTTTCGTGAAATTCTTTTCCGGGAAGATACATTTGCGACAAAGTTAAAGCCAGATGTAGGCTGAGCACTTACTACATTATCATTTTTTCCTTCGTATTTTTTTGCTTTGTGTATTAAAGGGAAAATCCAATTGAATTAAATCAATGCTTTTCAATATACGTGAACAACCTTAAAGGCTTTATTTCATGTGGATATGTATAAAAACTGACCTTTTGCCCTTTTTAAATGCGAGTGACTTACTAATAAATAAAAAACAAGCAATAAACTCGTTGTTTTATACAAACTAAAAAGATGAATATGAATATATATTCATTATTCATTATCGAAGGACGTTGTAGAGTATATTGTGGAAACAGGCCACACATTGTCCTCCCCAGTTCTCTAAAGGAAGACGTTTTGCGCGGCCAACGTGCGTTTTTTGGAGGTTTTGCGAAGTTTTTGTATTATTTCCATTTCAATCTGTATCAATCCTTGTCCGTAAAATAGTTTTTTGGAAAGAAAACTAATATTTTGGTGAGAAACAATATTAAACTACTTACACCTGGTATTATTTTTACGGAAATACTTCCAGAACTCGGTTTTTTTACCGCCTAAACTTTAGCATATTTTGGAAGTTTGAAATTTGTAGAATGGAGAATCCACCGAATCAGACGATTTATATCAACAACCTAAACGAGAAAGTTAAAAAGGATGGTGAGTCTACTTTAATTGTTCTGGTTTGCAGTCAATGCATCCATAAGGGTTGTATATTTCGCTTAGCATGCTATTTATTTGACTGCAGAGTTGTCACAAATGTATTTTATCCTGAGTGTATTAGAAGACAACTTTAGTAGGGCTAGTAGCTTTTTATACCTGAAATACATCTTGTTAATCTTGTTAGCAGTCAGGATTGTGGATCAAAAGTATGAATAGCCTACGCAGATAACAGGTTGGAAGTATTGATTTGGTCTCAGTCAACATGGACTGTGTTTGACAAAGTCTGAGTATCTGACATTTGCAGTCCAGTTGCATGCGGGGCCTGCGGTCTGCTGGCTACTCAGATTGGAAAAAATCTCTGTTTTTGCCTATGCAAAACTGCAAATGGTTGCGTGATTTAAGCTGCGACTCCAGGCATAGTGGCCCATTGAAAAATGTCTGGAAAGCATTAGCAGCCTATTGTTTACGTATATAAGACACATTAGCTTGGCAATTAAATTTCTCCTGATGAACATATGACTTTTGTCAAATGCAAAATACATTGCTCATAGAATTAAAAACAGGTAAAAATTCAATAAGAGTCCGATAATTTTACTGCACATACTCAATGAAATTTGTCTTTTAAAAATGTTTCCAGATGGCGGCAAAATAAGCTCCTATTGGTGCACTTTTGATGTAGTATTTTTTACAAACCTATGGCATCCCACATCAGGACAAAAAACGCCACCCGGAAACAATGGAGATGAATTTCATTGAGCATGTATAATAAAATTATGAAAGATTAATGTCAGCAAGAACCTGAATATATGAATATGCACCCCTCCCCCCCCCCCCCCCCCCCCATGAAAAAATAGTGCTCTAGAACCATCCCTGTTATTAGCTCCACTACCTACACTGATAACTCTTGACAACATCAATATTTGGTGGGTAATATTGTTTGTGTTTTGTTTTGCAGAGTTGAAGAAGTCCCTGTATGCAATATTTTCACAGTTTGGTAACATTCTTGATATTGTTGCGTTGAAGACTTTAAAAATGCGAGGTCAAGCTTTTGTTGTGTTTGCCGACATTGCCAGCGCAACTAACGCCTTGCGATCCATGCAAGGATTTCCATTCTATGATAAACCTATGGTAAGTGATTATCTTATACTTGTGCTGTAGTCAGCAATTTTTTGGCTCCAATTCCTGGGTTTCACGTGATGTTCATAAATTGGTCAGCTCCAAATTGATGCACAGTCATTGGAGAGTAGTGTGGGAGTATAATCATCAATACATTTTGGGTTGACTCCCACTCAGATTTACTGCAAAATGCCCTAGTGAAACCCAAGAATATAGTAAATAACACTTTAAAACCTGAGGCAAAATGTTTTTAGTACAGCTGTTTATTTGATTCAATGCTATTAGGTTGTTGTGATTTTGGAAGAATATCAATATCAATAAAAAAATGCCAGTAATATCGTTTTTCTACTCTGAAATAATTTATATGAAACAAGGATTTTTGTTTACAGAAATACATTGTTTAAATAAATGCATATTTATTGAATTTACAGCCATATTTACAGACTTACTTTACATCTCCCGAATTGTTGTTAAGTACTTGAATAATTATACTAATGTACAAACAAAATTCTGTGCTTTGGTACTTCAACAGAGAATACAATACGCAAAGAGTAAGTCAGATGCAATTGCTAAACTTCAAGGAACATATGTGCCAAGAGAAAAACGACCAAGAGAAAAGAAGACAGAAGAACCCAGTATGTTCATTCTATTGTTTTGCCTTCATAAAAGCATAAAGCTAAAATGAATGCATTTGTAATATAATTTCTAGTCCAAAAATCATGTATTTTGTCTTCCATTGATTGATTTGTATACAAGTTTGTGTTGTGAACAAGTTTAGCACTTAACTTTTTACAACTTGGTGACATTATGGAACTTATGCATAAATAGTGACTGGGACCATGTATCCTTGGAAACAGGAATTTTCGCATTGTTATTGCTCACTCGTCGCAAGCAGTGACCAATAACAGTTGATAAATTCCTGTTTCCTAGGATACATGGTCCCAATGACCATTGATGCATAAGGCCTATGGGCAAGTTTTTTAGTTTATTTATCTCTGCCTGCTTTATTGTATAACTGTTTCTCGTGTTAATTACGAACTGGTGCACTAAAAAGCATGCAAAAACAGATAACTTTACTACCTAATAATGCAGAATTCGACATTTCAAGCGAGGTCTTTGGCAGGAAGTTAGCTGTGAGCTTTAGTTTTTGAGCCTTTACTCAAAATATCGAATGCAGGTTGTGTTGTCCTAGAACGATTTGTGAACCTGTTTGCAAAAATTGGCAGCAATAGAACCACGCTTAATTCAAATCACTGTTCTCGTTGTTTTCCTTGTATAGAAAAAGCTCCAGTTAAGAAAGCTGCTGCCAAACAACAACCTAACAGAGCTGCTCCTCAGATGGCTATGGCAGCAAGTAAGAAACAATACAGTTTAATAGACGATTCCCCTTTTAGACAAACTTTTGAAATAGGAATATTCATTAGCACTGCCGGAAAGAGCATCCTAAATTTAGTGAAATGGTGAAGTTTTGTTAAAAAATATTGTAAAATGTGAAAAATATAGCCCTGTGAAGTTTGCGAATTTTGTATACTTTTGTATTATGCGCGGAAAAGTGTAATCACATTTCGAATTCTGATTACACTTTTCCGCGCATAATACAAAAGTATACAAAATTTGCAAACTTCACAGGACTATATTTTCCACATTTTACAATATTTTGCAACCAAACTTCACCACTTTACTAAATTTAGGATGCTCTTTCCAGCTGTGCTAATGAATATTCCTAATTCAAAAGTTTGTCTAAAAGGGGAATGGTCCATTATGATACCTTTATATACAAGTGGCAGTGTGACCATGTATGCAAGATTTTTTACCAAAGCTTCTTCGATTTGGTGGGACCACTAGTGATTGACCGATAATCGGTATCGGTATCGGGCCGATATTTGCCATATCGGTAGACAATCGGTATCGGTAGTTTTGTACATATTTACTGATTGTGTGAAACCGATAGTTGAGAAAATTCACGCTGTACAAATTATATGCATCGCGCGTGGGTGCACGTACAAGCGCTTGTGTCCGGCCATTTTCTATAAAAAATTGAAAATGAAATACGAAATTTGAACCTTAGTACGCTTGCTTCTTATGTGCGTGCAGAGGAAGTATATGTGCAATTGATCCAATGAACCATTCATTGGATCAATTGCACGTATACTTGCTATGATTATACTTGCTTGTATCTGCTAGGGACTCAGAGTAAAACCATAACTTTACCCTAAGCAAATGTCGCGTTTTATCAGTACTCTTTTGCGGATGCATGTCATATATTCAATACTTTTATTAATTGAAATACGATTATTCTCTTTCACTCCGTTCTGAGCTACAAACTCAAGATATTTCGTATTCCTATTATAATTCGTTGTCGCAAAATTGTGTTTGCAAATATACCAATATTTTTTACCAATGATTTGTAGGTAAATCAGCTAGTAATAGCTAATGATAACAAAAAATTGCGAAGCGAAATTATTTTTCTCGTGTATTAGACTAAAAGTAGACATCGTTAACATACTACAGTTTTAATTTAACTTGAACTATAAAAATTTTTTGTGTCCAATATCGCCTAAAACATAATTTAAAATTCAAACCAAAATGAGTGACGTAACTTGATTTGATCAACTGATAACATTATGACGTCATTAAAAATCGGTATCGGTATCGGGTACGAGTGATGAAAAAAAAATCGGCTATCGGTAAAAGGTAAGGTAAAAAAAAAAGGTAAGGTAAAACTTTATTTAAAATAACACGCTAGCCTCGTCAACATTAGCTGATTTCCACGAGGGGCGTGTTGACATCGCTCATAAAAATATACGTATACAAACACTTATACAATAAATTACCACAATTATAAAACAAAATACATATACACATTCGCAATCATAACATAATATAAGATACTAAATCAGAATTTGAGAGCGCGTATTCCATTTTTAAAGTCCGTAAGCGTATCGGAATTACGCAAATCTGTTGGCAGAGAATTCCAAAGCTTAGCTCCGGAATAAGAAAAACTTTTCTTGAGTTTTTCAGTTTTAGGATGAGGCAGTTGCAATGAGGTATGGGAACCCCTAAGGTCATATTCTGTAATATCACTTTTGGGCACAAAAATATCGGCAAGCGAGCTCGGAGCCAAGCCATTTAGAACTTTGTACATATGCAGTGTTTGCACTATCGGTCAATCACTAGGGACCACCCCATCCTGTTGTAAATGTTGCAAATTGTTAAAGCAGGGGGGGGGATACCCAAGCCCATTCAACCAGATCTGGTAACGTTGATGAATGGCTGCGTAATTAGTATTTGCAAAAAGTGTGTGGTTGCACTGAAAATATTATTGGGTAAAAGTATTAATGTATTCTACTTTTTATTTCTTTAGATATGATGCCCCATATGATGCCCATGCAACAACCTGATTTACCTGCTCTACCCAACAAGATCCTATTTTTAACCCAATTACCCCAGGAGACCACCCAAATGATGTTGGCTATGTTGTTTAACCAGTACTGTACCTAATACTTTTGATCACAATTTTGGTTTTTGTTTGAAAAAATATGTATTTCTTTAGCAGAATTCTCGACTTACGTTTGTCTATTGCTTTTATTGCCATCCTTTTTTAAAGATTTAAAAAAAGTTTTCTTTTACAGGTTTCCTGGTTTCCGAGAAGTTCGACTCGTCCCCGGAAAATCCGACATCGCTTTCGTGGAATTTGAAAATGAGGTGCAGGCAGGGACAGCTAAAGACGCTTTGCAAGGATTCAAAATCACGCCGACGAACGCAATGAAGATCACCTTCGCCAAGAAATAAACAAAATTATCCACCTAGGTTTTTGTTACACGTACAAATTCGATCCAATTTAAAAGCGTTTTTGTGGAGTCATTCATGTTTGTAAGAAAATCGCCATGAGAAAAACCTTCAAGAATCGGGCCAAACAGAGTTTTAGGTAGAAAACGGTAAACTTATTTTCAACATGCAACTACTCAACCGATCTTGGTGATCTGATAAGTGAAACACGGAAAAGCTTTCGACTCGTTTTCAAATGGAAATTTGTTTTTCGGTGCAAACAACTATAAATTTGCCGTGAGATAATGACAATTTGCATAATAGACTACCATTAGATTTTGGAAAAAAGAACAAAATCTTTTACTACAGCTAAAAAGAGGATCCTAAGATTAGTGGAATTACAAAGTTTGGTGGCGAAATGTTGTAAAATAAGCAAAATATAGGCTTGCTAAGTTTGCAAATTTTGTATATATTTGTATTACGCGCGGAAAAAGTTAGCGTTTTCGCGGCGATTTTAGCTCAAAAATGGTAATTTTTCCGCGCGTAATACAAATATATACAAAATTTGCAAACTTCGCGTGCATACATTTTCCGTATTTTACAACATTCTTCCACCAAACTTTCAAGTTCTACTAAATTTTAAGATGCTCTTTCCAACTGTAGTAAACGATTTCGTTCTTCCTGCCTAGTTCGACCTTTGGTCTATTATGCAAATTGTCAATTTTCTTTACTAATTACGTAAAAGAAAATAAAAGATACGAGTGAACAAGACCTTTTATTCGGTAACTAGTTACACATCTTCACTTGCTGTAATATCAACTAGTTAAGATAGGAGAAAGTTTCAGATGTTTTTCAGATTAAAGTATTTCCTGTAAATCTAAGAAACATTTTTATGTAAACTGTAAATACATTGTGAGACCTTTATTTAATCTGTCTTATAAATGGTTACAAAAAGTTTATGGCAATTAAAACAAGCAAAGCGAATGCAGAAGAAAGCGAAGCCATTCCTGAGCATCCAGAGCAAACGGAAGTTTTGGTAACATGGGCTGGAATAGGACTGTCCATTCTGCTGCAAGGACAACTTGGGTCAACATAGCGAAATGATGGTCCCCACATCTTGTTACATAAGTTTGTTCCATTGCCGTACAACTAAAATGGAGAATCAAATTGACTTAAAAAACATTCACAATTAATCGAAGGCGATCCAATCCCCCATCATAAGAAAAGTATCATCTTAAAATAACAACTTTGGTTATTAGGAAAGATGTCAATGTTTTGTCAATGTCAATGTTGTGGGCAGACTAGGAAACATTTTTGTGAGAAACATTGTTTCCTATCAATGTTTTGTAATGTTTCGCAGTGTGGACAAACCAGGAAACATTTTTGTGAGAAACATTGTTTCCTGTCAATGTTTTAACTCGTATGCCACCAAAATGTTGGATTTGTCCAAAGTCATTTTGCTTTAATATGAAGCGAATTTTGTTGTTTTTTCAATGGTAGAATCGGTAAGAAAAAACGTTTTCGCAACAACGTTTGCTGCAACTAGTTTGCCTCAAGAAGGCCTCAAGTGAAAAGTTTGGCACTAAATTAGCAAATGAAGCTGTGTCTTCTATGGCAGGGGCAAATTCGTGGGAATCGCGCGGGATTCAAAACACGAGGTACGAAATAGAATTTGACCAAAAGTTTCACTCAGCTTCACTATAAATCACCAGTCACGCTTTACACAGTGTATTGTCATTTTTCATCCACCAAACTGACGTTGCATCATTTTCACAATTTTTAATACGAAGATTTTGTGCAGGCATGGGTGTAGTTAGTTATGCTAGTACATGCTATGGTTAGAATTACGATCAGAATTTAGAATCTATTTCAAAGGTCCTTGTTGAAAAATAGCATTACGTCCATTTGAGTGATGGGAACAAGTAGCGAACTGCGACGGGTTACGACGGGAGTGACCCTTCTGGTAAATCTACTCTTAGCCCGAGGCGTAGCTTTAGTTGTACAAATTACAAAACTTATATTAGCAAAGGGGGTGGCATTTTTAGTGTTTGTCATTGTCCGACTTCATGTTTTAATGTTTCAAACATCTTTGGATGGTTTGGGGAGATAGTTCGTGGTATGTTAAATGGTTGCGTCTCCTAACGAGAAAAACATCCTGAGTTAAACGGAGTTTCCTGTTCCAACTATAAGCATGACGCCGTGTCGACAAGAGTGATGGTACCATGCAACCTAGCTGGCAAACAGCATTTGATGCACGAGAAAGCTCCAGATCTCCTGTACGTTTCAGTAGCACGAGTTTTTATTTAGTTTCAGGTATTGTTGACAGTTATTGCATGCCAAATGTTGTTTCCCAGCTTATGTATTGTTGCATATCCAGTTTCCAATTGCCAGTAGTCATTTTGCTTGAAAAAATATTTTAGGCAGTTGGCCTTAGGAATTCACAAGATTTGGAATACCGGTGGAATTCAACCTTTGCAAACGAGCACTGCGTTTTCAGAAGATTTTCATCAAAGTTTTGGGTATGTACCTTCATGGTGATTTCTTTGCCAATTTTAAATATTCATTTTTTTCTGGCTAATTTAACTAGGACTTCTGGCTAAATTACTCAGATTGGTGCACGAATGTTTGCGTTTAAGTTGATAGGGAAAATGTCAAAGTGACATTTACATCTTAACTACATGCCCAACTTTTAAAATGTCTCTGGTGTAGCAATAACATAGCTTATGGATGTCAAAATATCTATTTTGCCAAAATTGTCATTTGGCGAAAATGTCCAATTTTACAGTTCTAAGCTGACTATGCACACACATGACAATTATTGTATGAGGTTGAGCATGATTGGAAAAATAATGTCAAGCACAAAATTCTATCAAGTATTTTTGAAAAAAGGCCACAGATTTGCAAAATTATGTTCATCTAAATTAGTGTATTATGTAAGATACAAATTAAAATCATCCAAAATGCTACAGTTCATAAACTGAACTTACTAGTTCTTAAACTTTTCAATTTAGTTAGTAATTATAACATATTAATGATTATTGATTATTTATTAATTATATACATATTATTTGTAGTCAGTGGTATTTTAGCAAAGCGTGTTTACTTAATACATTAATATAAATACCACAGATACATGAAAATTATATTTAGCAAAATTATGTCAGTATATACAAATAGAATTCTTTTCACAAGTAATTTGAACCATATTGAACCAACAAAACCATCTCCAAACAGTGTAAATTTTATCTTTAACTGAAAACATTGAACAAGAATGTTTCCAAAAATGTTACATACCTGTCTAAATGTTTGGCATTTGGAATCTTTGGGGCAAGTGTACATGTCATTTGTGTAATTAAACCCAGCAAACCAATCATGAGTGCACGTCTCATCGTCTTTGCAAGCCTCGTACCAGTCGTCACAATAATCTCCACATATGGGAACACCTTTTATTGTGTCATTGACTACCTGCCATTTGATGAGTCGGGGCTCGCATGAAAAGAAGCATTCTTCTTCCACAAGAAATTTCTCACAAGCCTGTATAAAGGGAGGGTAGATTTTGAAGTTATTGTTTTGCATGTTCTGTTAAAGAGAGAGTGTTGCTGCTCAGTGGGTTGTTTTAGAAAAGATCCACCCCCCCCCCCACCCACGACCCTTTTTTTTGGAGGGGAGCAGGTAGCTGAAAGTACAGTAAATACCTCTCTCAAGGTGCATTTTCTGGGTGGGTCCAGGGGGGGTTCTTTGTACAGAAATTCAAAAGTAGCATGCATGCTGTATGTTGTATAGACTCGTTTTTAAGCCACAGCTTATAAATTTGTATTACGAAGTGCCCTAAAACACTGATCAAGTTGTCCATACTAACAAAGTGTCCTAGGCAGGAGTTATTTAACTCTTGTTGGTCAGTAAGTTTATTTAACACTTATTGGTCAATAAATAACACTCCTCAGTCAATAAGTGTTTTGATATACACCAATCGTCAAAGAAACGAAAAAATACAGCGAACCTCATACGAAAATACATGAAATATTTTATTAATTTTGTAAAAAAATTTAATTCTATACACAAGGTCAATTCTGTACAAAGGTCGCGTCTTCACGTGTGATGCGCACGTGTTGTTTTTTTGTTATTCACCGGTGAATAATTTCCCGGCAAGTGTGAACCAGGCTTAAGCAAGCGGTGTCGCAGCGGCCTCTGCCAAGCATAAAGGCTAGAGTTGGCAATTTGCGATAACTAGTAATAATGACGAATATACACAAACTGCAACGATGCTATTTTGTTTGATGTAATTATTACCATGCATAATTGTAGCATGGAACATGCCACAGGTGCCTAAAAAATTTGCTGCCTACCTTTGAAATGTTCTTACAATGACCCCAATGAAAGCCATACAAATCTCGTGTGCGAGTCTTGTTCAATGTTTCAGTGAAATTAGCAGTACAGCACGTATCCGAGCTCCATGCTTTGCATTCGGCGTAGTCTTCAGTAGCTGGTGACGATGTTTTCTTGTGATATTTACCAGGCAGACATTTCTCGGCCCTTATTGAGCCAAGGAACAGCACGAATACTGCAAGGATTAGCTTAGCAGACATTCTGAGTGTCACACGGGCAGTATAATTTATGTCTTGAAAAGAACAATTCAGTAATATGATTCCTCTCAATTCAATGAGACGCTATAATATTGATGACTTTGTATCAGTTTGAGAGGTCAAACCTTAAAGCAATTCAATTGGTTTATAAACGCGGCGAGCACTTTACTAATGAGTGAGCACTTTACGAGCACATGCACAGCTAACAGCTTCATGCGGTTAATGTTCAATTTGAATTGTAAAACAGTGTCGGTTATGTAACTCGAAACCACTTTTGCGTGTAATGAAGTTTGAATATTGTACTTTAGCTACTTTGCCTGCCCCTCTCCCCTCTAATTACCCCAGGTTACAGGTATATGCCCTTAACCCAGCTTCGATCCCATCGTATTAATTTGCCTTTCGAGAACGAGGTCTGTCGCACTGGTCTGCCCTCACCGTATTACGTTGAAATATTAAATGGACTTTTAACCTTTTAGACGAGATTTTGAAAAAATCGAAATAGGAAAAAGTATTACCACAGATTGAAAAAGCATCCTAAACTTAGTAAAATTGCAAAGTTTGGTTGTAAAATGTTGTAAAGTATAGAAAATATAGCCTTGCGAAGTTAGTAAATTTTCTGTAGTTTTGTATTATCTGTTAGAAATGAATACCCAAGGGTATCAACTAGGTATTAATATTATTTTCCACCCGTAATACAAATGTATACAAAATTTGCCAAATTCGCAAGGCTATATTTTCTATACAACATTTTACAACCAAACTTTGCAGTTTTACTAAGTTTACGATGCTCTTTTAAAATGTGGTAATATTTTTGCCTGTTTCAAATTTTTTCAAAATTCCGTCTAAAAGGTTAAAGGTCCATTATGTGAAACAGTGAAAGTATATGTGTAACGCAGCGTTCAACATCATGACCTCGCTGAGATTGCTTGTTCCCACATGTTGCAATTAAAATTTTCGCAATAAGCGATTGTACCAAGCTAGATGGTATGTTTCATTTACAATATACGTGACTGCGTTATGTTGCGTATGTAATGAGCATCATAAATTGTGCAATGTGCACACAAATATTTACCATTGACGCGCGTCGTTCTATCGGTAAGTGCATGGGGACGAGGCAGTGGGATTCGTGCCAAGCGCAAAGTGTTTACTCAGCTGATATGATTTGGACTCGAGCCATGAGACATTCCTGAATATGTTAAATCTTGGCTTACTCGCAACATCTTGGAGCAATTAAAGTATTACAATATGTGCTAAAGCTTTATATGAAGCAAAATTATACTAAGGTTGAGAAAAAAAAGCGATTAAAGATTAGCTAGTCATAATGAACAAGAACTTAAAAGTACTTTAGAGTTTAGACATACAAGTTGAAATTAATGAAAACAAACGCGAGATGCGTGACATCGCACAGGTTATGCAAGGTTGATGTGCAAGGGTTGATCATAATAACCACGTGGCGATGACAGTGGCATATCGTATGAGGCAATGTCTACGCGTTTGGCTTCAATAATATTACGGGTGTCCTAAACATAGATATCTCATATACACTAGATGGCGCATCCCATACTGTGGACAGGCGAAAATTGAAGCCGGATCGCAGGCGCTGGTCGTTCCCACAGAGTTGACACGGAGCATGATAATTTGTGTATTTTTTATTGCGGAAATGGACAAAGTTGACAATAAGTCCTCTTTTATGCAGCTAAAAAGCATTTAATACACAAATGCAGTAAAGTATAGTGTTTTCTGTCCCATTTTTTTGATGAGTGGGAACGACCAATATGGCCGCCGTCTATTGTTATGATGGGATACCGCTGAGATTTTTGGCTCACTTTTGATATACAGATGCGCTATCTAGTGTATATGAGATATCTATGGTCCTAAACAATAACGCGACGAACATCCGGGACAGCAGTGCCCTGGAGGTGGTGCTGTAGGAGGTTGCGGTGGGGGAGGGCTGGGGATTAATGGCACAGAACTAAGATTGACATTAAGTGATGAACATTTTTTCTGTAACCATATACAGTGCTATAATATTTTGCTTTGCCCTGGCAGGTTTTTATAAAGCCCATTTAGCGTATTAAAATCTCAAGCTAACGCTACCATTGTCCGTAGTGCAGTCAGAAGCACACAAATGATAGGATCTTTCGCTACCTGAAATTATCAATTAAAATGTATAAAATTCGACTTTTAAAGTAAAGGCCCTTGGTGAGGAATTAGGCATTTGCGAGATTCACATTTGACTGCCACTCCTGCTAGCTAATCCTGGCCTGCAAGGTACAGGATGAAACACCTCTGATTGGCTATAAGATTGCCGACGGATGACCTGTGCTCGAAATTTTGAAACGAATTCTGTTTAAATCGTTTCAGGTAGTGAAAGACCTTATGTTTTTTCGCGCATTTAGCTTTGAAAAGTCAAATTAAATCTATAAGTCAAGTTTAATAAATAATCAATTATTACTTATCTACTATCTTTTACTCCTATTTATCCTTGTCTGCGGAGTGGACTAAATTTATTGTCGGTTTGTATTAAATTCTACAGCTTTCTGTGTTTCGCATCAGGCTTTTCCATTTACTCTGAGTACTAAACTTGTCCTTTGTTCTATTATGCAAACTATCAATTTTCTTTACTAATTCCGTAAAAGAAAATAAAAGATACGAGTAAACAAGACCTTTTATTCGGTAACTAGTTACACATCTTCACTTAAGATAGGAGAAAGTTTCAGATGCTTTTCAGATTAAAGTATTTCCTGTAAATCTATAAGAAAACATTTTTATGTAAACTGTAAATACATTGTGAGACCTTTATTTAATTTGTCTCATAAATGGTTAGAAAAAGTTTATGGAAATCAAAACAATCAAAGCGAATGCGGAAGAAAGCGAAGCCATTCCTGAACATCCAGAGCAAACGGAATTTTCGTTAACATCGGCTGGAATAGGACTGTCCATTCTGCTGCAAGGACAACTTGGGTCAACATAGCGAAATGATGGTCCCCACATCTTGTTACATAAATTTTTTCCATTGCCGTACAACTAAAATGGAGAATCAAATTGATTTAAAAACATTCACAATTAATCTGAGGCGATCCAATCCTCCATCGCACAAAAGGTGTATTTTAAAAATAACGACTTTCGGAGACAAAGTGAAGCAGAGTTGTGCCAGATATTCAGTTAGTTAATGGTATTTTAATGAGGTTATATAATAACCAAGGTTAATAGGTAGGAAGCCATGCGTCAATGATCCGGAAGTTAGGTGTCAATGCTGGGTGTGCCTGTACATGCGTTGACCGCGCATGATATTGGTCAATAACTGTTCAGTAAGCAAAGCGTAACGATCTCGAGCGAAACCGTAAATAGTTCCCTCCGTCCCACCCTCAGGGAAAGAGGCTGGATGATTATATACAGATATATGATTTCAACATTTTTTTTATTTTTATTTCACCCACCATTTCGAATGGTGTGATGGGTGCAAGCTGCCCGAGGTTGGAAGTTCAAGATACCACTTGCATGGATCTTTCCTTAATCCAAGTACCACCGCTGGGCGCTGGGTTCCAGGCCACCTCGGTCAACAGCTTGCGCCTAACCTTCCAAGTTGGTAAGTATGGTCATTAAATATATGATGACAATATTAATGGAGAATGTACTGTAGATATTAACAAATACAAAAGTTTAAAAAAGTGTTTACATAAGGACTGTGATCCGACCTTCTTGACTCACCTTCCTTCACTCAAAACGTCAATTTGACATTTTATTTGACCAAAAATAAAACACCTGTCTTTCGTTTCAAAATGTTTCTATTTATTTTTATGTGTGCGCTTTTAGCAAAAAGTGCAATTTTCCTTTCATTAAGCTTTCCGAACAACTGTACTTCTCTTATTATTTAACTATTTTTTAAAGCAAAATTATGTCATTGTGCAAACTAAACTACATGTCAGTATTTTTACTAATTACTTATTAATTGCTACTTCACTAATATTACTAATTAACTTGTAAATATAATGAACAATCCTCAATTGCTAATGTGCTAACTGCTAAATATCAATTTTTAAGTACTGTTTAAAACACAAGCAGGCTGATAGAGCACGAGTTGCGAGTACTCTAAATGGCTTCAAAAACGATCTATTTTATACTCATCTTGTCAGTTTGTTTACGAAATAACTTTCAATATAGACGTTGTGTAAGCCAAGAAAATCGAGGCAAAAGAATACACATACCTCTTTAAATGTACGACATTCGGAATCTTTGGGGCAAGTGTACATGTCATTTGTATAATTGAACCCAACCAACCAATCATGTGTGCACGTCTGATCATCTTTACACGCCTCGTACCATTCGTCACAATAATCTCCACAGATGGGAACACCTTTTATTGTTACATTGACCAGCTGCCATTTGATGAGTTTGGGTTCGCATGAAAAGAAGCACTCTTCTTCCACCAGAAATTCTTCACAAGCCTGTAAAAGAAGAAAAGTATGTAGCAAACGTTTGCTGGACAGGAAGTTGTACTAGGGCCTCAGCGAAAAGCGATCGGGAATAAATCCCAATTTGAATCGCCTCATCTCGAACTTTAAAGAATGATAGACCGTCTATAATATATAAAGAAATGAACCTTTTGGGACACACTATATGTAAACAAGAAGAACGTTTTGGCTTTTGCTACTTTTTGGCGCGTTTACTGGCTTTATACGATAGGGAATCCAACAAGTGCATATTTGAACTGGCGATTTGGAGAGGGGATTTTTCGAGGCATTTTCAACACATCAGCCTATAAAATACCAACTATTAGCAGACGTTATCAAGCGGAAACAACGGGAGATATTCATATTCCAAGTGCACCTAAAGAAAAACATGCTGTATAAAGCCTGTAAACGCGCCGAAAAAGTAACAAAATGTTCACCTTGTTTACATAAAATGTGTCCCAAAAAAGGCTACTCTTCTACTTCTTTACGTGTCATAGAGGGCCCATCATTCTCTAGAGTAGTGGGGATATTCTCGATGGCTTGTCGCTAAGGCCCTATTAAATCTGCCTATCCAGCAAACGTTTAACTATAGTTTTAATGACATTACGAGAAACTTTGTATCTCCGTCCGAGCGCTCCGAATGAAGTTTGGAAATGCCTGTAGCGACGTCCCGACTTTGTCGACAATATAACTGATCGCAAGTCATCCGATAAAGCGACATTCCTTCGAAGCATTTGCCCTGTGATTTCGTGCCAAAAGCTAAAAATATCTAAATGTCGTGACTCGAGCATTGATAAACAACAAAGTCACGTGCCCAAAATGATCACCTGTTTTGGCCACTTCACTTCAACGAATTTTGAAAGCGATTGATCAAACGGCTTTGTGCGTTTTGAATTCCAAGTCGCGCTGTTACAGTCGATTTCAGATAACTTTTCCCTGTAATATTCCGAACTTCGTTGCGAAGTTCGAAAATTCGTTCCGAAGTTCAAAAGTTCATTTCAGAATTCGCAAGCCGGTTCGTAAACTAAGCATTTGATTGGCTTCATTGAGTTCAGGGGCCAGTCACAGCCTCTGGTTACAAACTGGCTTGTGAATTCTGAAATGAACTTTTGAACTTCGCAACGAAGTTCGGAAGTACTGCGAAAAGTTATTTGAAATCGACTGTACTACACTTTACTGATTTCGGTAATAAGAATACCCTCGTGGGCGGAGGAGGGTTTTCTCAGCTAACTTTCGATTACAAAGATTGATGTTATCGGCTTGATGCAAGTTTGTCATTTGGTGGCATCAAGCCTGTTGACTTGATCAAGTTGTGATCAAGTCTGTGAAAATCGCATTTACGAAAACTTGATATTTGCACACTTGTTGCAAGTTTGTTGAAACAACTTTAGATGCGGATTTCCAGGTTACCACGGTTAAAAAGTTCAAGGAACTATGTAAATTTCTTTTAAACGTGAAGGTATAAAATATGAAACTAAGATAAACGTTTGGTTTGGTTTGGTACCTTTGAAATGTCCTTACAATGCCCATAATGAAAGCCATACAAATCCCTTGCGCGAGTCTTGTTCAATGTTTCAGTGAAATTAGCAGTACAGCACGTATCCGAGCTCCATGCTTTGCATTCGGCGTAGTCTTCAGTAGCTGGCGACGATGTTTTCTTGTGATATTTACCAGGCAGACATTTCTCGGCCCTTACTGAGCCAACGAACAGCACGAATACTGCAAGAATAAGCTTAGCAGACATTCTGAATGTCACACGAGCAGCGTATGAAAGTGATATCTTGTTGACCGCAACAGCTCAATAATATAAACTCCTCTCAATTCGAGGCATAGGACAAAACAAAACAAGTCCGGACTTGGACTCGTGGACGCGTGGACTCGAGTTTCGTGGACTCGTTTTCGTAATTTTTTCTAAAAGTGCGTAAAAATCACCGCAAAACAGGATATGAATTCGATTTTCGTAAATAGCCATGTATAGCTTGCCGCGCTATACCAGAAAGAAAGATTTTGAATTTGCAGCGCTATAAGGAAGATTTTTTATTTTCAGTAAGCTCTGTCTTATTGATTCACCGCGATCAAACCAAAGGCAAGGTGTGTTTCCGTTGTCAGCAAGTGTCTCATTTAATTAATGGATTTCGTATGATGATATTATGTATTAGTAGAATCATACTAGTATTCTATTGCAAATGCTGTAATTTGATTGGTTACTCTACTCGCTATCTATTCATCATTAGATAGCGAGTAGCGAAACAATCATCTTCCTATAGAGATTTCTTTTAAAAAATTGCTTAAAAATCAAATTTTTTGTTGAATATTCCATGTTTGACCTCTGATTCTCCTAAAACAATTAGATTACTCGCTCTCGATTTCTCTGCGGTGATAGTTGATTCGGGCCTCGCCCTCATCAACTATCACCGCATAGAAATCTCCAGCTTGTAGTCTAATTGTTAAATAGAGTAAAGATCTGTTTTTACGCTACTGGCTTAAAATTTTAAATATAGTAAATTCCCTAATTACTCGCACAAAAATTAGGAAAACCTTACCCCTCATGGCTCATCCTGCACGTGAAGGCAGTGAAAATTTTAATTCCATTTAGATGTACTAAATAAGTTAAATATGGTAGCCAAAAATGGCGAAATCTATTTATACAAACTATACAAACAATTATATGTCATGTTGAATGTTAAGCTGATGAAGCATATAAATTCAGCATACTATAGGTCTAGCTCTGCGCGAAGGAATTGCCTATGAACGTCGAGGAATACGTTAGAACAGAATACAAATTGACCTAATTGAGTGTTTTGCTTTTGCAGAAATGAATCTTGTACCGTATAACATTACTAATCATATGAACTATGGCACAGTGAATTATTCTCCATTATACTCTCCTAAATACTCTGGAAACTTACCCCTAAATTAGGAATTGTATCCTGGTTCTCTTGCTGCCGCAAAGACGGCCGTGAGGTGTCAGCTGGTGCAGAATATTCTTGCACCAGCTGTTTTTTCTTCTTTCTGGCATAGCGCTGCAAACTATACATTACATGGCTATATACGAAAATCGAATTCATATCCTATTTTGCGGTAATTTTTACGCATTTTTAGTAAAATTTAGAAAAACGAGTCCACGAAACACGGGTCCACGGTCCAGTCCTTGTTTTTGTCTATCTACCTGATAAAGAAAGCGAGGGACACGCTTTGAACGCTCAAAAGCACATGTAAAGGCATAAAGCTTCATCCGGTTTGTGTCAATATCGATTATATGACTCGAAACTACTGAAACTATGATAATAGAGTAATAGTTTGAATATTGCACTTTCGCCTCTACTCTTCTCTCCTCTCCCTAATTACTCCCAGTATTAGGAAAAGAACTCTAAAATACTGTCAAAAATATCCAGGCAACAACCTGTTTCAGACTTCGAACTTTTCATGTGCCGAATCTATAGTCAGAGAGGCAGAGGTGCAAAATACGTATTTACTTACCATATCGAGGGGCAATCCCATTTTATGTTCACATTGTACCCTTAGGTCTAAAGGCCGGGATAGACCGGACGCAATTTGGCAACGCGACCCAAATTCTCGATTTGCAACGTCCTTTAGCTTTAATCCTTTTCTATTTTCCTCCAATCTTCGGAAGGACTTCAGCAATTTAAGCTATTTGGTGCACATATCTAGTAAAGTTACCTCTGCCTTCCTGTTCATATTCATATTTAGTGACATTTTTTCCACATATATAAATATACAGTACAGTATAAAGTGTAATTCGTACCAAATTCGATGTAAAGTTTTACGCATTTTTAGTAAAATTTAGAAAAACGAGTCCACGAAACACGAGTCCACGGTCCAGTCCTTGTTTTGTCTATCTACCTGATAAAAAAAGTGAGGGACACGCTTGAACACTCAAAAGCACATGTAAAGGCATAAAGCTTCATCCGGTTTGTGTCAATATCGATTATATGACTCGAAACTACTGAAACTACGATAATAGAGTAATAGTTTGAATATTGCACTTTCGCCTCTACTCTTCTCTCCTCTCCCTAATTACTCCCAGTATTAGGAAAAGAACTCTAAAATACTGTCAAAAATATCCAGGCAACAACCTGTTTCAGACGTCGAACTTTTCATGTGCCGAATCTATAGTCAGAGAGGCAGAGGTGCAAAATACGTATTTACTTACCATATCGAGGGGCAATCCCATTTTATGTTCACATTGTACCCTTAGGTCTAAAGGCCGGGATAGACCGGACGCAATTTGGCAACGCGACCCAAATTTTCGATTTGCAATGTCCTTTAGCTTTAATCCTTTTCTATTTTCCTCCAATCTTCGGAAGGACTTCAGCAATTTAAGCTATTTGTTGCACATATCTAGTGAAATTACCTCTGCCTTCCTGTTCACATTCATATTTAGTGTCATTTTTTCCACATATATATATATATATATATATATATATATATATATATATATATATATATATATAAATATATATATATATATATATATATATATATATATATATATATATATATATATATATATAAATAAATATATATATATATATATATATATATATATATATATATATATATATATATATATATATATATATATATATATATATATATATATATATATATATATATATATATATATATATATATATATATATATATATATATATATATATATAGAGGATATTACACGGCGGTGCGAAGATATGAATTTTATCTTCGAGTGGTTAAAACAATATTTTACGAACGAGCGCAGCGAGTGAGTAAAATATTGTTTTCACCACTCGAAGATAAAATTCATATCTTCAAACCGCCGTGTAATGTTCTGTTTATTATATAGTTGTAAACAATTTAAGACCCAACCCAAGTCAGTAATATTAATTTTGGATCAATAATGCTAAAAACATGGCTTTATTTCAATATTATTTAAACTAAAACAATACCTGTTCATCATTTTAGTGTTTTCTTGTATTGTTTCCATTTTTTTCGGCACAAGCATGTAGTTTTTTTCTTTAAACAAAGGTGAAAATATGTTCGCTGCTCTTACAAATATCGCCATTTTGAAAATACAAAATTATTGGCGGGAAATGATCACGTGATCGATATCTTCACTAGTGAAGATATGGAAAATATCTTACGGTGTATTTTCAGTATCTTACTGTCAACTATATAATAAATATATATATATATATATAATTGTGCAAAATACCTCAAAAACTTACCACTACAGTCTGTTTCATCCAAAGGGAATCTTCAGGTGGTAGATTCCCTTTGGATGAAACAGACTGTAGTGGTAAGTTTTTGAGGTATTTTGCACAATTATACATTTCGCTCTGTCTATATGTCATTGAGCACTCTTTTGTATTTCGCTAACCAAAACTAGCACATTATATATATATATATATATATATATATATATATATATATATATATATATATATATATATATATATATATATATATATATATATATATATATATATATATATATATATATATATATATATATATATATATATATATATATATAGTGTAATTCATACCTAATTCGATGTAAAGTTTTACGCAATTCAGCCTTTAGGTTGGAATGGTTTTACTTAATAAAGTATCTATCTACCTGACTACTAATGCAAATGCACTAAACTCTTTGTTTTCTAGCTTTCGATGTCTGAAACAGACCTATCGTTTCTTTACTGTACTCGCAACATCAATTATGGTAGTATTATAATATGTACTAGAGCTTCATGTAATGAAGATTTAAATAAGCAAATCATAATGAACAATAACTCAAAATATATAAGCCATATGATGTCATGTTACAAGATTCAGTTAATTAATGAAGGTTACTCTGATAGAGATAATTTTACAGGGTTAAAGGCATAGAACTAAGATTGACAATAAATGATGGCCATTTTCTATGTGACCTAGAATATTTGGCTTTTGTTCAAAGCCCGTTTAACTTAACATCTTTAGCTAACATTACCAGTTTCGGTCGTGTTGTCAAAAGTTCACAAAAACATAGGATCATTGACTATCTGAAATGATATAAACAGAATTTGACTTTGAATAAAGGGCCTTCGTCGGGAGGTTAGTACTGATTGAGATTTGACTACAATATAAGAAAAAACATACTCCGAAAAACAACATCTTGTAAACTCAAGATATGAGCTGTTAACAACAAGACAACAACAGTTTTGCGAAGATATTTCGACTCTATTTCAAAGTCATTTCAAAGTCTGGTTTGACAATGTCAGTGACTTTGTGATAGAGTCGAAATATCACCGCAAACTGTTGTCTTGTTGTTAATAGCTCATATCTCGAATTTACAAGATGTTCTTCGGAGTATGTTCTTATATTTTGTGAAATTGTTTGCTGGTAAAAGTATTTGACTACAACCACCGTTACTTGTGCTTCTACCTGGCTTACATGGGGTCTGATTGGTTAATCAAGAGTATGCAACACGTCTGATGGCTAAACGAATGCAGCGACAGTGGAAGTCAAATTTGCACCTCGCTAGCAACTTGCTGACGAATGGCCTGTGCTTGAAAAGTCGAATTCTGTCTACATCGTTTTAGGTAGGGAAAGATCCTATTGATTTTTGTGTGCGTTGAGCTTAGACGCTGGATAAGTCAAATTCAAATCACGCTCGCCATTTATCTGCTATACTTTACTTCTATTTATCCTTGTCAGTGGAGAGTGGACTATATATAATTTGTTGTGTTTGCCGATTGCGCATCGTTCTGCAAAATTCTGCGATTTTCTGTCATTTCGCATCAGGCTGCCTCATTTACTGTTCCAAGTACTTCAGATTTTGCGAACAATATTAGAATGTAACAGAACACGATCACTTGATTGCTCCGAACTGTTCTGGCTACAAAAAATTACGAGTTGTTGAAAACAGGATTGAACAATGTTGTGCTGCCCGTATTGTTCAATGTTGTCAACAATATTGTTCAGCATTGTTACACCTGATTGCAGGCTAGATTCAGGCTCAACAACTTGTTCAGTATTGTTGACAACATTGAACAATGTGGGCAGCACAACATTGTTCAATCCTGTTTTCAACAACCTTCAACAACACGTAATTTTCAAGCGTGTAGAACACAGCACGTGACACGTCGTATTTAATTTCACGCAGTGAACTTTATATAAGAGAGGTTCAGATTTGGCTTCCAATACTTCTAGCGCTACATTTATCTATCGTCATGCCAATTAGATGTGTCGTACCTATCCGATTAACCAATCAAATTGTTTAAAAATCGAGAAAAGGTAGCGGTAGAGGAAGTCAAATCTGAACCTCTCTATAGTTACACCTCGAGCGACAGCTTGGCCGCCATCTCTGAGCCAAATCGAAAGCCGTCGTTAGTGAGCATGGGCCACAAAAGTCACCCATTTTCAAACGCATTTTCACACCTATTTTCAACCGTACAAAAGCGCCCTTTTTACCCTATTTTAAGTCTGGAAGATGTTTGACTGGCGGCCAAAATGGTGGGTCAATCATAATAGTTATATAGAGTTTTCACTGTTTTCACGTGATTGAAAATAGTTTTGACAGATAATAAGTATTATTGCTGCATAGTGACATAGATTATATTTTAAAGAATTAATCGCTATATTTCGATGTACAGCTATTTCAAGGTTGTTTGGAATACAGACGCGAAAGGCTTGCTGGGAAGCTGATAAATGGCATTAATTAAATTATTAGCTATTCCCAGCAAGCCTTTCGAGCTTGTATTGTACTTTTTGGCTTCGCTCTGGGAGAACTTTAATTGAAATAGCTGTGTACCTATTTCGTACTATTAGTCCGGCAGATAGGGGTACCAAAAAACATGTTTACTTACCATATCAAGGGACAACTTCATTTTGGTTTTATCTTGTTCCTTTTAGGTTAGTAAGTGTATTTCTGAATGTTGGCCGCGCTGAAATTTCTTGTGGGCTCTTGCCAACACGTTTTTCTACGATATTACTATCAAACTGTATTGCTGTCAAAAAAGATGATATTTCAAGTTTAGTAATATCGTAGAAAAACGTGTTGGCAAGAGCTCACAAGAAATTTCAACGCGGCCAACATTCAGAAATATACTTACTAACCTTAAAGGAACAAGATAAAACCAAAATGAAATTTTCCCTCAATATGGTAAGTATATCGGCCTCTATCTGCCGGACTATATGTGAAGTATAAAAGCCTGCTAATATAGGCAGAAGTTATATCTCGGTTACCAAGAAAGATTTCGACAATCTAGAAATTTTGAGATTTCGCCTTGTTATCAAAATAACTCAAAAGTTTTCCCAGGAACGAAGACCTTGCCTCCTGACAGCCGAGATCTCAATTTCCGAGATAACTTTTGTTCCGATCCAGATAAACACACGGGACGGTTACAAATTCTACGGCACAGCGGGAAACTTTACCGGTAAGCGGTATAACATTTCCCCATATGAACAGGACAAATTATTTGATTTGGCGAAATGTTCTCTCTTGGGAAATAGACTTGCCGTAAATGATGATTCTGGTTGCAGCGTTTACTGTACTTCGTACTGACACTATAGCAAAATTTAATTTATAAAATCGTGTCCAAAAAGCAGAACTCCTTTATTAATCGATTTTATTTAATTTTCATGATGAAACGGTCCAATTTTACTAAAAAACGGACCACCAAAAATTTTTTCTGAAAAAGATATCTCGAACTTTGTGTCTTGAACTACCAACGGAACAAGAGAAACTTTCTGTTTATAAATTCATATTTTTCTGCTCGTTGTTGTGGGAGGTCGAGCCGAACAATGCGCATGCGCAAGTTCTAGAAAACGTCAATCAGTATGCTAGAAGACGCTACGGCTGTGTGATTAGCTCAGTCTAGTTGTTCCTACAGGTCCAACTACCAAGGTATCAATTCGCATTGAAATTCCATTCTTTTTGGTTACCGTTGGTATCCTTATAGTATATAATGGTTTTAAGATCCGAAATGCTTGTTTTGAGTTAACAACATATATAGATGTTACGGTGCATAAAATCTGTTCATTCAAGTTCAGTCTTTATATCGTTTCAAGTAGTTGTTTGTGTTTTTAAGTCAATCTAAATTTCAAGCTTCACCGATACTTGTTAGTCAACAGAAACATGTTGTCGGGTCGGGTGTTTTTTTGAAGTGCTGATAAACTCATCGTCATCGAGCGCACAGCGAAATATATAAGTCGAAAACGTGTCTGGATGTTAAGCCCAGAGTATGTACGCTGACCTACACTTAATATGACTAATTTGAATACAGCCCATGTTTCCAAGGACAAAACCACGCTCGTCGCTCGACATCGTAGAGATTTTCGTAATATATTTATGAATACATTCTAAAGTGATTATTTATTGATTCTGTTACAGATTTGAAAGATTGAGTGAATTATAAATGATTCATTGAAGCAACAAATAATAATAAAAGACTAGCAATGAAATAACAGTTAAAATGTACCTGAAGAGTGAGTCTCTACGGCATGAATGACACAATAATCTCGCTTACTTTCTCTTGGCATACACTCAAACGATACAAGCAAATCCTAGGTCACGTGTTCGTCAATCAACACTACTTACTAATTTAATCCAATCCTAATTTAAATCATTAAGATTTAAAGAAATTAATTTTAAGTATTGGTAACGATAACCATCCCTTCGGACTGTCCGCAACAGCCCACAAAGGAAAAGGTGGACCTAGACTGTTTCACATGGTCGAGTATGACTTTGCTACGACAGTGAAATGGAAACTCAGCAGTCTCAGCTTTACGGCGGATCAAACCTGTGCATTCATTTCAAGCTAGCTTTTCATATAATTTCACGTACTAAACTACGGTAAACTTTTATACATACATACACATACATACATAAACATTATTTACACTCGAATTTCTAGAATAGCTACATAGCTAATTTCTCCGAGTATCTAAACTTATTCTACTATTTCATGTTAGATTTCTTTGTGTTAAGGCCCTTCGCAAGCCACAAAAATTGATATTTTCTCTATTTGTGAGCAAAAACCGCCTGAAATAATCCGTATTAACTATTAAAGTGTGCACGGCCAATGAGAAATATATAAGTCGAAAATGTGTGTAGATGTTACGGCGGATCAAATCTGCATTCAAGCAATATTTTTATATCGTTTCAGCTAGGTAGTAAAGAACCTAGCATACTTTCATGTTAGATCTGCTCCTGAAGAGCCACAAAAATTAAATACTTCAAAAGTAAGATAAGGAAACGCTGAACTGGCTGTTTTGCCATTGTTCTGGCCAGTCGACTGCGTAAAAATAGGGGGGGGGGGCATGCTGCACTGCTGAGTGACCTTACTGTTCATTTCATATACTGTGATTTTATACATCTAATGATCTATGCATCCATTTACAGTTTATATCTGAGTAAACAGAATCCCTGTAACGTCGTTTCAGAATAGTGGCAATTGAAATACCAGGCGGAAAACGTAATCTGAATATGAATATTATGGCCCAGCAAGTAGCTCTAAATGCATACATATCAAACAATTCAAGTTTGTATTAAATTTAATTTGCTAACGTTTCGTCGCAACATCGCAACATAATGGATAAAGATAAATTGTATCTATACATACATGATCAGCCAGTTCATTCGATACAAGACGTATTTTAGTTTGTTTAATATTGTCATTATTGATTTCTTCGTTGAGTAACTTATTTTGACATTGGAAATAGGCGTTGGAATCTTGAAGTTGAATCCCTGTAGTCGTAATCCGGATTAAATGGAACGTTCCTATGGAAAGCGACTGTCAAATAGTACATAATGTTTACGCTGTTTGAATGAATCGGCCCTTGGGGCCACAAAAATTGTAAATATGTTTCACAGAATCAGAGTTATTTAGACTGCGATAGAGTGACAGTGCAAAATATATAACCGGCAAATATGTTCAAATATTACGGTGCATCAGATTTGCGCATGCGTGTTTTCACTATGATGTTTGGTCCCCCATAAATTTCGCGATCTGGTGTAGCTGATTTGCAAACATTTCACGGCTATGGGGAGCATTGCAATACTATGGACAAAATTATTATTTATTAAAATCCTAAGCAATTTGCATATAAAGTAAAAATGCTATGCATCATTGGCCTTATCGCTACGATTATTTTCCTCTATGCCAATGGGGAAAAATAATCTGTATGAAAAAAACGAAGCAAATCCATGATCCGATCAATACAAGCTGCTATTTCTACAATCCGTTAAGTTATATTATATTTCATTCTCATTGGTTAAGAGCCTACAGGTAATTATGCGTATTTCGGTGCAGACAAAATAAATCTCGTATCTGACAAGGTCAAATTTTGAACTTGACAAACAAATGTCGTATTTGTCATGTCCATACGGTGCCCCCGTGTTTGGTGTAAAAAAATTGTCTTTGAGGTTTTTGCGGTTGCCTGATTTGTATTCGCATCGCAGATTTTTCTTGAGGAATGAATAATAAAAGATTATTATTGAATTCGGCTTTCTTAGGATATCAGAATCTTTCATACCTCAGTCAGCGTTATCCGCCTCAGCATCGCTTCAGCAGATAACACTGTCCTCGGTCTGTCACTCTGCATAATTCTGAGTATCCTGCTCAGCCTCATCCAATAATTCTTAATTATACGCCAACTGCACGCTATGCATTTTGCTCCTCACATCATGGATCACTAGAACTTAGTGATTTGTAAATTTTGCTAGACAAGCGAATTAGAACTGCCGCCTTGCTCGCTTGCTTGAAGGCTCGCTCGTGATTTGTCAGATCTCTGTCTTCACCCGTATCTTACTCGTATCGTAAAGTAAAACAAAATTTAAAATTTTGAAGTATAAAACGTATAAAACCAAAGAATAACTGAATCAAATCCATTAATCCAACAAAGCAGCTAAAATATAGCGAGCAATTAGACCAGCAGGAATTACTGTTGAAATTAGCCACGCATACGAAAAAATTATGAAGAAATATGTAAATCATATCTGGAACTAACGTTGTCAGCGTCGCTATAGGTAGTGCAGTGAGATTAAGGTATAGGCTCTTTCACTACCTGAATTACACCTAGTACGGAACCGAAATTATGAGTTTATATATATAATAGAATAAATATTTAGTTTATATATAATTGTTCTTCTCAGGTCAAATAACTTTAGCTGGTTTCTTTATACAACATGCGAACTTGTTTTATATTTTTCACTTATCCACCGTTTAAGCTAAACGCCTTTGATATAACCGGCTCCAGGGGTTGGTTGTTCAAAAGCCGATTCAAGGAAGTTTCTCTGCATTTTGTTTAAATACATTGAATTGAATACTTCTTCAGAAATCTTATCCAAATAAATAATAGTTTTGGTTCCAAAGTAAAGAAGAAATTGCAGAAATTGAAACAGTTGGTTAAACTTTAAGACTCAGAAGGCGTTCAGGAATCTTCCACTCCACATGCAAATGGTACAGTATTTTACCTCAAGTACAGTCAGTTGTTTGGTTGACTTAAATTTGTCGAACAAAAAAGTTTATGAATCTTGAAATCATGTGCGATAAATACTATATTGTCAAAATTTTGCCTTATCCCAGGCCAAATAATCATAGTTTATAGCAGGCCTAAACTGTATATTGACTATGGATAAAAGATTATGCGAAATTTTCTTGCGTAGTCAAAATATTTGTAAAATTTAAATACATAAAGTTGTCTTGCTGTGCAGGCATTGAAATCTCTAATAGTAATAAGATAAGGAAACTCTGAACTGGCTGTTTTGCCATTATTCTGGCCAGTCGATTGCGTAAAAATAGGGGGCATGAGTGCACTACCTTACCTGTGACCTTACTGTTCATTTCCTATACTGTGATTTTATATATCTATGCCATACAGACTATGCATGCCATTTGCAGTTCATATCTGAGTAAACAGAATCCCTGTAATCATAATCCGGATTAAATTTAACGTTCCTATGGAAAGCAACTGTCGGTAGTACATAAAATCACAGATTACTATTGTTCCAGATGTTTATCTTCGCCAAATATCTGTTACAAGTTTTTGACATACTTACGCGAGCTGACGCATAGCTGACGAAAGATTTCCGCCATGTTGTTAGTAAGCGCAATCCACGCCATACAACGTAAGCAACAGTCTAACACCCATAGAGATTATAAAAGAATAGAGGCGGCATCCTGATTAAAATTCAGTCAAGCTCGCGGGACAAATTGAAGCTCGCTAATGGGGGGCAAATTTAAGACCCGGATGTAACATCTTACATCTATTGGCTGTTGATCGACTGTTCACAACAACAGATTGAGAAAGCTGAGAAAAAACTTTTTCCGATTTTTTCGCACTAAGAGTTTTTTTAAGAAAAACTAAGGCGAAAATGTTAAAGATTAGTGCGGGATTGCCTTGAAAGGTTTGAATTTTGTGTTTTGAATACTGGATAAAATTAGGTATGTTTAATATTGAGTATTTGTGAGCGAAAATGCAATTTTTGTTTTCGAAAAATCAGATGAACACACTAGAAAAGTCCTTAAGGTTTAAATACATCGCACTATTGTGGTTGTACACCTTGTTGCACCTCTAAAACAATTTTGATAACTTTTTGAAGGCAAATAAGTTCAATTTGTGTCCAGATGTGGGATAATTTAGCAGATATTTTGCAAAACCTCGCTGCGAAAAGCCGTTCAAAAACTGGTTGCTATGCGTTGCTAGGGAGAACCTAAGGATGAAAAACTCTGATATTTACACAAAAATCTGACTGTCTGCACCTACAACTACAAAAACTAGAAAGCTAAAAACATGTTTTTCTAGTATAGTCAGTATCTGTGTGCATCATGGTCATAAAAACAAGCAAAAATTGACAAAAACAGTATGCTTTCATCGCTATACATCCGGGACCTAAATTTGCCCCCCATTAGATTTGTTCAATTTGTCCCGCAGTTCGTCCCGCGATGCCGACTCTATTCTTTTATAATCTCTATACTAACACCTATGTATGTCTGACACAGGCCTGGCCTGGACGCGAGTCTGACGCAAGTGTCCGCCATGTTGTTAGTAAGCGCAACATACGTGATATTGCGAAAAATCACGAGTGCAATTCGTGATCAGAGTGAAAATCGCGAAAACAAATTTACCTTGCGAACACGCGAAGATAGACATCTGGTACAATAGTAATCTGTTATAAAATTTACACTGTTTGAATGATCGGCCCTTGAAGAGCCACAAAAATTATAAATATATTTTACAAAATCAAACCAAAGTAGAAGCGGAGATATTTAGACAATGCAAGTAACAGTCAAAATATATAAGTGGCAAATATTTTCAAATATTACGGTGCATCAGATTTGCGCATGCGTGTTTTCAGTATGATGTGTGGTACCCTATTTCTCGATCTGGTGTAGCTGATTTGCAAGCATTTCATGGCCATGGCCATGGGGGGAGCAATACTATAGACAAAATTATGTATTTATTAAAATCCTAATCAATTTGCATATAAAGTAAAAATGCTAGGCTTCATTATGGCCTTATCGCCAGCCTCGTCCCCAGGCCCAACCGTTACCGTTGCTTGCCGTTGCGTGGGTATTGCGTGGAAAACACAGTCGGAAACGCGCGGTCGGGCCTGGCAGAAAATGCAGAAAAAAGTGTATGATTCAACGAAAAAGTGATAAGATAGTATTTTATTGAGAATTTCGTTTTCCAGTCGCGTGTGTTGGCCGTACATGTGTTTGATAGATGGAAGAGATTACCGAAAGCCTTAAGAAATCTAATCTCGGAGGTGCTCTTCTTTGCTTATATCGTCGAGGGGAGTTTCTATTAAACTTGGCAGTGGCTGCTCCACGCATTCCGCCATCTTGAATTCATTTTCTGCCAGGCGCTTTCGCTCCCTTTCCCCCTATTTTCTCCTCGCGTGTTTCCCGCGCGCATTCACGATATTAAATCTATATATACAATCCTATACACTTTTCCTGATTAGAAAATTAGAAAGCGCCTACTTTTTCAATTTTCGAACGAGGCTACCTTATCGCTACGAACATTTTTCTCACCATGTTTTGATCCAGCATACTAGGGTAGGTAACTCATTATTTTCGTAAATTACCGTCGCCTATTTAATTTTATACGCAAACTGCACGCTATGAATGTTGGCTCCTGATGAAATTCTTGTTGGATCTGGTCTTACTGATTTGACAACTGCTTAGGATTTTAATAAATACATGATTTGGCAGATGAACGAGTTGGAATTGCTGCTAAGCTTATTTGCTCGCTCGCGTGAAGGCTCGCTCGTCATGTGTAATATTAAGGCCGTTTTTCACGTCTGTCTTTACCCTCGTCTTTATTGTAAACGACGTAAAAACTAGAACTTAAACTTAAGTAAAAAAAACAAAGAAAAATACATTCTGAAGAAGGAGCTAAAAAGGAAATATTAGCCTCTATATGGGAAAGATAATCCGTATGAAATAAAAAAGCCTCTATATGGGAATAAAAGCCTCTATATGGGAAAGATAATCCGTATGAAAAAACAAAGCAAATCCAATAATCCGATCAATACAGCTGCTATTTCTGCAATCCCCGTTATATTTCACACGACAGCAGCGTAGCCAGCCGACGATTCATCAGTCCCGCTATGCAAATATTTTCGTGTCCATGTGCATTGACTGTGAAAACAATCAATTTCTAAAGAAATGAATAATGATAATATTATCATTAATGCACAGCAAGTAGTTTTAAGTGCATACATGTCAAACAATTCAAGTTTATATTAAATTTTATTTGCTAACGTTTCGTTGCTACATCGCAACATCATCAGAGCCATACTAGCGACGCCGGAGCAAATTCAATTTAATATAAACTTGAATTGTTTGACACATGTATGCATTTAAAATTACTTGCTGGGCATTAATGTTCATTCAGATTTCGTTTTCCGCCTGGTATATATATATATATATATATATATATATATATATATATATATATATATATATATATATATATATATATATATATATATATATATATATATATATATATATATATATATATATATATATATATATTTAGCATTGCATAAACGTTCCAAAACCGTCGTATCTAACGGTATGGTGCTTGTTGAAAGAACATGTGCAGATTACATCTAATTAATATGTTGCCCACCAACGTGTCATACAGTTGGGGATATTTACCCCTACCGGCGATTTTCTCCACCGGAAAAATCGGCTGAAGAGGTAAAATACCTGAGGGTCTCTGTTGACGGGCAGCAAATCATTCAGTTCAATGCTGTTTTTATCGACCCTGAACACGTTGCACAATCAATATTAAATAGCTTAGAGATAAACCTACTGTTATAACTGTTAGATAGAAATCGTATATGTAAGTAATATTTAGTTTTTTAGCTAATATCGCATAGTCAATGTCATAGATCAAAGCTACTATCATATTAAGCTATATTTAGCTATTATCGCATAAATAACAATATTTGTAAATTACCATCACCTTATTAATATTGTTATTCATTGTATTATATTTCTGTATTCTCATTGGTTAAGAGCCTACAGATAATTATGCGTATTTCGGTGCAGACAAAATAAACTTGACAAATAAATGTCGTATTTGTCATGTCCACACGGTGCCCGCGTGTATGGTGTAAGAAATTTGTCTTTGAGGTTTTTGTCTGTTTTGATTTGTATTCGTGTTTTCTTGAGAAATGAATAATAAAATAATTATTTAATTCGGTTTTCGCAGGGTATCAAAATCTTCAGACCTCGCCCTCGGTCTGAATAATTCTGAGTATCATGCTCAGCCTCATCCAATAATTCTTAATTATGCGTTAACTGCACGCTATGCATTTTGGGTCCTCATGAAATGCTTGTTGGGTCAGAACTTACTGATTTGAAAATTTTGCTAGACAAGCGCATTAGAACTGCTGCCTTGCTGGCTTGCTTCAAGGCTCGCTCGTGATTTGTTTATCTCCGTCTTCACCCGTATCGTACTCGTATCGTAAAGTATAAAACAAAATTTTCAATTTTGAAGTATAAAACGTATAAAACCAAAGAATAACTGAATAAATCCAACAAAGTTGCTAAAATATAGCGAGCAATTAGACCAGCAGGAATTACTGTTGAAATTAGCCACGCATACGAAAAAATTGTGAAGAGATATGTAAATCATATCTGGAACTAACGTTGTCAGCGTCGCTATAGGTAGTGCAGTGAAATTAATTAAGGTACAGGCTCTTTCACTACCTGGGGCCGGTTGTATAAAACTCTTAATCACTTTTTAATCGCTGTTTTGCAGTTAAATTGTGATTAAGTATAAAATACCTTGCTCTGATTGGTTGACATTGCAACTAATTTTAGGTAAATTTAATAACTTTTTTATACAACCGGTCCCTGAATTACACCTAGTACGGAACCGAAATTATGAGTTTATATATATAATAGAATAAATATTGAGTTTATATATAATTGTTCTTCTCAGGTCAAATAACTTTAGCTGGTTTCTTTATACAACATGCGAACTTGTTTTATATTTTTCACTTACATATCCACTGTTAAGCTAAACGCCTTTGATACAACCGGCTGCAGGGGTTGGTTGTTCAAAAGGCGATTCAAGGAAGTTTCTCTGCATTTTGTTTAAATACATTGAACTGAATACTTCTCCAGAAATCTTATCCAAATAAATAATAGTTTTGGTTTCAAAATAAAGAAGAAATTGCAGAAATTGAAACAGTTGGTTAAACTTTAAGACTCAGAAGGCGTTCAGGCATCTCCTACTCCACAAATGGCACAATATTTTACCTCAAGTACAGTCAGTTGTTTGGTTGACTTAAATTTGTCCAACAAAAAAGTTTATGAATCCTGAAATCATGTGCGATAAATACTGTATTGTCAAAATTTTGCCTTATCGCTGGCCGAACAATCATAGTTTAATAAAACAGGCCCAAACTGTATATTGACTATAAGATTATGTGGAATTTGCTTGCTTAGTCAAAATTCAAAATATTTGTAAAATTTAAATACATAATGTTGTCTTGCTGTGCAGGCATTGAAATCTCTAAGTGTTGTGTCAGTTTATCGAAATTCCAAGCATCAAACATTTCTTTCTGATACGTTTTCAAAATGACAAATTATCTGGATTATCTACCAAGGAAAAGCTTTAATACATATGGCTTTGTTGTTATGTTGCTTTTTGTAGTGTTTAATGTCATAATTATAGGCATTTCAAGCACATCGTCTTCAGAGCTTCAATGCCATCACAAGAGCATTTCGAAGACGAAGGATATATCGTTGATAAAATCCATCAACGCAAAGTGTTTCCTCAAGTATCAAGAGAAATTTCATTTCCTCACGGTACCCGTGTACGGCATGGTTCTTTTAAACTTTGGCGTCGTCTTTATTTTGAGTTTGATCTATGCGTATTTAGTCAAACATCGCGTTGAGAAGTTTGATTATCAGACCGGAACGGCAACGAGCACTAACAATAATGACGCAAGTCAACCAATGCTGTCCTCACCCGAGACTCCCGAACAAAACCCGCGTTATATTCGAGAATGTTTGGGTCGTTTTTCAACTTTTTTCATCTATGTTGTCCATTTAATCGTCGCTCGTATTGTGCTATCGTTGGTATTTGCCCTTGGAGTATTTTACCCTGCTGAAATGCCGAACAGTTTTCCCTGTCCTTGGCGTATTGAAAATCAAGGTAAAGGTACGTCTATTTCTAATGATACCCACAACTCAAGGTATAATTTAACGTTTGTTGACTGTATAAATCCCAATGGTGAAAAAAGTAGGAGCTTGTTCCTCGCCGTTGCATGCTGGGATGTTTTTCTCGTTGTACTGCCAGCTGTTTTGGAACTTTTCTACTTGGCCTGGGTAGCCTGTCATGACCGAAGTTTCGTGACTGAACAGGAATTTTGTGCGGTGTATTTATTGGGAAAGCGCAAAAGAATAAGAAAATTTGTAAACAAAGTTCGAGCTAGTTTTAGTCCAAACTTATTCCAAGTGAATGATAATTTTGGTGGTATCGACGTTTCCAGGCGTGCTCTTGATGAAATATATGTCAATGTTATCGTTAAGCAAGGGAGGGAACACCTCGATGATTATCCGAGTGTGTTTGACAGACATGAAATTTATAGATACTACCTTGATACTCCAGACACAGCCACAACGCTCATAAGTACAGCTGATATATTTAAACAAAATAAAGGTGACGCGACTTATCCCCGAACAATCCTTGTCATAGGACGACCAGGCATTGGCAAGAGCACGTTAGCAAGAAAACTTTTCCAAGAATGGAAAGTGAAAAAAGACGAGTTCTGGGTTGACAAAATAGTAATCTTTCTTCGATTCCGTGCGTTGAACAACAAAACTGTAACCTTTCAAGAAATGTTGGGTTATGGTGATGGACTGACAAAAACTAACTTTCAAACTGTATATGAGTTTATATTGTTAAACCCAAGCAATACTATTCTTTTATTTGATGGATTAGATGAACTGAATGTTAATCAAGATCTTTTAACCACTGAAATGGAGACTGTAAGCTCAAATGAAAAAATGCCAGTGTTTTCAATCTTTAAATTGTTAATTTATGGTAAATTGCTACCAGGCATCACAGTGTTGACCACTTCGCGACCCACAGCAGAACGTTTTTTTCCATTCCTGAACTTTGAAAGGACAGTAGAGATCTTGGGATTTTCTGGTGAGCAAATTAAAGAATACGTTTTTAAGTTTTGCGAGAATGACTTTAATACTAGTGAGCTGATTTGGGAGCAAATTGAACTTTCGGCAGAGTTGCAAAGCTTATGTTATATACCTGTTAACAGTTATATTGTTTGCCTGACATTGAAGAGCTGTATTGAAGATAATGAAGCAGAGGACCAATGTGGTCAGAGTTCGTATGCGAATATTCCCAAAACTGTCACTGAACTATACACAAGAGCAGTAAAAGTCTTACTATACAATCATCATCCAATATACAAGTCAGGTGTAAAGAAAATACCAAAGGGCTACCTTACCAAACCTTTTCCTTTAGACGTCGAAAATGACTTGAAGAAGATAAGCCAACTTGCAATGCAGGGCATCAGTCATGGAGAGTTAATTTTCGAACTAGATACCGGTGTTGAAGGTAATGGTTTTGTCGATTGTGGCATGTTTAGCCAAATGGAAGACCACGAACGCGATACTTTTTGCTTTCTGCACCTGACAATTCAAGAATTTCTTGCCGCATTAAACCTGGTTGATGATTTGGGCAAAGTTCATGAATTTTTGGATGAACATTTTGATACTCCCAAGTGGTACTTGGTGATCCAGTTTGTGGCTGGTTTAGTGGGAAATATAATCAATAAACGGAGGATTTACGAAAACGTTGAGGTCGAAAACTCGAAAGAAATATTCGATGGCATTCTTGAAAGGTATTGTGTTAACTGTATGTAATAGATAAAGAATGGGCAGCCGATCTGTATCTGATTTACAAACGCGAACCGAAATCGAGCGGTTGTAGATCAGATACAGGTCGGACGCGAATGCTGTATCGTACTTGTAAAATGTCTGCATGAAACCGTTTGTATCCTTTTATAATTTTTATGTTTGGTTAGAAAATCAAACTCGAAATTTATGTAAGCAGGGCTGAATCTTTACCCGATTTACAGATATTGATTAAATTGTGTTTCTTTTGTGTCTCTTCGTGAATTATTAAATAATTTTATAAGAATGTTGAAGCTTAACTTTAAATATGAATTGAAACAATTTTAAAACATGTTTTCTTCGAACATTTCTTCATAAATTCTGTTAGTACATAGTACGCCTACTAAATCCAACGTACTTTAAAAATTTTGTGGAGTCAGGTACTGTCAACAAGTCGACAGGGTTTGATTCGAAGGCTGCAAAGCTGTATTGAGGGATTGCATTGCAGACCATTCAACTTATTTGTGGTAATTTTAAAACAAAAAAAACTTGCTAAAACAACTTGAAGTCTTAAAACAAAAATTATAATATGCTGTTTGTGGCACATGCATGAAGAGATGTTTGTAGATGGGACTGGATGTTTAATGCCTTGTTTCGTGTTTTTGTTTAAGAATGATATTGGAATACATAATTTGATAAGGAAAGATCGTCCAGCATTTTAATAAAAGCTAACGCGCATGCATGCTAGTGCTGTTTCAGTTATTATACATTGCAGTTGTTTTATGCGTTGTGATTGGTCAGTTGTATGCAGATAAATGCGACTATCACACAATCTGCAGATAACTGCCGGAGTTATCTACGTGCAGATTATTACAGTGCAGATTATTACAGTATGCGGTATTCGTTGGCATCAATGGTTGGCATGGCAACAACATTTTTTTCGATATTTTCTGTTTCATGTTATGGCATCTCGCTTTTAAGCTCTTCCGAAGACGAAATAACTCTTACCTCGACATTGATAATTCCGCATATCACAAAAACCTCATCCAATAATTGTTTAATATACTGGAAATCAAGCAATCTTTCAGACAGTTATTTTGCAGTGTATTATATGTGCATCGAATAATTAAGAATGAGACAACGAGATCGAGTTGTCTATGAGCGAATAATCAACGAAGGCGAAACCTGAATTGACTATTCGCTCATAGACAACGATGCTGAGTTTTCTAATTGTTTTAGTATACACTCTGAACTGTATCTAACTATCTTTGCATTAATTTGGAGAAAAAAGCCACAGATAAATTGAATTTAACTAAATTATTTACACACGCGCGAGATCTTTGTTTTCTTTGTTTTGTTGTTTTTCTCAACCATGGACTATTACGAATAGTCCATGGTTGAGAAGCCAATCAAAACTCTGGATTTGTAATAGTCCATGGTCGAGTGTATACTAATAGAGGATCAATCTCAACAACGAACGAGTTAGACAGTTTTCTTGTGAATTTTAGGGATCTTTGCAAAGTAATCCAAAAGTACTAGAGAAAGTTCCTTCATAGCAACTCTAATATCATATATGCATGTTTTGTCAGATATCACTTCCTCGTATTCGATATTTTTATTTAACTATTTTGTATTACAATTTTTGTATGTTGCTTATTTAGATTTTCGAACTGGTCGTTTTTAAGAAATCACAGAATTGCATTTCTTGGAAGGAAATGTTGTTATGAATTGCCAGAGGATATTATCACACCTATTATCAGAGATAAATTCAGGTGGAGAAACAGATTTTTGTTTGATTGTTTAAGTATCACACCAGTTGATTCGAAACCACTCTTTGAATTTTTCCTTTTTTGTAAACATTCAATAAAGCTTATTTTTAATAATAGCACTATACAAGGCACTTATAGCTACCACACGATGGAAAAATCGTTGCTCAACAAAGAAGGTAACACTGTCACCTCGTTTGTTTGGAAGGGAGGTGCTACAAATGAAAGTGTTAAATGCCTAAGTAATGCTTTGAAAGGTCAACATAACCAGCTTACAGAATTGGTTCTCCAAGATATGACTGATATAACAGATGAAAGTGTTCAATGTCTAAGCGATGCGTTAAAAAGTGAAAACTGTAAACTTACAAAATTAATTTTCATCCCGGATATGAACGTTTTCGGCAGAGTAGAAATTCAAACGGAATTCGGTTCAGATCATTCAGAAGTCAAAGGTTTTGTATCTGGGTGTAGAATTGGGGATAAAGGAATCAAATGTCTGTGTGACGCCTTAAAAGATGTGCAATGCAAACTGAAAGAATTGTACCTCAATCGGTATGATATAACAGAAAACGGTTTTCAATGTTTAACTGACGCTATAAGAAATGTAAACTGTAAACTTGAGCTATTAGTTATTTGTAATAGCATAGAATATAACTGCGGGACTGTAAACAGTCCTGCCTGTAATGAATTATATACAATAGCAGAGGAAAAGAATATTGTCATCAGTCATTTATATGACTATGAAAATGAATATTATAAGGGTTGTAGACATAAATATTTTGTCCGTCCTTCAACTTTCGTGACCCCTCTCCCATCTGATCAACGTGTCTAAGCCATCATGCTCATTAACCCCCAATAGGCTTTTGCCATTGACCGATACCGGTGATGCTCAAGGCAGTATAACTATTTTTCGAAGTGTATGTATTTTCGAAGTGTACTATAACTATATTTCCAAGTGTATGTAATTTTATTTTATATTTATACAATTAAGAATTGGAACCTCTTAAGTAAAATCGTTTTTAACATAGTTCGTGTTTCCTTCTGTTGATGATGGTGTTCGATTTTTTTTTCAACTTTTGCCCTTCGCAGAGTTTAAAAACCTGATTCCGTGTTGTACTTCATTTCACATTGATCACGGTTAGCTGTGCTTTCGTCAGTTTTGTTTCTCTTTCGGCCAGTATTCATTTATATCTCGCTAAATCTCAATGTTGAATCCTTGACAATAGCATAAAATTTAGTAAACCGCTGACCAAAAGTCAAGAAGAATAAGACATGAATCCAGCCGATCCTCATGTTGTAAGCCATTAAAATTATTGGCTCAGAATAAAGTTTAAAAATTCTAATAACTTACTAGGATTGTAATTTCACGTATATAAAATAAAGCCGACACGAATCACAAGCCGAACTCTAACCGTAAGTCAAGATACCGCTTTTCATAATATTGCTCATTGCAGGCTGAACGTACACATAATTCAGTTGCCGTATACCAGGGGTCGGTTGTACGAAAGGTTAATAGCGCTATCCACCGTATAGTGATTTTTTTGCAACTTTCTGAACGTTTTCAGTAACTGGTAAAAGTTATATTAAAGTTCATCATTTTCAAGTTAAAGTCACCTTATATCTCTTGCGAGGTCAATATTCTTAGTGTCACTGCTTTTTATGGCCTTCTGCGGCAGTTGAAAAAATTCACTATCCGGTGGATAGCACTATCCAGCTTTCGTACAACCTACCCCTGGTGTGTAACTTGTTCAAACACAAATTACGTTTTTGTAATATCTACAGCGAAGCAATATAGCCGAATAAGGGTTGTTTTTTGCTAGCTAGCTCCAATTCCCTTCCATGACCCATTAGTGTATCATAGTTGAGCCACTAAAGATTTTGTTGTGTCTATTAAGTTTTGTTCAGTTGCTGCAGGAAGATATCCCAACCTTTTCAAAACTTCGTAACACTGGTTCTGTATCTCTGTCACCAACGTATAGGGAAGCTTGTTCCTCCAGCCATGAACTGCAGCAGTTGAATTCCTCGACGTGGAATAATCATCTTCGCCACCTTTCCCTACTTTCGTATTTCTGTTCAACCAGTCTATAACCTCCGTAGACTCGTTGATTCCTGTGAATTTCGAGATCTTTTCATAAATTCTTAACGGTCGCATGGCAGCATCCTCGTACCGAAGCAACATGTAACGATCAGATCTCGCCCGTTGTCCGTATTTAAGATCGCTCTGAATGCGACTGCATAAATTGGCGGACGCAACGCGTACCGATCTTCGCAAAGCATTCGTAAAATTTCTGTCCTCTTTAAGTTCTGCGCTGTAGTTTGTACTACGGATGTACAAATAAAGCCTGGAACTTATGATCGCCCGCGGATCGCGTACAAGGTGGATCAAACTCAACGTATAAGGGTTTGGATCCGTATGAGAGCCTAAAAAATGTTCCACCGTTTGTTTGCTGCTAGTTCTAATCGTTTTTACAGCTATGTGATCTTTAGCATTGCATAAATGTTCCAAAACCGTCGTATCCAACGGTCTGCATTGACGGGACATATTTTTCGGCGTTGCGTTGAGTTCGCATGTGGAATTTTTGACGGCCATACTTTTTAGCCTGAACGCCGATTTCGAGAAGAAATCAACCAAAAATGGATGTTTGTTGAAAGAACACGTGTAGATTATATCTAATATGCTGCCCACCAACATGTCATACAGTAGGGGATATTTACCCCTACCGGCGATTTTCTCCACCGGAAAAATCGGCTCGAAGAGGTAAAATACTTGAGGGTTTCTGTTGAACATTTCGCCGATGAAGGAAGATCCAGAACGATGGTATGCTATGAGCAGAACTTTCGAGCCTGAAGAAATTTGTGTTCGCTTGCCTTTCTTTTGGTCGTTTGGATTGTTGCTGTTGTTGCTGTTGTTGGTGGTATTGTTGTCCGTTTTATTGTTGCTATTGTTTTTGTTGTTGTTTTTGCTGTTATTGTTGTTCTTGTTGTAATTGTTGTTGTTGTTGCTGTAGTTATTGTTGTTGTTGCTATTGTTGATATTATTGTGTTTGTTGTTCTTGTTATTGTTGCCTTTGCCATTGTTATCCTTATGGTCGCTGTTGTTTTTGTTGTTGTTATTGTTATGCTTGTTATTGTTGTTCTCGTTATTGTCGCAGTTGTTATTATTATTATTGTTCTTGTTGCTGTTGTTGTTGCTATCGGCATTATTATTGTCCTTTGTTTCATTGCCGACACTTTCTCTGCTATTTGTGATTCTATGTTTGCTTTCATGTCCGCCATTCCTTTGCATACTCCTCACTTTGTTGGCCTGTGCAATATTGTTACTGTTCTGACGTCTTCCCTCGCGAAGCGGTCGATTCATTTCCACGATATAGGTCGGTCTGGAGGTTTGATCAGCTTCATAGAATCGTCTTTCATAAGAGAAAACGCTTTCTTGAAACCCAGCTTTGAAATCATCTGCACTTTCTTTTCTCGCCTTTGAATTCAAACGCAAAACCCGTTCTGTTTTCTTAACCGGTCTTTCTGTGAGGTACGTTTGTTCACCATATTCAGGCAACGAAACATATGACGTTTCTTTATCTGCGGGATGACCTTTGTAGCTTGACTGGATCATTGCAGATCCGGCCAGCTCATTTAATATCTCGCTCGCTTGGATGGCTTGTTTATAAATTGTTACTAGGACATGCAGCGCCAGTAGAGCGAGGAATGCTAGTCCTAATCTAAAGAAAAATAAATGTTTTGATGTTTTAACTCTTTCTTTCATTGCCTTTCTTATTTGAAACCCTTCGCAGTTTCTACCACACAGTTCTATTTTCGCCAATTTCAAACTAGTTCCTTGGTAACGCCATGTCCATTATGTGTGTTGGGTTTTTTTCATCTAGCTGGAGTATTTTTAGCGCAGCATTTTTACCTTTGCCTTTAAGAAATGTAATATGAAACTCTGTAAGACGAGTTATCTTTTGCCAACTAAAATTAGTGTCACCTGTTCCCTGCAATTAATTGCGAATAGACTTCGGATCTTGATAATCCAGCACAAAACGTCTTCTTTCATAAAAAGATGTCTTCTTCCTTAAAATGTGCGTTTCAATCCAACATCTGTGTTCCTGCAATCGTTTCCCTCTTAAAGGCCAGTTATTTTAAACTTCTCTAGTTATCTTCGGTATCTTTCTAAAAACAAATTAAAACTTTACCGAAGTCTTTTTGACCACAAAATTTCGTGCAGAACTAGAGAATCTGAGCTTGACGTTTCTCGATATTTTAATGTTTCAAGTTATTGTCACAAAGTTCTGTCGTCCAATCCAAGTCGAACAACTTTTCTGAAGACCAATGCCAAAGAATGCCGACTTCGTTAAGTTTCCGTAAATTCTTCAATTTTCAAAACGTTTTAATCTTCAATAAGACTTAATTTTCAATGCTATGAATTTGAATGTTAACTTGAGGTTAGATGAATTTCAGATGTAGCTGTTAATTAAGTTGCAATAAAATGTACATACAATTGAGTCAACACACCTCGGCTCAAAATTGTCTTCTAAGTCTGTCCGTCCTATCGCTTGACGGAGTGTTGTCTACTTCTGTGACATTGCCAGCAGGTGATGCTTTACAGCAGCTTTCAAAATTTTTACCTTTGGAATTTGACTTCTTCCGAAGAAGCTAAAATCTGAAGAATGACATTGGAGTCAAATGCCCACAGAGGCAAAACATCTTACTAAATGTAGATTAAATTTCAGAGCTGTACACTTGAACTCCCATCGATTTTGTCGCTTCCAATTATATTTATGGTTCTTGCATGTTTAGTCAAAACCTGTCGTGAATGGCATTATGAACATTGTTAAACCTTGCCTGACAAGCGACCTGTCGCGAAATCATCGGTGTTCATAAATATGACAAATAAAGCTCCTTCAACTATGTCATCAATCAGCCTTTTGAAAGTTGATTCTCGGGCAGAAAAAAGATAAATTATCTCTTTCTGTCGAGAAGTTCGATTTCTGTCACCAGCTAAATTAACAGGTCGATATATTGTGCTTCTGACATGGAGTATACGATAAGACCAGAGTTATTGTAGATCAGTAGATGAATTTTCGAGAGCGACAAACGAAAAATTTGTTTGCAAATGACGACTGAAATAAGCCTGATTTTTAACAGACTTGTTGCAGATTGATGAAATTGATCATAGGTGGCCCAGAAATCAGGGGTTTTACCTTAAATAAATCAGTCCTGCACATAATATTCCTTTTACAGCTGCCAGAAACTTGCCATGTTGTTATTTTCAACGCTGTAGTCGGAAATTCTCGAGCAAAGCTCAAGTTTCAGGCGGCTGTAAAAGAAATATTATGTCACAAGATTGATTTATTCAAGGTAAAAACCCCTGATTTCTGGGCTACCTATGAAAGGACCTTTAACCTTTTGGACGGAATTTTCAAAAAATTCGAAACAGGCAAAAATAGTACCGTATCTTGGAAGAGCATCCAAAAGCATCCTAAACACTTAGTAGAATTGCAAAGTTTGGCTGTATAATGTTGTATACTATAGAAAATATAGCCTTGCGAATTTGGCAAATTTTGTATGCATTTGTATTACGGGTGGAAAAAAATTTCTCACGGATAATACAAAACTACAGAAAATTTCCTAACTTTGCAAGGCTATATTTTCTATAGTTTACAACATTTCACAACCAAACGTTGCAATTTTACTAAGTTTAGGATGCTCTTTCAAGCTGTGGTAATATTTTTTCCTGTTTTGATTTTTTTCAAAATTTCATCTGAAAGGTTAAAGGTCCAACTTGCTAGCCTGCCACCAAAGCCGATAAATTCACAACTTGCAACAAGTCTGTTGTGTTTTTTGTCTGTGTTTGCGGTCTTTTAAGAAGGAGTTATGTGCATACTTATGTGGATAGCTTTGGAATTTACGAAAACTCGAAAATGAAACAATCAAAACGTTAACAGCCGCGTCAAACTGCTGTCACCACTGAAACGACCAATAAAAATAGTGAAACGGTTGGAATAAAACGAAAACACAAGAAAGAATAAAGAAACCACGGAAAACGAAAAGTGTCAAAGATGCGTGACATGAATTAGTGCTTAATTAATTGAAGTGGTTCACACCTTCACACTTGTCGTAAAAATTGAGATTTTTTCTCCTCACGCATTGAGTGAATATTTGACAAACTGAAGTATGGAACAATAGATGGCTTTTGCAATGGTACAGAATTCACTCAATCACATCGGCCAGAAGTCTACCCCGATTCTTACGAGAGCGTGAACCAGGCCTGTGATATTTGTAAATTGTAATCCGTGAAATACAGCTAATTCAATTAAGGTTGACATCGACAATTGTCAAATGTGCAATACGAGCGACAAAAGAATGATGGAAATAATCACAGTTTTACATGCAAATGTAAAAGATATCACTCTAAATACTATAGTTGTAATCTCGCAAAGCCACTGATGTGTTAATCTTATTTAAAACTATATTTTACTCATCATTCGTTGGTCGCTCATATTGCACAGTTGACTATTGTCGATGTCAACCTTAATTGAATTAGCTGTATCCTCGAGGACATTCGTTAAAGCTGGTATTGAACCCTTCCCCCCCCCACCCCGCTCTCCCCTAGTGGAGAAGTCCGGAAAGTTTGAAAAACCAGTACCCCTGACTGAATTGAAAGGCCGTTTCCAGCGAATGGCCACTTAATTTTGAGTCTATTTGGATCACAAGCATTAATACGAGTTAAGTTTTTGTACAATTTTACATAAACTGTGAATAATTTAGGGCTTTATAAGAAAAAACATCATTTGAAGTTATATTGAATGGATATTGTTCCCCCCCCCCCTCCTCCCGCTTGTTGGTTCGTCCGTTCCGTTTCAGTAGCTGCTTTCGCTCGCTCCGGTGTTTTATTATTATGGTGGTTTCAGGTTTTACTACAAGCCTTGAGCCCGGTGAGCGATTGATCTTAATTCTTTGTAAACACCCAGCAATATCTGGGCATGGATATTGTGCTCCGTAAAGTGTATTAATTCCACAGGCGCGATTATCTAGCGCTATGATATATGACTGCTGGCAATATTGAGTGTCTCCTGTCGCTATCAGATTCGTAAAAGACATTAAAACTTGTGCGAGCTGCAGATATCAATTTCAAATTCTCAGACAATTGAATGCATTTCGTAGAAAAACTTGTACATTATCGTCTTCCGGTTTTGCGACTCAAATTGTTGCAATTACTGTTCGAAATGTGAGTTTATCTCCCACAGGATGCAAACTGTGTGTTGTAGTTTCGCTTTGTTGTAAATTCAGCTATGCAGGGCTTGGCAATACGTAGGAGCTGGTTCGAAATCGTTCTGTCCAGTGCCGCTTTATTTCTCGCAATATGGCCGTCAATGGAAAGTCAAGGTATGTATGACCAGTTTGTTTGTTTTTAAGTTTTGTGTTTTAATTCTCGGGTTTCTCTAGCTACGCTATTTATCCACTGGTTCGGATTGGGGGTCAGCTTCAACTGTATTGATGCTAATGCTGTGGAATGAGCAAGTGATATAAATGTTGGGCAAATCTATTAATGCAGATGAATTCATTGCTCGTGGTGTGTGTTCGCATTTTGTTTGGTGTCAAAAACATCCAATATGCATGTTTTCCAGCACTGTCTAGCACATACCATGAACACTGAATTCACTGTGATGATTGTGTTAATTTCGATGTAGAATAACTGCCCAGACTGGAACTTGTGTATGTTCCCCTATGAAATCCAAGAATTGTTGGATATTGTAGAAGACGATTCACTGATTTTAGTGTGCTAAAATGATACCAGTTAACATGCAAGAATTTGAGAACAGTTGTAGCAATTTTAGCATGTTACAGCAAATGAGTATGGCTTGCCTCAATTTGCAGCATGCCATACCCCAAGATTTGGTCACATTTTGTTACAAGGTTGTTGAACTTGACAAACGTGTTCATTGTTATTGTTTTGCAATAGCAAGTTACAGAAGTAACAACCTTGTACATAGCAAAGTTGCCATTATTAGTTAGCTTTCTGGTGGCTACGAACCCATGAGCAAGCACCAACGTTATTCAAAGTCCGTATTATAAAATGATTATGTTTTCACTTTTGTTTTCACAATAATTATGTTTTTATGTTTGGCAAAGTACAATAAATAGAACTGTACGTATTTTGGAGGTTCTCTTACAAAACAATAGACTTTGTTATCTATGTTGTTATCCTGGTTTGTGCAAAAATCAGCACATATCTCATTGCATTCCGATTAGTATCATCATCATATGTTGAACTTGAATATTTAATTATGCTTAAAACAAACAATTGGCCAAGCTGTGTATTGGATTGATATGAAGAATTAGTACAATACACATATGTAACAAGGTGGGTCCCATACATTTTCATGAACCACATTCCCTGACTTGGGTAATGAGCAGTATTTTCTTTTTGCCATGTCCTATAAGCCATAAATTTTATTCACTTTGGTTGATGCAGTCTTTGCAAAAACAGCATTATAATAACAGTCTATACAGTTACGTTAATGTAGGTCATTCAGGTAACATGCCTTTTTTCAAACCTTGTGGGAAAGTAGATATCAATACAAGCAGGGCTGAGACACATTCAGGTCATGTAAGACTGCTGGGGAATGATTTTGAAATCTGAAGTTTCAGGAATGGCAAAATCCTGCATTCTATGAGGGGCTTTAATTCATAAATTATGCTTAGTTTACTAAAATACTTTCAATGTGGGCGGGCCCCATCCTTTAGCTATAGGATCAGGGGGGAGTTGCCTCAGTCTTCAACCTCTGGTGACCCCTAGCTGCAAAGTAAAATCAAAGCTATGTTAATTAATGTTGACTGTGTCAAATTTGATCTGTTATTCTGTCTAGTATGCACCTCTCAGCGCATTGCATCATTAATAGACTGTTAGCATAGTTTTTAGCAAATTGAGATTGTAAAAACTGGTATGCAAAAACTGGTATGTGCATTTACGCACACAAAGGCATTAATTATCTAGGAGCTTTTTTAGTAACACACAAGTTCATTATAGTACAGTAGTTTGAATACACATAGCAAAAACTTATCAATGAAACTAATGAGTGTTCCATACAATAAGCAGAGCTAAAAGCTATTTAATGTTAAACTATTGTTGCATCCATGTCGTTATGAAGAAAACTTTTTTGTAGAGTTCCATAAAGCTCCATATTCGATCTATATGTAGTTCGGTGATGTTACCTTTTGTATGGCCTGCAGCTATGTTCCTGTCGACAGCGGCCTGTGCTCTGGCAGCAAAGGAGTCTTTTGGAATATTCTTGTCATCCTACTTGTTAGATTGAGTACTGATGATACGAGATTTGTCTTCTTGAGATGTAGGATTTTTTTGTTCCTTCTCCAATTTTTGTTAAGAACTATAAAATTGGCTTGTTTTTCTGACTGGGTTAGTTTGAATTGCATTTAATTTTATACTTTGTAGTTTGTAGTTTGTATACTGGGTAGGGCTGTTTGTAGGCACAATACTGTACTGTTTTTTCCTAGAGGCCCAGTAAGGATCATCTCTCATTAATTTATTCTTACTGTGGCCTTCCTTCACTAAACTAACTTTATTTATACTGGATAGCTCTATCACTTCTAAACTGTTCTTCCTAGGGGTCCAGTGAAGATCATCTGTAATTGATCCAGTGTTACCACAGGAGGAAACCTAAACTAAACTAACTTTATTTATACTGGATAGCTGTTTCAGTTCTAAATTGTTCTTCCTAGAGGTCCAGTAAGGATGATCTCTTACTGGTCCAGTGTTACTAGAGGAGGAAACCTAAACTAAACTAAGTTATTTATACTGGAATAGCTGCATCACTCCTGAGCTGTTCTTCCTGATAGAGGTCCAGTATTATGGGATCATCTCTGAACTAACTTCATGTGTACTGGATAGCTCAATCAGTTCTAAACTGTTGTGACGAGTTAAGCATTGACCAACTAATAAAATTTTAATCGTGTACGCTTTCCAAATGTTTATATACCGATATTGTTCGCGTTTACTTGGAATACCTGATGTTTCTTACCTGAATTTAAAGTTGCAACAACTGATTCAGATAATTTCAAGTTAAGTGTAAGGCCTTTCGTTAATAACTTACAATAAATGTCAAGCTGTGCGTAATGAATAGACAATTGTGCTCAATTGTGCTGAGAATGGCGAAAATAAATTTTGAATACCTGTTTCAGATAGTTGGGAAATTCCCCTGCTACACTTATTAATATTTGACAAGCATTTAATTGTTCAATTTGTTTTAATATTTTCATCGAAGTTTGAAAATGTCTTTTACAACAGTGTTTGTCAGAAATGGAGAATGTTTACGTTTGTGGAGCTTCGCAGACTGTATTTAGATAAAGTCTGGCTGTTATGTTAGCATTCTCACATGCAACTACACACCTCATTATAAGGATATGTGATATGTTTCTATAGAATTCTCTTATGCAAACGATGACTATTTGTCTTAAATTTCTGCGAGAAATGTTGACAATCTGGAATTTGTCGAAGCTTCAAGGGTTCGTGACTATGCAAATCGAAAATAACATGGCAAAGTTGCTGACTTTTCAGCTTTAAAAATTAATCGTTTCGTTTGGGAAATTCCCGTTGGAATTGTTTTGCCTACTTAGCTAATTTTGATTTTCATTTTCGATGTCGTCGCTCATTTCCTCTTCATCAAATCAAAATTTCAATGCTTGAAAATTTCAATTTTATCAACATATCATCGTTTCAAAATTTCAGTTTCATTAATTGTGTTTTTTGGGGTTCCTGAAGGATGTAGGGAGGAGATATTCCCATATCCCATCCCACATTTTGACTGAACCTCATTGTTTCAGACTTCGAGTGCAGATATCTTGTCGTCCCAATGGGTGTATTGTTCAAATCTTAATCCTAATTCTTAATTCCAAACTCCTATCATATTTTTACCAAATTCTCCTCATGAGTCCAAGTCTCAATGCATGGAATCCCATTTGCTAGTCAAAGAATAGATAACTCCCAGTTCCATTTTGTCCCTTCAGGAGTTTAAACTCGAGTCATAATTGCAACTCAACTAATACTGGAACTCTCAGGTTTCATTTTATCCCTACAGGATCCTGTTAATTACCTAATGTTTCGCTTCAACTCAACTGACAATCCTTAAGTATTTCCAACAGTTCCATCTTTTTTATCGAATTCGCTTGTATGAGCAAATCAATGTACAATGTGTCCAAAAAAAGGCTACCCATTCAAGCTTTAACGCCGCTCGTTCGATTTGAATGCTTTAATTCCCTCGTGAGCCGATTCTGTGTTATTTTGGCAAAAGAAATTCAATTAATTTGCAACGTAAGCATACAATATCAGACTACAATATCTCTGTTTTGCAGAGAATTACGCATTCTTGGGCTTATTAGGGAGTTAAAACATTCAAATTCGAATGTTCGGTACTGGTGCTTGACTTCAAGGCGTAGATTTTTTTTGGACACACCGTATATAATACTGCCAGAAATCGTGCGATGTAATGCTGTCATCACGTGCTATATTGGGTAGAGCTTTATTGGGTAGAAAGTTCAACATGGTGATCACATTTCGTTGCTTCTTGGCTCTAGCTCACTCTGTCTCCTGATGAAAGGTGTCACCCATGCCACTTTAGTAGACAGAGTGTTTTGAATTTCAAATTATCCTAACATCATAAAAAGAAAAATGCTTGGGCACGTTGAATAAAATGAAATACAATGAAACACCATGAACTGATTGGATGGTTTAAATAAAAAACATTTTCCAGCGACTTTAACAATGTGCGTGATCACAACGTGGACGTTCATGCATATTATATTTCAAGGGATTTACCCATGGGATTTTCCCGCTGTAACAGGTGCTTCTTGGAATTACGAATTAGGGAATATCCCAAGGGAGTTTCCCCGCAAACAGGGGCATATAAATACGATCTCCACACTAAAAGATTCACTTTGTGAAAAATTGTTGGGAAGGCAACGTGTAACTGCTCATCACGTAGACACATTTGTCAAAGAAACATTTCGTTTGTAAGAATAATTTGAATTCAGGTAAGAAAGGCAAGAAGTATGGGGTAAGAAGTATTCATTGATAACGACCCAATTAATGCTTGTCTTTGATAACGCGCAGTTGTTAAGGATAGTGCAGCCTGGCGTTAGGATTCATCTTCTTTTTAAGTGGAGGTTTGTCCTGGTGCTCCGGTTTTCATCTCACTCGAAAAATTAATAGATGTGTGCAAGAAAGAATTTAATATATATGAATTAGGCAGGGAGAATAGTATATAATTATATAATATGAGATTATTTCCTACTGCTTATAACACAAGATCGATAATAACTTGATTCACTGACGGAGGAAATGTGATTCCTAGGAATTATAAGGAATCGAAAGAGAAAGGATCTAATGTCGGCGTACAAAACACCGAAATGTGTGTTGAAAAACAAGGCGCTAGCCGAGCTGTATTATATTGCTTCGAGTATATTATATTGCTTCTCAATCGCACTTGAAATTAGCGAGAAATTTGACCAGAAAGTTGAGTTAATTTATAGGAGTTTACCGTGGTATCAAGACAGCAATATGATGTTGATTTGCTTTGTGTTTGGATCATGAATAATATTATGATGTTTAAGAAATTACATTAACATTTAGCTAATAAAGCATGACTTTGATATCGACTATGCTTGTCTATATATATGCAATCAACTAGAATACAAGCATCAAAGTCTGGATCTAGGCAGTTTGTCGTGCAGCAAAATATATACGTGTAGATATCTAAACGACATTTAATTGAGTATAATCAGTTTACAAATGACCATATACCCACATGCACAACTTGCAGATTTTAACTACAAAATGGACAGACAACCCAAAAATCCTGTCACTCAAGCAGACAAATCTCGTATCATGTCAAGCCAATCGAAGAATTACGGAGATGGGAATATTCCCAGTGGTTCGTTTGGTTCCAGAGCTCAAGGGGCTGCAGATAAACATACTGCATCGGGTCGAACAAACAAATGATGAAACGTGATGGAATTCAGCACACAAAATGGAGCTATGTTGGACTTTAAACATTAACTTTCGTTCTGACTTTGTACACGTGTCGTAGCGTACGTAAATAAATATAGGTATATTGTTCGTTTACACTTGTCTCGGAACATAATTTTGACTTTCATTTTTACTGCAAATATCAATGCAATATTTACAGCTTAATCAATCGATGCCTTAGCGTAAAGCACTTAGCTTTTACCTCGACAAATAGATTTTTTTTTGAAGATTTCAGTTTAAGAATGAGTGTTTCGTCTTACTTCAGACATGTCTTGAGTTAAGAGGTGCCGTTTATTTTACAGATCGTAAACTTGTTGAAATGCCAATGAAATTTTACATGAACTCATGTGATCACATGTGAGATATGAATCATGGTCACATGTGAGTTTCATGTGATCACGTGTGAAATTCATGTGGTAACCTGTGACATTCGTGTGATGTGGAAAAATTATGAAGATATCTTTCCTATTGTTTTTTGTTATTTTTAAGTGTTTCTTTGAAATAGCGTGCCTCTGGTTATCAGCGAAAAGGTGATAACAACTTTGTTTATGCTTCGAAATTTTCGGGTACCATTTTGATTTTTTTGATTTTTCTCAAAGCCCTTACAAAAATTCTTCATTAAAATGTTCTAAAATTACATGTGAACATGGGTTTCACATGTGATATGGAACATGTCATGTGTAGATCTTGTAAGGAAATTATTAATGGACTTATATTAACGATGTTGGTCACAGCGGTTCTTGTGAATTCAAAATTCTTAGATGTGTACTGGCCTTGCCCTGATCATAGTTAGTAGAAGAGATGGTTTGGAAACTCGTTAGAAAAGCAATATATCTCATGGTCTGTTTTGGTCAAGGTTTATGAAAAGGAATGGTTCTTTGTGGTGAAGTGAAGGACATTGTTTTGAAATAAGCCTAAAAAGCAACATAGATGACTTGTATTGTAATTTTAACGAGTTTCTGAACAATCTTTTCTGTTAACTATGCTCTGACGAATGAAACTCTCAAACAAGGCAATTTTATGATCGTCTATCTCCCACTCAACCCTGTTTATCTCAATTTGTCCTACCATGTACCGTACCTACACCTAAATACCTTGACTAGTGTGCCATATTTGAAGAAAATATTGTTCAACAGAAGTTGACTTTAAAAAAGCTTTTATGTTTTCGCTATTTAGCTTGGTAGAACGCTTTTTGAAGCCAGGCAAGAAGTCCAGTTGTCTGTACATGTCAATAGTTGTAAATTTACACTGATCTCCAAAAACGACTGGGAAACTCGATAGTTACCCAACCTGGATTCATTTTCTACCCAAAAGGTACTCGACTCATATCCAGGTCGCAGCACTGGGTTGGGCTAACCCGAGTTAAAGCTTAACCCATTGTCTTAGGTTCTGTATTACTACACAACCGGACGTTTCTTTCAAAACTTCAGAAAACGAGAATATACTATTGATTTAGACAAGATTTCCGAAGAAATATTTCCAAGCTACGAAACAAGCTGCTGGGAAATTTCTTTAGAATCTTACGTTAACCCAGGGTCTATCTATCCCAGCTTTGAACAACTGGGGCCAGTTGTTCAAAAGCCGGTTAGCTTAACCCTGGGTTAACGTACAATTTCTGTCGAAACTTTCCGAGAGCTTGTTCCTAAGCTTGAAAATATTTCTTAAGAAATTATGTCTGGATCAATGGTACTTTTGCTTCCTGAAAGTTTGGAAAAGATTGGAGTTGTAGAAATAAAGAAACTAAAAAAGTGGTTTAAACTTTAACCCATGATTAGGCCTAACCCAGTTTTGAACAACTGGCTCCTGCTAACATATTGATTTAACTGCTATTTTATGCATTCATTACCTCGAAAGCGGCCTTGAGTAAAAGACGAAACACGCTCATTCTGTGACAAATCTTTCAAAAGAAACTTAATTTTGTCTGCTTGCCATTTTTTATTAGAGTTTCTTGTCGAGGAAGGAAACAGCTTTTTTGCTATCCAATATAGTTTAATTTTTATGTTAACGAATGCTGACAATTTTCAGCACGTTTATGACAGTATTAATAACTTGTATTAACAACCTCGTTGACATTATTAGACTGGCGTACTGGGTTTTTTTCATGTTATATATTCCATTGTGATAATTGTATCACTGCTTCTATGTTATAATTGATTATACTCACCAATTTCTTGTATGTTATATAAACTCAAGTTCAGTTAAAATAGCTCCAAACTAATGAACCGTCTTTGTGTGATTATTTTTTGGTGGGAGTACTCAGATAATTCTTTTTCATTAGAATGCTTAATACGAGTTCTTTAATTTCAGGATGGTAGGATTCTATGTGCGGTGGTTATTCTAGTGTAATTTTTTTAAAGAAAAAAGTTATGTTTTTTATGAAATAATCACACTGCGATAATCTCTGAGTAAAGAACTCATTACACGATTTAAAAAAAAAATTCGCGTCCTATATGCATGCATTTTAACGTTCAAGTTTCCCCCCATGTCCTTGTATATCCCTGGGTGGACAGCAAATAAATTCTGAATGCTGCGATTACAAATCGATGTTGGGTGAATAATGTAAAACCAAATCTTTTAAGATTTTAAAAGATTGGATGATTAAATTCTGAGCTCAAATAATTATATCCTTCGGTTTGAATTAAGTACTATTATTGAGCCATTGGATTTTAAAATTGATAATCCATTCGGCCTATGACTAGATTGTTGAATAATTTAATCTAAATGTTGAATACAGTCGAGTCCTATACACAGCTGGAAACGCCATGACTTGATACAAGTTTGTTATCAAATAGCATGAAGCTTGATAGTCTCATCAAGTTGCATAAATCTGCGAAAATGAGACTTTGCAATTTGATGTTTGGAGACTTGCCGCAAGTTTTTAGAACAACTTGCATAAAGCTTGTGAATAAAAAAAGTCTTGAGAACCAACTTTTGCATCTAGTCGATTGACGAATTGCGGACTTGTTACCGTCAAGCTGCATAATTAAGGTAGTGAATTCTTTGTAAGGGTGGATCATTGAATGCTAAAACTAGCCCTCGCAATTTGGATAAATTCACTGAGCCTAATTTCAAGTTCGGGGGCAATTTTTCTTGTTGCTAATTAGGAAGAATAATAAGGAAAAACCCCTCAAAATGTTGATGAATTTTCTCATTTTTTAATGTAAACACACGTACATTGCTTTTTGAGCACAAAAATGACCACAAAAAATAATCGGAGGCAAATTGCCTTTGCTGGCGATAATAGCACTTATGCGAGTTTCCCTCTAAAGCTATTGTCCTCACCACCAAGTCTCACTTTCATGTAAAGAGAACGTATGCGTCAAGACGAGGCTTGGTGGTGAGGACAATAATCTCAGGGAAAACCCGCATAAGTGCTATTGTGAGAGCTGTAAAACTCAATTTGAATCTTTGGCGAGATTTGTTTGAGAGAACTTTGTGATTGAATTGAATCTTGAGATTCACGATTAAGATTGAGATCCACTGAATCCTAAACCAATTGAATACCAAATTAATTTGCATTATGTCAATTGCCAGGAGTTAATGGGTTAAAGATCGAAAACATCACCATAGATAAACCTTCCTGGGATTGGTGTGATTTTTATAGCATTACGTTGAAATGGTACGTCGACTTCAATAGGACTGATGCTCCCACCTTCAAACTATGGTTAACAAGTCGTGGTAATGAAGAAGTCAGAAATATAGTAAGTTTTACTGCTTTTATAATTTACAGGGGGGGGGGGTGCAAACATTTTCCCGAGAAAATGGCGTGCTTAGCGCGCGTAGTCGAAGCAAAATGGACCAAAAGAACTTTCCTTTTTTTTTGACGATTTTTTACCAAAAAACTTCAGACGTTTAGCCTTCTAGTCGAGAGTCCTAAAATATACTGTTTCTTTGCGTATCAAAATGAATTTTATTATTTACTAAGTTTCAAAGGAGAAAGAAAGCACGTTCTGCTCATCCAGGATAAGAAAACCACTGTTTAAAAGTCGCTGTCGTTAATTGGAAGAATACACCATGAGGAAAAATATTGCGATGAAGCTTTTTTTTAAAATATAATTTTGTGGAAACACCACGTAAGTTTATTATCGCAGAGCTTTCGATCCGTAAGCTCGGATCTTCATTTGTGGTCAATAGTAAAGATCCGATGAAGATCCGAGCTTACGGATCGAAAGCCCTGCGATAATAAACTTACGTGGTGTTTCCACAAAATTATATTTTAATTTTAAATTCACCACGCAAACATGCAAGGAACTTAACCTTTTCTTTATTACAATGGGGATATGCCATGCGCACGTATGGCATACTGAATTTTTAAATGGCGAATTTCATTCGGATTTATTTATTTTCCTATGTTTTACAGTCCATTTCAGCTCACTTTTCAAAGCGCTGGTCCCAAGTTTGTTTTGATTCTTTCAGATTACATAAAAAATTTAGAATATTGCGTGGGAACTTACAAAGCCAACTTCACAATTTGGTGAGTCAAGTACAGAAGTACCGAACTGAAATACTGAATCATAAATACCGAAATATGCCTGAGTTAGGCCTGATTTATAGACGTCGCGTTTCCGTGGAATTTTCCGTTAAGTTTGTCAATTCAGTACTTTAATTCGGTACTTTAGTTTGGAACTTCAGTGCTTTAGTTTGGTATTTCTGCTAACAGCTTTGAATAGCGAGCTGAAATGGAATGTATTTTCGCCAGCATTTGTTATTACAATAATCAAATTTACGGTTCTCTGTTACATAACTTATTTATAACGGTTCAAAACAGTTGAATTATCTTGGATAGACCACAATACAAAATTGTGATATGCTCAAAATTCAAGATGGCGTCGCTATGGACTATTTCCCTTTAGACAAACTTTAATGTGTTAATGCATGAACATCGTTAATTTAAGAAAATTGTAAAGTTTGGTTGCGAAATATTGTAAAATATGGAATATGTAGTCCCGTGAATTTTGTATACTTTTGTATTACGCACGGAAAAGGCTTTGTAACTATTTTGCTATGAGTAGGCCTTTTTCGGGCGTAATACAAAAAGTATACAAAATTTGAAATTTCTAATGCACTATATTTTCCATATATATAGTTTACAATATTTCGCAACCAAACTTGCGGAGTCGTAGTAATTTTACTGAGTTTACGATGCTCTTTTTAGCTGTCCTATTAAGTTATCCCAGTTCAAAAGTTTCTCATAGGAGAATGGTTCATTGTTGAAGAAATCAATTACATTCAAGCTATTTCTCTTTATTCTAGACCATATCCAAGCCTCAAAGATCGGCCACAAACTCATTCCAAAGTACATTTAAGCGCATTTTCGCTGCGCTCCGCTACACAGCTCATGTAGAAGCGACTTCAACAAAAAATGAAAATCTGACCTCTTACGCAAATGCAAGTGTTAAAGTTAATCCACACAAACCAGGTTGGTTTATGTTTATGAAAATTATAAAATCATTCTCCATAACGATTTTTCAAAATGAAATATTATGGTATTTTGTTATGTTGTTATGTATGTCGTTATGTGGATGTTAATTTGAGGAACATTCATCAACGCATCACAGAAATATTGCCTTTTGATTTGAATCATGATTTTTCTCAATTTCCCAACTTTATTAAAATGCAGCAGCCAATATGCAAGAGCAGAAAGATATAAAAGGTCGTTTGTAAATCGTTGTTTGTTCAACTTAGTTTAGATTCTAATGTATCTCAACAGTTTACTGTGTTTTAACAATCGCAATACAGTGAGAGTCTTTTCTTTTGAGATTCTTTTTAAATATAATAGTAATTCGTTTTAACAATATATACTGTAGACTGTAACTATTTTATCATTGTAAACTCAGTATTGTAATAAAGACTGTTATTAATATGTGATTGGGACATAATGAAAATCAATGTTTAAATTATCATTCGACACGCGCATCATTCTCGGCAGCGAACTGTACACAAACCATGTTGGTAATAAAAAATAGCTGCATTTGAACTGTAACTTTCCCCAAAATTGAGTTTAAATTGACATGCAGGGTTTATGCAAATGCTTTTCATTCTGCTCGTTTTGGGATTCAAACATTTTTGGAGCATAAAAAAACCTTTATTTCTGTATCGTATCGAAACGAAAGCAGCCGTTATTTACAGGGATCAGGCTAAGTGACGTTGTCAACAATTATTTTAACTGTATTTCAAACAAAGTAATTTAATTTGATTGCTTATTTTGTCAGTGACATTTTTTCTGAGAGATGTTGTATAAGCGCGCGCTTCAAGTTGCTACAAGTCTAGCTTGTTGCAACCTGGCATTTATTTGTGAACTTTTTGCAACTTGTTGAAACAACTTGGCCTGGGATATTACCTCTCCACCATGAAATGTTCTATCGTGAGAGTTTGAGTTTCTCTATAGGTCATTGCAGAGCTCTACTGTATAGCCATTGAACTATATGTAAACTGGAACGATAAGTCAGGGGGGGGGAAATTGAAGCCAATTTGATTCAGTTTTTCTGAGTTTTGAGTTGAAATACTAAACGTCACAAAATGGGTCGTATATCAAATGAATGCTATTAGAAAGTTGTATTTGGTGTAAAAATTTTGAGGCTTTAGGTGAAAAACAAACACCTTAAACTTTGAAGGGAAATTTGTCGTATTTTTCAAAATTGCGGTTGTTTTAGTATTTTTTTAGGCATTTCTTTTTTGTCTCAAGTCTTGAATTTTTTATATGAATTGTAACTTTTTAATAGCTTCAATTTGATATACGGTCCGATCTTTGGCGTTAAGTATTTTGTCTCAAAACTCAGAAAAACTAACTTGGCTTCAGCTATTTACTGAATTTTTGTATTGAGTTAGCGTTCCAGTTGTATCACAGTTCACTGTGTATAGCACTGCTCTCTGTATTCCAAAGTTTGTCTGGACATACGAATCACATTTCTCGTTTGAACACAATTCCAATTATAAGTTTATTTGCATCCACTCCACACCTTAACCATGACAACAATGTCTCTAGACAAGCGAGCAGTAGGAAAATAAAACTTTTCCAGTTAAGAAGACAACCAGTAGAGCTATGCAATGACCTTAACTAAGCTTTACACGTGTACTGTAAAGTTTTGTGGCGAAAGAAGTGCTATGATTTAGAGTATCGAGTCGCCTTAAATATAGCAAGCCTGTAGATAACAAGTTTTGTTAACAAAGTCTTGCAGCAGATTTGCTGTGAACAAACTAATCGTTCTGTTCTTCTTTTTCATTGATTTATAAGTACTATTTACAACATGAGCGGCCGTGTTGTATCAGCATATACAAACTCGAGCCGAAGGCGAGAGTTGTACATCTGATATGACACGGACGCGAATTTTGTAAATAGCTTGTGAAACTCTTCAATTTTATGGATCACTTTGCGAAGTAATTTTGAAAATACATCTTACATAAAACGAAAAAATCAAAGTTAAAAGTTATGAAAATCAACAGAATTCTGTATCAGAGTATTCAGACTCCTTCACGCTCATGATTTCTTTTGTGTTTTCTTTATGAGTTATTAATGAGTTTCACAAATATATATATAGGTCCGCTAGACAACGTCACTGTAGATGGAAGGTATATAATGGTCACTTGGAAAGTGCTTGAGAAATATCAGCGTTCCTTGACGCCTGTAACATACAACATTGGTTTATGTGGAGAGGAGTCACCCTTTGCTTGTAACAGTACACTGACAATGTGCAGAGGAACGTACCAGTACAATGCATCCACATCAAGCGGTGAGCTAGGACGGTCATGAAACTGCTTTGTATATAACTATATATATAGTTTTGGTTTAGGAAGATCCTCCTGTGGGTCCATAAGAGATATGATCCTTACTGGACCTCCAGGAAGAACAGTTTAGAACTGGTAGAGCTATCCAGTATAAATAAAGCTAGTTAAGTTTAGGTTTCCTCCTGTAGTAATAGTGGGTCAATGGGAAAGAGCGTTTACTCTAAACTTAGTTTGTGTTTAGTCAAGTGTTTGTGCTTCATGCAACCTCTTCTCGAATATCGAGAATGTCTGGTGAGCGACAAAACGCCTGAGGCATAAAACGCATGCACGATTAGCTTTTGCTCAGCCGGTAATTCTCGTGTGCGTGAGGCTTTACCAGATTGCCAAACGTAGAATGAGTTTTTGCTCTTTTCTTCAAGGCCAAGGTCTTGTTCAGTTGTACGAACAAAATTGGAAACAACATTGGCCAACATATTACGGTGAACGACCGAACCTTTTGGGGTCTTGGAATAGTACCAGCCACCGTTTCACGTGCAGTATAAATGTCAATGCTTGTACCACATTCACAACTCGGCAAATACTGCAATACAGTGTTCATAATGGAAATGATAACTGCTTTCCGCAGTCGCGTGAAGTGATACTGCAAAAAGGTTCGTGAAGATACATGGAGCATAATTCGTCGACAACGATGCTATACATACCAAAACTTAATATACCATACCACGCCATGCCATACCACACCACACCACACCACACCACACCACACCACACCATACCATACCATATCATACCATACCATACCATACCATACCATACCATACCATACCGTACCGTACCGTACCGTACCGTACCATACCATACCATACCATACCATATACTACACCATATATCATACCATACCATATTCCACACCATATGCCATGCCATACCATATACCTCACCATATACCATAGCATATACCATACAATATACCACACCATATACCATACCATACCGTATACCACACCATATGCCATACCATATACCATACCATATACCATACCCTAACCTACCATAGGTCCTCAGGGGCACTGCTAAAGCAATAATTGCGGGGGGGGGGAGTGGGCATATTCATATATTTGTGCTCTGCACGACCAATTTCTTTTGAAATCAACCTTGTGTCCAAAGTAGTCGGACAGAACCTGATTATATGAACATGAATATACACACCCGCCCCGCCTTGAATTTACTTCTAAAGGTCCTATAAAAGTGACAACAGTGTAATACACGGCCAGAAACCTACAGACTTGATGCAAGTTTGCCATCAAGTTCATCAACCCCGTTAGCTTCTTCAAGTTACATAAAGTCTGTGAAAATCAGATTTGATGAAACGTGATATATGATTAGTTGCCAGTTGTTGGAGCGACTTTCAAGCTCGGTAATAAAAAGGATTGATAATTAACTTGCATCAAGTCTGTTGACAACTTGCAGCAGACTTGTTATCATCAAGCCAGAGCAAGCGATGTGAACGCATCCTGATATCGGCTTGATGACTACAAGGTAACAAGCCTGCAGCAGACGCTCTAGAACTCGCGCGTTTATTGCTGTGTGTGCATTTTAACGTTCGTAATAGTTCTTTTTCATTTGCGTTTTTTTTAGGTAGCGCATTCAGACCTGAGTTCATTAAAATCAATATGTCTACAAACAAGAACCATATCGTAGCGGAAGTTCATTGGCGTTTTCGTGTCGTTTGTGAAGAAGATCCCGCGACCAACCTTGAAATCGTCATTGAAGGTCCAACATCGTCACAGGTACACAACAAAAAACTCACAAGTTGCAGCAAGTCTGGTGACATCTTGAACAACTTGTTATCGACAAGTCGGTATCAGGATGTATTCGCTTGTCATAGCCTGTTGACGACCAGTCTGTTGCAAGGTGTCAACAAACCTGTTGCGAGTTGATTGTCAAAATTTGATATCCACAGGCTTGTTGCAAGTTGTTTCAACAAGTTTTAACAAGTCTGCAAATGACAAGTTGCAGCAAGCCTGATTTTAACAAAGTGGCGTAAAAACGCAAAAGTCGTTGCAAGTCTGAAAAAAAGTTGTAACAAGTCGTTCACAAGTTGTCAACAGATTGTGTTCCCACTGCTTGTTCCGAGTTCCCCATACACTTGTAACAACCTTATGGTATTATTATCAGTTTGCTCTAGCAAGTCTGACAGTCATGATATAGCAAGAATGTTACAAGGTTGACGAAACAAGGTTGTAACAATATTGTTATATTGTTATGGAACAGCCTTGTGACAAGGCTGATAAGATGAATCAGATCGTTACATGTAGCTCGCAACTTGTTGCAAACTTGTTGACAACTTTTAACAAGCAGTGCGAACACAAATTGTTGACGGCTTGTTCGTGACATGCTGCAAGTTGTGAGATTTTTACGTGAGTATGTGGAAGTATGGTTCGCCTGTAGGAACAGCCGCTGTGATAGGGGGTAAATACCAACCTAAGATGACCAGGTTTTGTGACTGGAAACAAAAGTCATCATTGTTTATGATTCGTTTTTTATAAAACCATTTTCTATAGTTTACTGTCTTTCATTGTTAGAACTAACCACTCATAATTAACAGTTATTCTACGAACTCGAGTCGTATATAAGCTGATAGCCGACGAGGTGCGTAGCACCAAGGAGAGTTAGTAGAATACGATAGATGCGACGAGAGTGAGTAGAATATAACAATAGAGTTGACGTTCGCGGGCATAAATATGTTTTTGGCCCAACTCAGAATCCTTTTAGCCCGAGCGTAGCGAGGTTTAAGATGAGCTCTGAGGAGGGCCAAAAACATATTTATGCCCAAGAACATCAACTCTATTACTATTATAATAACTTTTAAGCCCTTTTAACGTTTAACTTTAACTTTGTTTTTCAAAAAAACGTATTTTAGCCCGCTGATTTGTTTATTTTAGCCCGCAAAATACGTCACAATGCTCGCTAAAGCTATTATAATAACTGTTTTATTATATAGACAACAACTGCTACTAAAAAACGTCCCAGTGCAGTTATATTTTAATAAAATATACTTATTAGTCAGTTTAGCAATGTAAACAACTTCAGCTAATACCGCATAAAACACTACTTATCGTTATTTCAAATTATGTTTCAAACGAGTTTTGCCAAAAGTTTCAAATTCTTAAAAAATATAAATGTTTTGAGCGAAACAACCGCTTGTTGACCTCAAAATTGAGCACAATTTTTGTTATTACAGCAATTCAAAACAATTATAATCTTTTTCAGCTTTCGGGAGACTTATTCAGTATTTATTCATAAAAAACCTGTATTTTATACTTGTTATATTTAAATCAAGTACTAACTTTCAAAAACTTTATCTAAGTTTATGTGTTGTACGTATGGCCAAGAAAGGCTGCCAAAATGCTCAAAACAAGATTTTTTGTGATCGAAAAACTTTCGGCCGCCATCTGGTTTTCTCTACTAGTAGGATGTGAGCTAATATCCTATTAGTAGCGAGCCAATCAGATTACAGGATACCTAATATTCGATGGCAGTCTATATAATAAAGCCAGTTAGTATAGGTTGGTGGCGACCCGTGATTGTTGAACAAGATAATAAAGGACAGTAAAACTATGGAAACTGAAATTCTAAAGAACGAACCATAAACACTAATCACTATATTGTCTCAGAAAGCCAATCACAAAACCCGTTCATATACATGGATCGTGAATCTCAAAGTCTGGGGAAAGGGTTATCAGATAAACTCCAAAAGCTCCAAAATAGAGCGTTTCGCATAATAACACGTGAAAATTACGATATACGTTCCGAGGACATTTTAAACCGTGTAGGCTTTTCAAACTTACAAACTAGACGAGAGCACCAATTAGCCATTTTAATGTACAAAATCAAACATAAAGTGTTACCGAATTATTTAATAGACATTTTCACCAATGCAAATGAAATACATGACTACAATACACGAGAAAGCGAATTCAATTTTGCACTACCTAAGCCTAATACTAATTTCAAAAAGAAATCTTTTGCCTATAGAGGTGCTGAAGCCTGGAATGGTCTTTCTAGTGATTTAAAGTCGGCTGAAAGTATTTTTAACTTCAAAACTAAAATTAATTGTTTGTAAGTTGATATGTTTATATATGTATTTATATTTATATTAGTTGTAGTATACGGCCTATTGGAAGATCACCTATCCATCTCTTTTGTAAATATTTTGGTGAAATAGCTCCGTTTACTCACTTTCGCGTGTACTTGCTTAACTGAAACTGTTTAACTGAAACCATAGGTCGCCCAACTAAGCTCGCACGCAGTGGCATGCACGCTCGCACCCGACTGCGCGTCAGTCGCGTGCGCGCGTGCGTGCCACTGCGTGCGAGCTTAGTTGGGCGACCTATGCTGAAACTGACCAACCAGAATTAAGATTTCGAAAAGTACACGCGGGAATTACCATAAATCTTGCACCGAGTGAGTAAACTCTTATGTTTATTTTGAGATTCGCGTTCCGTGTATTGGATAGCTCTTTACTCGGAAGCACAGCCTTCTGTTGGAGCAGAAGGATGTCTGATATTTATAGTTCGGTGTCGCGTCCGTGTTACAACAACTGGGACCAAACAACGCGACTGGGTGACGTTTACACGTAAAATACAAAACTTGTAGCAAATCTGTTTCGTGTCTGTTTATTTATCATTTCTTCTTTTTCCTAGAAAAGTGAAAAGCTCATAACTTGGATTATCAGAAATTCTAAGAAACATTACATAGACGATCGAACTAAGTTTTTGAATCTTCGGCCATATTCAAAGTATACTGTAAAATTGGCCACATCAGGATTGGGTAGCAAAAAGATCATTACAACGAAAACCTTCTGGACGAACGAGGGGGGTGAGTAATTAATTCGTCAAAATAAACCAGATGGCCGCATCGCTGATTTGGAATTCACACCAGTTGATCGGAAAACACGGAAAAGCACTTGCTGTAGTTTTCAAATAGAAATCCATTTTCCGATCCAAATTATCAAATTTCTCATGAAATATAATTTACTTTGTTTGTAAATTTCTGGTAGACTTATAATTTTCTTTATTAAAGACAGTTGCTAAGTTTCAACAAGTTTCATAAAGGAAAATAAAAGATATAAGTGATTAAAAACAGCAAAATGGATTTCTATTTGGCAGCTAGTTCCAGGCCTTTTACTCACAGTCAGATCAGTTAGCAGACAGTCGATAGCATCGTTTGTTGCTCGGTACCGTCATTGATCTCGATCGCAAGGGTCTGATAAAAATGCGTTTTAAAGGACATTGGCAATAAAAATTTTTATTGTTTCATGTGAAAGAGCATGAAAAAGTAAGCTGATTGACCGTTTACTGTAATAGACTATCTCTTTTAGTTCCGAAGTCATTTGCAAAAATGTGCAAAATATAAACTGCTGATTCAGCAAAAGTTGTGACGTCACTAGTTGGTTAAGTAGGTTTAATAAATACATAAACGAGCACAGCTCAGTTATCATTTACTCAAATTCAATAAACTTTTGTACACAGATACTACATAGCAAGATACATCCAAAAACATTCCTAACGTCGTTGCTATGGTGACACTCGTCCCCAGGCTCCACACAGAATTTTTATAAAATAGCTGTATACGGAAACTGGTTATAACAACATGATATCAAAAGTTTGTGTGCTATACATATGCTTGCTTAAAGTTCAATGCGAAGATCATTGTTCGAAAAAAATGTCCACGTGGATAAATACAACAAGTTATAGAAATTTCGTGTCAGGGGCCTGGGGACGGCAGTGTTACCTTGGCAACAAAATTAGAAATGTTTTTTGATGCGCCTTGTCATGTAGTATCCATGTGCAAAATTTTGTTGAGTTTGACTGAAAAATAACTGGGCTATGCTCGTTTCGTGTATTTATTAAACCTACTTACCCAACTGGTGACGTCACAACTTTTACTGAATCAGCAGTTTATATTTTGCACATTTTTGCGAATAACTTCGGAACTAAAAGAGATAGTCTATTATAATAAACGGCCAATTAGCTTATTTTTTCATGCTCCTTCGCATGAAGCAATAAAAATTTTTATTGCCAATGCCCTTTAATTTAAAATTGCGTTTAAAATTTTATATAATCGAATCATAGACCACTATCCAACCTCGTATCCAGGGCATTTTACCGCCGCGAAATGGCCCTGGCCTCGGCCGGTCACGTGACACCCTGAATTTTGGGGTGTTTAGTGTGATAATTTATTTTGGGAAAATTAATTACGTAAAGTTATGCAATTTCAAGATTTGCAGCTTATCTTTATCGTCAAGTATATAATTAGATATAAAAACATTAGTACATACAAATATGTTTAAATTGCTGCTTACCTTCAATAAAAGCCATATCTAAACCAAAAATATGCAACTTCAAAGTTTTAGGTTTTTATTATAGAATTACAGCTCATTGTTGAATTGAAATTACATGGCATAAATTATTGACACGCGAATTAATTTGGCTTGACGATTAACCAATCACGTTGCAGAACTGACCGGCCGAGGCCAGGGCTATTTTCGCCGTGGTAAAATGCCCTAAGTACGAGGTTGAACACTATCGTAAACTAAACCCTAACCCAAAGCGTAAAAATTTAAAGTAATTTTAGAAAAAAAGTTTGACGAACTTTAAAAATAAACGAACTGTACTCGAGATTCGGCCTGTTGTGCTAGAAATCGAACGCTACCGACCGTCTGCCGTCAATAAACGGCGCCATCTGGATTCTAGAAAAAGCTATCTGCGAATTTGAGTCATTGATGTGTATTAAAGTCGATTTGAACAAGGGTTGGTAGAATATCTTAATACATAAGACAAACCGTCGTTAGTACCTTCGCGAAAACAAATTAGAAAAGAAAACGCAAATTGACAAAGAAAAACAAAGTACATTGTTAAAACTTTGGCCTTCTTATTCAGGCAATCGACCCAGCTGATCTGACCGTGAGTAAAAGGCCTGGAACTAGCTACCAAATAGAAATCCATTTTGTTGTTGTTAATCACTTATATCTTTTGTTTTCCTTTGTGAAACTTAGTAACTATCTTTAATAAAGAAAATTATGAGTCTATAATTAAAGTAAATTATATTTCATAAGAAATTTGATAACGTGGATCGAAAAATGGATTTCTATTTGACAACTAGTGCCAATACATTAACGTGTTTTCAGATCACCTAGTGTCATTGATTATCCTAGCCAGTCAATTGCATTTTCTGGGCAATAAGAACCATGAACGGGCTGCATGTCGCAGCCTGTAAGCGGCATAAGTGACCCTAAAAGCAGTTAAAATGTTGTATACTTTGCTATTTTTAGTGCCTGAATCTCCGCCTAGAATTGACCCGATAATTGACGGAGTTAACGATTGCATTGAAAACCAGAGGAATGTCACCGTGAATTGGAAGGTAATTTTTATGTGAAGCGTCGAACCCGTTCGTCCAAGTTTATTATCGGCTTTGTTCTCGTTCGTCGACACTTGTATAAAGCTCATTGACTAATTAACAAGTATTCGCCGAAGGCGAAGTGATTGCTGGTGAATATTTACCATAATCACTGAGCCTGAGGCGAATAATTGTTTTAGTAAAATTGATATAATTTCTTAGTAAAATTTACGTGTATAAAATGCACTTTAGTAAAATTTACGTGTACAAAATTCACTGTCGTCTTTTATGAATACAGTTTACTTCTAAAAATTCCTAAGTAAAGACTAAAGTTTACTTGTAATTTTTAAATAGTGAAAAAAATGTTTAATAAGGTATTTGCAGACGATCTATTACCATAAGATAGTTTAACATCAAAGTTTGTTTCTATTCTTTGAGTTTATATTAATGCAATTTTCTCCATTTGCTAATTTTGGCAAAAGTATAATACATCAAAACGACTCTCATTGGCGGCCATTTTGAAAAAATGCCAACTAGTAAATAATGCCTCATATTTACTGGGTAGGCAAACAGTCAAAATGCTTGAAAACCATTATTTATTAAAGAAATTACACTAAATCTTGTTATTTATTGAAAATAATTTAAACGTTTTCATTGGTTAAGAGCGGTGGATGCAATCGTTATAACCCTTCGGTAGTTTCCCAAATTTGGAGTTATGAAATCACCGTAGAATTCTGGCGTAATTTGTTCGAATTCCGAAAACTCTTGTTCGACATTAAGACGTCACACTAATTTATACTGCTTATGCCAAATTCTGGAAAATACAAATGACATCTTCAGTAGCTTGAGTCTTCTTTACAAGGCAAGCATTTATTCTGAGTCCGATATAAATCCAAATGAATAGTAAAACAATTGCTGCATTCGGTTCTCGTAGAATATTCGATTTTCCTCAGCCTTCGGCTTCGACAGCTAACAACAACATCTGCATTAATAATTTCTCATATCCTACCTCGATCTCATTCAATAATTGTTTAATTAACAGTTATTCTACGAGCTCGAGTCGTATATGCGTAGCACCGAGTCGGCTATCGCCCATATACGACGATCTTTTCCAGCTTTCGGTATTAATCCGTAAAAAACTGTATTTTATACTTGTTTAGGTGACATTTAAATCAAGTACTTTCAAAAACTTTACCTAAGTTTATGGCCAAGAAAGGCTGCCAAAATGCTCAAAACAAGATTTTTGTGATCGAAACACTTTCGGCCGCCATCTTGTTTTTTCTACTAGTAGGATATGAGCAAATATCCTACTACTAGGGAGCCAATCAGATTACAGAATACTTAATATTCGATGGTAGTCTATATAATGATATCTGATATTTTTAACTAGCTTCCAGCAAAAGAATATTTGAATGGTTATGTACGGAATATTTCTGTGAAATACTTCGAGGAAAATTCCAAACCCAAGGAAATTTTTCTGCCCAATGTCACAAGTACTGAACTTTCTGGCTTATATTGTGATGTCGAATATCAAGTGGAAGTACGAGCATGTCTCCATGGCAACGAGCGTTGTAGCCCGTACAGTAAAAGTGCTAGGATTATCAAAGCTGAAGGTAGGGTTAAAGGGATCTAGTAATGCATTTCCTTTTTGGCTTATCGATTAAAACCTTTGAAGTAATTGCAATATCCTTTGTTAATATATGATGTTCGTTCACTGTACAAAATCCAAGCACGCAATTGGTCAAAATCAATCACGTGCGTTTTGGTTACCTGGCAACGAGTCTTTTGAGTGCAGTATTGACAGTAACGCACGGAGAACGTGCACTTTTCGTTTAAAATGGCCGCAAATTTTGCACAAAGCAATGAAATGAAGACGAAATTAATCAAATTATTCATGAAGCTAGTCCTAAAGGTACGAAAAGACAAACAAAGCGTTGCAATATTTACAAGTAAAGTGATAAATTAAGCAAAGACGTAGGCGTACTGTATTTAAAATTAATGCAAGCAGTGAACTCAGATCATATATTAAAAGTGTTAGAGATTGTCAAGTTCTCTAACCCTGAATTAAATTTTTATGGTAACATGCTTTCGTTCTGAAATATTGAAGGATCAGTGTTCATCAAATTACTCAATTTTTTTACTGAAGTAAAAGTAAAAATTAACACCTCAATTTTTACTTAAAGGGGAAAAGCAACAAGAATTTTTATTGTCTCATTTGAAAGAGACTCTAAAACAATAAATAGAAGTCTATTACAAAATTTTTATATTTGTTTTACTTCGGGAGATATTGTCACCTAAATCATCGAACTGTCCGCCATCTTGGATTAATTTTTAACCTTATTGACAATGTTATGGTGACGTCACAACAGGGATAAGCCATTCAAAGCTTCTCCTAAATACCTACCGCCAATAAAATATTTGTGAAACCTTTTCAGTCCGTGCTGAAATCCGAAACACTTACCATGTGTGTGGTTATTTGTGATAATTAATCATTGTGTTGTAAGAAAATTGCGTGACCTCAGTTGTAACGTATCATGCATATCTACAAATATCCAAGATGGCGGACAACTAAAGAGTTCAAGTCAAAATATCTCACCAAATAAGGCAGATATAAAAATTCTGTAATAGACTTTTATATATTGTTTTGGAGTCTCTTTCAAATAAGACGATAAAATAGTAGCAGTCAAAGTACTCACTCAAAATTTTACTTAGTAAACGTAAAAAGAATTGCTCGAAATTTTTACTTGAGTAAAAAGAAAAGTATTGGGAAAATATAAGTGAAAATACTACTAAAAAATAGAATTTGATAGGACATTTATCTCTCTCTCTATATATATATATTGTCGATTAGTCGACCCTGAGATAATCTAGCTAATTTTCGGGAACAGAACATTTCATATAGTTTTGCCTTGCGTGCCAGGTCATGATGTTCGTACTGATATTTTTACATTTAGTGATACCGGATGGCTAATGTCATTTCCGCTACTTTGTCGTTCAATATTCTCAGAAACTAAGCATGCTATCAATAATGTAGCATCGCATATAAAACAGTTATTTCAAATATTCTTATGGATTGGCGAAGGTTTTTATATGTTATTGCCATAAGCATCAAAGAGTTGCCGTTTTAAAAGCTGTTATCAGATTGTTCCAAACTTTGAATGGCCGTGGTTTGTTGTGCAAGACTTAAAGGAGCAGTGTCACATTTCACGTATATTTTATTTCTTTATTTTCTCGCTATTTTACGAATTTTTTTGTAGATTCAGTTTGATTAAAGCACATAAATTGCATTATTTTTACCTTCTTCTGTATTCAAGAGACAACAGATGTGCGGCGAAATCACTGCAATTCCAACGTTTACATCCCGCCTCGATTTTTGCATTCTCCATGCTTTAAATACATTGTATACCAAATAAATTCTTTTGCGTTGATTGTCGCATAATTTCCTTCGACCTTTGTCGTTATGTTGCTTTTTTATCATCCGGAAATATCGAATTTCAGATTATAGTCGCCCTTCTTTGAGGGCGCCATCTATGATTCCGAACTTGAAAACGTTGGCCCAACGCTTTGAAGTTTATTATACGCAGAAGCATGTGCGTGAAATATGACACTGCTCCTTTAAGACACTGTCACACGCTTTAATTTTTCTTGCAACTTGCAACGCAAGTTATGGATACTTACTACCGTGGTGTGGCCGTTTATTGCCGTGGTATATCAAGACAGCGGTGTTGATTTCCTTTGTGTTTTGATCATGAATTTCAGAACCATCCTCAGAGATATGAAAAACTAGGTTCATATTAATCTGATACTGCCGAGAACAACGAAAAATTCGGTTCAGAAACACGAAGATGCGAGTCCAAATCCCACTCCAGACAACGAATGTTTCGTTCTCTGCAGTGTCAGACTAATATGAATGTGGATCGTGAATTATTGCTGAGTTTGCGAAATACATTTTCTTCTCATTCTGTTTTAGGTCCAAAAATTACAACCAGATATAGCAATGAAAATGGAAATAATTTAGTACTCTGGCTCACCTTAGGTATAGGGCTGGTGTTGGTCTTCGTAGCTATGATAGTATTTGTGCGCGTCTATCGCAGGTAAGATCGACGTTAATAATTCACAATTAACATACCGGACGCGTCATCCAGTACAACTAAAGTTTACTTTGGGTTTCCTCCTGTAGTAACACTGGATCAATAAGAGATGATCCTTACTGGATCTCTAGGAAGAACAGTTTAAAACTGATAGAGCTATCCAGTTGAAATAAAGTTAGTTTAGTTTGGGTTTCCTCATGTAGTAACACTGGATCAATAGGAGTTGAGCCTTACTGGATCTTTAGGAAGAACAGTTTAGAACTGATAGAGCTATCCAGTATAAATAAAGTTAGTTTAGTTTAGGTTTCCTCCTGTAGTAACACTGAATCAATGAGAGATGATTCTTACTGGACCTTTAGGAAGAACAGTTTAGAACTGATAGATCTATATATCCAGTATAAATAAAGTTAGTGTAGTACAGTTTAGAACTGATAGAGCTATATACCTAGTATAAATAAAGTTAGTTTAGTTTAGGTTCCCTCCTGTGGTAACACTGGATCAATTGATGGAGCTATTAAGTTCCTTGTATGTTTCAATGGTGATTATTAAGCAAAGTATAATTTTGTGGAAACACCGAAGCTTGGATCTTTATCAGTGCTAATAATAATGCAAAAACGTATAAAAAATTTAGGTATTATTATTGGCACTGATGAAGATCCGAGCTTACGGATCGAAAGCTTTGCGATAATAAATTTACGTGGTGTTTCCACAAAATTATGCTTTGATAGATACGATTTCTACTTAATTTTTGGTTTTCCTGTTTTTATAGAAAAAGGAGAAGACCTCTTGAGGAGGTACTAAACTTTACAAACTCTGTTTTTGTGTTTCGGTCAAACCACTCACAAAATGTTCATGAGATGTTTTGGTTCTACTGAAATTCGGTGTCGACATAGCCAGGCGTGTTTGTTGATGAGTTTGTTGATGAATTTTGACACATTCTTTCGCCAAAAACAATAAAAAATTAATCACTGCATTTTTTTAGCTCACAGAGGCGAATGGTCATCCCTACGACGGTGTTAAGGAGGCTGAGATATCTGAACAACTGGGTAATTATGTGGCGATGGATGATGAAGTGGTATTTTAGGGACACGATGGGATATATGTAGGATATGAGACGACTATTTATTATCTGACGGAAAATTTAGAAGGGAACAGAAATTATTTGTGAAAATTTTTTATTCATACAGTGTTTGCCTATTCCCACCAATGAGCTAAAACTGTAAAAACCTGTTCTACTACGTCATTATAGTACGAATGTAGATTGATAGTTTAAATACTTTATTGGACGATGTCCAAGCGGTAGCTAGGAGTGTGAACGGGACTGCTACCAGCTCGAGAAATAGTTTGATTTGAAAATCTCGTGAAAATCAAATCGAGAATAAAGGTATGATATCTAATATAGCATGGATAGACCAATATGGCCGCCATTGGCTTCTATATGCACTATTAATTAACCCCACAAATATCATTTTCATGTACATACAACATCAAGATCAGGGCTGGAAAAAATAATGTTCTTTTTGCGGGCAAATACTCTTAAGCGGAAAAAGTTCCAGGTGAAAAACCGTCTGCACTGGCAACGTTAGTTCGAACTTTAAGTTAAGAACTCTAAGCCGGCGTGCATTAAGCGTTTTAAAATATGGTTATGGTATGTCTAAGTTTATGTAGGTATGTATGTGGCTCTTGAACTTACAACTTCTAAGGCAGCTCAAAATTATCCCGCGAGCGTCGCGTACTCGTCTATTGTTTTCAAGCTTTGACAAAGAACATCTGCAGTAAAAATTCGTTACTTAGTAAACTGCCTATCGGCTTGAAATCTTTAGTCGGAGGATCTGTAGGGTTAGATTACTATAGCGAATAGACAGTAGGGCGACGTGCTTATCTATGGATGCGTTGCTTTATTGTTTTATGCAGCTTACTGGCTGCGGTCAACCAGTTCAGCGTTCCTATTGGCCAGAAAATGCAATTAACCGGCTGTGATAACGGTATTGTTATTCGTTATGTAATATGCGCGGTCACAAACTTCGCGTGAGTGGCCCTACTGTCAATTTCCTGCATTGTGGTAGAGTTGGAGAAGTAGCTATTCCTAAATATGATTAGAGGATATTACAGAACGGTGCGATATGCCTGTTTCGACTTTTGAATATTTTCACTCAAAGCCCGTAATGCCCCGTATTAAAAAATACCAAAGAAATTTTAAATTTTATTGGCGAATGGTCGGATGATAGTAATGACGGCAATCAGGTATGTTTAATTCGACGTATATATATTATCAATCAACTCGCACGGATTACGGTTGATGGCAAATGATTTGGATATTATTTATACGCACGCGCACTAAAATATTGCATTTTTAGCTGAGGTTGGTTACTTGTATCGTTAGTTTCTTGCCAGGAAATATATTAATGTGCTGCGGGGCGTAATTTGAAGTGGGGCAGAGGCCATCTTGGGGGTTTCGGAGGGTGATATTTGAGAAACTTTGAAAACTGAATAACAGCAAATTTAAAAGGGACCAGAGTTAGGTTACTATAGCGACTGGTCAGTAGTGCACCTGCATATCTATGGATGTGTTGCGCTGTTGTTTTATGAGAGTTGTCTCAGCGTTCTTATTGGCCAAAAATGCAATTGACTGAGTTGGTATAACTGTTATGCGACATGCGCGGACACAAACTTCACTTAATTGAGTGGCCCTACTGTACATTTCCTACATTGTGGTAGAGTTGGAAAAGTAGCTATGCCTAAATATGCGTAGAGGCACAGATTACTATTACACCACATGTCTATCTTCGCCAAATATCTGTTACAAATTTTTGACATGCTTACACGAGCTGACGCATAGCTGACGAAAGATTTCCGCCACGTTGTTAGTAAGCGCAATCCACGCCATACAACGTCTAACACCGTACGCGCTATGTATGTCTGACACAGCCTGGCCTGGACGCGAGTCTGACGCAAGTGTCCGCCATGTTGTTAGTAAGCGCAACATACGTGTATTGCGCAAAATCACGAGTGCAATTCGTGATCAGAGTGAAAATCGCTAACACAAATTTACCTTGCGAAAACACGAAGACAGATATCTGGTACAATAGTAATCCGTGGTAGAGGATATCACTAACCGTGCACGATATCGTTGTTTCAACTTAATACTTTTACTCAGAATTCGGGCCTTCGGGCTAACTGAAGGCCTTAAAAAAATACCAACTTGTAACTAGCAAGTTGTTTAAAAGTAATAACACTGGATCAATAAGGATGAAAGAAAGAATTAATTCGGCGTATATATATCATCAATCAACTCGCACGGATTACGGTTGATTCCGGGTGGAATTTGCATATTATTTATACGCATGCGCGCTATCATATTGCATTTCTAGCTGAAGTTGGCTACTTGCATCGTTAGTTTCTTCCTAGAAATACATTGCATGTCCCGTTGAGCGTAATTTAAAGTGGGGGAGAGGCCATTTAGAGGATTTCAGAGAGGGTGGTCTCTGAGAAATTTTGAAAAATAAAAATTTGGATTTCGTGCAGTAGCTCGCCTTAGAAATCTTTATCTGCGGCGATATATATTTTAAAGGGAAATGGCAACAAAATTTTTTATCGTCTCATTTGAAAGAGACTCCAAATCAATATATAGATGTCTATTACAGAAATTTTATATCTGCCTTATTTAGTGAGATATTTTGGCTTGAAATCTTTAGTTGTCCTCCATCTTGGATATTTGTGGATATGCACGAAACGTCACAACTGGGACCAGGCGATTTTTTTTTCTTACGACACAATTGTTAATATGCTCTCATAACCGCATGTACGGCAAGTGTTTCGGATTTCAGCACGGACTGATAAGATTCCAACAATATTTGATTGTTGGTAAGCATTTAGGTGGATTTTCGACAGGCTCATCCCTGTTGTGACGTCACCAAAACATTGTTAATGAGTTGAAAAATTAATCCAAGATGGCGGACAGTTCGTTGATTTAGGTGAGAATATCTCTCAAAGTGAAACAGATGTAAAAATTTTGTAATAGACTTGTATATATTGTTTTAGAGTCTCTTTCAAATGAGACAATAAAATTTTTTGTTGCCATTTCCCTTTAATTAAATTACTTTTGGTGAATTACAGAATAGTCTGCCTGCCCCACTAAGAGTAGTTGAGAGAGGGGGCTATTCGGGGACGTAACTTTGGTATAAGCTTTAGGGGTGAAACTCATTTTTGCCCCATAATGGAAAGCCGTAAAAGTTTATGGTGTGCGATCAAGATTGCTACGAAACCAATAATTGACATCCTGAGCCAACTGAGAAAACTTTTGAAAATTTGGAGCCTCAGAACACTAGAAATGGCACTTTGAGAGTCCTCTTAACCCTTATATTTAGGTTTTCCTGCCCAACCAGTTAAAGTTGCCATTTGCAAACTTTCGGTGTGTCACACCCCTTACACCCACCGGGGGGGGGGGTATTATTTCAAATGAGAAGAGCGAATCCTGGTGATTGTATACGAATCACCTCAGAGGAATGAGGTGATTGTATACGAGTCCTCAGAGGAATGTAATGCGTAGTTTTTCTTCTGTTGTGAAATGACCTCCAGGGGGTCTTAATTTTGGCTTTCAGGTTCCAGTTTAAAACTAACTCTGTCCTTGACGAATTTAACTCAAGCAACTTTATGAACGTTATTTTACGTTTAAGTAAGGTTGAGTTGAGCTTTTGGGGCGTTTCACAGACCTGAATGGTATAATATACAAACTTGTTTCTCAGTGACAGGCGCCTCAAGGGAAAAAAAAGCACGACATGACAAACTCCAATAGAATATTAGAAATAAATCGACCAGATATGATAATTTTTTGCCAAATAAGCTTGCACCATCCCCCAATGCTTTATTTCGGTCTCATCATATTGCGTCAGTTTTTTATTTGCATGAGTTCCCACCCGTTTGCGGGCTAATTTCACGTGCATCGCAAATGCTGAATTAGCGAAAGGACTCTGATTCGACAACGTAGTTTCAAAACATCGATTGCACCACTTGGAAACAACTATTTAAATGGCTGATGTAACTGGGATTTTAAAGCTTTAAAAATGCCAAAATACCGCTCCGATTGTACTATTTTGGTTTGGTATGCCTTGGGGGTAGCTCTTGTATCTTTGTGGCGTGTTTGAGAGGAATTTTAAGGAGAATGACAGTGCGTTCTGTCGCCAAAGACTTCTACAAACTACAGAAGAACATCAATAGCTTCTCCAATGGCGAAGCCAGAGTCCTTTCGTTTGACGACGAGCTGACAAGATTCGAAGTCGAGCTGAACATAAAAGATGGCTTCTACAAGGACGGTATTTTTGTCTTCGACGTTATCCTTGATGGATATCCCGATGCAGCGCCTAACGTGTGGTTCAGCTCGCAAATTTTCCACCCTAATATCGGCGATGGCTTTGAAGACCGTGAGATATGCTTGAATTTACTGAGCGAGGATTGGAGCGAAAACGATTTGCAAGATGTCGTTCACGGAGTACTGTTTCTCGTTAAGAATCCTAACCCAGACGATGCCATGAACCCGTATACTGCTTCTGAGGACGAAAATTTTGAAGTGCTAGTTCGACAGTCTCTTGAAGGAGGCGAAGTTGTGGGGACAATTTTCGAAAGGAACCCAGGACTTGTCCAGCAAGACAAACAGGCTGAGCAGCTGGACATACTAAACCTAACGAACTCCTTGGAAATTGATCAAAAGTCAACCGAAGCAACAAATTCGACAACTGGCTGTTTGGCCAACCCTAACCTAACCGAGGATAACCTGCTTCCAATTTCCACCATAAAAATTTCTTCAAAAGATGAACTTTATCGCTCCGCTCTATACTGGGTATATAACAATTTCACCGACATTTCCACCAATGGAAAACTAGTTTGCTGGCAGAGTGGTTGCCCAAAGTGGCTTGCAAGTTTGGCAATTTTGATGTATGGTGGTACAAGGAACAAGAAAAAAAGTATCAACATGTTGTCGAGAAATTTGAGGAATTTTCAAAGATTTTCAATCTTGGTTAGAAAGTTAGTGTTTCAAAAGTAATGATTGTTTTGTGCACAGAAACAAATAGCAATATGCCTTAGGCAGTAGCGTAGCCAGCCCGGCGATTTGGGCCCACTATGGAAATTTGAAGTTTATTGATTGTGAAACTCAGGGGGGGGGGAGGGGGGGCTTTGGAAACCTGCCTAGTTTTAGATTGTACATTTATGATGCAATGTAAATATAACTAATCAACTGAAATATCCCTCGCTTGGAACAACTTGCACCTAAAGCCTACTTTCTATTTGGTTGTAACTGTCCCAGCAAAGTCATTCTCGAAGATGTGATATAGTCTACATCTACCTTTTTTGTGTGCTGTTTTCAAATTAGTTATATTAAAGGGAAATGTCAACAAAAATTTTTATCGGCTTATTTGAAAGAGACTCCAAAACAATATACAGAAGTCAATTACAGAATTTTTATACCTGCCTTATTTGGTGAGATATTTGGACTTGAAATCTTTAGTTGTCCGCCATCTTGGATATTTGTAGATATGCATGATACGTCACAACTGGGGTCCGGTCACGCAATTTTTTTCTTACGACACAATGATTAACCTTCTCCAATAACCACACACATGGTAAGTGTTTCGGATTTCAGCACGGACTGAAAAGATTTTAAACAATATTTGATTGTTGGTAGATATTTAGGAGAAGCTTTGAATGGCTTATCCCTGTTGTGACGTCACCAAAACATTGTTAATGAGGTTAATCCAAGATGGCGGACAGTTCAATTATTCAGGTGACAATATCTCCCAAATTAAAACAGATATAAAAATTTTGTAAAAGATGTTTATATATTACTTTTAGAGTCTCTTTCAAATGAGACAATAAAAATTTTTGTTGCCATTTCCCTTTAAATGCAAATTGGCATACATACCAGAATATACCTGTTGATCTGAAAACACAGAAAAGTACTGGCACTAGTTTTCAAATAGAAATCTCAAGCTTTTCCAATTCCATAAGTGTTGATATAACTGTATATCAATATGAGAAAAACCTTTTATATTCCTTTTATAATACAGCACAAAATATAACATTACTTCAATGGATGAGCAATGGGAAATTTTCCGTGTTTTCATTGAGTTATGTCAACATGGCTCCTAACCAGTCAGCGTTCAGTATTCGCAAATCCTAACTATATTGTAAACTTCAATGTAATTCAGATTCTTGAAAGATATTTAAATGTAATTAATTAATGAGCAGAAAAATTAGACATGTTAAATTTTTAATTTATGATATAATTTTTTATTTATGTTATGAAAAGTGTATGCTATTGATGGGGGAAGGTGGAGTTCAAATAGGGCCCTTCAAATTGTCCCTTCGTAATGGCATGGCGAAGCATGTTTCATGGGGTAAGGGGCAATTGCATATTTTCACCTTAAGAACAGACTTAAAATCGACCTAAGAGGTTAATCACTAGCCGTGTCCATCAAAAGATGTGAAGATGCAAATACTATCATAATTTACGGTTTGTCAAAGTCATTTCTAATATTTTGAAATATGTTGTAACAGTAATTGTTTTCTTATTTTACGATGGTTGCCTGGATATGAGTGAGCTTGCTACGTACTGGACCTGTATGAACAGAAAATGCCAACCAGATGAAACCACAAACAGCATGATAAAACCAGAAAAATCAAAGCCACGATGATCTAAAGATAGGGTGGAAGTAAGTTTGTTGATTTTAATTTGTCATTTCGATTTTGTTAATCAGTTCAGCTTCGTTTCAATGTCAGTAGTTGCAGTCAAAACATAGAAATAATAGATATAGAATGCGTACTCGGTGTATCTAAGAGTCGAGAGTAAAAAGTCGAGAGCCGAGAGTAAAAAGTCGAGAGTAATTGTCGAGAGTGAACAAATGTCTCAGGAACAACAAAGTAGATATATTTTTACAAAATATGCAGAAGAATCTGCTTTTTACTGGGCTCGTATATATAAACCCAGAATTGTATGGTTCGTTAGATTGTGCTCAACGTACAAAACTGCATGAACTGTCGCTTAAAATAGACGTACGTTAAATGAAAAAAGTGAGGTTTTTCAATGCTTCATGTTCTACGCATAATTATTCTTTTATTCGGAACAGCTATGGAATCTAAATTTGCGAAATAGATAAACTTGAAATTCAGGGGATCGCGGAGGCGTTTATATGTTAGTTTTGGGTTTATTTGGTAAATGTATAAAAAGGAAGTTTATATTTAGCTTATACCTGCGTTATTATTGTTGACTGCGTGATAACTATTTTCATGTGAAAGATTGTGTTTCAATTAAATTGTACTGTTTCAAATATTGTACGGATATTGTTTCCTTGATTGTTTACGCTTTATTTTCTCGTGCATGTATATCCAGGAAGTGAAATTATTTCCGTAGTCGTGCATATTTTGTTAAAAATATATCTACAGGTGTACGTACCACAGAATACCACATAATTTTCTATCATCAATATTTTATGTCACAAGTATATATCATGGACTATTATTGGTTTTTTGGAAAGGTTTTCCCTGTAGTTTTTCTTCCTGTGGGGTGTTGCGGTTAGATTTAGCATATTCTAGTATTTTTGAAGCCTGACATTATTTGGATAAAATCTTAATGTACCACAGAATACCAGTGTGGCAATAAATAAGTATTGGTTAAAGTATAAGTACAGGCTTTGATCTTTGATGCTGTGTGGTAATACTGTATAGATATTGCTATCTAATTTAGTGGAAGGTTAATACTAAAGTCACTACATAATACCCATGGTATACTACAATATATCAGGTTTATCAATAATGTTGAAAGATCGTGTTCTTTTATAGCAAATTTGATTGCTCCCTGGTATTCTTGAATGGCAGGAATGTTTTATCGCTTAGTACAAATGTCTATGAACATAATTCATGTTGGTTTGCAAACTTATTTTCAAACGTCCTGATTTTACGAGCATTTAGCAAAAAAAAGATCAAAAACAACGAATTATATTTAAACTTTATCCTCGTTACTTTTAAGAATTTTTATTAAAATATTCATTTTTCTTATTTATGTGTCAATTAATACCAAAATTAATATATATTTACAAGAATAAAGTATTTTGCACGTTTCTCCCAAATTTTATACTGAAAATAAATACGACTGATACTCTGTGGTACCGAGGTATTTTGTGGTACATATACCTGTACTTTGTTGTTCCTGAGACATTTGTCCACTTTCGACAGTTACTTTCGATTTTTTACTCTCGACTCTCGACTTTTTACGCTCGACTCTCGACGTTTACTCTCGACTCTCGACATTTACTCTCGACTTTTTATTCTCGACGTTTACTCTCGACTCTCGACATTTACTCTAGACTCTTGACCCTCGACTTTTAGATACACTCCTCCTATTAATGTTTTGGTGGGCAACAGGAAGACATTGATAAGAAACATAATGTTTCCGCGACAATGTTTCCCGACGAGGACAAGCAGGAAACATTGATAGCAGGAAACGATGTTTTTGCTAACTAGCTCATCTCTGTCACCAATACCTGTAGTATTAGTTAATGTATTACTTTATGTAATTATACATACGTCATATATACGTAGTAGAGCTAGACTTTGTAAATAGCATTTTGGGTATTGAATAAAGACTCAAACACTATGATACCATGGCTGACTTCGAAACATTTTAGCTTAGAGTAGAAAGGTCACGGGTTCTAATGTTACCGATGGAACCATGTAGTGCATTACTAAGTGTCAGAGAACTTTACACTCGGTTACGTACTGCAGAATTAAATTTTCATTAGCACAATTAAAGATTAACATTAGAACATTAATGGAGCTAATCAGATGTACAAGATAATTTACAATTAATGGTTTAATTAGAAGTTCACACACACTGCCGTGAGGGATGCTTCACCTGCAAACCCTGACCTTTATTACCAAAAAACAAAACACAACTAGCTATTTACAAAACACAGTCACACTGTAAGCTACAGCTGCTATCTCAAAACCTCTTCCCCACTACAGTATAACTTCCCAGGGTGGGTGGGTGGAATGTTTGGTCAGGCAAGCGTGGCAAAACAAAAAACTGACCTTCCCCCTGGCTACTCGGTCCAATCCCTTCGGCCGCGTGTGTGAAAAACATTTTCTGCCTCTTTCGTTCCCCAGCCGGCAGAAAATTCCACTTCACACACACTGCCGTGAGGGATGCTTCACCCGCAAAGCAAAAACACATAGAGAGAATAGCGATGACCCTATCTCTGCACAGCCTTAGTTACTAATAATAAAGAATCCAGTGTTTCTTTAAGATAACTGTTCTTGGCTGCTTCACTTCTCCAACCACCATGGCGTTGAAACAATCTGTCTGGCACACCTAGTGCGGCGGCGGCCGATGCTCCACCAGAGCGAAGGCTATGCACACTATACTGATTGCTATCCCGACCTTCCTTCTTCAACTCCTTCTTCAACAGCTCGTTGGCCCGACTGTATGGCATCCCTTGCTCTTTAAGCTTCCAACCATTCCTTGTGTGTTGGACTCGCCGAAACAACTTTGACCCTGCTTTGTGTTGTCCTTGCCCCACAAACCTCTTGACAACCGCCACCAGCCAAGGTTGAACCTCCGAACTTGAAATAAAGACCCACGAACCCTCTCTAAATTGGTCGTTCTTTCGTTTCTCAAGGAACAGGGCAACATAAGATCCCTCGAAATGGATCTTGTCAAATGTCAAATGGTTGAGATCATCCCAACGAAGAAAACCAAAAAACCCCAATGCAATCAGCGTGGCTAGCTGTAATTCTGCCAAGTTGCCATCCTGCAGCCTTATCACCAATTTCCGTACGACATCAATGCTCAGTGGCGTTTTCCTTTTTTCTGGTTTGGCTAGAATGCGCCTAGCTGCCTCCAACACCTGTTTCACCAATGGGCGCTCGGAAAGCTCTACAAATCCTCCTTTTCTGTGAACCCAACCAACACCATAAACAATTGAGTTAATTGCAGATACTGACCGTACCTGCTGGATTAGATACACCAGATACAAGGCAAACGACTCTGGATCTGCTGGCAAGACTGTCACACCATGTTGGATTGCCCACTTCTTCCATCTGCGGAAAGCGTTTATATGCGTATGCACATTTTTTTCTGCCCTGTCATTGACCAGGCAGCAAGTTAGCCAACTGGGCCAAATCAGGATCCTCGAAATGCATGGGTTGCAGACTTAGTGGTCGAACTACGCTTTCCCCTGCTACATTCACCACTGGAACTGAAATAAAAACATAAAAACGGCTAACACTTAATGCTTACACAGGCATTTACCCCTCACAGGCATAAAAACCTTTGACCCCTGATAGGTCTTTTTTTATCATATTTATTTCTTCCAGGTTTTTGCCCCTCCCAGGCCCTTTGCCCCTCACAGGCTCTTTGCCCCTCCCAGGCTTTTTGCCCCTCACAGGCTTTTTGCCCCTCACAGGCTTTTTGCCCCTCACAGGCTGTTTGCCCCTCACAGGCTTTTTGCCCCTCACAGGCTTTTTGCCTCTCACAGGCTTTTTGCCCCTCACGGGCTTTTTTGCCCCTCACAGGCTTTTTTGCCCTTCACAGGCTTTTTTCCCCTCTCAGGCTAATTCTCCATGCACAACAACTAAGCTAACCAACCTGTTAAACATCCGAGGAGAAACTGATCCTTACGGCCGTGATTGAGTATGCAGGAACACCTGATGCGAATTGAGTACTTGCTGCTGAACCAGGAATTAGAATACCGTCACAGGGTTCCAGTTTTTAGCTGTCTTTCACAAAATTTTGCCATGTTCCATTTTCAGTTGTTAAAAATTATGCTTCATATGAGGCATCTGTTTCTGCTTAACCAGTCGTTCTTCACGCGAACAACAAATACGTTCACAATCAATGTTTGGTTCAGCTACAGTAAGAGATTTCGAAAGTTCTTTACCAAAAACCATTTTGGCCTCCTCCGCTGCACACGATTTTGTCTCGTACAACTGTAAACGCCAGGTCCAGAAGCCCAGAAGATATACCTTTCGCTTGTTTCATAACAGGTCTTGTCAGTGCGACCTATCAATGAAACAAAATCTTATTGCTGCCAGGTACGAGGAATGGTTTATGGTACGAGTAATGGAGGAAAGAGTTTTCCAGAGTCTCCAGACATCAGTTTTCGAGAAAGCATACGTTATCATTCGCATTCTTTTAAAATAATCTTCGACAACTGTGAATGTTTAATTTCGACAGCATGTTCCAAAGACGTTTTCAAACTTTCTGGCGACATGTTTTCACCTGCGAGAAATTTTTCAACAAGCTGCACTTGTGCATTTCGGATATTCCTGTCTGGATCTCTTAGTAGCAATTTTTCCATGATAAATTAATGTAAAAATAACCATATTTAGAATTTCTTTTTGCTGTCCTGACTAACAATGTTACAGCATTGAAAAAAGGCAGCCACAGACCTTTAAACTTACTTAAATCTTTTCGATTTCAACTCTTTCACGGCAAGATTACTTAAATTTCTACATCCGCGACATGTAAGGGGTCCAATACTAAATGATTTCAAATTTATCAATTTTCAAACATTTTAAAAGATTTTTTTATTGCATTGTGTAAACATTTTCAGAATTTCAAACATAAAAATTAGTTATAAATGGGACCTGATTCAGCAAACCGAAGTCTTTGTTATAGATTAAAACCATGATTTTACTCTGAGCAAAAGGGGGCCTTTTGTTGGCGTTCTAAAAGTGCTTTATTGTTCTGTCGCATTATTTTGTTGGGTCATTAGTAATTTAGTATACCCTATGCAAAAGAAAATTAAGCTATTTTTCTCGGGTTGTTGAAAACGCCAATTTTAGACGTTTCGTTTTTATGATAAGAAATTTTGTGCAACTATTTCTTGATTGCACTGCAAAGATGCGTGCGAAGAGTGTAACTTCTTTGGTACATTTTGTCTAGCTCTCTTCATTCTCGAGATAGTCAACTTTATTATATGGACAAGGGTATTTTATTGAGAACTAAAACACTCGTAATACTCATACGCCACTACATCCGGGACTTGAGTGGCGTATTTTTCGTATGTCACGAGTAGGGGTGACATAACATTTCCCGCCTTTTTTATTGTTGTTGTTTTCAAAATTCAAGGTTTGTAGAGTTGAACAAAAAGACAAAACAAGTCGATACCAGTAAACATTTTAGTTTTTCTTACATGGTGTGAGGTATGTTGTGTTTTGTACCTGGTTTCAGCGTCAGCCGTTTTGGTCAGAAAACTGTTTTTCACTATTAAAACGTCAATTTTTATCGTCATTGTGTATTATTGTGTGTATTATTGTGTCACTATATAAAATAAGTCCATATAATAAACAGAACATTTCACGGTGGCGAGGAAATATGGATTTTATGTTCACCGTGAAATATCCTATATTTATTCAATATGTAAATTACACAACTTACGACATCACTGTGCATGATGAGCATCTTTGAGATTGCTAATTTTATAGCATATGACAACAAGAAACAGCGAAAACTGTACTGTACGTATGTAATCTACGATTTTAATATTGCTTAGTGTCTGCACGTTTGTGCGGAAAATGTGCATCAGTTGCAAATTACTGATATTTTTAAAAAATCATTATGCACTGTGATGTCATAAGTTTGTAATTTGCATATCCAATAAAGTTGAATATCTCGAGAAGGGAAATGCAATCTTTGCAATGTGTTCTTTTCATCAAAAGCATGGTTTATGTACCCTGTATTTGTACCCTGCTTTCATTTAAAAGTACGCCAAGGTATTGATAATTAAGAACATATTTGTTAGGTGATTTTGCAACGTGTACCTTATATACGTAGTGAAAAAATAGCTAATAAACAGCTAGTTACAAAATAAAGTTATAATGTCAGATCTCCATCTCAAGGTATTTGCGAAATGCGATTACATGTTTCGCTCAGCCAATTCAACATCGGAATTTATTCTGGATTCTTATTTGAATCCAGTTTCATCGAATCTCGTTTTTTTTCTATTTGGAGTCCGGGTTTTCTATTGTCGACTCCGGGTATCTCAAACGCAAAGTCTGGGTACGAGTCCGGGTTTTTTCTCGAGTCCGGGTTTTCTTGGAGTCAGAGTCCGGGTTTCGAAGTATGCTCTGTAAGCTGGAGTTCGCGTCTTTGTGTTTTCTCACAATACGTCTATATGTGTTTGATCATGCAACGCCACGGACGCGTCTATATGGATAAGAACGTTAATTCTACTGTTGAGCAATTGAAAGCAGCAAAAGACGATCTGGTAAAACAAGTACCGGCTCTAGTTGAGCTGGGTGACTACTACCTGAAGAAAGCGAAGACATCTTCAAATGGCTCTGATTTTACAAAAGCAGACGCTCTTTACAACGCTGCCCTTGTCAGGTCTAGACGTATGCAGCATGAAATAGATGAAGACGAAATACTGGGACGAATCGCCGAGACTTATCGTGAATTTTTGTACGCATTTGGTAATGTTGGAAACGTCAATGCAGATGAAGTATTTCTTGAAATTAATTGTCACAAGGAATTTCTTGCCAACAGGAGAAGTATCTTCGAACAGCGTGTTGATGAAATCGATTCTTCTTTTAATACGAATGAGAAAAGCGATGAGCACTACGAGGTAATTTGAAAATCGAAATTATTGAGCATAGAAATCCTAAATGTAGGGGATTTTGTTAGACTTTATTGTCAGTAGCGCAGGCAGGCCGACTGTGCAAATATTTTCATATTCATAATTATAATCTTCGAGACAAACGTAAGCGATAAAAGTTTTATTGAAGAACAACGTTTCGAAGCTATCATGGGCTCATTATCAAGTTCAAATAACAAATACTCCAAATAATTCTACTATTGCCATGATAGCTTCGAAACGTTCTTCAATAAAACTTTTATCACTTACGTTTGTCTTGAAATCTATATTTCAAAAAGTTTGTTGATAATAATTATAATCACTTTATATTTACATAGCGGGCCCAAATGAAATTGTCGGGCTAGCTAAACCACTGTTTTTTGTCATGCGCCCGTATTAGGCCATGATACACGTCCTAGGCTAAGTAAATGAGGAAGCAACCGTTGCTGCATTAATTTAAATACTACATGCGTATGCATGATTTTTCCGTCGGTGTTGATATACAGTCATATCAACTGACGAGTGGTATAAATACATTTACAACCTAAAACTATTACTTGATTTAGCTTGAGTATCAAGCCGTAAGAATAAAATAGAGTCTGACACGCCGGCTTCACTTGATTTGGTCTTGATTATTGGTTTAAGGACGGAGCTATACTACAGTGTATCAAAATAATTCGAATCCAAATTTGGCGAGTAATAAAACGGATTGTTAAAAAGTTCGTGTCAAAGTTCAAATTGCGAGTCTAATTTTCTTGGTTTTTTATTAAACATTTACGGCGTTCCAATTATCTAGTTTTATTTTCAAAGTCGACTCAAATGACCGGTGAATTATTCATTCTTTGAAAATATAACTATATGATAAAACACTTATTTCCTGGAACCTCGAGAAACAGTGAGTTTTGTAGCCCCTCGAGCCTGTTGTTAAACGAGGCGAAATTTCGGTTGGTTTTTAAACCATTGTAAAGACCTTTAATTTAATTACTTTTCAAATGACATTTTGTATGCGTAATTTAGTTCAAAAATGAAGAAGTTTTCTTTGACAAAAAAGCACAATTTTTCGCCGAAGTGAATTGGGCTTTTTTGCTTTGAAAGTTAGTTTAAAGCCTTATGTGACCAACTGAAAACTAAAATGCGAATTCATCGCAGGAGTTAAGATCTCTTGAATGAACACAATTAATTTCTATAAATTTTGCGGCATGACAGTTTGTTGGTTTGCATTATCTTTTGTTTGCATGTTTCACTTCGAATTCCGATCAGCAGGAACATTTGTTTGCGAGTAAGCATGCACTTTTAACATAAAACTAGTTTACCCACGGGATATTTTCAATTAACACTTAGAAACATGGATAAAAAATATTTGTAATGAATTATAGGCTAGGCTAGCTAGCCTGAACTTAGCCAGAAATATGTAACATTTCAGTTTACATACAGTTGTATCAACACGAGTGGAAATCAGCGTTCACAATTCACAAATGCTATATTATAAAGTAAGTTACTAAACGTAAAATCACAAGTAGCCGGGATCGTGTTTGATACAATAAAAACAGTTTATTCCAGATTTTCATTAGTAAAGAGACGTTAAGATCTATTTGTATACTTGGGAAAAGGGCCGACAGTCATTGTCGACGCGCGTCATAGTATTCGCTGACTAGCTGATTGGCCAAGTTAGCCTGCAAGCCCGAAAGCGGTGCATTGTGGTAGGCGAAACCATCAAGATTTCCGCTCACATGACAAGATTAAGATTAGGATTGCTGCCTTGCTCGCTCGCTTGAGGCTCGCTCACTCGCTACGGCAGCAATTACTCAGTCATTTTTGGCGTATGGATATAAGAACGATATGGTCGGAAACCTAATACGCTATACAAAGTATATCCTTTCCTTTGGTGTTTTAGAAACAGCAGTCTGTCAAAGTTGGATTCGAATTATTTTGGTACACAATGAGGCCATTTATACCGGACGAAATAAGTCGCGACTTAAAAATTCCAAGATCGGATACGTGAAACCTAAAACAGGCAGAACTGTGAAAAGCGCGAACCATTTATACGTAACTTCGCGTCTTACATAAGTAATACGTGGGACGAGCTCGTATAAAAAATGCCCAAGTTCGCGTCTTACGTAAGTGGAACCTTAGTTAAGTCGTGATTCATTATAGGCATGCCGAGAATATTACTTTCCCAATGGACAACTTGCGCTATAGACTAATTCTTGGTGTATGTAAAAAGAAGGAAATAAATCACCGTAGCTAGAAAGAGCATATTAAAATTAGTAAAACCGCAAAGTTTGGTTGCGAATTGTTGTAAAATAGGGAAAATATATTATTATTATTATTATAATTGGAAGTATTCCCCGCAGGGCTTTTCAATACTTTAATATTTACAAGTGATACTTTCGACAGATTAATTAATATTTATAAAAATAATGTCAGAAGAAATTGATAAAAAGTTTGGATGTGACACAATAGAATAAATTTCAATAAGAATAAGTTTCTTGCATGCATGTTAAAATAATATAGCTTTGCGAAGTTGGCAAATTTTGTATATTAGTATTACGTGCGTAAATCGGTAACTAAATTGGTTACAAATTCTCGCACGTAATACAAATGTATACAAAATTTACCAACTTCGCAGGGCTATATTTTCCGTGTTTTACAAAATTTCGCAGCCAAACTCCGCAGTTTTTCTAATTTTGAGAACTTCTTTCCGGAAATTTCCTTCTTTATTCCGAAATAAAAAATTAGTCCATAGCGCAAGCTGTCCATTTACTAATATATAAAAACGGACTTAACTTTAGATTTCTAGTTGACACTCTGAGCATGATCCATTTTTTATTAAGATTCACGCAGATCAGATCCACGACCTGTTTCGAGACATTCAACATATGTACGTCGAACTTGTGACAATGTTGGTGAAAGAATGTGAAAGTAGACTTGGCGAACCACCATGTGACTACGCCATTATTGCACTTGGCTCGGTGGCCCGGATGGAAGCGACGCCATTTTCAGATTTGGAGTTTGCCATCCTGTACTCGGACCCGGTTATGGAAGACAACATTCGCTATTTTCGAGTAATGAGTCATTTTCTACACTTAAAAGTTATTAATCTGGGCGAAACCATTTTACCAGCTTTAGCGATAGAACAGCTCAATGATTTTCGGTCATCAGGCCCGAACAGCGATTGGTTCTATGATTCGGAGACGCCTCGTGGTATTTCATTCGATGGAGCCATGCCATGGGCTTCCAAAACTCCGCTAGGAAGAATGGCAACGAAAAATAAACGTGCATTAGAGTTGATCAGAACTCCGGAAGAAATGGCCAGATTGCAAAACGAAGAAATTGCTTTAAAAGAAGGTTATCATTTGGGTAAGCTAGGCTACCTGCTATTAAATGGAAAGATGGGTGATGGATATAGGGCCTCCTATATTTTTTCTTTACGACTTTAATTGATTGCCATGTGGTCAGATCTGGTTACGCTCTTATACTAGCTTAACAAATTACATAATATAATTCAGAATCATCTCCGGAGATATGAAAAGCTATAGTTTCATGACATTCAGACATTGTTGCTAGTTTGAACGAAATTTGAACTTGGGTAATTTAAAAGCTCAATAGGTAGAGCGGCGGTCTAGCTCAGATCCTCGAGCGAACGTGTTCAAATTTCGCTTGAGACAGTGTCAGAAATCAGAATATTATAAAGAGACTGAACCATACGATCATTTCAATATTTATCGTCGTTCTCTCAATTTTTGTCATTTTAGCCAATATTTTGTCAAGAGCTACATTACTTTATGGGAAGCAAGCTTTACTGAACGATTACAATAACCGCGTAGCCAAAACGTTAAATTCTAAATCATCGCAAGGCAAGCTGTCCAAAACAATAGGCGTCATGCGCGGAATGCAGCAAATTATGGTTGATGTTGAAACTTATGGTCTGTCGTCCACGCGTTATGTTGCTGTAGGTGCTCTTTTCAACGCTAAGAAAGAGTTCTACCGTCTGATCTCGTTGGTTCTTTCAGATTTAGGGGTCATATTTGACATTAGATCTCCCTCACCGTGGCAGATAATTTTGGAACTACAGACACGGGAAATCATCACGATGTCGGACAGTGCGAAAATCAAAATAAGTTTAGCGATTGCCAACGAAATACGGTTGAAAACGTACTTCGCTAATAAAGGACAGAAAGAGCTATTCTCATCTGTTCCTCAGTATACTAACGAAGCAACAGAACTGTCTGCCGACGTCCCGATTTTCTGTGATTTCGATGAAGATGTGTTAGTCCGCCTTCTCAGTACAAGTGATGATATGTCTTGTAATTGCCGCGAGTTTTGTAGAAAGTTCATTAAAGAAGACAACACTGACGTAGGCGTATTTCAAAGTTCAAACCTTGTATCCTCAAAGCCATACCTACTTGGGCGTCTTTACCTTAGACTGCAAAAATTCCATAAAGCCTTAGAGTGGATGGAATCCGAATCCAAAGATAGTCCGAGCTATGGCAGTAGTCTCACCGTTAGAGGCCGCGTTTATCTTCATTTTGGCGAATATGATAAAGGCCTTGAATGTTTCGAAGAAGCGCTGGAATGGCATTTGCAAAATAAAGGGATTTCCGACCCGGACATTCTTTGGTGTATTCACAGTGTGTCATGCGCCTTAATGTACATGAGGAAATACAAAATGGCCATAATTCGGTTGGAAGAAGCGATTTGTAAACACAGTGAAATACACGGCGAAGGATCCGAGACAGTTGTCCTTGTCAGCTTAATGGAGGATCTTGGTAATGCTTATTTGGACATGGGCGAGTTGGAATTAGCTGATCAAACATGTAAGAAAGTCGAAGAGATGTATAAAAGATTTACTAACATTCCTGACGAAGACATGATTCTTTTTTACATCTACATGGCCGTGTCGTTGAGCAAACTCTCGCAGCAAGAACAAGCCCTGGAATATATTGAGCTTGCGTTACAACTTGGTCACAAGATTTATGGTAGAAATAATACCAGCACGAATTTGGCACGAATTTACAGTTGCGCAGGCGTGGTTTATTTTGGTTGTCAGAATGACAAAGCTCTGTTTTTTTTCGAACGAAGTTTGGAATTTTATCATTGTATAATTGGCGACCATTTCCATCATGGTAAGATCATAAGTAGCTCGATATTTTTCTGTACTTCAACCACGGTTGATAAAAAGTTTGGTATTTTCACCTCAAATTTGTTTGATGTGAAATGATTTCTCCTGAGCATTGGTATATGCAGATTTTTTTACAATTTGACATCTTAGGTCGAAGTTCTTCAAATTGATTCGATCAACACAGTTTCTAAAGGCTCTGTCACCCAGTGCAATTCTTTTTTGCAACTTGCAATGCAATTTTATTCTTAAGACATGTAAATTTTGTGACAAATGTTTGGTATGTTAAACATATATTAGCAAACTGTGATGGAAACTTGTATTTGCCAATTTTACATCTCCCATGGGTAGAATTGCTTTGCAAGTTGCAAGAAAAATTGCATCGTGTGACAGGGCCTTAAGTGATTATACGCATATACAATTTCTCAAACTCAATAATTCATGTCAAAAGTACCAATGAAAAGCACGCATTTCATTGCATGCATTGCGGGTTGTTTGAAACCCTGGTAATAACCAAAAATTAAATTGAAAATTAAGAAGTCCTATAATAGCAACATTTCTAAATTCTAAACACAGCCAGAACAGTACAACATCCTCCGCAGGCAACTCTATCAATGCCTACAACACTCTGTGAATCTATAGTTAATAGAGCTAGATGGTTTGGAAACTCATTAGAAATATAACATAAGTCATTATCTATGTTTTTGTTTTAGTTTATGCAGAAATAAGGCTCTTCGTCGTCACGTGCGTATTGTATTTTTACCTCACTAACCAATAACAACGTTTTAGGAATGTTAGCCATCTGAGACTTGAGCAATAGGGTAATTCAAGAATTCCGATTGGTGGATTTAGCAAAAACACATTACACACGTGACGATGAGGAACCATACTTTTGCATAAACGTTGATCAATATAGATAACGAGTTGTATTGTTATTCTAATTAGTATCCAAACCATATTTACTCTATTAACTATAGTGAATCTAACTCTTTGAATGTCTCAGTAAGGTGTGGCAGGCGGGGTCGCCTTTGTGACCCGTACATACCTAATGATCTTATTATTTGTATCGATTTTATAAATTATTTACATTAAAGTCAAAAGGTATCAATAATGTTTTCAGATACTTGCTTTCAGCAATAACCATAAGGCTAAAAATATCTGAAAGCAAATTTTAGTGCTTTTAAAAATATTTCAAATCTGGGTATTACGGCTTTAAACAAAAAAAAGCGGACATACTTACTCACAAACACAAAAGTTTTGAAGTGTAAGAATGGCAAAAGTTGATTGTGGTGTTTATACAAAAAATTTGCAATATTCTGAGAACCAAACCAGGAATTTTAAAGCATATTGAAGTTTCAAATATATCGGACATTCGGACTTCAGTGCTCATCTGATTTTGAAAAGGTCAAAAGCTCTTTTCTGCCTTGCCTTAATGCCGTTACGACTGCTGATGAGTTTGTCAACTTGTTTTTACAATTTAGATAAACTAGAGATACTTGGAAATTTGGGAATGTTGTACGATGAAATGGGTGAAACGGAAAAGGCTGCGAAGAATTTCCAAAGCGCTTTAAAGCAGGCGAGAATTTTATATCATGATAAGCCTCATGTAATTATTGCTGAATTACTGAGGATGCGGGCCAGAGGTTTAGCAAAGGCAGGAATGTTGGTGGAATCAATTTCGTGTTATCAAGAAGGAAAAGAAGTGATGGATGACATCCTGGGACCAAACCACGCACATCCGATCACTTTAAGTTTTCTTGGTGAGATGGGAGAAAATTTTTTCAAGCTTAATGATTTGTCCAATGCTCTTAGATGCCTTAAAGATGCTTATGACATGAACTCCATCCTTTATGGAGAAGACAGCACTTGTGGTAAAATGGAATCTGTCTGTTCTTATCTTGCCGGCGCTGCGGAGATGATGGGGATTCCCAGCCTAGCCAAGGAATACTATTCCAAAGCTTTTAAAATTTGCCTGGCCAAAAATGCACGCCGTGGTGTATTTTACAGTACTGACCATACCATTTATCTTCTAAATTTTCTTTACCGTCTAAACGTTGCCTGCGCGGCCCTCGGCGAACACAATGAAGCTTTAAAGCATTTGGAAGAAGCGAGAAAGATGGCAAACGATGCTGGTTTTAAACATTGGATCGTGGTAGAAGTATTAGTCCAGTTAATCAGGAAATATGCTGAGAAGGGGTCCATCATAAAAAGCATTTTGTGTTACGTTGAAGCTGGAGAGATAGCAAAGGGCTTACCTAAAGACACCGCTCTTACAACATCGACAGTGCACATGCTCAAATTAATGAACATTTTGTGAGCAAAGGCTAATGTAAACTTCAAAATTCAAATACACTAAATGATTATAACTTAAGAAGCTCCACGACTGGGCTCTTTATTCCCAGGCTAGGACTGAATTCCTAAAAAATAGTTTTAATTATAACTACACCGGGGCTCGAACATGAAATCGGATACCGGAAGAGATAAGAAGTTCGGTATCTTATGATTCGTTTCGTAAAAAGCTTTCTTCCTCGACCTTTAATTTTAGAAATTAGTTGGAATGGCTGCAAAATCATTATAGTTAAACTTATTTTGTAAATAGTAATATAATAATAGGCTTAAATTGACTTAATTAGTAATCAGTAAAAAGGTTTATATTGAACTTGATAAATTTGATCAAAGTCACTAGTAGATACATATTTGTAATTGATATTTATATATATTATACCAGGCAATCTTTTGGTTGACTGACCGATCTTTTTTACCAGTTTAAGTAAAGATTTTATTATTGTTATTAGTATGCCTGTACGCATGAAGCTTATCCCTAACCTGCGGGCCAGTGCCCCCCCCCCACACACACTTTTTTGGTGAGGGGGGCTGAATTTCTTTCCCCCCCCCCCCACTTTCATCCAGACCTAAATTAAATCACGCACTAAACAAAGGTAATTAATTCGCTGCAATACAACCAATGGTAATTAATAGTCCTGCTACTAAACATGTATTTACATGAAGTGGTTTAGTTGAAAGATGATTTGACCATTTGACATTCCCTGACCACATAAAATAATTATCGGTTTGCTATCAGTTGAAGTCAGTTTCTGACTTTCTTAAAATAAAGCAATTAATATCAGCAGCACCCAGCTAAATAGAGCGAGCACATCAATGGATAAAATTCGTTTGTTATGTACCTGAAACATAGCGGCTATGGCATTATAAGAAAATGGGTGAAATCGGCGACGAAATCGTTCGCGGAGACAGAACTGCACCATTAAAAATAGGTACCAGTCTTCAGAATAGTGGCAACTCCCAACAATTGCATTCAAGTAAAGAAAGTGCCTTACCAGTGTGCATACTTTCCCAACACAACACTGGTAGCACATTTTGAAACAAAATACAGGCTTAAATTCCTTGTATGTTTGCATGGTGAATATCAAATTAGAATATAATTTTGTGGAAACACCACGTAAGTTTATGATCGCAAAGCTTTCGATCCGTAAGCTCGGATCTTCGTCAGTGCTAATAATAATGCTTAGTATTAACACAGATGAAGATCAGAGCTTACGGATCGAAAGCTTTGCGATCATAAACTTACGTGGTGTTTCCACAAAATTATATATTTAAGAAATATAAAACATTTTCCGTGTTGATATACAGTTATATCAACACGAGTGGAAATTGGAAAAACGAGAAATTGTGTGGAAACACGACGCCCGCAGGGCGGAGTGTTTTCATACAATTTCGAGTTTTTCCAATTTTCACGAGTAGCACAAAAAACTTCAACAGAAGAGTGGCGGGAAATTTTCCGTGTTGACATAGAGTTATATCAACACGGCTCTTAGCCAATCAGCGTTCAGAATTTACAAATGCTATATTATAATTAAAAATACAGGCTTGGTATATTACGGCCCAACTCAGGCCTCAGCAAAATAGTGAGAGGGAAATGATGTCATTGCAGATTCGAGATATTACGCGAAATTTGATTGGCACGCGAAATATGTTTAGCCAATTAAATTTCTTGTAACATTTTGACCCCAATTTTGAGTTTGGCGCGCCGAGGTTTGTGGGCTTGGCGCCAATATTGAATTTAAAAACATGGCGGCTTAGCTTGGAGACGGACGTGTAAATTTAGATGTTGAATAAAAAACTATCAAAAATAGGTCGGTTTCTTGAACAGGAGGAGCGAAAATAGCCGCATTCGTTGGGGAAGAACGTTAACCCGACGAAAATGTTGAGCCTTCTTGCAAATCTCGGTTTCAACGGGACGTTTTAGGCTCATAGCCGATGTCGTTGCTTGCACGTGGACAGGAAAAATTTAGCTATCTGAAGCGAATCCTTCAGTTGGTGGAAAAATTATGTCAATTATAGGTAATGCTGTCTTTCAAATGAATGATTTTAACTTTGTATTTTAAGGCGACAACACAGTACACAAGCGAAAATCTTGCAACTTAATAAGCTTGTATTAAGCTCTCTCTTCTTGCCAAGTTGTGTTCGCATTTCTTGTTCCAACTTCCTAGTTTGCAACAAGTTGTTTAAGAGCGAAGAAATAAAGCTTGTATCTCCAAGCACCCATGTATTTTTCTCTTTATTATATTCACTACAGTGTTTTCTACTAATATAAAATATCCAGAAGGCAGAAGCCATGTCGGTCAATATGATTGGTGATTATTTGAAAGGCGATAATTTTCACATGTGAAATTATCATAAATAATCTCACATGAGAGATTATCAGTTTAATCTGCTTTACATGATAACAACTTTCAATAACCAAGTTTATTTTATCAGACTTGTAGCAATGAGGTTGTTCCGACAAGGGTATACAGTCATAGTATTCTATAACTTTGTATTGTCAACCTTGTAACAACATTGCTATATTGTGATTGTTTCAGGGGATCCTGAAGGGGTAAATTGATAGCTGGTAATTGTCTATTTTTTGCTGCAAAAATAAGATTTCGTACATGATGCATTGGAACTTAGTTTCTTTGCCCCCCCCCCCAAAAAAAAAAAATAAAAAGGAGAAAATGAGGTTGAGATTTGAGTCAGACAGCCACTCAGACTATGGAATTTGTGCACTTAGAGAGTGAGATTTGGCAAAACATTTGGGCTGGGACATGGAAATAGCCCTCCCCCCACCCCTCTAGGGCAAGCTTTTTCAATTTTAATAAACTTCTTGAAGGATTCTGATGCAGTTGTAATACAAAAATGTTCTTATAAACTTGTGTGGTTAACTTTGTAACATTCTTGTCATATCAAGCAATCAGTATCAAGTCTGTTAACTTCATCAAACTTGTTAAAAATCGTCAACTTATTACAGCAGTGCAAATACAGCTTGTGTGCAGTGCAAATTAAATACAACTTTTTAAAAAAACTTCTAGACAGGCTTGTTCAAATCAACTTGTTTGAGGATTTGTTTCGTCATGCATCAGTGCACATGGTGTGTGTATACAGTTATTTAGTATAAATTTCCAGGTAACTATTGGTTTTCCTGCATTCTGGTTGGTCAAGATTCATTGACTCTGAAGTGATAGTCACTGACCAGTGACTGTAGCTTTTTGGTTTTTGCTTGTGTTATACAGTACTAAATTTGAAATAAATTTTTGTAAAGCTTAGTTGAATATTATTTGTAAACACCTGAAAATTTATGCCTAAACAATTAGTCCCCTCAGGCTCTGTGATTAGATGCCTATATTCACTTCGCCTTCGGCTCAATGAATATAGGCTTGTAATCACCTCCCCTTTGTTGGCTAATTGTTAAACGGTTATATATTTTCAGTTATAGTTGTATGTTGATGTTATGGTTACATATTATGTGTTGCAATGTTTTTCCAGCTAGGCTGATGCAATCATGACAATTACAACAAAATTGTTGCAACCTTGATTCACCAACCCTGTAACATTCTTGTTATATATACATGTTTCATGACAGTATCAGACTTGTTGGATCGACCTTGTGAAATTTCCTTGTACGTTTGCATTGTAAATGTGAACATTGCTATAATTTTGTGGAAACACCATCAGGGCTGGATTTTCATTTTTTTTCACAGGTGGGCCGGTAGAGGAATTTTAGGCGAGGTGTGAGCAGCACAGTGTGCCATTCTTGATTGTTTGATCTATAGGGGCAATATATGTTGAACCAGGGGGTGGGGGGTGTGTGAAGCAACATTCTAGTGGGGTAATTACAGGCCTTGAATTCAGTAGAAGCCACTGGCCGTCAATACCCTGCTTGATGGTCACTATGGTGAAGTTTAAGGCCTGTGCACTTAGCAGCTTTTCTAATATTTTAGGTTTGGATCAAGATATCTGAGTGCTCAGTATCAGAGTCGAAAACATTTATTTAGGTTGGCGAATTGGCTAATTTATGCTTGCTGCACTAATAGTGTCTTGGCTAGAAGCTTTTATATATATAAAGCTGTGTAGATGTATTAATTAAATAGTATTAGTGCTCACTGATACAGAAATACACTACAGAATTCACTTGACTTTACATGTCTTTATTTAATATTTATTAAAATAATTTTCAATATTGAAGTATAATTCAAGATAAATTATGATGGTATTGTTATATAAATCTTGTGTAGCATGCAGTTTATCAGTGTTTAAAAGTAGAGCACCATCTACTCATCAAGGTCCTTCACACAACGTCTATTAAAGTTGTGAAAATTAAAAATTAAAAAATTTAAGTTTTTCCCAAAATGTGTTCAAAAAAGTTGGAAATGCCATTTATTAGAAACTCAAAATTTGAATTCCCTCCCCCCCTTACCAAAGCTTTGTACCACTGTCTTGGTGCTCAAACTGCACATTCTCCAATCTTTTAAAACATGATCAAACGACAGTCCTAGTTAAGACTGGCTAAGAATCATAGCCTTGGTATGAATCAAATCGACTAAAGAACTAGCCCTAATTGTTCTGTTAATATTTTACGTTTGGATCAAGGTATTCGTCATTGGATGACCCAACCATCCCCCACTGCGCTAGGCAGTCCTGCACATTTTTTTGTTTACCCAATTTTTTAAATTTTTTTTTCTACATCATACACACGATACCATAGTCAGGAAGGAGTCAAGAGATCCCCACTTGACTGCATGCCTTCCATCCTCATCAAACAGGGAATCATTTTATGTTGCCGTCATTTGCAGCTTTTATTCTCGCATGCAACGTCATAGCCCCGAATCACATTACTCGCAGGATTAATCCTACGCGTAATGTGAGTCGGAGCTATGACGTAGGCTAGAACTTCCTGCATTGTTTCTGCACCAAAAATGTGCAATTTTAACTTCAATAAAGAATATATACCATTTGACATGTGTACTTATCACAAGGGCTTAATTTGTTAGCTTAATAACATGATTTAAACAAGTAGCAACACAAATATGCATGACTAGCAACATTACAGAATCATTATTTTTCTGAGATTTCTTTTGGGCTTCCAATATTCATGATGAGCAAGCAGTACATTTAAAAGGTTGGCGCTGCTTTTTGGGTGTGCTGTGCTCTATTGGATTGCGGAAGTTCTTCAGCTGTCTTGGGGTATATAATGAGTGCTATGTTTTTTAAATGCAGTTGACAATAAAGAGGGCAGCTTGCAAATTAGTCAAACTTGTGTACAATCATAATGAACACTTTGCAAAGGAAATACAACAGACAAAATTTTTTGCTGTCGCTACTCTGAGTTAGGTTAAAAAATATTCTGCCGTTTTTTAATTCAGATCATTGTACTTTAATGCTGTTTCTTTAAGAGGTGTCTTGGTATTGCCGCTCTTATGCCTCATAACCTAAAAAGATTCTGTCATCTTCCAAATGGAATGTTACCTCACAATGCTGTTTTTATAGAATTTAATATAAATGCCTAAACAATATTCAGTTCATTTTCCAATTGTACAATTTTCTCCAATGCTGTTTCTTTAGAGGGCAGCTTGCTATTGCCAAATGCCTTCTAAAAAATATTCAGTCATCTTCCAAATGGAATGTTGCCTCACAATGCTGTTTCATAGAATTTTATAATATAAATGCCTAAAAGATATTCAGTCATTTTCAAACTGGAGTTTTCTCCAATGCTGTTTCTATAGAGGGCAGCTTATTACTATTGCTAAATGACTTAGCTCTGAAAAATATTCTGTCAGTTTCCAATTAGAATATACACTACCTCACAATGCTATTCTTAGCTTGTAAAATAATCAGTTGTTTTCCAATTGCAATTTTCTCTAATGCTGTTTCTATAGAGGGCATTGCTAACGCTATATGGGCCTTATCCTTTGAAAATGTTCAGTCATTCTTAAATTGGGATTTTCTGTAATGCTGTTTCTATTGAGGGCAACTTGCTACTTCCGTATGCTGTGTTTTTTTATCCCGTTCCAGGGTGGAAATAACTCGGAAAGGAGGTCGGGAGGATGGTCGCATGTTGACAAAGTCAATTAAATTAGCCATTCGAGGATCAAGCGCCATTCGAGCCATAACCTTTAAAGTTTGTGTCCCCACTGCACTGCTGAGTGGCCTAACTGTTTATTCCCTACAATGTGGTTATTATACATTATCCTTTGTTCACAAAATGTTCATTAATTTGAGCATGTACACTGTTGATGTTGTAAGAGCGGTGTCTTTAGGTAAGCTCTTTGCTATCTCTCCAGCTTCAACGTAACACAAAATGCTTTTTATAATGAACCCCATCTGAGCATATTTCCTGATTAACTGGACTAATACTTCTACCACAATCCAATGTTTGAAACCAGCATCGTTTGCCATCTTCCTAGCTTCTTCCAAATTCTTTAAAGCTTCATTGTGTTCGCCGAGGGCCGCAGAGACAACGTTTAGACGGTAAAGAAATTTTAGAAGATAAATAGTATGGTCAGTACTGTAATATACACCGCGACGTGTATTTTTGGTCAGGCAGATTTTAAAAGCTTTGGAATAGTATTCCTTGGCTAGGCTGGGAATACCCATCATCTCCGCAGCCCCGGCAAGATAAGAATAGACAGATTCCATTTTACCACAAGTGCTGTCTTCTCCATAAAGGATTGAGTTCATGTCATAAGCATCTTTAAGGCATCTAAGAGCATTGGAAAAATCATTAAGCTTAAAAAAATTTTCTCCCATCTCACCAAGAAAACTCAAAGTGATCGGATGTGCGTGGTTTGGTCCCAGGATGTCATCCATCACTTCTTTTCCTTCTTGATAACACGAAATTGATTCCACCAACTCTCCTGCCTTTGATAAACCTCTGGCCCGCATCATCAATATCTCAGCAACAATTACATGAGGCTTATCATGACATAAAACTCTCGCCTGCTCTAAAGCGCTTTGGAAATTCTTCGCAGCCTTTTCCGTTTCACCCATTTCATCGTTCAGCAGTCCCAAATTTCCAAGTATCTCTAGTTTATCTAAATTGTAAAAACAAGTTGACAAACTCATCAGCAGTCGTAGCGGCAATTAAGGCAAGGCAGAAAAGAGCTTCGCGCATTAATTTTTTTTTAAAATCAGATGAGTACTCAAGTCCCATATTTAAAACTCTCAATATTCTTAAAATTCCTTATTTCGTTCTCAGAACATCGCGAATTTTATGTATAAACACCACAATCAACTTTTGCAATATTGGTACTTCAAAACGTTTGTGGGTATAAGTATGTGCGTTTTTTATTTTTTTGTTTAAAGCCATAGTAATACCCAGATTTGAAATATTTTTAAAAGCACTAAAATTTGCTTTCAGATATTTTTAGCAGTATGGTTATTGCTGAAAACAAGTATCTGAAAACATAATTGATACCTTTTGACTTAATAAATAATTTGTGAAATGGATACAAATAAAGATCATTAGGTATGTACGGGTCACAAAGGCGACCCCGCCTGTCATACCTTACTAAGGCATTCACAGAGTTGGTTCACGCAGAGTTGTTGGCATTGATAGAGTTGCCTGCGGAGGATGTTGTACTGTTCTGGGTGTGTTTAGAATTTAGAAATGTTGTTATTAATTTTTGGTTATTACTAGGGTTTAATACAACTCGCAATGCATGCGATGAAATGCGTGGTTTCATTGGTAGTTTTGCGCATGAATTATTAATTTGGGAAATTGCATTTCTTAAAATCATTGCCCTCAATGCGTATAAAGCGGCTTAGAAACTGATTGAAGAACTTCGACATAAGATATCAAATTGTGAAAAAATCCGCATACCAAGACTCAAGAGAAATAATAAATTAGAATAAATTTGAGGTGAAAATATCAAAACTTTTTATCAACCGGGGTTGAAGTACGAGAAAATATGGAGTCACTTATGATCTTACCATTATGGCAATGGTTGCCAATTATACAATGATAAAATTCCAAACTTCGTTCGAAAAAAAACAGAGCTTTGTCATTCTGACAACCAAAATAAACCACGCCTGCATAGCTGTAAATTCGAGCCAAATTCATGCTGGTATTATTTCTACCATAAATCTTGTGACCAAGTTGCAACGCAAGCTCAATATATTCCAGGGCTTGTTCTTTCTGCGCGAGTTTGCTCAATGACACGGCCATATAGATGTTAAAAAAAATCATGTCTTCGTCAGGAATGTTTGTAAATCTTTTATAAATCTCCTCGACTTCCTTACATGCTTGATCATCAGCTAATTCCAACTCGCCCATGTCCAAATAAGCATTACCAAGATCTTTCATTAAGCCGGCAAGGACAATTGTCTCGGATCCTTCGCCATGTATTTCACTGTGTTTACAAATCGCTTCTTCCAACGGAATTATGGCCATTTTGTATTTCGTCATGTACATTAAGGCGCATGACACACTGTGAATACACCAAAGAATGTCCAGGTCGGAAATCCCTTTATTTTGCAAATGCCATTCCAGCGCTTTTTCGAAACATTTAAGGCCATAAACGTGGCCTCTAACGCTGAAACTACTGCAGTAGCTCGGACTATCTTTGGATTCGGATTCCAGCCACTCTAAGGCTTTATGGAATTTTTGCAGTCGAAAATAAAGATACCCAAGTTGGACTGGCTTTGAGGATACAGGGTTTAAACTTTGAAATACGCCTACATCAATTTTGTCTTCTGTAAGGAACTTTCTACAAAACTCGCGGCAATTACAAGACATATCATCACTTGTACTTAGAAGGCGGACTAACACATCTTCATCGAAATCACAGAAAGTCGGGACGTCGGCAGACAGTTCTGCGGCTTCGTTAGTATACTGAGGAACAGATGAGAATAGTTCCTTCTGTCCTTTATTAGCGAAGTACGTTTTCAACCGTATTTCGTTGGCAATCGCTAAACTTATTTTGATTTTCGCACTGTCCGACAACGTGATGATTTCTCGTGTCTGTAGCTCACAAATTATCTGCCACGGTGAGGGAGATCTAATGTCAAATATGACCCCTAAATCTGAAAGAAGCAACGAGATCAGACGGTAGAACTCTTTCTTAGCGTTGAAAAGAGCACCTACAGCAACATAACATGGGGACGACAGACCATAAGTTTCAACATCAACCATAATTTGCTGCATTCCGCGCATGACGCCTATTGTATTGGACGAGCTGCCTTGCGATGATTTAGAATTTAGCTTTTTGGCCACGCGGTTATTGTAATCGTTCAGTAAAGCTTGCTTTCCATATAATAATGTAGCTCTTGACAAAATATTGGCTATAATAACAAAAATTGAAAAAACGACGATAATAAGTATTGGCATGATCGTATAGTTCAGTCTCATAATATTCTGATTTCTGACACTCAAGCGAAATTTGACTGAACACGTTTTCCCGGATGTTTGAGCTAGACCGCCGCTCTACCTATTTAGCTATTAAGTCAGTGGGGATTGGTAGAAAGTATTATCCAAGTTTAAATTTCGTTAAAGCTGGCAAAAATGTCTGACTATCATGAATCTATAGCTCTTCATATCTCTGAGGATGGTTCTGACATATATTGTGTAATTTGTTAAGTACTATTTAAAACACGAGGCGCAGCCGAGCGTTTTATAGCGCATAAAACACAAACTACGCGTGTTTTAAATGGCTTAAATACCCATTTTATACCCATCTTGTCAGTTTGTTTGCGGAAGAATTTTCAAGATACATGTTGTATAAGCCGAGAAAATCGAGGCAAAAGTTTTGCAAAAATCTAGCGTGTTTTATCACATACAAAGACTCCTTCACGGCTATGATTTCCTTTGTGTTTTGCTCATGAATTATTAATTTTTAAGCTAACTATATATAGATCTGACCATTCGGTAATCAAAGTCGTAGGGCAAAATATACGAGGCCCTATATCTATCGCCTATCTTTCTGTTTAATAGCAAGTAGCCTAGCTTACCCAAGTGATAACCTTCTTTCAAAGCAATTTCTTCGTTTTGCAATCTGGCCATTTCTTCCGGAGTTCTGATCAACTCTAATGCAGGTTTATTTTTCGTTGCCATTCTTCCTAACGGAGTTTTGGAAGCCCATGGCATGGCTCCGTCAAATGAAATACCACGAGGCGTCTCCGAGTCATAGAACCAATCGCTGTTCGGGCCTGATGACCGAAAATCATTGAGCTGTTCTATCACTAAAGCTGGTAAAATGGTTTCGCCCAGATTAATAACTTTTAAGTGTAGAAAATGACTCATTACTCGAAAATAGCTAATGTTGTCTTCCATAACCGGGTCCGAGTACAGGAGGGCAAACTCTAAATCTGAAAATGGCGTCGCTTCCATGCGGGCCACCGAGCCAAGTGCAATAATGGCGTAGTCACATGGTGGTTCGCCAAGTCTACTTTCACATTCTTTCACCAACATTGTCACAAGCTCGACGTACATATCTTGAATGTCTCGAAACAGGTCGTGGATCTGATCTGCGTGAATCTTGATAAAAAATGGATCATGCTTAGAATGTTAACCTGAAATCTGAAGTAAATTGGGAAAGTAATATTCTCGGCTGAGCCTGGCGAGGAGAAATATAGCAGGGGGGGGCTTGAGGACTTGGACATTAGACAATCACAACTGTGTAAAGGTGCTTGATGCACTATTTTTGTATCGCTTTGTCGTAAATTTGTGCAGAATAAAATAAATATAGAAATTAAATTAACTACAGTTCACGTTAGTGAATGTCGTTTTGCTATTTTTTACAGATAGCAATAAAAGCAAACAAAACCATATATACTTTATATATATCCTATAAAATAAAAATGGGTGCGCTAAGGATACATGTGTGTGCGCATGTGTTCATTTTGAATCATCAATGATTCTCAAATGTGTTATTCAGGAAAAGCTAAATCTGTTTTAGTTGAATTTGAAAAGTGATATTAGGGCCATTTATACGGGACAAAATTATTCACGGCTTAACTAAGACGCGACTTGCGTAAGACGCGAACTTGGGCATTTATACGAGCTCGTCGTACGAATTACTTAATTTATTTAAGACGCGAAGTTACGCAGCTCTCATTAAAAATCGAAGGTGTTCCAAGAAGAGCAACATTGTGGACCACTGCCACTGCTTACGCTCCTGACTTAGCCAATTGGTAATCATTGATCACGATTGAATAATTTCTTCCGTACAGACGTTCTTCTTTTTACCATTTTAATCTACTATGCTTCTTGCTTTCCTTCCCAATCTTATCTCTTACTTTATATTATTGTGTTGTTTTGTCTACACTGTCCTGTAAGACTAATCAATGGTGAGCACCATGCATGGCACCTGGTCTCGTTTGTGCTTCTCCAACTTTGGCACGGTTTTAGGTTTTGTTATTTTTGTGTTAGTTTATATTAGTTATGTACAGGGTGAGTAAAAAAAAACTGATGCCGTTTCAAATTCAAATTAGCCGCGAATTTCATTACGGAACTTTAAGTATTCCCATAGATATACACAGAACAGATCGTGACTATAAGTACACAGTACAGGGTGAGTAAAAAACTGATACTATTGAAATTCAAACTAGCAGCATTGCATTCTTGTAATTTGACAGACGTTGATCTAAAACAAAATCTAATTCCCAGTGGAAGTTAAAGTGCATAATTTTAGCCGTGCAGGAATTGTCAGAAACAAGACAAAGTCAGAAACAAGACATCACTACAGACCCATGGGAATACACCGTAATAAAATTCGCAGCTAATTTGAATTTGAAAGACTATCAGTTTTTTTTTACTCACCCTGTACAATAATGTGTGGCTATTAGCAGGCGTGCCAACTAAAGCTGTTAAAACAAATGCTAATTGCATTTCAAAGCCTTTTGGGACTAACTTTCAAAGCAAAAAGTTCCTTTCGGCGGAAAATTTTTTTGTCAAAGCAAACTCCTTCATTTTTGAACTAAATGACGCATAAAAAATATGATTTGAAAAGTAAATTAAAGGACTTTACAATGGTTTAAAAACCAACCGAATTTTTCAAATATATTCCAAATTTGGATTCGAATTATTGTGATACACTGTACAGGGTGTCCCACAAAAAGTGGACGCTATTGAATTCAACTATTGTTAGAATTTGCTCCCGAGTGCCCCTGAAAAATGACGCTGTTGAAATCACTTATTGTTAGAAGTCAGTGCTAGGCTATTCAAAGTTCTAACAATAAGTGATTTCGAGTATTTTAAGAAACTCTGGAGTGATTATACTGCTTAGTCTAGGTCCTGTATAGTGTTTTGTATGCGTTTCATTTTATTAGAGATAATCTCAACTGTTTTAGGGTAAAATGACCATGGCGTTCAACATGGCATATATGCCAAAACCCGAATCCGGGAAGAAAGTCCTCAAAATGACCCGCCCTGAAACGGCAGTGTCGACATAGCTCTAACTTCAGACCAATGCAAGCAACAACCTTTCTGAAGTGCCTATAGCCTTTCTTATCCAGGCTTGGGACCGGCAATGGCGGAGTTAAAAGCATGAGACATTGAGAGCCAAAGTAAATGTTTCAGCTAGTACATAGATAAAACACCAGAAGAAGTAACGTCAGGTACATACACACGTTAGGATAATTACAGAGATTAATTATGATTATGCTACCCTTAATGCCCAAGAGGATAAGAAAGAAGGAGGGTCATAAAAGGAGCACGAACGAAAGGTATTCTTTCACAACCAGGAACGATCAAGTGAAAATCGATGTTTTGAGCTAAGGCCCTTCGTCGAGGAAGTGTCTGCAAAACTCTTGTGTTATTGGATTTCCATGTAGTTGGACTGTCTAAATTTTCTTGTCAAAAGCATCAAGAAATTAAAAACATACGCAAAAATTTATTGTTTGGATATTAAACTCATGAAAATAGAATAATATGAAATATTTACTTGGGTTGCTGTGGAAACAAGCAAACGTATTCATGAAAATATTCGCTCCCCCCCTGTATGGTCGCCCACGAGGAATTTTCGTGACAATTGTGCGTGACTTTCAAATTATTTCGAAGCTTGAACTTTCAACTGACACTCGATTTTGTGTGGGTAGATTTTTATTTTAAAATTTGATCGAAGTTTACAAAATCACTTTCAGAAATTCAATAGTATAAAGTGCTATTGGATTTACATAATTTAAATACACATGAAGACGAAGAAGCCGCATTTATCGGGCACAAAAAGAGGCAAGACTTCGTAATGGCGGCAATTTTGGCCAATTGTTGAGGGTACAAAATCGGAGATAAAGTAGACGGCACAGTCTTTAAAACAAGTCAAAAATGGGTAGGATGCTTTTGAAATCTGCAATAATTGGATTCAATTGAACATGGTTTTTCATGTTATGATATTTTTTTCAGAAGATATAAAAATTTAATTTCTGCCAGCGATTTTAGTGATTTTATGCATAATTAGCTGCTGACCTGGCATGTTGAGTGGTGGTTTTCTTGGAATATATTATAGTTAGGCAATGTTTTGCTTCTAATAACCACCCCTATAAACAACCCTTCTAAACACTATAGGCACTCCAGAAAGGCTATTGCTTGCATTGGTTTGAGTATGTCGACACTGCCGTTTCAGGGCGGAGTTATTTTGAGGACTTTCGTCCCGGATTCGGGTTTTGGCATTTATGCCATGTTGACATGGTCATTTTACCTTAAAACAGTTGAGATTATCTCTGGTAAATGAAGCGCATACAAAACCCTATACAGGACATAGACTAGCTAGGCCATTCATGCGGTGGCCCGCGGTGGCCACGCCCGACGCTGCGGCAAAGACTCTGGTTCTGGTGGTCACGTGACTCTTTCAAAAATCTATTGCTAAGTGGGGTGGGTAAAGTATCAAATTACATGCTTCCACATAAATGCAAGGAGCGAGATGTTAATGGTTGCAAAAAATAACAAAAATTTTCTGATCTAAGATTATGTATTTTTCTTTGTTTTTTTTTTGTGCGTATTTCTTGTCAGGGTTTGAACTCCAAAAGCACGAGTATTTTATTGACAGTTGAAGTCTTAAGTTGGGCTTTGGCAACTGGCATCGGCACGCGATCGTAAGTTTTTACTTGATATAACCTGAGTATATAGCCGTTAAGAATAAAATAGAGTCTGATACGCCGGCTTCACTTGATTCGGTCTTGATTAGTGGTTTAAGAACCGAGGTATACCACAGGGTGTCCCACAAAAAGCGGACGCTATTGAATTCAGCTATTGTTAGAATTTGAATGTACGGTGGCCCACACAGGGGACATGCTATACAGGGTGTATAAAAAAAAGACAATTTTGAAACGGCTCTCAACCTCGCGAAGCGGCTTGAAACATGAAGTTTTTTATTAATATACATTGCTTGGGTACTTACGGTGTAGAATAAATAAATATATTTTGAAATTCAAATGTTTCAAACACAGGGGTGTGCGTATTTTAAAACACATTAAAAATGGCTTGCGCGCGAAATTTAAATGCTTAAAAGAAATTTGGTAGGTAGAAAATATGTTAGCTGTTTTTTGCTGTTCAAAATTTCAAGAAATTTGATTGAGTTTAAGCCATTAAAACGTCGTGCGAACGTTTATTTTTCTGAATAAGAATCGTTTTTTCTGAAGAAATGTTCCAATTTTAATTGAATACTCCTTGGGAGTTGTGTGCAAATTGGGTAAATACATAAATTAAGCATGCAGAAAGCTAATTTTGCTAAAAATATGGAAGTTCGACGTTTTGAACGGCTCAGACTCGAGCAAATTTACTGAAATTTCGTACAGCAATACAACGCCCGACAAATTTTCCATCCACCAAGTCAAAATTACTTTTAAGCGTCTAAGTTTTGCGCGCAGGGCATATTTAACTTGTCGTAAAAGACACAACCCCCCGGGTATTGAAGTTTTAAAGTTCTCATTTTTCGGTTTATTCTAGATTATAAGTATCAAAACAATCTATTTTAATAAAAACATCGTACATTGAGGCGCTTCGCGAAACAAAGAGCGATTTCAGTTTTGTTTACTTTTTTTTATGCACCCTGTAAACATAAAATATCAGCCATTGGTTTTATATATAAAGCCTTCAAAATTTTATGTAAAGCCCTTCAAAAATTTATGTAGTGGCTTCAGACTTTTATGTAATGCCCTTCAGAACTTTATGTAGTGTGCTTCAGAAGAAAGCTCACCAAGAATTGTACTTTTGCTGTTGGGGTCATTATTTTATGTGTAGTCATATTTCGAAAGATTATGCATCGCCACAATGCAAATGTCGAAGAGAAAATAATCCTGTAATCTTGGCTTTGGGGTCGTTTGCAGTCTGTATACGATAACTGATACCAAAGGACGCATTTATTTTTGAAAGTCTGGATTTATATCAAATATATAGAAAGAACTACCGCAAGGCGCAAGCGACGGCAAAATTTGTAAACAAATGTCAACTGTGAATCGCAGCGACCAGGCGACGAAAAACATATCACGGTGAGGAGATACATCCATATTATCAAGTTTACTATAAAGCCTACAAGAATCATTCAAAGATTAGTCAAAGCTCGCCTGTACGTGTATTTTTAACAATACAATTTTTTAGTTGATCCAATGTTGCATCCACTATGCACTATGCGTCTGTGCCATATGTAGTTATACTTTACATGTAGACAATGCATGGCAAATAATTTTGTTAGATACAGGAATACTGTACTTGCACATTATTAAACGAGGAATGTTTAATAGCAATGAGGAAGTACTGTAGGAAAGCAGCTGGGAAATTTGCCACCGCTGTGCAAAAATATTGTTGGCGGCTGAACACAAAATGTAATTAGCATATTATTTGCGAAATACAGATTGGTTTCAGAGGTGCTCGGAATTTAGTTTCTTTGACGAGCCAGTTATAATTTTGTTCACAATTTTTCATTGATTTCAGTAAAGGACTGATAAAGCTGTCAGTTAATCATATTTTGAAGTGATGACATCGTCTGTTGAAGCAAATTTCCAAACTTTGACATGTAAGTGGGTTGCCAAGAATTAAGCGCGATGTTGAATTTACGTTTGACTTAATACTGAAAAATTTAGCTTTTGCTCCAAAAAGATATTTGTTTCCTGTTACTTCCAATATGTTTATGTTTCTTACGAAACCAATTTTTTTGTTTTATAAATTCCGCTAATGGCCAATTGTTTGTTGTGAAACTCGCTACTGGAAAAGTACTTTAAATTACGGTTGTTGTTGAAATGGTCGTGAAAGTGATAAAACATCCACAATCACGTGGGCCGTCAGTGCAATGATGTCTTTGATACTGTATAAATGTTTTCGTACAAATGGTAAAGATATTTTTCAATTGACTAATGCGTTTAGTCGATCGATTTCAGTGACATTTTTGTATTGACGTTCGAGTACGAGCGTTGACTAGTTTGAGTCGAATTTTAAAAAATCAGCCTTTTGCTCCAACATGATTTTAGCTCGAACTTGGCCTTCATGTTTATATCTACTCACCTGATTTGTTAGCTTGTTCTTAAAAATTACGCTAAAAGGTCGTTTAGTCCACTGAAAATGCTTGTGATCCATGTTTGTTATATGATTTTTAAATACCACGCGTAAATCACGCAATTTCCACGCGTTCACGCAGGCTTATCTGGCGCATGCTCAGACAAATTTCCCAGCTGCTCTGTAGGAATGTTTAATAGAAACGAGTAATGAGGAAGTATTGTACTGTAGAGCTTTTAATAGGGCATAGTACAAAACATGGACTGGACTGGACAGTTGGACTGGACTGGACTGGACAGTTGGACTGGACTGGACTGATTTTAATATATATTTTCAAGTGTTTTGCACCTCAAAGTTTTCATTCTCGGAAATTTTACGTACAAATATTTACCGGTAATATCGTATGGTTGGCCATTTGTTTCAAAATGGGTTCGTGATATATGGGCTCTAATCCAATGTATATTTTTGGACCAGAAACTGGTTCCCAAACGCTGCTCATCTTCTTATTCTTGTTTTTAGGGGGCGACGCTCTTTGAAAAAACCCTAAGGCTCCGTCATCACTTGTCTGATAAGAATGAAACTTGACATAATTATTCTAAGCAATATTCCGCGTCGAGTGACGGTGTTCCATTTTTCATTTTCGACTTTTGAAGCAAAATACAAGCAATTCTTGACTGTATTCGTAGCAAATAATGTATTCAAATCATTAATATTCAGCGAATATATGAGCAAACGTAAACGATAAGAAAGACATTGTCTTCTCTATTGTTGTGAACACAATTACAAGAGATCTCGGACAATAGTCTACCGATTAATTATAAGCGTTAAGTTTGACTAAATTCAACACTGTCTTTGTTGGACCAGGAACCGGTCCCCAAACGTTGCTAATCTTCTTTTTCTTGTTTGTTGTACATTGTGGCGTGTTTGTCTCTAAGCTAAAGTCACGAGTGTTGCTATGAAAAAAATGTCCCCCGTTCTGTACATATATAGAGGTTTTAAAATTCTAAACGCTAGACAGTGCACGCTTCTTACTGAAACTTGCCAGTTCCTGGTCGCATAGTACGGTCGTACTTGTTTACTAAACACTTTAAACGCATATATATGTGTCTTTTGGACGCGTGTATATGCGTATTTTTGACGCACATATACATGCGCTTTTGCTAAACACCATACATATGGTACAAAACACGCATATATCTATATGGGTACAAAATAAGCATATATATGCGTACAAAACACGCATATATTTGCGTACGAAACGCGCTTATACCAGTCGGAACTGCTTGTCTTACTAGCGGGCATTACCAATTCGATCCAAAAGATTTTGATCAGAAAGCAAGGTGAAAAGCAAGGAGGAATGGTGAGTTATTGTAAGATATTGCACTGAAATTAACAGTTTAAGATTTAGACTAGCAAATACGCGCAATACATTACTGATTTACGTGTATTTATTTATGACATTTTATGTATTGTATATCATGTATTGAATTTGCATATTAAACACGAGATAACTGCTCTGTTAGTCTGTTGATTATAATTAAGGATTTTTTTATAAACAAGACGCCTGCTAAGGCGTTCACTCCGCCTGCCGAAACGAAAATGGGCACAAGGCCAGGCAGGGCTGTAACGAGAGAGTTCATTGGGGGTGGGGTATATTCACTTATTTCTGTTCTGCCCAACTAATTCCTTTTTAAACCAATTATTATTAGAGTACCTTTCAAGGCATTTTACCAGTAAGACATTGCTAGCACATCTTATGTAATCACTAAGATAACCAAAAATCAATGTCTGAGTGACCTGCCTGGCACTCTGTCCAGAGTCCTAGTAGGATTGCATTTTTTAGAATTTAATTTAAATTAAAGACTTTCATAGCACATATGTTAAACAAGATTCTTTTGTCATAATATCACCAACATATAGCTGTTTTATTTTGCAAGTAAAGAAAATTTTACAAAAAGTCTATGCAATACATCAATATATTAGCCTGATAGCATCATTTAAATCTATTCTGTAGCACACTGCCTGAAGTCTCCACGGTATAATTTGTTGGGAACTTTAGACTAACATGTATTTCTGAAATTGGAATGTAAAATATCTCTTACCTTTTATAATTATATGAGATCCCACAAGCAAATAAATCGTTTTGCACGAAATATTAGCATCTCAACATAGATAGAAATAGAAAACCAGGGAAAGAAATCACAACGTGTTTAGAATTAGGAACACACACTATCAAATTTGCCGTTTTAAACATTTCTGGAGCAATGTTTTGATAAAGAACCTTCCTGTCCCTTTTTGTTAACTATTACATGTTAAAACTTGTGTTTTGTATATAGATATTTCAGTAGAATTTACGTTTGATTCTTGTGTAGAAATTTCTAAATTTCCTTAAAAGTAGGAAAACAACAGAAAATGACGGGAACACGCTCTCAAAACTTCACCGCGATACATCGCTCTTCGGTAAAGTTTCGCGGTGGAATTTGTCGTTTTAAAACATTTTGCATGAGAATCTTTGCGCGTAAAACCTTCTTGGGGTTTAGATGTTCTAGCATACACGATATAAAATGCCTGTTTTGTTGACATATTCCGCTAGAAATTGAGTTTAAACGCCGTGTTTAGGTCGGCTCACGCGGCTTGTGCCAGCGGTATCACCCATGAGCGCTGCGCCTACTTGCGACACCGAAAAAATAAAAAAAAAACAGAAACGGGGCGAATTTAAAACTCCGCCTCGCCTACGGCAGGCGGAGTAATAACTGCAAATTATAAACGGTTTGTCATACAGTTAAGTCGGACTATGAATAACTGCACTTCTAAAATAGAGTAATATCGAGAAATACTCTAAATATACAGAATAGCTTGCGAATTACGATAAAAAAGTATACATATAATATTTTGTGTACTTGTTTACGATTAAAGTCAGTTCAGACGTACTGGAGAGAGTCGGGGAGGCTTAGCCCAAATATAAAATATGCTTGGCATATCCTTGGTTTCACTTTCAGATAGCTAAGGCAATGGGGCGTAGGTTTATATCCCATATGATAAGGTATGTTTTGTAAATTTAGTACAATACTCAATTAGTGATTGCATATATTTGAACAATACATGATATTTCCTGTTTACAATCTTTTATCATAATCCGCAAGCTATTCTGTATATTTAGAGTATTTCTCAATATTGGTAATGCCCGCCAATGAGACAAGCAGTTCACTGGTACGCAGATATAAGCGTGTTTCGTACGCATACATATGCGTGTTTTGTACGCATATGGATATGTGTGTTTTGTACCCATATATATGGTGTTTAGCAAAAGCGAATATATATGTGCGTCAAAAATATGCATATACACGCGTCCAAAAGACACATATATATTGATGCGTTTAAAGGCTTTAGTAAAAAGTATACATTGGATTAGAGCCCATACATCACGAACCCATTTTGAAACAAATGGCCAGCCATACGATTTGTACGTAAAATTTCCGAGAATGAAAACTCTGAAGTGCAAAGCAGTCAAAAATATATATTAAAATCAGCCCAGTCCAACTGTGCAGTCCAGTTCAGTTCATGTTTCGTACTATGCCCATATAAGGTGACTGGAAAACGTTTGAAAACTACTGTACGTCAGCAAACAGACTATTATTCCATTTAATAGTGTGTAACCTATGTTACATAATAATTGTTTGTGTTCAACTTTTCATGATGTAAAATTTCTGTTTATAATATATTGAGCGCGTTGTAGGGATGTTATTTGTCTGATTTTCAAGATATGCTATGTGTCGCCTCTTGAACAATGCTATGTCTCTTTCGAAAATTTTAATTGTTTCCCCCTTAGCTATGACTGACAGTATTGGCTATGGTCTATGGGGCTGTCGCTAGCGATTGATTTCTAGAAAATTTACCCCAGAAGGGCCTCATTATTTCTTACTTTAACTTTTATATTGCTGTTATTTTGTTGCTCGATTCACGGGGTGAAAAATAACAAATGATAAAAAGAATATATGTAAACTGAAATATAATACAACAATTATATTATGTGCAAGTGTTAGTTGCAAAAGGTGAAATATATTTCACTTAAATTTCATGCACTAGAATTTCTCTGTAATACAGTATCTCGCCCTTCACGAATAATCCAGTAGTTTTAACATAGTAGTTACCCTAGAAGGGCCTCACTCATATGATATGCGTACGGCGTACACTCTGCGCGTACACTAAATATTTGCATCAGTGCATGCACGCACAATTTAATGAAATAATTCAGAGGTCAGGAATGTGTATGATATAAACGAATAAAGCAACAATTTGAGCCCGTTTTAAACACAACGACAACAAACACGACAACGAAAGACATCACACTTAATATAAATAAATAATTTTGGGTTGTAAATGTATAACATGCATGTAGTGTCACTATGGTGTGTAATTAATGTAGCAACAGTTCTTCTTGTACGGTCTTAATAGGACGTATCATGGCCTGATACGGGCGCATTCCTTCGTTGGTTAGCAATAAAATCTAACAAAATCCGCTACAATTTAGGATTTCTATGCTCTAGTAATTTCGATTTTCGAGTTACCTCGTAGTGCTCTTCGCTTTTGTCATTCGTATTAAAAGAAGAATCGATTTCATCAACACGCTGTTCGAAGATACTTCTCCTGTTGGCAAGAAATTCCTTGTGACAATTAACTTCAAGGAATACTTCATCTGCACTGACGTTTCCGACATTACCAAATGTGTACAAAAATTCACGATAAGTCTCGGTGATTCGTCCGAGTATTTCGTCTTCATCTATTTCATGGTGCACACGTCTAGACCTGACAAGGGCAGCGTTGTAAAGAGCATCCGCTTTTGTGAAATCGGAGCCATTTGAAGATGTTTTCGCCTTCTTCAGGTACCAGTCACCCAGCTCAACTAGAGCCGGTACTTGTTTTAGCAGATCGTCTTTTGCTGCTTTTAGTTGCTCAGCAGCAGAATCAACGTCCTTATCCATTTAGACTACGTTTACACTACTCCGGAGCGAAATAATGCCGGTAAAATTTACTTGCGTTTACACTACGCCGTTACAGTTTTGTAACTTGTTTACAAGCACTCATATAAACCAAAAATATTTTTAACAAAGCAAAGAAATTTAAACGAAAAGCATTCAAGTTTGCTGTTTTGAGACCTGGGATGTTTCATTTACAAGCGGCACCAAAAATTAACGGCGTTTGTGTTTACACAACGCCGCGTAGCGTGGTCGTGTCGCTACGGCAAAAGTGACGTTTTCAAACAAATCCGCTCCGGTGCTGTGTAAACGGAACGCCGTTTTGTTACTTTTTTGCGCCGTTTTCAGACCGATCCGACTACGTTTTAGACTACGTTTACACTACTCCGGATCGGTCTGAAAACGGCGGAAAAGAGTAACAAAACGGCGTTCCGTTTACACAGCACCGGAGCGGATTTGTTTGAAAACGTCACTTTTACCGTAGCAACACGACCACGCTTTCTATAAACGTGGTCGAACGAAAACGGAGCGCTACGCGGCGTTGTGTAAACACAAACGCCGTTAATTTTTGATGCCGCTTGTAAATGAAACATCTCAGGTCTCAAAACAGCAAACTTGAATGCTTTTCGTTTGAATTTCTTTGCTTTGTTAAGAATATTTTTGGTTTATATCACAGGTCACCCGGAATGCGTACAGTTCTAATATAGCGTTCAGTGGGACAGCATCTGTTACATAATGTATATATTAACACAAAGGTTGGCAAGTAAATACAAATTTGAACACTCGTACAAAATTTAAACCACAAAAAAATCTGCAAAAAGGCTTCGATATTCATTTAAAAACATACACATATTGAGAAGACATACCTGAAAAGCATGTACGTTGTATTTTTGTGTCATTTCAACATTATTTACCCGACGAAATTCGCGAAAAGTCATCAAATTTTTAGTTGATTTTCGCTAAAACTATGCGCGATGCCGGCTGCCTGCCTTACGTCACAGGAAAATGCCCCCTGATTGGCCAGCTGAAAACTCAATTTTTTTACCGCGAAAGCAAAACCGGGGGGAGAAATGTTAAAATTTTCAAAGAGCTACGCCAACGCTGCGGAGGGAAATTTGAAGTGAAAGCTTTTTTAAAAACAACAACTCAGTAACAAATGCTAACAACTGCGAAAAATTTTAAACTGAAGTGCAAAATATGTGAAGAGGTGCAAACGAAGAAGCATTGTAAATTCATTGTATATTACGTGCTCCCCGGTTTTGCTTTCGCGGTAAAAAAATTGAGTTTTCAGCTGGCCAATCAGGGGGCTTTTTCCTGTGACGTAAGGCAGGCAGCCGGCATCGCGCATAGTTTTAGCGAAAATCAACTAAAAATTTGATGACTTTTCGCGAATTTCGTCGGGTAAATAATGTTGAAATGACACAAAAATACAACGTACATGCTTTTCAGGTATGTCTTCTCAATATGTGTATGTTTTTAAATGAATATCGAAGTCTTTTTGCAGATTTTTTTGTGGTTTAAATTTTGTACGAGTGTTCAAATTTGTATTTACTTGCCAACCTTTGTGTTAATATATACATTATGTAACAGATGCTGTCCCACTGAACGCTATATTAGAACTGTACGCATTCCGGGTGACCTGTGGTTTATATGAGTGCTTGTAAACAAGTTACAAAACTGTAACGGCGTAGTGTAAACGCAAGTAAATTTTACCGGCATTATTTCGCTCCGGAGTAGCGTAAACGTAGTCTTAGACGTAACTGACGTGTTAGCGATTCGGACTCGAGAAAAAACCTGTACTCGTAGTCGGACTTTGCGTGTGAGAAACCCGGAGTCGACAATAGATAACCCGGATAAACCATGCTTTTGATGAAAAGAACACATTGCAAAGATTGCCTTTCCCTTCTTGAGATATTCAACTTTATTGGATATGCAAATTACAAACTTATGACATCACAGTGCATAATAATTTTTCAAAAATATCAGTAATTTGCAACTGATGCGCATTTTTCGCACGAACTTGCAGACACTAAGCGATTAATCGTAGATTACATACGTACAGCGCAGTTTTTGCTGTTGTCATATGTAACAAAATTAGCGATCTCAAAGATACTCATTATGCACAGTGATGTCATGAGTTGTGTAATTTACACTAATCGAACAATGTCTCGAGAAGGAAGAGAGCTAGAGAAATGTACCAAAGAAGTTACACTGTCATTTTAAGCGATCTTTGCTGTGCAATCAAGAAATAGTTGCACAAAATTTCTTGTCATAAACACTTTAAATAACTAGTTTATTCCTTAGTTTCTCTGTTTATGTAAGGTAAAGAGACTTGACGCTGTAGCCAAAATTCACGATCTATTTTAAAGCTTATTTGATTATTTAACTGTTTATACCCTCCTTGGCCCAACCAACTAGCGGAGTCATTTCTATGATTTGAACGGATTATTAGATATATAGTAGAGATAAAAAGCTGATTAGAAAGGCAGTTCCGTGTCAAGGTGAAGTCTGGGGCGGCGGGGCTGTGTCCCTCCTTTTTTGGAAGGGGGGCTGAATATCTCCCCCCCCACTTTTAACTTGTTAAATCACGTACTAGAAAAAGATAACTAATTTGCTACAATACAACCAATGGTAATTAATAGTACTGCTACCATGCCAAACATGTATTTACATGAGGTGGTTTAGTTTCCTGACCCCATAAAATAACGCATTATCGGTTTGCTATCAGTTGAAGTCAGTTTCTCACTTTCAACAATTAATATCAGCAACTCCCAGCTAAATAGAGCGAGCACATGAATGGATAAAATTCGTTTGTTATGTACCTGAAACATAGCGGCTATGACATTATAAGACAATGGGTGAAATCGGAGACGAAATCGTTTGCGGAGACGGAACTGCATCATTAAAAATAGATACCAGTCTTCAGAATAGTGGCAACGCCCAACAATTGCATTCAAGTAAAGAAAGTGCCTTACCAGTGTGCATACTCTCCCAACACAACACTGGTAGCACATTTTGAAACAAAATACAGGCTTAAATTCCTTGTATGTTTGCATGGTGAATATCAAATTAAGAAATAGTTTTGTCGAAACACCACGTAACTTTATTATCGCAAAGCTTTCGATCCGTAAGCTCGGATCTTCGTCAGTGCTAATAATAATGCTTATTATTAACTCAGATGAAGATTCGAGCTTACGAATGGAAAGCTTTGCGATCATAAACTTACGTGGTGTTTCCACAAAATTATATTTAAAATACAGGCTTGGTACTATATATTAGGCATTTATAATCTCTATGATATTAGGGCCCAACTCAGGCCTCAGCAAAATGGCGAGAGGGTAAATGATGTCACTGCAGATTCGAGATATTACGCGAAATTTGATTGGCTCGCGAAATACCTCAAGCCAATCAAATCTCTTGTACCATTTCTTTTATCCCAATTTTGAGTTTGGCGCGCCGAGGTTTGTGGGTCTGGCGCCAATATTGAATTTAAAAACATGGCGGCTTAGCTTGGAGACGGACGTGTAAATTTAGATGTTGAATAAAAAACTATCAAAAATAGATCGGTTTCTTGAACAGGAGGAGCGAAAATGACCGATTTCGTTAGGGAAGAACGTTAACCGGACGAAAATGTTGAGCCTTCTTGTAAATCTCGGTTTCGACGGGAAGTTTTAGGCTTATAGCCGATGTCTTTGCTGTGCACGTGGACTGGAAGAATTTAGCTATCTGAAGCGAATCCTTCAGTTGATGGAAAAATTATGTCAATTATAGGTAATGCTGTCTTTCAAATGAATGATTTTAACTTTGTATTTTAAGGCGACAACAAGTACACAAGCGAAAATCTTGCAACTTAGTAAGCTTGTATTAAGCTGTCTGCTCTTGCCAAGTTATGTTCGCATTTCTTGTTCCAACCGCCTTGTAACCTAGTTTGCAACAAGCTGTTAAAGAGCGAAGAAATAAAACTGGTATCTCCAAGCACCCATGTATTTTTCTCTTCATTATATTCGCTACAGTGTTTTCTACTAATGTAAAATATCCAGAAGGCAGAAGCCATATGGTTAATGATTATTTGAAAGGCGATAATTTTCACATGTGAAATTATCATAAATAATCTCACATGTGAGATCAAATAATCTCACATGTGAGATTCTCAGTTTAATCTGCTTTACATGATAACAACTTTCAATAACCAAGTTTATTTTATCAGACTTGTAGCAAACAGCAATGAGGTTCTTCCATCAAGTCTGTACAGTCATAATATTGCTATAACTTTGTATTGTCCACCTTGTAACAACATTCCTATATTGTGATAGTTTCAGGGGATCTCGAAGGGGTAAATTGATAGCTGGTAATTGTCTTTTTTTGCTGCAAAAATAGGATTCCGTGCATGGTGCATTGGAACGTAGTTTCTTTGCCCCCCCCCCCAAAAAAAAAGTAGTAAATGAGATTGAGATTTGAGTCGGATAGCCACTCAGACTATGGAATTTGTGCACTTGGAGAATGAGATTTGGCAAAACATTTGGGCTGGGACATGGAAATAGCCCTCCCCCACCCCTCTAGGGCAAGCTTTTTCAATTTTAATAAACTTCTTGAAGGATTCTGATACAGTCGTAATATAACAATGTTGTTATAAACTTGTGTGGTTAACTTTGTAACATTCTTGTCATATCAAGCAATCAGTATCAAGTCTGTTAACTTCATCAAACTATTAAAAATACTCGATGCGCGACCAGGATTCATAATAAAGATTCTGAAACGTTTCGATCAGAGAACGTTTCAGAATCTTCATCAAACTTGTTAAAAATTGTCAACTTATTACAGCAGTGCAAATAAAGCTTGTGTGCAGTGCAAATTAAATACAGCTTTTTAAAAAAACTTCTAGACAGACCTGTTCAAATCAACTTGTTTGAGGATTTGTTTCATCATCAGTAGTGCACATGTGTGTAAATAGTTACTTAGTATAAATTTCCAGGGGACTATTGGTTTTCCTTGCATTCTGAACTATAGCTTTTTGATTTTAGCTTTCGTTGAATTAAATGTTTGTAAAGTTTAGTTGACTATTATTTGTAAACACCTGGAAATTTATACTAAAACAATTAGTCCCCTCAGGCTCTTTGATTACATGCCTATATTCACTTCGCCTTCGGCTCAATGAATATAGGCTTGTAATCACCTCGCCTTTGGCGGCTAATTGTTAAACAGTCATATATTTTCAGTTATAGTTGTATGTTGATGTTATGGTTACATATTATGTGTTGCAATGTTTTTCCAACATGGCTGATGCAATCATGACAATTGCAAAATTGTCGCAACCTTGTTTCAGCAACCTTGTAACATTCTTTTTATATGTATCATGACTGTTCACACTTTTTGGATCGACCTTGTGAAAATTCCTTGTACGTTTGCATACTAAATGTGAACATCGCTATAATTTTGTGGAAACGCCATCAGAGATGGATTTTCATTTTTTCACAGGTGGGGTAGAAGGATTTTAGGCAAAGTGCGAGCAGTGCAATGTGCTATTCTTGATGGTTTGATAGGGGCAATATATGTTGAACCAGGAGGATGAAGGCCATGACGCAACATTCTAGTGGGGTTAACAGGCCTTGAATTCAGCAGAAGCCACTGGCCATCAATACCCTGCTTGCTGGTTGCTTGCTTGCATGGTTACTATGGTGAAATCCAAGGCCTGGAACTTAGTAGCTTTTCTAATATTTTAGGTTTGAATCAAGATATCTGAGGACTCAGTATCAAAGTCGAAAACATTTATTTAGGTAGGTGAAGTGGCTAATTTATGCTTGCTACACTAACAGCATCTTAGCTAGAAGCTTTCATGTGAAGCTATTATATAGAATATTAGTGCTCACTCAATACAGAAATACACTACAGAATTCACTTGACTTTATATGTCTTTATTATTTTATTGACTGAAATAATTTTCAATATTGAAGTATAATTCAAGGTAAATTATGATGATATTGTTATATAAATCTTGTATAGCATGTAGTTTATCAAAATTCAAAAATACAGCACCATCAACTCATCAATGTCCTAGCTTCACACAACTTCCATTAAAGTTGTGAAAATTAAAAATTTTAAGTTTTCCTCAAAATTTGTTCAAAAAATGCTGGAAATGCCATTTTTTAGAGATTCAAAATTTAAATTTTTCTGCCCCAGTGCCCCCCCTGTTACCAAAGCTTTGTACCATTACCTTGGTGCTCAAACTGCACAAACCAATCTTAAAACTTGATCAAAATGAAGGTCCTAGCTAAGACTGCCAAAAAATCATACCCTTGGTATGAATCAAACCAACTAAAGAACTTCAACTAACCCTAATTGTTCTGTTAATATTTTACGTTTGGATCAGGTATTCATTGGATGACCCAACCATTCCCCACTGCGCTAGGCAGTCAAGTATTTTTAAACCTGCACATTTTTTTTGTTTGCCCAATTTTTAAATTTTTTTTTACATCATACACATGATACCATAGTCAGGAAGGAGTCAAGAGATCCCCACCTGACTGCATGCCTTCCATCCTCATCAAACAGGGAATCATTTTATGTTGCCGTCATTTGCTGGTTCTATTCTGGCATGCATGAGCTAGATCTTCCTGCATTGTTTCTGCACCAAAAATGTGCAATTTCAACTTCAATAAAGAATACCATTTGGAATGGGCTGAGTTGGTTAGCCTAATAACATGATTTAAGTAAGTAGCAACACAAATAATGCATGACTAGCAATATTACAGAATCGTTATTTTTCTGAGATTTCTTTTGGGCTTCCAATATTCATGATGAGCAAGCAGTACATTTAAAAGGTTGGCGCCGCTTTTTTGGTGTACTGTGCTCTATTGGATTGCGGAAGTTCTTCAGCTGTCTTGAGATATATAATGAGTACTGTAATGTTATTTCAATGCAGTTAACAATACAGAGGGCAGCTTGCAAATTAGTCAAACTTGTATACACTCATAATAAACACTGTACAAAGTAAATACAACAGACATAATTTTTTCCTGCCGCTACTCTGAGTTAGGTTGAAAAATATTCAGTCATTTTAAACATTTTTTAAATTCAGATCATTGTACTTTAATGCTATTTCTATAAAAGGCATCTTTGCATTGCTACTATGTACTATCATGCCTAACCGTAACCTTGAAAATATTCAGTCATCTTCCGAATGGAATGTTAATTACTTCACAATGCTGTTTTTATAGAATTTTATATAAGTGCCTAAAAAATATTCAGTCATTTTCAAATTGGAATTTTCTCCAATGCTGTTTCTTTAGAAGGCAGCTTGCTATTGCCAAATGCCTTTAAAAAATATTCAGTCGTCTTCCAAATGGAGTGTTACCTTGCAGTACTGTTTTTATAGAATTTTATATAAATGCCTAAAAAATATTCAATCATTTTCAAACTGGAATTTTCTCCAATGCTGTTTCTATAGAGGGCAGCTTGCTGTTGCTTAGCTTTGAAAAATATTCGGTCATCTTGCAAATGGAGTGTTACCTTGCAATGTTGTTTTTATAGAATTTTATGTAAATGCCTTATATAATATGCCTAAAAAGTATTTAGTCATTTTCAAATTGGAATTTTCTCTGGACAACGCTGTTTCTGTAGAGGGTAGCTTATTGCTATTGCTATTGCTAAATGCCTTAGCTTTGAAAAAATATTCTGTCAGTTTCCAAATGGAATACTACCTCACAATGCTGTTTTTATCTTGTAAAATAATTAGTTGTTTTCCAATTGGAATTTTCTCCAGTGCTGTTTCTATAGAGGACATTGCTAATGCTGCATGGTCCTTTGAAAATATTCAATCGTTCATAAATTGGAATTTTCTTCAATGCTGTTTCTATAGAGGGCAGCTTTGCTAGTTCTGTATACTGTAGCCTTCAAAAATATTCAGTCGTTTTTCAATTGAAATTCAAATCTCCAATACTGTTTTTATAATGACAGCTTCCTAATGGCTTCGAAAGATATTTAGTCATTGGAATACTATCTTCATTGCTGTTTCTATAAAGGTAGCTAGCTTGTCCGCTTTAGCTTGAAAAATATTCTTAATTCACTTACTAATTGAAATAATACCTCAAATGTTTCTATAAAAAGCAGCTTGCTTTTGCTATATGCCATTCTTAAAAAATACTCAGTCATTTTTAAATGGAATCTTTTTCAATGCCGTTTCTACAGAGGACAGCTTACTAATGCTAGCTTGAAAAACATAAAATCATTTTGTAATTGGAGTTTCCTCCAATGTTTCTTTGAAGGGCAGCTTGCTAATGCTATATGCTGTAGCTTGAAAAAACACTTTTGGATAGAAGGTGTTTAAGTAATTAAAGTACACGAGCATAACAACATTAAAAGATAATTACATTTTGAGATCTTTTGGGATTCCCATATTCATTTTGTCGTGCAGTACATTTGAAAGGTTGGGCCCACTTTTTGGGTGTACTGTACTGTGTTAAAATGCCAAAAAATATGTAGTGATTTTCCAATTTGAAATAACCACGTCCTCACGCTGTTCCTAGGGCAGTTTGAGGTTGAGATTGTTCACTAAAAAGACAAGAAAATTAGAAACATGACAGTGTGGCAAAAATGATACCTTGTTGATGAAATCTTACTAGGACTTGCAGTATTCACAAGTGCAATATACTAGGTCTCTTAGGTTTTAGGTTAAGACGAGATAAACACTACTAGCTTAGCCCCCTCAGACGACACCCAAACCTTTTTTCAATACTAAATATTAAATTACCCCACCTTACCACATCGTGGAAGAGTCGTGGTGGATGTGAAATATGAGGGATATCAAGTTCCAGGTTAGTTTGCATGGCCAAGATTCAGTATCACTGTTGTATAATTTTGATTGGAGCAAAAAAAAATAGCGTAGAGTCTCCAAAGTAAGCAAAGAAACCCTAAAAACCCTAGCATGGATTTAAACTTAGCCAATGCTGAAAATATCAACTTGAAAGTACTCAAGTAGGCGCCCCTCGAAGGCAAGCAGCTCCCTTAATGTGGATACTACTTTCAAAAGTAAAGAGGTCGCTCACTTTCGAGACTCTACTACAGTAATAAGTTTTTTGTAATAAATTTATGTGGTGTTTCCATATATGTGTAGTGGCATATGGTGGATGTCGTGTGGAATATGGTGAGTCGCGTGGACATATTGGCAGTATGGTGGATATCAGGTCCCTTTGTAAGTTTGAATAGTGAATATCACTATCACTATAGTTAAAATTCTGAAATCAAAAAAAAGTTTGTGATGATCATAAATTTATGTGGTGTTTCCACCAAACTGTAGTGGCATGATGGATGGCGTCGTTTGCTTTGGCAAGTGTACATTGTGGTGGATATCAAGTTCCTGGTGTAAGTTTGTATGGTGAATATCATTAATATCACTACAATTTTCTGAAAACAAATTAAATGATAAGTTTACGATAATACGTTTATACATGTATGATCTTTCCACCAAATTCTAGTGGTGTGATGGATGTCGTGTGCAAGATCACGGTGGGCTCCTCGGCAAAAATTTACCAGATCATAGTAGCTGGCTTCAGAAAATGTGCCAGATCATGGTGGATGTCTGGTGTGTAGGTCTGTACATTACTTCCTGGTACTTTAATATTTTGTTTAAAGATACAATCATAACAAACATGTATGATATGTTCACTACATCATTTTTATTTATTAGTATTTTTATTATGTCATTTATTACAAAATAATTTTACTTTTAGATGATATTTTTGATTGACCATAACCATGTTAGGGAGTTGTGCACTATTGTGTTTGGATTTTGGGTAAAGGTTAGTAAGTTGTTGAATACACACATCCAAGAAGTATGCTCCTGGGTACCTTGAATTTTCCTCGAAGAAACATGCAATTAACAATTTGGTTTGTTAATGTTCTTTCTAATTTTAATTTCTGACTTTTGGTAGTGCATCTCCAGCAAAATATGTGTCAAATGCATCAAGATAGTGCGTTGCTAACTAACACTGTCTTGAGGAATGCTGCAGTACCTCGATGGTTTAATCTTGTAAAAAGGTTAGTACTCCAGTAGATCTGAAAACACGGAAAAGTACTGGCACTAGTTGCTAAATAGAAATCCATTTTTCGATCTAGATTATCAAATTTCTCTTGAAGTATAATTTACTGTGTTTGTAAATTTCCTGTTGGCTTATAATTATCTTTATTAAAGACAGTAACTAAGTTTCAACAAGATTCACAAAGGAAAATAGAAGATATGAATGATTAAAAATAGAAGATATGAATGATTAAAAATAGCAAAATGAATTTCTATTTGGTAGCTAGTTTCGTGTACTCACGGTCAGATCAGCTAGCTAAATAGTTAAGATATTGTCCACACAATGTCCAAGAGGTTATGGCGCTTGATATCTTGCTTTTTTGTTCATAGAAGATACAACAGTGTAATATGTTTATTCACGATCTGTAACCTAGTTCTTTTTAATGGTTGACATGTAACATCCTTCTTTCTAATGATTAACATAGTTTTTAGTAATTGTCGGCATGTAACGTCACGTTCTGTCTAATTATGTTTCAATTATGGCTTTAATAGTGAATGCCCTGAGAATATCTGTCAAATGGATCAAGATAAAAGTATCCTGAAGAATACTGCAGTATCTTTGTCTTTGGATCTTGGGTAAAGGTTGGTACTAGATATTCAATATTAAATATTATCACATACTTGTGCCTTTATCTAGAGCAAAAACCAGATTATATTTTAAATTATTTACACTTCGAATACATTTCAAAATGAATTCAAAATGATTGTTTAAAATACGGTAAACAAGTAGAAATTACAAAAACAAACCAAAAATAACTTATCTTTTAATAGCTGCAAATTTCTTTGTGTTATTTTCCTTGTATTATTTAATACTTTTATTCTTATCTCTCATCAATCCTTCAGTCGGACGCCATCTTTGTTTTGAGCGGGACAAAAAACGATATCGCGGGACAAAAAACGATATCACGGGACATATCGTTTTTATGTCACCGTGTTATCGCCCGGATAAAGGCACAAGTATGTGATAAGTATAGGTTATCATATGAGAGGCGAGGTGATATCAGTTTTATCGCTCGAGAGACGATATCATATTTTCATAGGTACCCACATTTTTGCTTGAAAAGATATAAAAATATGTAATTATGTATCTTTGTGAACTGTAACCTCGTTTTGTTTTTTTTTGTAATCGTTGAAGTGTAGTCGTTCTTACTAATTTTACCTTTTTCTGGTTTTAATTAGTACATATCCCATGAATATGTTGTCAAATGAATCAATATAATGGTGTCATTCGCTCACTAAAACTCTCTTGGGGAATTCTGCAGTGTTTTAATGTTTGGATCTTGGGATAAAGGTCGGTGCCAGATATTTAAAATATTATCCACACACTAAGAGGCTATGGTCCTCGGTACCGTACGTTTTTGCTTGAAGAAACACCTGTAGTACTTTGAGGGTCTGTGAATAACATTGTTCTCTCTAATTTTATTTTCTGGTTCAGCGTATCCAAATGAAAATTTGTGTCAAAAGAATCAAGATAATGTCATTCGCTGACTAGCTAAAACTACAATTGCGGTATTCTACGGAGTTTTGGTTGTTTGGATCTTTTGAAAAGGTTGGTACCAGTTATTCAAAAAATTGTCTAGAACCCAAAAGCTTACAGCCCTGCATAGCTTGTGTTTCGTATGAAGAAAGATGAAGAAACATAATAATTTCATGTGTGAATAAGATGTTTCAAATTTTAACTTCCAGTTTAATTCCTCCTAATGAAGTTGTATGTCAAAGAATCAACTGAAGATGGAAAACTAACACGGGCAGTTCCGCTGTATTCGATGTTTGGATCTTAAGTAAAGGTTTTGAATATCTTTTTTAAAAATTTTATCCCACACCAAGAGATTACATCCCTTGGTACTATGCATTTTTGCTTGAAGAAACATTATTTGATATGTGAATGAGCTCGCTCTTTTTAATTTTACCTTATAGTTTAATGCCTCCCAATGATGTTGGCTGAGTAGAACTATCTCAGGAGAATTCTGCAGTATCTAGTCGCAATTTGGTAGACGTTGAAAGACAATTGTAGAGATTGCTGAAATGATACCTTCGAGAAGCTGATAACAAATTGGCATGGAATTAACCTCGTTCTTTTAAATGGATCACGTTTATGCCTCGCAATAAAAATGTGTGTCAAATAGATCAAGATAATGTGATTGAAATATCCACGCATCGTGAAGCTTATGTCTCTTAGTACCTTGCATTTTTGCTTCAAGAAGCCGTGTAACAGATGAACGTGGAAATAATCTCGTTGTTTCCAGTGGAGCACGTTTAATGCCTCCCAATAACGGATCAAGATGATGTTATTGGTTGACGAGAAAGGGCCTCAGAGAACTATGGGAAGGACCAATCGTCGTGGTTAGTGCATATTAATATTATTATTTTTACACAAGTGAACATAAGAAATCCGACGTTGTGATTGGTCCAATATGACGTGACATTCCTTTATATTCACCTACAGGTGAATATAACAGTTCAGGAAAAACAAGTTTACAAAATGGCGACTAGCCGCCGTTTTGTACAAATTACGGACAAAGAAGTAAACAAAATTAAAATAACTTGTGTAAAAATAGTAAAACAATTATTCGCCTCAAGCTCGGTGATTATCGAGGAATACTCACCTCGACTTCGCCTCGGTGAATATTCCCCGATAATCACCTCGCCTTCGGCGAATAATTGTTAATTGTCATTATACAGTAAAACTAGCAGAGGGATACATGTGCTTGTGAATATTGTTTTCAACAACCCTTCTCAGTAATTCCTGTTTAGAATTAGCAAAGCAAGTCTTGTTGGAAAAACTAGATTCATATTAATCTGACACTGCTGAGAACAACGAAAAATTCGTTGTCTCGAGCGGGATTCAAACTCGCATCTTTGGGTTTCTAGACCGCCGCTCAACCAATTGAGCTATCGAGTCAACTGGGATTGGTAGCGAGTCTTATCCAATTTAAGTGCACGAAATATTTTCATGACGACTTAACGCTTTGGGAGAGCGACGGTCTAGAAACCCGAAGATGCGAGTTCGAATCCTGCTCGAGGAATGTCTGATGATTATCTTTATCAAAGCCTTTTTTCTTTTCAATTGTGATGTTGAAATGGAATTTAGACTTTCACGTGGTGCATTCATCTTACGTTCATGTAACTATTTATCTGTAAAAATTCGCACTAACAGCTATAAATTAGAACTGTGAAATGACTGATTGAATAAAAGGACAGCATGTTTATTTTTTCTTGTTTTTTTTAGTACATCAAGATATGTGTCTTTGGCTGACTCAATGGTTCCGCACTGCATTAACCAGTCAAGCATTTCAACCCAGCTACAAGATGTTTCTCTCTACGTCGATGATGTAGAAGCCCATGTGAACACGATATTCAAGGCTGACGTCGCAAGCCTAATCACGTGATCCATATAAGATAATACATTGGAGGACATATTGCGGCTTATTGTTGTTCTGAGGTCTCACGGGCGTCACTATTCAATGATGCGCGATCGTACATTCGAAAGGTCAGGGCCCGCCTTTTGGATGTACTTTTGCCGTGTTGAGTTGCGGACGTTGTGTATCTTGGGATATATGATAAGTTGTAATGTTAATTCGATGCTGTTATCGAGAGCAGCTCGCTAATGCTCTCCGCTCTAATTTTGTGGTAAAATGATACATTGTGGAACAGAGTATTTCCCTATACAATAAGACACAACACGAGCGAATGACGCAATTTATTAAACCACACGAGCGAATGACGTAATCAAGTCCCTAGGACGGGGATCCACGAAACCTCTTTTTAACAATAAATGTTAAATTATTTCTCCGTGCCACAACAACATCGTTAGGAAATCGTGGATATCGTAGAGTAGAGGTGTATGGTGTTTGGTATTCTATGCGAATGTACAGGATCATGGTGGATGTTTTATGTAAATGTGCAGGATTATGGTGAATATTTTATGCGAATGTGGAGGATCATGGTGGATATTTTATGCAAATGTGCAGGATCATGGTGGATATTTTATGCAAGTTTGCAGGATCATAGGTTAATTATGCAAATCTAAGGATCATGGTAGGTGAAATAGGGAATAATAGGAGTACCAACAGTAACATAGAGATATTTATGGTTATTGAGGTGTGAAATATTGAGAAGTGCCGTAGTACGCATATGGGTTTCTTGGTGCACTACAAAAAAAGAAGCGCGCGCGCATAATTAGCCTGTAAGTTTTGAGGAGATTATTCTTCATGTTTTTTGTTAGGATTAATTCACAAGAGCTTGGTGTTTATATGTCTTTAAAAACTAAGACAAACCAAAAACGATCGCACATTATCATGCAAGTTGTGGCAGAAATATTCGCTTCAACATTATTTGCGTATTCAGCCAATGATACTGATTTTTGTGTACTAAACCTTGGCCTAGTACACTAGTATCATATCAAACCGTTGTAAAGGCTTCAACAAACATCGTCAACACCCGCATAGTTACGTTAATATAGCTGTTCTTCATTGATTGATTGGTTTTTTGTCAGTGACGGGGCTAGCCTGATAGCTTTAAGACATTTTTTTAAATTTTCAAACGTTCATTTCTTCGGAAATTGATTGTTTTCAAAGCCGTAAAGACGAGAATATTTCCGCGCATAGCATGGCCAAATATCCGACTGGGTTCCCCACAGATTTTTCTGTGGACCAATTTTTTTTTGCTTAAAGGGAAATGGCAACAAAAAATTTTATTGTCTCATTTGAAAGAGGCTCTAAAACAATAAATAGAAGTGAATTGCAAAATTTTTATATCTGTTTTACTTCAGGAGATATTCTCATCTCAATCAATGATCTGTCGGCCATCTTGGTTAATTTTTAACCTCATTAACAATGTTTTGGTGACGTCACAACAGGGATAAGCCTGTCGAAAATCCTCTTAAATACCTACCAGTAATCATATTGTTTGAAATCTTCTCAGTCCGTGCTGAAATCCGAAACACTTGCCGTACATGCGGTTATGAGAGCATATTAACCATTGGGTCGTAAGAAGAAAAAAATCGCGTGATCCCTGTTGTGACGTTCGTGCATATCCACAAATATCCAAGATGGCGAACAACTAAAGATTTCAACTCAAAATATCTCACCAAATAAGGCAGATATAAAAATTCTGCAATAGACTTTTATATATTGTTTTGGAGTCTCTTTCAAATGAGACGATAAAAAATTTTGTTGCGATTTCCCTTTAAAAGTTTTAAAAAACTGTGACGCAAGCTTTAGTGCATGTGCTACTTGCTTTAGCTGGCCATGTGATTGTCTAGTCTTGAAATCTAGCAGAACTGTGGCGCGTAATGCCTCGAAAGCAAAGATTGTCTTCTGTTGAACAGCAAGAATTTCAGATCCTCGTATTGAGTAGCGCAAAGAACTGGTCGTAACTGTTGTAGCAAAGCCATTCTCAACGATTTGATATAGTCCAGTTCTGCCTTTTCCTTTGTTCGCTGTAGATTGGCATGCATACATACTCTATCACATCGATAACTTGATATCAATATTTAATATTTAACTTACTTGAAGAAACATAATAAGTAGACGTGTGAATAACATCTTTCTATTTTTTTAACTTCCAGTTTAATGCCTCCCAATGAAGTTGTATGTCAAAGGATCAAGATAGTGTTGTTTACTAAAACTAACTTGGAAAATCTGCAGCATCCCAGTGTTTGGATTTTGTGTAAAGGTTGGTAATAGACATTCATGATATTATCCACCTACCAAAAGGTTACATATGGTAGATATAATGTAAATTTAGAACTGATACTTAATTGCTAATGGGAATTGTTCTATTGCATTAACCAGGAATCAAAGATTGTCGAGTTACCTGAGATGCCTCACCAGTATCGATTTGTTTGAGAATGCCGATAACCACCTCGTTGAATCCCAGTACAAAAACGGAGCGTTCTCGTAACTTGATAATGCCTTTGCTCTGTGTTTATCTAATGCAGATCTTAACTTTTTCGAGGAATTTAATAAAATTGCTTAGTTTTGGAAGCCAAACAAACTGCAATCGTGAAATTCTCGTCGATGTTATGCAACGTTTCATTCAATCATACTTCCTAATCTCCAACAATACTGCACCAAAAGAAAATTGGGACTCCTTGGTACAATATATCCAAGGAATTACATCGATGGCAACGCAATGGAGTATGCCCATTTATTCTGTTCTTCTGCAAGGCCACCGAGCTATTTGGTTGATCAAAATATTCCATCTACAAAAAATCCTTTTGTTACCAGTTAAAGCCCTTTAGCCTGAAGAGCAATATTTCAAGCTACACCTTCCAACCTGATTAATGTTGGCCAAGCATGTTCGTTGTAATGTTACTCACACGCCTCCTTTAACACAAGTTACTCAGTCAAATCGCATGTATCCACAAAAAAGCCGTCACATTCATGACCACCGTTTTACACAAGTAACCTTCTACAAATTCTCAAGGATGGAACATTAATCACCGTTTTCGTCCGTCCAAGTAGCCTTCTCCAAGATAATTAACGATGAAACATTAATCACCATTTTACACAAATAACTTTCTTCAAGATTATTAACGATGAAACATTGATCACCGTTTTCAAACAAAGTTTTGCAATATTATTAATGATGGTGAACAGTTGATCACCGTTTTCCTCTGAGTAACCTTCTTTAAGATTAACAATGAACATTTATCACTATTTTAACAAGTAATCTTCTACAAGATTATTAATGGCGAACATTCATCATCGTTTCCCTCCAAGTAACCTTCTGCGAAGTTGTTAATGCTGAGCATTTATTACCATTCTACATAAGTATCCTTCTACAAGATAATTTATGATGGAACATTAATCAATCTTATTCAAGAGTATTAACGATCAGCATTTATCGCTATTCTACACAAGTATCCTTCTACAAGATAATTTATGATGAACATTAATCAATTTTATTCAAGAGTATTAACGATCAACATTCATCATCATTCTACACAAGTATCCTTCTACAAGATAATTTATGATGGAACATTAATCTTATTGAAGAGTATTAACAATCAACATTCATCATCATTCTACACAAGTATCCTTCTACAAGATAATTTATGATGGAACATTAATCTTATTGAAGAGTATTAACGATCAACATTCATCATCATTCTACACAAGTATCCTTCTACAAGATAATAATATATGGTGGAACATTAATCAATCTTATTGAAGAGTATTAACGATCAACATTTATCGCCATTCTACACAAGTATCCTTCTACAAGATAATTTATGATGGAACATTAAATCTTATTCAAGAGTATTAACGATCAACATTCATCATCATTCTACACAAGTATCCTTCTACAAGATAATTTATGATGGAACATTAATCAATCTTATTCAAGAGTATTAGCGATCAACATTCATCATCATTCTACACAAGCATCCTTTTACAAGATAATTTATGATGGAACATTACTCAATTATCTACAAGATTATTAACGATGAACATTGATTACCATTGTACACAAGTAACCTTATGCAAGATGATTTATGATAGAACATTAAACAATCATCTACAAGACTATTAACGATGAACATTGATTACCATTGTACACAAGTTACCTTCTGCAAAGTAATTAACAATGGACTATAATCGCTGTTACCCTTCAAGTAACCCTCTACAATAAAATTTACGATGGGCGTTAATTAAATTTGCTGTTTTACCGTTGAAACTTTCCCTTCCTTCTTGTGTCAAATGAAAAAAGTTGTGTTTTGTTTTGATCTGCGTTCTGGCTGCAAGCTGTGCTAAAGTCCATCAACTATCTCATGTGCTACTGTTTCCGGATTTAAATAATGGATTTGCGATACAATCACAACAAGACGTGTTTGGTGGTCGTTAACGGTTGTATATGCACTGTACTGTACACATTCCGTTACTGTAGAAGGATCTCCGAACATTTTTAACTCCGCCATTGCCGGTCCCAAGCCCGGATGAGAAAGGAGGAGGGTTTAATGGTCCATGGATGAAAATAATGGATGTTCTAATACAGCTACCAGTCGTACGAAGCTTAGGTATGTAATTATTTAACAACGCTTCAACAATGATTTTCCGCCCGAAGGCATTTGAAACAACCAAGTTTCGTGCAACTAAATTTGCTTTGCGAATCGTCGTTAAAAATTGTTCGTGCGACATAGGATTTTTTTCACCCAGGGCACGAAAGATATTTCTGGCAATATGTTTCAAACCAGTGTGGAGAATCTCGATCGACTAGGAGGGGTCTCCGCCCCCTCTCCTTCCCGAGTTGTTCGATGAGGAACGTCAGTCATAGTCAGATTTTCAACCTGATCCTCGCCTAGTTTTTACCATAAAAAATTAATCGTCTACGTAATCTGACATAAAATGACAGCTGTAAAAGGAATATTATGTAGAAGATTTATTTATTTAATAAGGTAAAAACTAAACAGTAGGGCCGCTCAGCAGTGCAGCATGTCCCTATTTTTATGCAATTGACGGCCTAGAATAATGGCGGAACAGCCAGTTCAGCATTTCTATTGGCCGGAAAATGCATTTGACTGGCCAGAATATGTATAATGAAGATGCGTAATGCGACATGCGTGGGGACACAAACTACAAAGGTTCCGTCTCGAGTCGCCCTTCTGTTTATTTCCATTCTATGGTAAAAACCACCGAATAAGCCACCGAACATGAACTGACAACACAACATAGCTGCATACACTAATGCACTATATAGGATCTGTATCTTTGCACGATAACTTGCTTGAAGAAACATCCAATAAAAAACATCTTTCTAATTTTTGACTTCCAGTTTAATGTCTCCCAATGAAATTGTACGTCAAAGGATCAAGATAGTGTCGTTTAGCTGACTGAAACTAACTTGGAGAATTCTGCAGCATCTCATTGTTCGGATCTTGTGCTAAGGTTGGTACTAGATATTCAAAATAATTGTACTATCCAATATTATCCCCTCACTAAGAGATGGTTACATCCCCCCGGTATTTTGCGTTTTTGCTTGAAGAAAAAAAGTTTGACGTGTAAATGAGCTCTTTACGTTCTTTCTAATTTTACTTCGTAATTTTAATTTCACCTTGAATCATTCTGCTACGTAATCTGACAACTGTAAAAGAATTATTATGCAGAAAAGATTAATTTATTTACGGCAAAAGCTACCGTTTTTCTGCGTCGCATGGGGCTGTATATGATTTTTACAGTAGCTGTTTTTATTTAAGTTCAAAACGATTTTGTGAACGATTCAGTACCAAATATGACGCAAATTATTCCGAATATTGATCGATATATTGCAACTCGTAATACTGTGTATACGTAATGAAATAAGCTTGCGGCTTCTTCAGTTGTTTAACCGTATAGAGGTTGTTCGTTTTTTCCGCGTGGCTGTGTGCAGTGTTCTGGTAAAGGTTTCCAATTAGGGTTGATCTTAGGCGAATGAACGTTCAGGGGTAGTCGTTATGCTTATAAAATGATGGGGTAGAGCAAGGATGGTTTCAGGATGATCTGGTAGAGGGGTGCTTTACCAGGTTTGATGACTATATGTCCACAACCTGAGTATCGAGTACCAAGCGCATGATCGTACATCTAAAACATCTAAAGGGCCAAAGCAATAAAGAAAGTATTAAACATGATACTCAGATACTGTACATGCAAAAGATAGTGACAATAGTATTTCAAAATGCAGGAGTAATTTTTGCATCATAAATGCATGATCATACATCCACAGGTCTACAGCAATAATGAAAATATAAAACATGATACTCAGATACTGTACACGCAAATGATGCAACAATGGTTTGGTGCTCTGTTCATGGTCACAAACACTGAATCACAAGTGTTGGGGGGGGGGGGGGTTACGGGATTTTTAGAACGGTAGAACGGCCACAAAAAGCTCGATCTTGAATTGAGTCTCGATTTTCTCACCGAAACTTTTAGTAAAGTTAAAATGAAGTTATTTGTTGGTCACGGATAGGAAATACTTTGCAGTTGAAAACCCGAAAATTGAGAAAAATGGCTACATGGAAATTATTGCACAACAACAAAAACTACGCATTGTAGTGATAATCGTGCACAATGATCATGGCTCGCACTTTTCATTTCATATGTAATTCCCCTGTCACGACGGCTTTTAGGGGGGAGGAGGCAGCCACTTCAGGCCCCGTTAGGGTGACCCCTTCACCTAAATTCAACCCCTGCTTGTACCCCCGTGTCAAGATGCCTCGAAAATGTTGTCTGGAAGAATCATGGCGGAAGAGAAAATGAAAATATTTTACACAGCGGATTAGGATAACTTTACTATATTATTTTCTTCAATTTTGCGTTCATCCCGACTGCATCCCGATCGCGCTCCGAACATTTTCCGATCCATTCTGGGCATTCGCTGAATTTTCCCGCCGAAACTCAATTTTTTCCTTTTCAAAGGTTTTTTCAAACTCTTGAATGCCCCGGCACTTTTTCCGATTTAAAACCATCAAAAGCGCCAAATAAAAGGCTTTTTGTTGTCTATTTTCGAATTATCTTCTTTGAAACAGCAGTGGAAACCTTTCAGGTATGTTTTTGTCTTCACGAGTAAAATTTTAGCCGTCTTTTTAAACAATATATTTTGTTTGCATGCTTGTTGACATTTTATGCTGCGTATATTTTAGATATATTTTGTAAAAATATTGATGTTTTCGTCTGTTTTTAGGATGCCAAAGGCCAGGAAAGACGAACTTTGCGAGTACGAACTTGAGAGAATTGCGAATATCAATAGAAATCTAGATTTCCTCGAGAAATTGGGTATGCTTATTGTAGTTAGCTTTTCAAAGTATACCGTAAACACCACGTAAATTTATGCTAGCAAGCTTTTGTTGTATTAAACAACAAAACTATAGTTGTATAAACTAATCTGCTGTTGCCAGCTGAAAGTCAACAGTGTTGTTAGTTAGAAAGAACTAGTTTACAGGAAAGTAATATGTAAGGATGAAATATTTACATAGCTGTTGGCCTGTTATAAAAAGCACTAGCACCAGCACAGGCATCCTAGCGCACGTTACATCATTGTATACATTATGATATAAATATCCTAAGGCTGGCAACTCTTTCACCATATTAAACCATAGGCGGCCCAATTCAGTGTGTAGTTTCATATAGAGATCAGTGCGCACGTAAACACACTTCGTAGTTTATGATATAGTTAATTTCCTAAGGTTGGCAACTCTTTGAACTTTTTGAAATACACGGCACGAAATAAATCCGTAGTTTATCAAAAGCAGAAAGAAAACAGCTTTAAAAACAACACAAATATAAACTAGGATAATTTTACTAACCTGTTAGCAACTTTTCCTGTGAAAACACGGCTTTAAACGGTCCGTATTTGAACGAAATATAAAGGTATTTTGCCGATTTCTCGTCTGTAACTATGCGGGATGCCCTCATCCTGCTACTTTAAATGACGAATCCGTGCAGCGATTGGCTTGTCAAAGTTTTAACGTTAAAAATTCATAGTTAAGCCAATCGCTGCACGGATTCGTCATTTAAAACTCTTTCCAGTAGCAGGATGAGGGCATCCCGCATAGTTACAGACGAGAAATCGGCAAAATATCTTCATATTTCGTTCAAATACGGACCGTTTAAAGCCGTGTTTTGACAAGAAAAGTTGCTAACAGGTTAGTAAAATTATCCTAGTTTATATTTGTGTTGTTTTTAAAGCTGTTTTCTTTCTGCTTTTGATAAACTACGGATTTATTTCGTGCCGTGTATTTCAAAAAGTTCAAAGAGTTGCCAACCTTAGGAAATTAACTATATCATAAACTACGAAGTGTGTTTACGTGCGCACTGATCTCTATATGAAACTACACACTGAATTGGGCCGCCTATGATTAAACTGGCACACGTGAGACTTTCGCTTCTAACAAAAAAATTAACACGATTTATTGAAAACAAGACGCCTGCTAAGGCGTTCACTCCGCCTGCCGAAACGAAAATGGGCCAGGCAGGGCTGTAACTACAGCGTTCATTGGGGGTGGGGTATATTCACTTATTTCTGTTCTGCCCAACGAACTCCTTTTTAAATCAGTTATTAATAGGGTACCACCCAAGGCATCTTAAGACATTGCTAGCTTATGAATCACTAAGATAACCAAAAATCAATGTCTGAGTGACTTGCCAGGCACTCTGCCCAGAGTCCTAGTAAGATTGCATTTTTTAGAATTTAATTTAAATTAAAGACTTTCATAGTACATATATTAAACAAGATTTTTTTGTCATAATAGTAATACCACCAACATATGGCCGTTTTATTTTTGGGTAGTTGCAAGAAAAGAAAATTTTACTCTGTAAAAGTGTAAACAATACATAAATATATTAGCTTGATAGCATCATTTAAATCAATTCTGTAGCTCACTGCCTTCACGATATAATTTGTTGGGAACTTTAGACTAATAACATATGTATTTCTGGAGTTGGAATCTAAAATGTCTCTTTCCTTTTTTATTATTATTATCATTAATATTATTATAACAATGTTTTAGTTGGAAGCTCCACTCATAACAAGATGATTTTCAGGGAGGTCCTACGTCAACAAAAGAAAAAATTACAAATAACATACAATATACAACAATTTACAAATAATATACTAGATATATAATATAAAAGCTAAGATCTATTTCATAAACGTATTTGAAAAGTTAGATTCACCAATTCGTGTGCCCAGAATTATAGTACAGAGCTCACAATCGAGTTTTTAAAAGAAGATAAATTATTAGATTGCCTTTGTTCTAAGTTAAGATTGTTCCAATCGTTGACCGCATGATAAACAAAACGTTGCTTTCCCCAGTTGGTACGTACTCGAGGGAGATGCCACAAGCAAATAAATCATTTTGCACGAAATATCAGCATCTCAACATAGGTAGAAATCGAAAACCAAGGAAAGAAATCACAACGAATACTTCGTGATTAGAATTAGGAACACATTTCCTAGACTCACTAGAACCTTCCTGTCCCTTTTTGTTCACTATTACATGTTAAAAATTGTGTTTTGTATATAGATATTTCAGTAGAATTTGCGTTTGATTCTTGTATAGAAATTTCTAAGTTTCTTAAAAGTGGAAACACAACAGAAAGTGACGGAAACACGCTCTCAAAACTTCACCGCGATTCATCGCTCCTCGGTAAAGTTTCGCAGTGGAATTTGTCGTTTTAAAACATTTTGTATTAGAATCTCTGCACGTAAAACCTTGTGGTTTGGATGTTCTACAATCATTTTCAAAAGTACTTGGGACACTAGCAATTTTTCATGAAAAATCAACGTACACCGTTGATATATCTATAAAATCCATATTTTCCCCTCCCCGCCTCCCCAATCAATGTTGGTTTCCCAACCTCAACACCCTAACGCATAATATGTTATGCTAGGTGGGTCACAACATTGAGAAGGGGGCGCGGGGGAATGAATTATTTGTAAAAAATGAGAAATTTCCTCAAGTGTCCCAACACTTTTGAAATGATTGTAGCATACATGTTTAAATGCGTGTTTTGTTGACAGCTGTTGACATTCCGCTAGAAATTGAGTTTAAACGCTTGTTTAGGTCGGCTCACGCGGCTTGTGCCCAGCGGTATCACCCATGAGCGCTGCGCCAACTTGCGACACCAAAAAAAAATAATAAGAAAAAAAAACCCGAAATGGGGCGAATTTAAAACTCCGCCACGCCTACGGCAGGCGGAGTAAAAAAACCTGATACAAATGACCTTGAGTATCTCTTCTACTTTTCTAGAAATACTTAATTTAAATTTGTTCAATAAGTGTTTTTTGATCGAAATTTTCCGTGTAGATAGGCGGAATGCAAATTGCCCTACAAACGTCGCTATCGGAAACAACTTAGGCTAAGCTCCTATTGGCTGGTGAGAACTCGGAAACGCCGAAGACAAGACGAATTCAATAGCAGCCAATCGGAACTTAGCCTTGCTTAGCCGAAGTTGTTTCCGATAGTGACGTTTGTTGGGCAATTTGCATCCTGCCTATCTACACGGAAATTTTGACTAAAAAGTACTTTTTATTATTAAAAAAATTTACGTAATTCCGAATCTTGTTTTTGTCTAAAAACTATCTAGAAATGTAGAAGAGATACTCAAGGTCATTTGTATCTAGTTTTTTTGCAGTAAATTGTGTTATTTTTTGTTTGAAGCGAAAGTCTAACGTGTGTCAGTTTAATATGATGAAAGAGTTGCCAGCCTTAGGATATTTATATAATAATGTATGCAATGACGTAACGTGCGCTGGGATGCCTGTGGCACCAGGCTAAAAAAAACATTATATTCTCAGGGACCATACAGGTCTGACCTCGAAATGCGAGAATGTCAGTGATTACATATCGATTACAAAATGGCAAGCTTAAAATGCAAGGCGCTTTTTTTACAGGATTTGTTAATCACAGTGAAAATATGGCCAATCGTTTATAAGCACACCCTTGTATAAGCCTAAAAACGCTCATGGACTCATATAAGCCAGGGTATAACCCTAGAGGTTGGCGTTCAGTGCCAACTACAGGTTAGTGTTAAGCAATACAACGTCCCGTCAAATTTCTAGGAATTGAAGTTGACAGATCGGCGTACTTTCCCAAGCAACCCAGGAAAAGGAATGTTGAAAGTGACAGTAGCAGTGACGAAGAATGGCTACCAGGGAAAAATGAAAACAGTCATAAGAAATTCAAGCCATTCAAGCCAGGTAACACGATGACTTTCCTGAAAATAATAGCTTATCTGCTTTGTACACGCTGCACAAAGTACCATAAAATATTTGTCAAAAATTCATATCAAATAGTTAATGTTCTCATATATTTTAGTCTTCAAACCAACGAAAATCGGGCATACTATCACAAAGACATCTTCAAGCGTCGCAGGATCACAGGTTTTACTCAGACTTTAATTAAGATACAGCAGAGATTACAAGACAGGTTGATTAGATAGTGAAATTTAACAGAAACAGCTTCTCGAAGTATAATGATATTTGCACCTTTAAAATTTAAGCCTTGTTGTGTAATACAAAACCTTATTCTTAAAAGTGATCGATTTCTGCTGATAATCAGTTAGTAATATTGAAATTTTCTAGGCCGAAACCATTACCAGCCAGGTTCAGTCTGGTGAGGTCAAACCAAATACCAGCCAAGCTAAAGCTAATGATGACGAAGATTTCGAGTTCCTTGGAAGGCTTGTTGACAATGAGATGATCTTTGACAACCAGGAGGTCGTAATGCCCGAACCGAAGAGACGATCCATCAAGTTTAAGTGTAAAAGTTTAGTAAAGAAACCAACCAGACGATCAGCTAGGCATACTGCACCAAAGAACTACACAGAGGAGGAAGTGCCTGATGATGACCACTACATCTGTAAGTTTAATATTATCTTTATATTTAACCAGGATACCCACATCACTCTAGCGCGTTTCAGTGGGGAAGTGCGATTTTTAACTTTTGGTGATACCAAATATCGCGGTGATAGCGGGGGAATACCTTGGTGATCCAAGAAGATCTCAATGCGAAGACCCGTAACGATTCCGCTCATTCACACTGTCAATCAGACAAAATCGCACCTAAAATTGCCCCATACGAGCTCAGCTTAAAGTATATTTTGTTAATTGAAACGTTTTAGAGGAAAACGCGATCCATCCGCAAGCTAAACATAAAGTCGTACTCGAAATTATATAGTCGTACGTACGAAATTTAAAAGAATATTCGTTACTGAATTGAACCGAAAACTACAAAGCTCACTCTTCATTCAAATTCTTTTTAATAGACTGTGATCATTGTGACGACTTTTACTATGGCGAATGCCCAACACACAACTTCAACATCATTGAAGACAATAACATCGAAACAGAGAAGATGACACCCAGTGCGATGAAATCTCTGCCTCAAAACCTAGTTGTGAAACAATCAATAATTCCTGAAGCGGGTATGGGAGTTTTTGCAAAGGAAAAACTAGAGGAAAATACACGTTTTGGTCCATATCGTGGGGTCAAAGTGGTAAAAGAAGATTTAACAGAAGGAAGGAACACTTCGTATATGTGGGAGGTACAGAAGCCTAAACAGTCAATGTTTGTATCATGATCGTTCGAAAATAGATGTAGAAGAGAATTATAAAGTGTTTTTCTTTTCTTAAGTACTTAAGGTAAAATTATTTTTAGATTGTACAAGAAGGCAAGATCCAGCATTACATTGATGGTAAAGATCCCTCTCAGAGCAACTGGATGCGTTTTGTCAACTGTGCACGATGCGAGGACGAACAAAATATTGTCGCCTATCAATATCATGGAGAGATCTACTATCGAGTGTATAAAGAAATTGATGCAAGTGCTGAACTCTTAGTTTGGTATGGGGATGAGTATGCAGAACAGCTTGGTATACCGCTTTTTGAACATGAGGAAAAGGCTGAAGAAAAACGTTTTCAAGGTACGACACTTCTTTGATTTTGTTGAGTAAAGAAAAATATTGAATCGAAAGACTTTTATTTGACAAGAATGTATTATTATAAAATAAATTCATAGATTTCATAGGAGAGCATGCCCACTAACCCCTCAAGGGGTGTCGCACCTTCGCCGTTCGTTCTGCCCCCCCCCCCCTAGCTTCATCACCCTGGCAACGCCACTGGGCTTAAATAAGTTCAATTTGCCATCATGCAAACAACTTGTGACAAGCAACTTGCCCGTTCGGGCAACCAAGAGGTACGTTTTACTTGCCCGTCCTGATATTCACTGCTCCGGGTGTTAAGTTACACCAATGGTATTGTGTTTGGCACCAAAACATGTTACAACATTTGTTAATCCCAGTAACACATAATGGACCATTCCCCTATTAGACAAACTTTTGAATTCAGAAAATCAATTAGCACAGCTGGAAAGATCGAACATCCTGAATTTCATACAATTGTCTAGTTTAGTTGCAAAATATTGTAAAATGTGGAAAATATAGTCCTGTAAAGTTTGGGAATTTTATATACTTTTGTTATTACGCACGGAAAAGCGTTACCACTATGTGGAAATGTGGTAACCTTTTTTCCCGCGTAGTACAAAAATATAGAAAATTCGCAAACTTTAAATTACTATATTTTCGACATTTCTCAATATTTCACAACCAAACTTCACAATTTCACTAAATTCTGCGCTAAAATTGTTTTTGAATTTAAAAGTTTGTCTAATTGGGGCATGGCCATTAGCATCCATACATTTGAGGTTTACCCCGCCCAGATTTACTGCATAATGTGGCACAGTGTAACCATTGCTATACACTATATCTGGCTGATTTAAATCAATCCTACTTTACTTCTTTATAGAAGGAGGACACACCTGTAAACACTGTGGAAGGATGTACGCCTACGTAAATTATTTGGAAATTCATTTGAAGAGATGTCCTATGTTGGTGTGTGCAAAATTGTGGGAATGTCCTCATTGCAGCAGGAAGTACAGTAGTGAAGACTATCTCAATGTTCACATTAAAAATGACTGCAAAAAGAGTAACAAGTTGAAAACTGATGGCTCTTCCTTTTTCGAAAATGACTGTGAAAAGAAGAAAATGCTAGTTGGCCAGAAAAAAGACAATGACCATACCTTTAAAGGTGCAAGTACATTTAAATTAGAGCAAAAACATATCAGAAAAGATGGAGATTATAAATGTAAAGAACGTGGAAAGACATATAAAGTATACAGTAGCTTTAAATATCATCTCAAAGTTCATGCTGGTGAACGACCATATCAATGTGAACATTGTGGTAAGACATTTACAGTGGAAAGTAGCTTGAAGAGACATGAGAGAACACACACTGGTGAACGACCATATCAATGTCAACATTGTGGTAAGAAATTTACACGGGAAGATTGCTTGAAGACACACAAGAGAACACACACTGGTGAACGACCATATCAATGTGAACATTGTGCTAAGACATTTACACAGGAAGGTAACTTGAAGAAACACGAGAGAACACACACTGGTGAACGACCATATCAATGTCAACATTGTGGCAAGACATTTACAGTGCAAAGTCACTTGAAGACACATGAGAGAACACACACTGGTGAACGACCATATCAATGTCAACATTGTGCTAAGACATTTACAAACAGCGGTGACTTGAAGAAACACAAGAGAACACACACTGGTGAACGACCATATCAATGTCAACATTGTGGTAAGACATTTACAGAGCAAGGTAGCTTGAAGAAACATGAGAGAACACACACTGGGGAACGACCATATCAATGTCAACAATGTGGTAAGACATTTACACAGGAAGGTAACTTGAAGACACACAAGAGAACACACACTGGTGAACGACCATATCAATGTCAACATTGTGCCAAGACATTTACAAACAGCAGTGACTTGAAGAAACATGAGAGAACACACACTGGTGAACGACCATATCAATGTCAACACTGTGGTAAGACATTTACAGTGCAAGGTCACTTGAAGACACATGAGAGAACACACACTGGTGAACGACCATATCAATGTCAACATTGTAGTAAGACATTTGCATATGGAAGTGACTTGAAGAGACACAAGAGAACACACACTGGTGAACGACCATATCAATGTCAACACTGTGGTAAGACATTTATAGACAAAAACAATTCTAATAGACATCTAAAAGTACACATCTGAATAATATTTTATATTTAATTACTAGTATAATTAAAAACATTGAGCCAACATTTTTTAATTCTAGACTGTTTAGGGGCTATAGGCTAGTCACTACTAGGAGTCAGCTCATAATTTATTACTGCATAACAAGCACAATTTTTTTACAAAAGGTATATGTATTTGTGTCCCACACAATTTTCTTTCAAGATTTTTACATGTATGTTATTCATTAATGAATGGTCACAAAAATTTGATTTAGAATGAATTTAGGCCAATTATTGTTATGTAAACGTTCTAATTTAGTCATACAACTGCATATTATTACATAAGTTCCATTTGACAATTCATATAAAATGTTTTAACTAATAATTATCAAATTAGTATTACAAGCAAATTGTTGTTATTTAAAACACAGACATGTTTATTATATCTAATATCAGTTATTATATCTTATATGTAATATCATTTGTATGCCATTCTTGCATATATTTATTGTAATATTTAAAACGCGATTTGCTGCAATAAAAATTTAAAACACAGCTGAAATGCTGAATTTCAGATATTAAATCCACAGATATGTATCATGTTTCTTAATTATTGTGCACCAAATACAACACACACAAGAAAAAGTTTCATTAATGTTCAAAAACAAGATAGAAAATGAATTGTGGAACATACCATTTACATCTAAACGGTGATAATTCCGTGTTCTCATATAAATCTTAATCCAGCCCAAATCCTAATCCTAACCAGCGTTTTATTTGTCATGTTTTAACTTTGATGGATTGAAGACTTGATTAGATTTAGGGCTTGGATTAAAATTTAATTTCGCGCATATAGAACACAGAATTATTACCATCTAAACTAGCTATAAATAATGAGATAATAACAACACATTCTGTGTTTCTTATATTGATGGTGATACTAGGCTAAAACCCCTAAAAACGTCAAGGTCTGTTTGTATTTTCCACAGACAGGGGCGTAGCCAGGGCCCTGACTTTAGGGGGGGGCGAGCTCATTAAAGGGGTGTCGGGCGACATCCTCACCGGGGAAATTTAAAATTCTATATAGGGTTTCTGAAAAATAGGGGTTCCCCCATTCTGGAAGTGTGGGCAAGAAGATTTACGAGACCATCAAGTTGACAGAAAATAGAATTTACTTTATTATTTGCCTTAGATTGGAAATGCAAATAATCGCTTAATTTGGCAATAAATTCCAAAACTGGTCTTCTTTCACTATCAGATACCCCCCCAACAATTTTCTACCCGGACGTTTTGAAAAAATGGTTTCTCGGACGATTGGAGGTGCGACCGCCGCCCCCCCCTTGCCCCCCTCCTGGCTACGCCCGTGTCCACAAACTGGTCATTCAACAGTCAGCTAGCTTAACTCTGGGTTAATGTTAGATTGAAAAACATTTCAAGCAGCTTGGAAAAATTTCCTCACAAATCTGCTCTGTATCAGTAGTAGTTTTGGTTTCTCAAGTTTTGAAATAGACATGTAGAAATACAGAAACTAAAACAGTGAGTTAAACTTTAACCTGGGGTAGGACTAAAGTGCTAACCCAGCTTTGAACAACCAGCCCCAGGTTGTAAAGGATACTATGGTTTAATGTGAATACTTAAGATATTATGATTGTCATGTACGATAGTTTTGACTAATGAATCTTTATTAGTAGATACCAAAATGTCAGAGTTTAAGCCAAGAGTAAAAAAAATTGCCTGAGTGAAACTTAAAAAGTTAGTCTGGATTTGGGGGCACACCCTCTTTGATTCTTTTACATGGTTGAGCCTTTGAAATGCCATTCCTCACGTTTTGAGAGATTTATTGAACAAATACTGTATAGCAGCATACTATTCAGCACTGTAAATATATTTAGGTCAAGGCATTACTAGCAATTAGGCATTACACAAAATATGGTGGCCTATACCTATACTTTAGTCCAAATGAGTATAGGTATTGAAAATATCAAAGATGATACTCAGAATACTGTACACGCAAATGATGCAACAGATAGTGACAATAGTCTTTCAAAATACAGGTGTAATTTTTTTAGATAAATGTACCATCATGTATCCAAAGGACTGAAGCAATAATGAAAATATCAAACATGATACTCAGATACTGTACATGCAAATGATGCAGCAATGGTTTGGTGCTCTGGTCATGGTCACAAACACTGAATCACAAGTATGAAGTATCGGGCGGGGGGGGGGTTCACGGGATTTTTAGGACCGTAGAACGGCCACAAAAAACTCAATCTTGAATTGAGTCTCGATTTTCTCACCGAAACGTTTAGTAAAGTTAAAATAAAGTTGTTTGTTAGTCAGGGATAGGAAATACTTTGCAGTTGAAAACCCGGAAATTAAGTAAAAATGGCTGCATGGAAATTATTTCCCAACAACAAAAACTACGCATTGTAGTCGTATACAATGACCAGGGCTCGCTCTTTTCATTTCAAATATAATACCCCGTCACGACTGCTTTTTAGGGGGGAGGCAGCCACTTTAGACTCCTTTAGAGTAACCCCTTCACCTAAACCGTAAACCCAACCTCTGAAAAACCGAGCCAAAGGGAAAACCCTAAAAGAAAACCAGGACTAGGGGTGTGCCCCCTCTCCCCCCCCCCAGCAAATCTATATATGTCTAGATGTAACGATGGTTACAAAATTTTATAAACAATTTTATTCTGACACTATTGAGCACAATATATAACACAATTTATTCTTTAAAATTTCATCTTCTACAATTTATTGTTGGACATTATATTTACCTCATTCTGTCAAATTAATTTATACAATCGTTTCGTTCTATTCTATTTTCTTCTAAATACACTCCACATTTACAATATGATTTTAGATTCTACGTCATTGTTATTTACTAAATCTTTTCTGAAATGTATCTGATATAATTACACCTCAAAACGTAATATAGTACATTTAAAACAATTATTCGATATGAACTAGAAATATTTAAAAACATATTCTCAATCTATTATTTGTCTAAAAATCAGCTGCACTTGAGCAATAATTATCCCTCCATTTACGACAAATTATATTTCTACGTTGGCAATTTATATATTACCTAAATTTGTATATTAAGACATATGATATAATAGTATAACTTTTGTACACCTTCTATATTTTTAATTTTCATTTTTTCTTGGGTTTTTTTTCAAACGTAAATACGCCTATTTTTTTAAAAAAAGTAAAGTTTTGTCGAAACAATTTCCACTTGTCTCGATTTGTCACATTCGTTAAAACAATATAAAAGACAATTTGTTGTTAATCTTTCAAACAGATTGCGTCTAGTTCAACTACATACTCTATTGGTATGAGACCTGGAAAAGTTTAAATCATCGTACGAATTTGAAGAGTAATTGATATATTGGGTGTCCCACAAAGACGTAGGTGTATGATTGAACGTTACACGAAAACTAGAAAAGCTATTACGCTCGAATAGGTTTTGTTATCTTTCTTTTTATATCCATTTTTAATTTTGATTGTTCAATTTACCGGAAAATAACTGCGTACAATTAACACTCTGAGCATGCGCATTTGTTAAAAATATCGCTAAGCTACGAATAACACTCTAAGCATGCGCATTGCTTTCAAATTTTGTAAACAAGGGCTGCTCGCTTTACTGAATGATCAAAAGTTTGTGTAAAAAGCTTGTTGTTCCCAGTAATAATAGTAAGAAATTTTGTAAGAGAATGATAAAACAATTATTGAACTCGGTTCTCGCAGAATATCGTGATTTGTCGGCGGCTTCTCGCCACCGACAAATCACGATATTTTGCTGAACCTCGTCCAATAATTAATAATCGTATTCAAACAGGGGTATCTTAGATTCTGATGTGATTGAAATATTGATATTTCCCTTAATATTGCATCAAAATCTTGTTTTAATATATCAAAATATTAGTTAGCCCTTTCTTAATACACTAAAACTTATTTGAGCGTAGCAACTTCCATAGTTTCGAAAAAGAAAGCATTCGAAAAAACAAATACCTAAAACAAAATTGGCTGCCGGTCCTTTGGCAAAGGATAGCTTTTGGCTTCTTTTTTGCACAAAAAATAGTCACTCCAGTTTTATATTACCTACACTCTTCAGTTAATTTTATCAGGTCAGTAAACCTATGTTAATGTGTTAGTATACGTTCCTTAATTTTGAGCCCTTCGACAATAGTAGCCAAGCGCTTTGCATTTTTCACATAAGTGTTGCGGGTGTTCCTTCGCTTGATCTGAGACGTCAAGCCCGTCAGGTTTGTCCAGCGGTCTTTGCTTGTGTGGGTAAACGTTGATGTGACATTTTACACACATTTGTCCCATGTTAGCCCAACTGTTCCCGCTCATCCACTTTCGTTTGCATGTTGGGCATTTGTATTCGCCAAAGCATCGTTTCTTTCCTTGGTAGGGAGTCAGTCCTTCGCCCTTGGGTCGCGCCTAGAGTAATGTAATGAAGTGTAATGAATTAATTATCATGTTCTCTACATATAAATTAAGTACAACATATCATAACATAACAAAAATAGCATTACATATGCTCATAGTATCGTAGCATGGGGGGTTTTCCGGGAATTCTTAGGACCGTAAAACCGTCAAAAAAACTCGATCTCGAATGAAATTTTTGACTCGATTTTATCATCAAAAACTTCAGTACAGTTAAATTGAAGTTGTTTGAGTTAACGGATAGATTTTTTTTCAGTTTGAAACCGCAAAAACTAATAAAAAATGGCTGGAAAAATTATTTCACAACGCAAGAAAAACTACGCATTTTTTGTGATTGTCGTATACACAACGACTATGACGATTTAAAATATATCGCTATCCGCCTCTACTTCATTAGCGAGGTTCAGATTTGACTTCCTCTACCACTACCGCTACTTTTTTCCGATTTTTAAACAATTTGATTGGTTAATCGGGTAGGTCCGACACATCTGATTGGCTGAACGATAGATTAAGGTAGCGGTACAGGTATTGGAAGCCAAATCCGAACCTCTATTATTTAGAAAGGGGCAGCAACCTTAGACCCCTGTTCACCTAAACTCTATTTTCTCCAACGGACCCAAGAGTTTAAAACCCTGAAAGAAAACGTGCGTGTATATTTTTGTTTGGCTTTTAAGGAACTTCTACACGCTGCAACTTTTCTCGCAGTTCTACTCTTAAGCGATGTTAATTAGTGAAGAATGTAATGAAAACGTGTATTTGCCAATTTCACATATCTCAGAGTAGAATGGACCATTTCCCCTTTGGGCAAACTTTTGAATTAGGAATGTTCGTTAGCATAGCTGGAAAGAGCATCCTAAGTTTAGTAAAATGGTTGAAGTTTGTGTGCAAGATATTGTTAAATATGTCAAGAATATACCGCCTGTGAAGTTTGCAAATTTTTTATACTTTTGTATCATGCGCGGAAAAGTGTAATCAGGTTTCAAAATCTGCTTAACACTTTTCCGCGCATAATACAAAAGTATACAAAATTTGAAAACTTTACAGGACTATATTTTCCACATTTTACAATATTTTGAAAACAAACATCACAATTTAACTAAATTAAGGATGCTCTTTCCAGCTATGCTAATGAATGTTCAGACGTTTATCTAAAAGACGAGTCGTCCATTCAATCTTCTCTGCAAAGAAACGGAACCAAGGATTTAAAACCCTTAAAGAAACCCTTGTTTTGACTTTGTGGCATGGAACTTTACTAATGCATAGCAGACGTTTTCAAATGTCATAGTTTTTGGATCAGTACTTTTGATCGTGCTTTTAAGGTAGAGGCCGCTAGATTGAAAAAAGCTTGCTCAAATAATGAAGAATTGTTTACCTGCGGGCAGTCCTTGATGTAATGTCCTTTACAGAAGCAAAGATGACATAAGTAGCCATCTGGTGGCCGTCTTATTTTCTTATTCGCGTCAGGAGACAGTGGAAGGTCGTCAAAAAAGCCCAGAGGATAGGGATCAAATGTTTTCCACGGGTCTTCCTCTCTCTTCGCTGGTGGGGGTTGGATATCCGAGATATGCTGTAATAGATCTGCCGCGAAGACATCAAATAAGCCTTTCTGGGTATATCTATCATACATGCCCTAAAAATAGAAAAGAAATTATTAGTTTGCGTTTGTCCGTATAGAATCCTGTGTCTGCCGTTAATAGTTACTGTGGCAGTTGGGTCAACAGGATGGGAAATAGGGTCGGACCCCAAGAAATATTTCCATTGATTAGTTTGAGAGGTATTGACCCTCCCCTGCCCTAAACTTATAAAGCAACTTTTGAGCCTTAAATGACGTTTTTACAATGCTATATCATAACATGGAACGGGGCGGGGGGGGGGGGTCTCCCCTTCTTCATATCAAAGAATTGTCAAAAAGTTCTTGGAGCACAAAACAAAAGCAACTTTGTGCTTCAAATTACATAAAAAGTAATTTGGAGCATAAAGCTTCTTTTATCACATCGCTTATAAATTTAGTAGGGGGTTGATTTAAGCCCATTTTTGAGCCAATCTCTTAAAGTATATATGCCCAGAGGCATTTAATGGACAGTAGGGCCGCTCAAGTAAATTTTGTGTGTCTGCGCATGCCGCATAAAGGCCTTTTCATTACGGTCGCTTCGCGCGCGTGGGCATAGCGGCTTTTGAGAATCTGCTCACGCGCGCGTGAAAGGCTTCAAAAACATTGGACCGCAATGGAAAACGGTCTGTACTGACCAGTAAAACGTTGAACTGGGGCTATTTTCATTTGATATGTATTTGCACATTTTTTCTTCACATTTCACAAAAATTGTGAGATTCGAAAGCTAAATGCCTGGTCTTTCCGACTGTGAAAGTCAACTATCAACTGTGACAACTATCACCGCATAGAAATCGAGAGCGAGTAATCTAATTGTTTTAGTAGAATCAGAGGTCAAACGAGGAATATTCAACAAAAAATTTGATTGTTAAGCAATTTTTTTAAAAGAAATCTCTTTAGGAAGATGATTGTTTCGCTACTCGCTATCTATCGAGGAATAGATAGCGGTAGAGTAACCAATCAAATTACAGCATTTGCAATAGTATACTGGTATGATCCTACTAAATATAGATAGTTAATTACATAGTGATTACATTGTTTATATACATATAAGTATGATTACAATTCAAGATTATTATGAATAAAACTTCTAATTACATGTTATTTTAATTAAAAAATTTAGATAAAATCAAGTACTTGTACGTAAAAACGTAAACTATCCTTTTAAAGCAATACTTGCGAGATTTGGCGAGTAAAAATCAGTGAATCAATTCAATTGCGCTTTTTCTGATTAGTACTCAGAGTTTAACGTCGGTTGACTGGCGACCATTGGACAACATTGCGCTTTATTTGACATGTCTTTGTTGTAATCAATGCCATGTTGCGTTAATTGGCTGTTAGGGGTGACCGACCTTGGCCGGTCATACTGGGTAACCTAATTGTGATAGATAGATATATATAAATATAACTTTAATGAGATTTTCTTGTGGTCTGTTGCTGGCGTGGACAGATTTCGATTGTTTACAATTAGCAAATTTCGATTGCCTATGGAAACAAAACTGGCCAATGACGTTGAGTCTGACATTTGACAAGGTCAACTGCGTGGTGCACGTAGCCACTTTGAATGGCCTTGAGACACGATAATAGTAACAGTAATTGCCTTAATGCATTGTCTGTTTATTTGCCATACATGCTTGCATTTTGTACATGATCTAGTCCTACTATAGAAGGAAATGCACACTATTTTATGAAAGTAGAGTTAAAACGATATTTTGCTTTAAATTACGGCCTGTCAACCTGTTTTTAAGAACTTGTCTTTTGTCCAATAAACGCTATTATTATTATTGCTATACACATTAATTACGTATCGCATCGGCATCGCAAACGCGTTAGTAGACCATTCCCCTTTTAGACAAACTTTTGAATTAGGAATATTCATTAGCACAGCTGGAAAGAGCATCCTAAATTTAGTAAAATGGTGAAGCTTGGTTAAAAAATATTCTAAAATGTGGAAAATATAGCCCCGTGAAGTTTGCGAATTTTGTATACTTTTGTATTAGGCTCGGAAAAGTGTAATAGTTAACCTGCACCGAAGCACGAGAACCAACGAATAGCCTCATTAACTGAAGGACTTTACCGGTCACATTCGTACGATTGAACGGTTTCTATTGGCTTAGGGCATTTTAATTATCATATTCGTTCTTTAGTTGAGGCATTGTAGTGTTATATTTCTGTGTGATTAGCTTTGTACTCCCGCGCCGGGTATAAATTATTTCAGCGTCTCATGTACGTGCAGGCAACAGTGGTGTACAGCTACTACAGCTTAAAATAATGAAATTTAATATGAAATTAATCAGAATAATATGAACATCACTAACCATAGCCTAACTCTACTGCAACGCATCGCGTAACTGCATGAGCAGCATTTCTTTACTTTTCAAAAGAGCAAAGCGGGTATTTGCGATTAATAGCTCAGTGGGGGCTGTCCAAAAATATTCCTATTCTTAATTGCATTTTCGAATGCAGCTTGAAGAAATCTCTCATGCCTCACGGTATCGTTCGCAATAATTAATTGTCCCAGATGGGACCGTTCTCCATATACCGCTCATAAATAACGCCTTCTTTCTACCTCGCCTATGCACCTTAATTACTTGTCTTGGAAGCATTGTTCAAGTTACGATATACAGGGGACAGGGTGTCCCAAAAAACCCCAAAAACTATTGAAAATGACCTACTGTTAACATTTGAATGCCCTAGCGCTTGTTAAAAAATTAAAATATCTTTGTAAAGTACGTTTGTTTTGCTCATGGGAATTTACATTTGTAAGTTGTTTTCTCTAAATCAAATAACCCATGCATAAAATTTGATTGCATTTTTAATACGCACTCGTAGGTTTAGTTTTTTTGTCTGGCATAAAAATGGTTAACTTTGAGTATAACTATTAATTATGACGGTTATGTCAATACTTTATCCACTCGTGGGTTCAATTTAGTGCTAGGCATTGAAATTCTAACAATAGATCATCTTCAATAGTTTTTGGGACACCCTGTACAAGTGACTTGCTTGTACAACGCCAAGTTAAGTAAATGCTATTGAAAAAGTGAAGAATATGCAAAGTTCTAAAGTCAAGCCCTGAATACGAATTCTATACAGTCTAGGTAATCCACAATGTGTGTTTTGTTTCAGCTAGCGTATACTGTATGTTCTCCTTGTTCAAGAGAGTCCCTGCTCAAAACTTGTTTCGCATATTAAAATGACCAAAGGCAGCAGAATGTGTGAATATTTGGCACGCACATACATGCACGGAATTATATCAATTATTTGAATTCATGCATTTGAATGCGAACATTGTTAACTGTTAAGCATGTATAATTGTTGGCTGTTTATGCGACAAACAACATAATATTATTACATACAGTACTGTGAATCTCATAGAGGTTAGCCTAAAAATTTCAGTTTGAACAAAGCGTATAACAACACACACCGGCGTTTTGTGGTAGGTTGTAACGAATGCTATCCCATATTTTTAAAATCAACGCGTCATTGGATGCTTGGATTCCTTTAATATCGGATGATCGCATTCGTTCTCTCGTTCGTTCGTCGATTCGTACATGTTTACATATGCAAACCAATCAGATTTCCTGATTTCAGTTAAACAATTTGCATACTTGCATATTCGTTCGTTCTCGTGCTTCGGTGCAGGTTAACTAATCAGAATTCTAAATGTGATTACGCTTTTCCGTGCGTAGTACAAAAGTATACAAAATTTGCAAACCTCACGCGACTATATTTTGCACATTTTAAAATATCTTGCAACCAAACTTCACAACTTTACTAAATTTAGGATGCTCTTTCCAGCTGTGCTAATGAATATTCCTAATTCAAAAGTTTGTTTAAAAGGGGAATGGTCTATTGACGAATGAGTAAACTGCAAACTTTACAGGCAAATGTAGCAGGAAACATTAATTGTCTATAGCGTGATTCAAAACATGAGACACCTCGCGCTCCAACTTCTGACACATAAAAAACCCAGAAACAGGGCGAATTTAAAACTCTAGTGGAAAAGTTTTTCGGATGCAGTAATTTTATCATTGTCCGAATGGGCCGAATGGGATAGTGTAAGTTACACTATCTGAAACCTGCATTGCATTAAAATCTTTAACGTGATATCGTAGGTTCAAAAAGATATATGAATATTCAAACCGTCCATTCAAAGCCATGTTCTTATTGATTTTGCAACAAAATGTTTCAGCCGATCGTTGTATAAACGCAATACGATTATTGATGACAATTTCCATAACTTGCTGGAATTGTATTTTCGTGCCAACAAAATGACCGTAAGCCTTAGTCCTAAAGCTAACAATCCTAAACACGTACTGGATGCATTAATCTTATTGGGGTACAACTTTCGAATTGGATAAATATTTTCATATACACCAGAATAGTCCCAATTAGTGCTTGATGATGTCATTAATGGCTGGTTTGTTTGCAAGTTTTAAACTGATTGATTTGGGAGCAAATTTGTTGTGTAGCCGTGCTAAGGATAATCGAAGATTTGCTATAATGGAAGGAATTTTTTACGAATAACTTCTAACACTAATAAGTTCCTTGTATGTTTGCATGGTGAATAACAAATTAAAATATAATTTTCTGGAAACACCACGTAAGTTTATCATCGCAGAGCTTTCGATCCGTAAGCTCGGATCTTCATCAGTTCTAATAATAATGCATATTATTATATTTTAACCTCTAACACTGTTGATTTCCTGGGGTGTTTATATGTGGTGCTCGAGTTTAGCAGATGAGTGATGTTTATTTTAGTCTTTTTCTTGTCAGTAAGGATCGAACTCGTTTTAAATCTTTCAATAAATCAAGTGCTCTTAAGTCCATATGGCACAGATTATGTACACTAGCACAAAGCAGAAAACATCAAAAAATGAGAAGCTCTAATTACAAAACTCAAAACATGGGCTAAATTAAAATGCAAAATTGGTAAAATTTATACGCTTGCTAGCGAAATGTTGTAAAGTGAGGAAAATGTACTTTTGAAAATTTTGTATACATTTGTATTGCGTGCGGATGATGTACCATTTTCGGGGGGAAAAATGATAAAAATTTCCGCGCACAATACAATTATTGTAAATTGCGTACAAGGCTATATTTCCTGTAGTTTTCATCATGCCGCCACCAAATTGTGCAATTTTACTAAATTCATTATGCTCTTCCCGGCGAGACTATATGCGCATTGCCTATTAGCCTTTGTGATACCGCTTCCTCAAATATGAAGCTTGACTCGTACCCAGGCGACTTTTACAAAGGTCTTAAAAATTAATTTAAGGTGGCTCGATAGTCAGAATTCATTAGAAATTTTATGTCTCTACGATTAAATGTTTTGTAGTGAATGCTTGAGCTTCATTTTAGGTCATTGCACAGCTCTATAGCACTGTTTGCTGTATTTAAAAAAGAATTTCTTCAAAGTTTGCCTGAACATAGAAATCACGTTTCTTGTTGGAACTCGATTCTAATTATAATTTCATTTGCATAAACTCCACACCTTATCTATGACAGCAATATCTCTGGACATACGAACGGTAGGAGTATAAAACTTTTCCAATTATGAAGACAACCACTAGAGCTATGCAATGACCTAAACTAAGCTTTACACGCGCACTAGAAAAGATTCTATGGCGAAAGAAGTATTATGTGCTATGAGTTAGACTATCGAGCCACCTCAACAAATAGTTTGATTTTTGAGATGCGCGCGCCCGCGAGCACTTTCTTTGCGCGCGTGTTGTGGGCCTCGCGCGGGTTATTCAAAGCCTTTCATTTTCCAAAATTTTTCAAATGTAAAAAGAGTCAGTTATATAAAGCTTTGACATGCGGCTTATCGATTTTAACGGATAAAATGCTCATTTACTTTCTTAGACAATGTCACGAGGTTTGACACTTGACACCATTTTGCTATTTTGTTTATTGTTTACATTCAAAAAATAACATGGCATTCATAATTTGCGCGCACAAATCTTGTGCAAGAATTCAGAAACATAGGCTCATCTGCTAAAGTTATTATTGTCAAAATATGGCAATCTTAGCTGCATATAAGATAAGAATTATAACATATATTAGAATATAAAATATATCCGAGGGGGCTCTTCAAAACGTTGTTGCAGCTTGTCATTTGCAGACTAGTTACAACTTGTTGAAACAACTTGCAACAAGCCTATAGATACAAGTTTTGACAATCAATTAGTTGCAACAAGTTTGTTGATAACTTGCAGCAGACTTGTCGTCAGCAAGCCATGCGAACGCCTTCCGATATCCGCTTATTGTGATAACTTGTTACAACTTGCACATTTTTACCTTTGTATATAGCACAACGTTCATGTAAAATTGTGTCTTTGTCAAATTTTCGCAGTTCAGGAATTGATTAGCGAATTATTATACACTTAATGTCTGCTCGCGAGGGAAATAGTTTTGTCTTCCCGAGAGTCTCAATGTTTCCAGAGACGACAATTGTTTCGCCGCCATTTTGTTTATTTTATCTCGGCGGACGGGCAACAATTTTTCACTTATTGCCCTAGGGATACATTGCATTTATCTGAAGCCACGTGACCATGAATCAGCCAATCACATTTAGTTTCAGCACTAACTACACGACAACACTTCTTGGTATCATGGCATTAATGGAAAAAATTTCATTTCGTGACTTATATTCTGCTGTCATGTTTGCACGCTGTCGTTTTGCGAGTTAATTTATGGCATATGTAATTGACAATTCAGCCCATCGGCACAATTTGAATAAATTGCGGTTCGCTTGAGGGAAAAGATTTCTTCTGTCACGAACAGACAAGTTTGTCGGCCAAAATGCGGTTCGATGCAGAGCTTGTGCTGATAAAGCAATTAAATTGTTCTTAATCGAATTATATCCAGGCAGTGGAAAGACCTTTTAGGTTTCGAACATCGTAAACGAAGCGAAATGGAATTTTTTTAGATTTTTGAATTTATGCATCCCAATTGGTGGTCGGAATAAGAATAATTGTCTGCTTATCTCCGGGAAAATCTATATGTTTGAAATTAATCAAATGTGATGTAATACCTTACATATGGTGGCCAAGGGTGACTCAATTTAAGATTATATAATGGCTTTTTATAGAATAACCACGGGACGAAGTAGAAAAATATCAGGGTGTGGGAAAGTACCAGATTTTTTTCTAGTGTTGAACATGATATCTCGCGAATGAGTGCAGCGAACGAGTGAGAAATATCATGTTCAATTCAACACGAGAAATAAATCTGGTATCTCCAAGCACCCATGGGGTTTTAGTGGGGTCTTTTATACAAGCTACAATCTTTCCACCTATATAAAATATCCAGAAGCTATGATTGATGATTGTTTGAAAAGCGATAATTTTCAAATGTGAGATTATCATAATTGATCTCGCATGTGGGATTTTTATTTCTTAGCGCCCGCAATCCCTATAAAGCGCTGTACTTTATATAAAGTTTTATTTCCACGACACGAAACTTTGCCGACATTTTTAATAGCAAAGATCATTAAATCACAGTATAAACTTCTTTGGTAGAATTTTTGTAACTCTGTTCTTTTTCTAGGTATTCAACTTTATTGAATAAGCAAATAATACAACGTGTGACATCACACTTGCGCAATGACTTTTGAAAAAGCGTCCTTTATTTAAATGTAGTAGACGTAAATGAGGATAGATGTCAGTGATTAATTACAGCTTGCGCGCACACAAGAGCAGTTTTAGTTATTTTGTAATGCTTTGTGCTACATACTAAGCAATTTCATGGGCATTCATTATGCAATGTGATTCATACGTTGTGTGATTTGCTTATCGAGTAATGTTAAGTATCTCGACAAGGAACGCAGTTGCAAAAATTCCACCAAAAAAGTCAATTTTTAAGTGCTCTTTGCAATGCAGTAAAAAATACTTGACAAAAGTTTGCGTCATAGCCACTTTAGTAACAACTAATCATAGATAAAGTGATAAGAGGTAAATATGACCGCAATTTGACCGAACTCGATGTCGTGACGACGCGAAGCCGGTACCGCGCGGTCTTAAGATTTTAAGTCTGTAAGTACTAAAACTTTATCACAATTAAGGAAAACAATTTGTGTCAATTCATAAAATCATATCGCCTGTATATTCTTTGCTGTATTACGCACGTTATTTTAACGAAACTGCACCAAGTCGTGACTTCTAGCTAGACTTTTTTCCCGACGACGAATACGGAAATGACCATATCCTGACTCTGGATTTAAAGATTTAAGTCCATTTTCAGTATACTCAAAAAACACGCCGTCTAAGGATTTCTTGCCTCTTAACCTTGAATTGACTTTATCACCGAATACTCTGGTGGACGTACGTTGGGATTAGAGCGAAGTATTGGTGTTCCTATCTAATGGCGGACACTTCACGTTTTTTTGAGGGAGAGTGTGAGGTGAATTGATAAGAACTATCAAATATGTATGTCAAACGGTGCTTCGGAATTCCCTTTCAATAAGGCTTTATAATGTTTTAAATACCTGATTTTTTAGTGTGATTTACAATTTGGGTGCTGTGTTGTGTCGTGCCGTGTGGGTATATAAACTCGAGCATGAGAAGGAGAGTTGATATGTCTGATACAGTACGGACGCGAATATTGGTAAATGGCTTGTGAAACTCCTAATTTAATATTATAGATATATTGGCAAAATTATTTTGATTTATCTTATATAAGACGAGAAAGTCAAGTTTAAAGGTTATAGACTCGTTCACGCTTGTGATTCCTTCTGTGTATTCATGAAAATTATTATTGCGTTTTACAATATCATTAGAAGCTGCAGGAATCCTGCACACAACCCTTCAGTGTACAGATTGCTCTGTATTTTGCCCTAAGTTTTACTGGAGCATTATACCTCGCACTAAACTCGTCCAATCAAAATGTTCCATTAGTAGCAGGTGTCCATAGTATTTTTCAGCGAATGCCATACCCTATAGAAAATTCTGTGCCTAGGTCTTTTCCCCGAGGCATGGCATTTGCTCGAATCTCCCGGGAGATTCGTTTTGAGTCACCCGGCAGGAGATTCAACTTTTGAATACTATGTAAATTCAAAATGGCGAAGGCTGAACAACAAGAAATTGACGAAGAATTGGAAGAAATTTATTTATGCGTTGACAAAATGATATTTTTATATTTTTAGATAAAATATATCATTTATATAGCTACATCTCGGGGTATTCGATGAAAAATCACCCTTCAGAATAAATAATTTCATAGCTCAGGGTCATTTTTCATTGAGTACCCCTCGTTGCAGGTATAAAACTGGTAATAATCAAGAGAGTAGTTGGAATGTGATTGCATTATTCCCACATGTCCCTGAACTATGTGCTTGTAAATTGTGCCTCATTATTCTCATATATGGGGTATTCGTATTCGGGGCATGTAATCAAGGCATACCCACATTCCTTGAATGGGAAATTGTGAGGTTAACCCTATTTCTTTATACACCCCCCCCGAACTCAGAACCCTAGGTAAAAATTTCTTGGTCAAGTTGAATTCCACGCAATTTGAGAGCCAAATTCATATTCCAGTTTGACCACACTTCTGGTTGGTCTAACCTGCATTCCAGGTTACTTTAATCAACGACTTACGTTCGTTCTTCACCGTATCCAATAATTTAACAACAGATGGAAATTAACTTGGTAGCGAATTCTTGGAAAAATCTCGTGACCAGAAATCCAAGACGCCGTTTAGTGAGGGGCTGTCAGTTTGGAGAGGATTGATAGCCAAAAATGCAAATTGCGCCGAAAAAACATGGGATTGTTTAATCGATAAAACATGCTCATATTATCGCGTTAAACCTGCTTTAAAAGTGCGATCGCTTTAAAATTTCGCAACAAAGCTGAAATAAAAACATTTTGGGGACGAGAGATTAGGTAAAATTTGTGTTAAGTCCTAGAAACATAACCCACGCATAATTTTTAAAATGTATTTCACATTGCGGAAGGATGCAATCTTATTTAATTAGCATGTAGTCAATTCATTTCATTTTAATTGGTGTCGTAGATCTCTTATTTATTTTATTATGATTTGTTTACTGAAGTAATTGAAATACTTATAATTCACTGAGTAAAAAATCGCGGGTTCATGAATAGGGTTTTCATTCCAAACTTCCTAACTGCGTCAATCGTTCAGGAATTACAAAGAGTTAAAAAAAATTCTGGCATCAAATTTGCGTTAATCCCACTTAGTTTGGTTTCTAATAAGCGATTATATCAGCGCGGGTCAAAAAATCGGGGAAAAAAACATTCACGAATGGCAGTGCAGAATTCAAAAATGACTTTAAGTTTCGCATTCGTATAGGATGGTGACCAAATTCACACGGGTTATATAAAAGTTAAACGTCGGAGACTAAACATTAAAAATATGATATTTTTGCGCTTTAGGTTATTGGGAAAAGGATCAGGTTGTGCCACAGTTATATAATATAATATGGATGGAATGATCACAAATCACTAAGAAAAGATAAACAAAGCCTGAAGGTTTGTGTATAGGTTTGTTTACACCTAGATCTTGACATTGCTTTGTGGAATGCGCATCGAATCTCATTAACATTTAGTGCGTTTAGTTTTTGACCACTTTTTGTCTAAGAGCACAAGCGCCACGATATTTGTTTGTTATACACTTATAACCACCACTTACGAATGTCGCTCCTAACGTTAAAATCGTGGGAAAACGCATGAGTATTCCACAAATGGCACGCGTGCGAGACGTTGTAATTAACAGTCTCTACGCATCGAATCTAATTAAAGTTTCGTGCGTGACACAGTAAGAATATACTTATTGTCTTCGAAGAAAGATCCCTATTCTACACGCATGTGTATTATTTGACTACAATTTTACTACCGCCGGCAAACTGGGGGCGTTAGACGCATATTCGACCGTAATAAATTACTCTGTCCAAAGTGCTGACTAAATGTAGCTTTGTATGCTCATGAAAACAATTAAATATTCTGTCGGACGTGTTAAGAAAATTGCCATTAATTGATTTATGCTTGTTCCTTTTTCGTAGCGAATTTACAATAACAACAAACTGACATGAGATAATGATCAGCATTTGAGGCATGTGCGGTCATCCCAGCGATTCATAACTATACAAGCAACGTTATAAAATATACAACCATACGTATTATAGCAAATACCTATTAATAAAGCGATTATGTAACATATTTTATACTTATACATGCTCTTAATAAGAATTGTACGCTACTCTTTCGGGTCCAAGTTGGCAGCAATTAAGCTTTACCATTCATATTGCTACATTGATAACAGTATGTATACAATTATATTATCGATAACAGTGTAATGGGGGATTAGATCTAGGGCTTTACAAATTGTAAACTACCAAATGATAGGATAAATGCGCGAATTTGACCACACGTGGGGGAAGGAATATATGATTGTATGAACTGGAATTTTTTGCGCGCTCTATCTATTGATCGCGCAAGGCCAATATCAGCGCAATCTTTAGCCTGCGTGTAGCTAGTAATCAATGTAATTATCATTTGCTCGACTCACCTCTTTGGGCTCCGTTTTAAAATTGTGGTAATTCGACAGGAGCTGCGTTTTCATCATTTTCGAAGCCGCACAGTTCTCGCTGGTCTTGTTGTGTAATTTTGCGCAAGTGGGTTCCCACACAGTGTTTCCTTTGATGGCTGCAAAAGTCGATGAGGCGCGTGCTTGATATTTTGCGCACAGTATGCTTTGTGATTTCGTCAAAAGGTCGCTGTGTTTTATAGCGTGTATTCGATGAACGGATTTCCTGTATCAGGTTAACGACCATCGTTATCGACCAATCACAGCTAAGTGCAGAAAACTGCTATGATTTAAAACCTCGAAGCTAAATTTGGCGACTGCAAGACAGCGTGATAGGAAATAAACATGTCAAGGTGGTGGCGTCCACCACCTTGGCGATGAGTAAAATGTTACATTTTACATGCACAGAGAATATACGTACCCTCGGATGGTCTTGCAAAGTGCGGTATACAAAGGTATTATTACACGACGAGTTAATATTAAATCGATGTCGCATGCGCTCATTGTTGACATTGTCAGATTTGCAAGGTCATTGAAGATGGCATAAGATGCGATTTTAGTTATGAAAATAGCATCTGACCCGAGTTCTGTACAGATAAGCAAGGTTACGCGCATAATGAACTTTGATCAAAGGTAAAGCTGGTGCTTACTCTGTACTCAGTGGAACAAAACATTGCTAGGGAATTTCGCAGACAATTTAGGCAAAGACCCGCGAGCACGTATAAGATTAGGTTGATTTATGCTGAGAAAATCAGATCCCGCTTACTCGAGATTAAATAATCTTGAGTCTTGAAATGATCTCGAGGTATTGAAATAATTCATTTTATAAAACGAGACAACCAAAGTTAGATTGCTTTCAGTATTGATCAATAAAAAAAGATGTAGCTATTTTACAAAAATTAATGCCAATGCAGCACCATTTTGTTTATTTAATATTTCGGCCATACAAAAATCTCAAGCAATCAAGAATTAAGCATACTTCATATCCTAAATTATGACTTTTTTCAGTACCTTAAAATCATTTTACGCCTCGTTTAACCCCGGCTGGGCAGGATCGTATAATCAGCCTTTTATGAGAAGAGGTATAAAATGCAGGAGCTTTTGTTTCGTATCAGCGTACAGCAAATTTTCTGAAAGGTTCGTATAGGTTATAGCTACATTCGTGCGCAAGCCATTTTTAAAGTGCCCAAAAGCGGAAGTGTCAAAGCTATGTTTACCAAAATTCGAAAATATCTTGTGATAAAAAGACTGGACTGAATGTTTGAAATGCATTCATTCAATTTAACATTATACAAGTAATATTAGTCACATAAAGTTTCAACATGTAATATTAGACCGTAGACGGCGATTTGAAATCGATTTGATGGTTTGTACACGATGGTGTGCCCCCCAAATTAAATTAACGAGTTGGTTTGTTACGCCATTGAACCTAATCTAACCGGTGCCGTCTGAAGCACAGGCTACAGTTAATCATAAACATCCTTACTTCCGCAAAAATTTTTTGTATTTGTTATTGACCATTTATGTGCTTGCAACCATTCGTTTTCCGGCTTGTATCAAAATTTGCGAGCGTAAGAATTGCTCAAAGTAGCCTGAAACTGCCTTTTCGAGTAACACATTTCCAAGTCAAAGTATGCCAGATAAAAATCTAAGTAGTTTTAGTCCTCAGAGATATGAAGGGCTAGATTCAAATTAATCTGACACTGCAGAGAACAACGAAAAATTCGTTGTCTAGCTCGAACGAAATTTGTACTCGTATCTCTGAAGGTTGATCTAAAATACAATTAAAACAGTGCACATCCTCAAACACAAGCGTTTGGTCGTCACGAGAATATTTCGTGCGTTTAAATTGGATAAGCCTTTCTACCAATCCCAGTTGGCTCGATAGCTCAATTGCTGGAGCGGCGGTCTAGAAACCCGAAGATTAATATGAATCTAGTTTTTCATGTCTCTGAGGATGGTTCTGAAATAGAATTGACACACTGCGCGTCCTCAAAGACAAGCGTTAAGCCGTCACAAGAATATTGTGTGCACTTAAATTGGATAAGACTCGCTACCAATCCCAGTTGGCTAGGTGTCTCAATTGCTAGAGCGGTAGGCTAGAAACCCGAACATGCGACGACGGATTTTTCGTTGTTCTCTGCACTGTCAAAACCTACTTTGGGGGGTTAATCTGTTCTAATACAAATTGTGTATGGCCGTATTTTTTATGTTAATCAAAATTCATAGCGGTTGGTGGCTTTCGCTGATAGCAAAACACAAAACACATTAATGCGTAAATCTCACAGATGGAGTAAATTAAACAAACCAGTTCAATTAATGTTGTTTGCGAAAATATTCAGCCTGATTTTGTAAAGTGGGTAAAATTTACATGAAACGTGTTAAAGGTGTGGTTCCTGAATATTATTTTTTATTTGTTGTATATATTATATTTTGCGAGGATATATAGCCACTTGATCACCCTGTCAGCAGGGTTCTCCTATTATAAATGATTATACATTTATACGTAAATATGTATAACAGTAAACTATACAAATATATAATCTTGGTACATTGTACTACAATAGCAATGGTTTAATATTACACAAAAAGTACACAACACATTACAATATATGTTACGTAATGTTACGATACGGAATTCCCATGCCCTGTTTTTTCCACGATTCCTTATCCATTTACTCAAGAAGATGTGAGAAGAGTTAGAGAAATTACCGAGACGAGCATTTCGTATCATATATTCAACATTTTGGCATGCGAACGTTCTTGTTGAAGTGCACGCCGTGAGCTTCTTCGACAGAAGACGATATTTGACATGCAAATGTTTTAATGACATTTTGAACGACGAAAGAGGCAAACTCTATGTCTTATTACCGTGTTAGAACTTCTGAAACTATAACCTCCGGAAACAGGGAATTTTTTTAAGGTCTTAATGGTAGGAAAAATTGGTATACAAACAGTTTAATTTCATATCAGAATTTTTCGATGTATACTTAATTAAATTACGTAATTTTTGTGTAAAGTTAGACGTTTTTCGACCCAGTTGGTTGCAATGTTTGTTTTTTTTACTAATTGATCTATTTATTCATTTGATAGGATCATAATGATAAAAGACACAGTTTACCATAAACCATACCAGCTTACTTACTTAAAATGGCGATGACACGAAATTTTGTCAAGTATTTTCTCGATTGAATTGCAAGGATCACATAAATTAATACAACTTCTTTTGTAGGATTTTTGTAACTATGTTCTTTACCGAGATATTCAACTATTGGATATGCAAATAACACAACGTGTGACATCACACTGCATAATATGTGCCTCTGAGATTTCTTGTTTGGTATATATAAGCTATGAATAATCACTAGCTTCCTAATTTACGTCCAAAGTTTTTGCTAATAATTGTAAGAAAATAAACCTTTGAATATCTCACAAGGAACAGAGTTCTTAGAAAAAAATATTCTACTATAAAGAAGATATATTATGATTTCAAGTGACCTTTGCAATACAATTAAGAAAATACTTGAAAAATTTTCGTTTCACAGACGCTTTGTAAAACAAACTTTTAAGTTCTTTGATCTATCTTGGTTGTTAAATTCTTAATGGAAGTCTACCAAAATTAGAATTTTTACACAAGTGAACATAAGAAATTGACGTGACATTCCCTATACCTACACGTGAATCAGTAAAAACAAGTTCACAAAATAGCGACTAGCGACTTTCCTAAAATATTGTTATTAGTTAGTTTTGGGCAAGAATACAATACGCACGTGACGATGAAGGACAGGATTCTGCATAAACAAGAACAAAAACATAGACAATAACTTATATTTTAGTTCTAATGAGTTTCCAAAGCATCTGGCTCTTTTAACTTTGCCCTATATTACATCAAATAAAGTCATTTTTTGAGCAATTATGCAGACGGAATCAACCGTTTCCAGCGGAAAGAGACTTTTGTTGTAAGAATAAGACCAGCATATTAAACAGCGGTATTATAAAAATATTTGTCTATGAGGTTTCAAAACTTGGATCGCAACTCCTACATTTTGAGAGAGTGATTGAATTAAACAGTTATAAAACATATGGAGAAATCGCAGCGGTGCAAAACAAGTAATCAATATGCCAAACAATTGATGCTTGTTAGGTTTGAGTCTTTTAACTATCGAGACCGCAAAGCATGAATGGATTGGTTGAAGGGACAGTGCTATAGAGAACAACAGTCATGAGACATGGAAGGAACTGAGAAAACAACGTTTTCGGGCTTTAATGAGTCATCTTTTATATTTCGTACTTCAATTTCAACATTTAAATAAAGTTTTCTGTCACTTTTGATTGGCCCTAAGATTCCCAATAAGACTTTCTCGATTTGTAAAATGACTCTATATAGCTGCACAAATACTGTCACAGTTCAACGTGTTCACAAATCCCTACAATCACTGCATGCACTTAGCAATTGGAAAACGTAAACCTCGCTATTAAATTGAAATTTTGTTTTAAGTTTACAATTTAAGGTCGTTTTCTACACAATTTATTATATTCTTATATAAAATATATTATTTATTATATTAGGCTAGCATTCCAAAGGTCGTAGATTCGAGTCCCATCGTGGCCAGGCAGGCGTTTGAAGGGGGTGAGGGAGGCGAAGGCGAGAAAAATTTTCTTTTATTTTTATCGTTTTTGCCTCCCCCCTAGTCAAACGCTTTTCAGCTTATGTATGGGAGGCTCAAGAAATTTGAAACCTTGTAAATAACGATTTGCATGAGAACTACCTCTCAATCCTAGGTTGTATATGCCCCTAGGACGCAAATTACGATTGTCAGCGACCTCCGGGAGCATAGTGGAGCAGAGCATAAGACCGGCATGGCAAAGGTTCAATTCCTGCCTGAGGACCTATAGTTGATGATGAATTTTTCTCAGCTGTTCCAGGCTTGAATTTCAACATGTATATGATTTCCACCCGAATTACGGCACATTTGTACCGCTTAGAAATTGAATAATATTCAGTCAGCATCAAAATTCGAGATAAAGAGCTATTTGTAATTCCGTCACAAGACATTAATGGCATTGTATAGAGACCTCCAACGGAGACGCGTTTATTTTATCGGTCATGAATTTTGCCCCATGCCTGCATTTAATGTCTTTATTGGCATGATTAAGATAAGACGATTTGTGCTGCGTGAATGAGGACTGCAGAACACGTCCGATCGTATAGGTCACAGAAGAGATGGCAGTAAGCCTGAGAAAAGCTTCAGACATGTGAGTATAATAGATGCTCGTTGGTTACTTTTACCGTGAATGTGGTTAGTGGTTTGGAAGTTCTGTAGCAGATGATCATGCTGGTCAAAATACTATTGCAAATGCTGTCATTTGATTGGCTACTCCACGCGCTATCCATTCCTCGACAGATAGCGAGTAGCAAAACAATGAATTTCCTGGTGTATTTAATTTTTTAATTGAAAAACAATTTAAGGCATTTTTTTAACAAATGGCTTAACGAAGTCATTTTTTATCTATGATTCTACTGAAACTACTCGTTTTCGCTCGCTATTGATTTCTGTGCGGTGATAGTTGATTTTAGCTTCGTCTTCATCAACTAATTGTTAAGTTAGAAATAAAACCATTTCAATTTGTGTTTGTCAATGCTTTTTTTCGGAGGTTTTTTTTAATGGTTTTTATTTTGTACTTAAATTGTCATCTGATATTTGTGATCAGTGACTGTGAGGACGGTTTAAAATGAAACATTCCAGTATAAAATAATGTGGTATTTAAAACACGTGTATGTGAGTGTTTGTAAGTGTACGAGAGCTTTGAATCTTCGAAAACTACCCATTTTATGCCCATCTTATATAAATATGAGTTTATTTACGAAACATTTTTCAAAATAGTTACAAGGTGCATAATTCGAGGTTTAAATCTTACGCACATCTTCTCAAAATGACTTTATCACATATATAATAAAACCACTCTTACGGTTGTGATTTGACTGTTGGTTTGCTTCATGAATTATCAATACGAAATGTATATATAATATAAAATAGCTTTACAATTCACATGCACTATTTTGAGGATAATCCGCAGGGAGGTTTAAATCTGAAAATCTACAGGAAGGTCACGGATTTTTTAAACGGTCCCTAAACTGTGATTGCTGCTTAATGCTAAATAGATTATTCTTAAAATAGTATTATAGGATTCCATGCAAGGCTACTGAAATCAATACTGTCAATACACATTAAAAAAGACTCTAAAAAGTTTAACATTGCCTATCGTAATTGACATCGATTAATTGCATGCAGTTTAGTTTCACTGGTCTCATAGATTATGGATTCACAATATGATAGCATTTCAATCTATACCCAGTTTTTTTACTTAACATATGGTAACTTCATGCTAAATCCACAGTCAAACCCTCTTGCAGATTTTCGTTATCGACTTTTGATATAACATATGCTACATTTTTTGTCTGCGAATGCAGTTTCAGTTATTTTCTACTTTTATATGCTTCAAAATAAGCAGTCTCATCATGTAGTGTGATGTCACACGTTGAATATCTCGAAAAAGAACACAGTTACAGAAATTCTACAAAATAAGTTATATTGGGAATTTAAGTTTTCTTTCTGATGCAATCAGTAGATTTTTTATTTTTCTATTATATTTGCAGTTTTATGGAACATTTCCCACCCAGGCTATGACCAATAAATGTGACATCATTTAATTCGATCTAATTGTAAACAAAATGGCAAATAGGAAGCCCGTACGATTGCTTGAAATAAAACTTTGAAACATCAGTTTCGACGTTTTATTTTTAGCAATATGTTGATGTTGCAGATTAAGCTAGAATAAGTCAATTAAAAGGACTAAGTTCATTGTATTATTTGGGCTTTGTCCAAGAGGGCACTTGCATGGGAAGTAGGCAAAGTTCTTCACCAACTTTTTATGTAATGTGTTGTATACAGCTAATTCAGTTGAGGTTGACATTGATGACAATAGTCAATTGTGCAATATGAGCGACGAAATTAATCATAAGAATAATGACAGTTTTACATGCAAGATTAAAAATATCATGCTAAATACTACAGTTGTAGGTGTGTTGATTTTATTTAAAACTATATTTTCCCATTATTCTTGGGTTTGGGTCATAAATTTCACTGGGGGTCAACTCCAAATCGATACACTGTCATCGAACTGAAAGAAATTTTCACTGTACGTGTTGACCTTGTGTTTGGCAGCAAATGTGTGCAATTTCGTGAGATTTGCTTGCTCCAGTGCAGTACCATCATCAATACATTTTGGGTTGACCCCCACTCAGAATTACTGAAAAACGTTCCAGTGAAACCAAAGAATTCTTTAGGTACTCATGACATTGCTCATTTGACTATTGTCGATGTCAGCCTAATGGCTCCTCTATTCGACAAATTTTTGAATTCGGAAAATCAATTATACCACAGCTGCATGGAAAGAGCATCCTAAACTTCATACAATTGTCAAGTTTGGTGGCAAAAAATGTGGAAAATATTGTCCTGTAAAGTTTGCCACTGTGTAGAAAGATGGTAACGCTTTTTCCCGCGTAATACAAAAGTATACAAAATTCGCAAACTTTACATTGCTATATTTTCGACATTTTACAATATTTTACACCCAAACTTCACAATTTAATAAATTTTAGAAGCTCTTTCCAACTGTGTTAAAATTGTTTTCAAATTTAAAGGTTTATCCAATTGGGGAATGGTCCATTGAATTAGCTGAAAATGGAAAATTTAGTCACGTATAAACCTCATGTAGTTATTCATGAATTTCACAATTGTATAAATTTATGTTGTTCGTGAGTTATGTGCTATCTAACCAGCGATGTGGTGTTTGCATATATACCCAGCCGAAAATGCCACAGACCTCAATTGTCAACAATTTAAAAGTTGCAACAAACTTTTCAATTTCATGAAGTTGCAACAAGTCAGTTAAAATTAGGCTCCTTACAACTTGTCATTTGCAGACGTGTTACAACTTGTTGAAACAGCTCTCAGCAAGCCTGTGGATAACAAGTTTTGACATTCAACTTGCTTCAATTCTATTGGCAACTTGCAACAGACTTGCGGAGAGCAAGCTGTCGCATGCCATTCGAAGGCATCCTGGCATCGGCTTGCAGATGATAACAAGTTGTCAACAGACTTGTTGCAACTTTTTAGCTGTTGCGCGTTTTAAATTTTGCAGTAGACCCCGCGAGTTTAAACCTTACACTGCTGGAAGCACCACACGGATTCGATACAAACTGTGGATTTTCCCGGTTTGATGAAAATTTATCATCAATTTAGTTGCATGTGGCTTCATCAAGTTGCATCAAGTCTGTGAAAGTCAGTCTAGATGCCATTTGATGTTTGCACAGTTGATACAGGTTGCTGAACAGCTTACGCAGTATTCATGTCGTTACAACGTATTTATTTACAGAGTAGTGCAAAGACGAAACAGGATGCGGTCGAGTGTTAGATATCCCAGAAGATAAACAGCAGTTATGAATCTCGTACTAAAATAAAGGTAAAATTTTAGAAATACAAAGATTGTTCGGCACCATGTCTTCGATAAAACTAAAATAGTAGGCAGTTTTGCAAATGGAATAATCGGAAAAAATTCCACATAATACTTAACTGAGCCATGCAAAGTCCATTTGCTGGTCAATAACAAACGGATTCGTGGATATATATGGTGGTAGAGGTGATGTCAGTGAATGGCAAATATCGATGGGTAAATATCAGTATTTTTGGACCTCTTTTCTGATAGAGCTATCAGACAAGGTCATTTTGTGCGTAGAGCAAACCGAATTCAAACAGTACACCTATTGAGCTTGGGTCATGGAGATAGAGCTTTTATTGGGAGAGTATGCGTGAATATTTATATATATTCGTTTAATGCTCAACAAATTTCTTTTGAAATCTGCCTTGCAAACAATTGATTTTAAAAGAAATTAGTCAGGGAGAACTTGAATATGTCATTTTTTACACGAATCGGGTGTACTCGTCACTTGGTCAGATGTGATTTATTTATTTTTTCCGAAAGTTGTCGACCTTTAAACCCATTATTGCATGTTGCACACAAAGTTTAAACGGCTTAAATGTCCTTGAATTTCAAAACAAAAGTTGAAGGCCTTGAAAGTGCTTGAATTTATAAAGAAGTGCTTGAAAGTCCTTGAATTCGTTTTGCTTTAGGCCTTTGTATAGTTTCTTGGCATTCTTTGACGTTGAAAATTTAGTTATTATCACTTCTAAATACATTTCAAATTCATGTAAGTTGCAGTTAGAACAGTAGTTAACAACTCTTTTTCGTCTTTGAGTCACTCCTGGTATATGTATGGTCTCGAAAGTCATTGATTCGTCCTGCTCTAGCTAAGCCTTTGAATAGTTTGTGGACATTCTTTGACAACTGTTGACATTTCTAAATCTGTTTCAAATTCATTCAAGTTGCTGTTAGAAAAGTATTTAACAGCTTTTTTTTAGTCTTTGAATTTCTTGATATATGGCCTTGAAACGTTCTTAAATTTGACTCTCATTGACCGGCACCAAACGTGCCATTAACGTATAGTTATTATTGTACTTCTGCAATGATACAAATGTTGGAATGTAAACATGACTTTTAGTCTTTTATACATATGTTGATTGTAAACCTTGATGGAAATTCTTCGGTAAAGAGAACTTAGGGTGTGATGGTAAATTTGCACAAGTAATTCCAATCGTCTTTGCCCGTTTTTTGTTGTTTGGCAATGTCGAATATAAAATTTTGCGTCTGCTTGACCTACACTGAACCTCGCACGCGGCCAAGGGCAAGGTGACCCGACGCGCATATTGTTTTGCTAAGGAAAGTCCCCCGCTGAAAGTGGGCATAAATCTGGGAAAAGCCAAGGTGAATTACTTTAATTTGTTTATAAAGCGTGCCTAGCCCTGCAGGAGGTAGACGGCAGGGAGAAACAGGGCCAGGTATAAATGCGGATGCGGACTGGTCGTTAGCGAATTGGCGGACGGACAGATCTGCGGAAACACTGCGGACGGACAGATTAAAACAAGATGTTATTTTAATTTTGATACGTATGTTGTTAGAAGTGGATAAGCTTGGTAAAATTCGTGCGACAAAAAAAAGATGTTTGCTAGCAAGGAGAAAACTATTATATGTGCGAAATATACCATCGTTTCCGGCATTGCCGATCTCAAATGCCGAAGTTGATAGGGTTATATCGTTTTATGTCAACAACCAATCTGTTATGGTTTTTCGCGTCGTTGCACAATCTAAACATTGCCTAATAATTGATAACAACCGGAAATAATTGATTCTGAGGTACACAGTCAAGAACGCTCAAGTTGCGTCAAGTCTGTTGACATCTTGCAACAGACTTGTTATCAACAAGGCGATATTAGGATGCGTTTGCATGGCTTGCGACAACTTGTTGGCGACAATGGACCTTTAACCTTTTACACGGAATTTTGAAAAAAATCGAAACAGACAAGAATATTAGCACAGCTTGAAAGAGCATCCTAAACTTAGTAAAATTGCAAAGTTTGTTTGTAAAATGTTGAAAACTATAGAAAATATAGCCTCGAAAATTTGGCAAATTTTGTATACATTTGTATTAAGGGTGAAAAATAATACCCAGTTGATACCCTTGGGTATTCATTTCTCACGGATAATACAAAACTACAGAAAATTTGCCAACTTGACTATATTTTCTATAGTTTACAATATTTTACAACCAAACTTTGCAATTTTACTAAGTTTAGGATGCTCTTTCAAACTGTGGTAATATTTTTTCCTATTTCGATTTTTTTTCAAAATTTCGTCTAAAAGGTTGGTCCATTCTGTTGCAAGTTGTCAACAGCGCTATACCAGTCGAAGCCTTTAAGAATGTATTGATTAAGAACTTGGGACTAGATGCAATTTTATTTGATCATTTGTTGAAATAAATGTATAGAATAAATAAATATTGGAAAAAATGTAATTAGTACATCGATAAACTTTAACCTCAGTACACACAAAAATGTTTATTCTTTGTGAAACATAATTTTGTGGAAACACAACGTAAGTTTATTATCGCAGAGCTTTCGATCCGCAAGCTCGGATCTTCATCAGTGCTAATAATGATGAGCACTAATAATAAGTGCTAATAATAATGTCATTATTATTATTAGCATTAGGATTATTAGCGTTATTATTAGAACTTCATCTGTGCTAATAATAATGTCATTATTACTAGCACTGATGAAGATCCGAGCTTACGGATTGAAAGCTCTGCGATAATAAACTTACGTGGTGTTTCCACAAAATTATATTTTAATTTGATATTCACCATGCAATCATGCAAGGAACTTATGTTTATTCTTGTTGGTAAATCAATTGGCTTGATGCCGTTTTTTCAATGGAATCGAAACAAGACATTAAAAATTCAAATCTTCAGTTTTTCTAGACGTTCTTAATTTTGGTCTCGTCTGTATTCCGAAATTATCAACACTGTTCCCGTCTGGCGAACTTCGTTTTCACTTAAAGAGGTCAGCATGTGCTTCCAGCCATGCTTCCACACTGGTGGGTGCTTTTCCCGTCACGGCAGCAATATCCCCGTCGTTTCCTTGCTCGTGTTTTCCTTCGTTGATCTCTTGAATAAATTCATTTCCACCATCGGCATTCCATTCGGGCAAACCAAACTGCAACAAAACTGCCCTGTTCTCTTCCATAGATCGCTGAACGTACTTAATTTCTTTTCCAAGAACTTCTTTGAATGCCTTCACGATATCGTTGTAGGAACGCCTATCGCTGACCATGTCGTATGTCTTGCCGTTGTGTTTTCCTGGATCCGACATTACCACCGCGGCGACCAAGCCGACATCGTCCATGCAGATGATTGGAAAGCGTTTGCTGGGATCAGCGGCGTCGCACATCGTTGACGATTTCTGTAGTGGGAATGGTATTAGGTCTTTTGGTTGGAGTAGCCTCGTACCCGGACGCTCCATTGTTTTTATAGAGATCAGTGGTAGTGAAAATACCATTGACATAAATAAATCTGGACTGCCTGCTCGTAATATTTTCGCTTGAATTTTGCGTTATCAGTTAAAAATCACGAAGGCTGACGAATACTGACGAAAAATGACGAATATGAGAGTGATTGAACATCGCTAGCTCTTAAATAATACAAAAAATACTGGTCAGCAGTCAACTTCATGAGCAAACACTCTCATATTTCGGCCATCTTTGATAACGCTTTTCAAAGCCGAGCTGGCAATCCAGATGTATATATGTCAATGGAAAATACCACTGCCACTGATCCCTTAAAAAATAGAACGCCGGGATGCGAGGATAGCGAGACTAAGGTTATTAAATAGTCTTAAGAGTTATTTGCTGAATGCGAAGAAGCAAAAGCATTTACAACAGTTTGCGTAGCTCGTTGTGTGCGGGTGGATTTTGCTGAGTTAATTTGATTCAGTTTTTCTAAGTTTTCAGTTGAAATACTTAACGTAAAAAATTGGTCGTACATCAAATGAAAGCTATTAGAAAGTTGTATTTGATGTAAAAATTTTGAGACTTCAGGCAAAATAAAAACAGCTTAACCCTAGAGATATTTGCTGTATTCTACAAAATTGCAGTTGTTTTCGTACTTTTTAGGCAGTTCTTTTTTGTCTAAAGTCTTGATTTTTTTATTTAAATGTAACTTTTTACTAGCTTCAATTTGATGTACGGTCCGATCTTTGGGATTAAGTATTTCGTCTCAAAACTCAGAAAAACTAACTCGGCTTCACCCATTAACTGAACTTTTGTATTGGGTTAGCGTTCCAGTTGTATTACAGTTCAATGGGATGGATAGAAGGGATTGTGGTCAATTAAAATACAATTACAAGTGCGGGCTTCGCTTGACCGCGTTATATCTGAAGTTATTTTCCATTATTTTACTAACGATAGGTTATGCTACAATTGTAAACAACTTTTTTCTTTAAGCGGTAATGCAAACTTCTTAAATCTCAAACGTCGTAGCAAAGTCATTCTCGACGATGTGATATAGCCTAGATCTACCTTTTCTTTTGTAGCCTGCGTTCAAATTAGTCATATTAAGTGTAGATCGGCGTACATATTCTGTCGCATCAGTCACTTTGATGTATTCACGTCTAAATGAACTGGGTTTAACATAAGAAGTATCCCTAGGCGCCAGCGTCTCGATTCCTGCACAAGCTTTTTAAGCATTCATTTACTCTATGAACTTGGTAGACATTTAAAATGTTACACTTGCAAAATGTGTATTGTGTATCAAATTATGCAACTCTGTAATTCAAGTTATCAGAAAAACATATCCTTATTCCAGACAAGATTGCAGAAGAGATACTCCTTTGCGAAACATTTCTGATTAATGTCCCGACGAAGGGCCCGTCGAATTCTGGCCACAGCGGGGTACGGAACAACCAGCCCCTGGGCATCACCTACCGAATACTTCAATTGACTGCTTAAAATAACCAAGGTTTTCCATGAAGTATGGCAAGCGAAGAAAGGTATAACCTGGACCTAGATTCGACAGCGTGTTCTCGATATCGTAGAAATGCTTGCCGATTATTTTGTCAGGGCCGACAGTTATGGCTGTGCTGACGGATGTAATGTGTTTAACGCCAGCTTTCTTGGCCGCCTCGCCTGTAACACGGATTAATTCCGCACGGCTTTCCAAGCGAGCCGGCACCACGATAAAAAGGACTTGGACACCTGTTAAGACTTCAATGAGCTCTTCGCGTTTGCCCATCTCCGCTCTCACAACTGTTACGCCTCGAAGGGACTTGTATTCGACGACATTCTCTGGTTTTCGAACTCCGGCTACAATGTCCAACTTATCGGCGAAGTTTTTGGAGAGTGCTATCAACGTACTTTTTCCACAGTTGCCGCTGGCTCCGATTACAAATACTTTAGGTTTCGACATCGTGATTAACAAGATAGAAGTTTATGACTTTGGTACAATCTGCATATGTCGAGTTTGCACTGTTGAATGCGTTCATATCATTTTATGGTTCGGTGCTTCGTCGTTCAGTAACCACTCTGTTACCCTGGTAACGTCAACGTCATCATGACCAGTTATGAGTCGGCATGACTTAGTTATATCATAGACATAGATTAAGGATACATAGATGTGCAACTCGGGGTATTTCTTGTCTTACGTGGATGGCTTGGGTACGTCATACGCGCGCTCATTTCTGGCAAGTACACATGCGAGATTTTATAAGGAATTAGGTACGGGAAATTTCAAATAAACGGCGATTTTAAGAAAACTTTTCGCTAGATTATCTTCGTTCACAGAAATATATAAAAAGAAGTTGCTTGGTATACTTCGAGCAACAAATGAAGTTGTGTTTTTGTCTGGTCGCTTATAAAACGGCAGAAACCATTTTCCTGTAATACATTTATATTGAAATTCGAACAAATGTACTTGCCAGAAATGCGTGTGGATATGACGTAATCCGTGAGACAGCAAAATCATTGGTGAAGTATCCCCAGTTGCACATCTTAATCTGTCATAGATTTAAGGATACATGGATTTGATACTTCGCCCATACCTGTAGTAAGATTTTGCTGTCATATCCACACGCATTTCCGACGAGTACATTGGCGCGAATTTCAATCTACAGAGTGTCTCAGAAAAAATGTCACTGAGAATCTGTGAATAGTGCGCCTATTGAGAAGAATCATGGTTTAAATCAAGAAGCAATATTACTGTTACGCGTTGATGAATGTTCTTCAAATTAATAGCAATGCTAGTCAACATGACAGAATACCATAATAATGAAGAATACAGAGTGACATCGTGACAAGGCACACTGTAAATGTATTACCGAAAATGTTTTGCCATTTTATAAGCGGCCAGGCCAAAAACGTAACTTCATTTGCTGCTTGGAACATACAGAGCAACTTCTTTTAATACATTTCGGCGAACCAAGGCAATCTAGCGGAAAGTTTTCATAAAATCACCGCTGTGTATCCTTAATCCATTAGTTACATCGTAATCACGAAAAAGATTTGCTCAGAAGAATGGACGCTTGATTTTCAATGGCTCTAATTGTTTGTTTTTAATCCCAGAGTAGGGAATAAACAGTTGGGCAACTCAGCAGTGCAACATACCCTCACAATTATGGTGGATAATGACTAGCTACAATAATGGCGGATCAGCCAGTTAAACGTATCGGCCGCCAGAAAATGCAATTGACTGGCCAGAACCTGCATAATGAACATGCGAGGGGACACAAGTTTCAAAGTTTTTGACTCGAGTGACTCTATTCTGTAATGTAACACCAAGCAAGTTCGTGTCCAATAAACTGGTAAACGTGGACGGTTTACTCAAATCTCGAAAACTGAAGGAAAAAATTTAGCCTTACGAGGCTTTGTTCTTCCCCTCTAACGCGTTTTTGTCACGCAATCAACGCCTTAGTCGCCGCTTACTTTTGCCTTTGATTTGAGCAGAAAAATCCGTCCGCCTTAAAAATCGAAAGAAATTAAGTAATAAGTGGAAATACCGCTCGCAAAAATGACGTCAGCGTTACTGTAGCTTATGCTGCAATTCATATAAATGAATTGGATACAATTTTCAATGGAATTTGTCGTCATACCCTTCATATTTCACCCATTTTTTTTCATACAAAATGACAATGACAGATTACAATATATTTTACAAGGTAGTATGATACTACATACAAATGCATTGTTAATGTTTTGCAAAATATCAAAATCAATGATTTTGTGTTTGTGATAGATATATGGTTTATAAAGTTGAAAATCTTGCAGCCTTGAAGACTGAATTGTTCAACTTTGCATACGAGTTAAAAAGACTTTAGCAAAACTTACAGTCTAACACTATAAATAATTACATCTATTATTACAAACTTTGAAACCAATTACTTATACACACTAACATTATGCATTATATATATTGTGAAATTTAAATTTTCAAATATGCTCTTTTGTCTGTGCAGATATTGTTCACAAAATATGTGATGCTTGAGGGGGGATGTGTTAAAGGTGCAAGAAGTCAGTGTGTTACATTACAAACGTTCCAACTCTCTCAATTTGACCAGGAGATTCCAATTTTCGAAGCAATCGGAAGCATTCCGAAAATATTTGACCAAGCCATTTGCACAAGTTGGCGAGTTCCTCTGATTAGCCCTGATTTTGCCCTGATTAATTCGTCAAAATTTTGCAGTTCTTTAAAAGTTCACAAATTCCTGTTAATTGACCAATCAGAATGCTATATCTTATTCATGAGCATTCTGATTGGTCAATAAAAAGGAAGTTGTGAATATTTTAATAAACTTTGAAACATTTTAAAACAAATTTGAGTAATCGCAGGAGGTTGATCAGAGGAACTGCTAAACTTGATGGATTGGTCAAATATTTTCGGAACGCTTCTACTGCCACGACTGTAAGTAATGCAGACAGGACAATTACAAACGTTTTTGACCCGATTCAGGAATATTTAGGATATGAATTGACTTGGGCAACTTCGAGAGGGGTAGTAAAGGGTATTTTTTGTGATTGGTCAATATCTGTCCGTGACAAATGCTACTACGCCCGTGAAATCTCAATAAAATTGCTCAGTTAAATGAGAACAATATGTGTCAAGCTCCTCAACTATGAGTCGATTGTTCAAAAAATACTTCGGAGTTCTTTCAGAGCTTGATACATATTGGAGGATTATACATACTGAAAGAAATAAGATCTAGTCTATCTAAAGGAACGTGATAAATCTGTAAACAAAATGTTATGTCTAGATAAAAGGTAAAGCTGCCTTTTTAAGACACGTGAGTTGTGAAACTGCTTTTTTACCCGGCTGTGAAACGTATCCGCACCCCCCCCCCCTCTTACCACCCTCTTCAAATTAATGTTTTTGGTTTTGTAAATTTATTCAGTAGCTATTTAATTCACAGTGAACAAACGAAAAAATCTAATGTCACAGAGTCGTCTTTATAAAGCATGCCAAATTTCAAATAAAATATCTGGAGTATTTGATGATGACTTTTTACCATTGTGGCAATAGAAGTGTTTGGAAATACTTGACCAATTCATTTGCTCAAGTTTAGCAGTTCCTCTGATCAATTCCTCTCATGTTTCGTGAAATTTTGAAAAGTTCGTTAAAATGTTCACAACTTCCTGTTTATTGACCATATTGACCAATCAAAACGCTTGTGAATAAGATATAGCATTCTGATTGGTCAATTAATAGGAAGTTGTGAACTTTAAAGAAACTTATACAAAATTTTGAGGAATTGATCAGAGGAAATGCCAAACTTGAGCAAATGAATCGGTCATATTTTCAGAATGCTTCTGTTGCTGTGCCTGCAAAAAGGAGCGAATTGGCTCCTTTCAGTTCTGCCATTCAAAGTCAGTTATTTCACAAACCTCTCAATTTTTAGTTATATGAATAACATGTCTGCCCATATTCTGTGAGCAACATATTAACATCCATAAACAAGGCGGGGGGGGGGGGGGCTATCAGTTTTAGGAGAAATAGCAGTTATTGGACAATTTCTACTTAAGCTGTGATGCCATTAATAGGGGAAAGTATAAAGTTACATTCTTTGCTGCGAGCAAAGATCTGAAAAAAATACATGATCCAGAATGCAGGAAATTAATCTTTGGTTAAAATTTCAAAATTTTGTTGAGGAAACATGTCACTGAACTCCCCTCCCTCCCTCAAGTTAAATGTTTGCAAAATTGACATTTTAAGGTTTCAGTAAAAAAATATTTTAAGGCAAAATGGTGTCATTTCCAGCAAAATTACGATAGCCCATTTCACTCTTTGTTGAAATATATAGTACTCAAGGCACTAACACTGCAGCTATTTTATTTTTTGCTTCGCTCATGGATGGAAGTTCATACCACACCTGATCATCAAGGTCAAAGCACTCCACAGAACTTAAGAATCCTTGCTCCTCATTGTATCCCCCCATCACGAACACTTTGTTGCCAGAAATGACAGCAGCACATTCTGATCTCTTGTGTTTCATTCCTGGCAATTGCCCCCATTCATTCTTCTTGCAGTTGTACTTGAAAACTGTGTTCAAATACTTACCATCTTTGTTGGTTCCACCAAGAATGATCACATCTTCACCATGTTTAACGGTTGCCATGTCACACATTGGGAATGGCAGTTGATGCATTTCTTTGACAGAATTAGTGACTGTATTGTATGACAAAACATTGCCAACAACACCAACAAGACAACCAGTTGTTGACCCTCCAATGATTAAAAGCTCATCACCATTAACTATTTCCAAACCATGGAACGAAATTGGTCTTGGCATTCGACATTTGGCAATGTATCCAAGATGCAAGGGAGTCGATCTATAAATGAGATCTGAGCATGTTGGTTTTCCAGAATAGCAATAGCCACCAACCACCCACAGACCATTATTTAGGACGATTGTTTTATGACCAGAGCTTTTACTTGGCAAATTGGTGACAAATGGCGAAAATTCATTGGGGCAAGCTTTGTTCATTACTAATCTTGTTTCTTCATGAACTTGGATATATTCTATACTTTTAGTAAATATTCCTCTATCACATTTCCCTCCTGTTACCATGACTCGGCCATTGTAAAAATGCGCAGTGGGAGATTGCCGGGCTTGTTTCATTGGTGGTAGGTTACGCCATGTTCTGTTGACCAGGGAGTACATTTCAACAGAATTGAGTCCAGTTGATCCAGTTCGTCCACCAACCACAACAATGCTTCCTTGTGGTCTTGCACGAAGCGTTAGGGAAGGTTTGACTTCGGTTGTACTTATTCCGCTGGCAGTGGTCCTTCGACCATTGATTGCTTCGAGGATTTCCTTTTGCGTTTCCGACACTTTCTTCTGCGCTTTGGACATTTCCTTGACTTGATCTTGTAACTGACTCAACGACGCCTTCATTGCGTGGACATCTTTGATGATAACACAACCGTGTTTGCCATATTTCTTGGCAGACATGTCCTCGTCGCATTCGTCGCAGTAAACTTGACGATATTCACAAACCTCGCTCGTGTGTTCTTCGAAATCTGCCAAGTTCATTATCTTTGCGCATTTCTCGTTAGGACACGTCACAGGTCTGTATTCGCAGACAGAAATGTGAGCTTCAAGACGAACAAGCTCGAGTAGTTCGGTACATCCTCTCTCGCTGTGGTCACAATTGATTATCAGACCATCCAGATAGTTTGTTACAATTCTGGACGGTTTATATAGCGTTTCTTCCGTGACTCTTTCCATACAGACAGGGCAAGTCTGCGAATTCTTGAGATGTTGTGTTATACACGCCTTGCAGAAGTAGTGTTCGTTGTGGCATTGAACTGGATCCTTTAACACCTCCTGACAAATCGGACAGAAGAAATTCTTATCGACTGCGCTTTGAAAACGATCTTCGTGGTGTCCACCACCGCAACAAGCCATCAGAACAAGAAAATCAGTCAGGATTTAACAATAAAACCATTTTGTCATGAGGAAATTCTCGCACCGTTTACTTTTAATTAGCTTTTATTAATGTGATTGCGACATTTTTGTGATTCCAGAAATTCCCGTTCACCGACTGTTTCCGATTTCATCTGTGATTTTTGCACCCCGATGAAGATGACCCTTTAATAGAATGGTGTGAATACTAGATAGAATTCGTCTAAAAAAGATGTTTTGTCTTAGAGATGTGTGCATTAGAGAGAAATTGTGTATTAGAGTGAGATGTTTGTATTAGAGAGATGTTTGTATTGGAGAGATGTTTGTATTGGAGAGATGTTTGTACTCTGCTACTGTACTGTAAACCTGCTACACCGACTGTTTCCGATTTCAGCTGTGATTTTGGCACCCCGACAAAAAGATTACCCTTTTATAGAATAGTGTGAATATTAGATCGAATTCGATAAAAAAGAAGTCTAAAAAAGGTGTTTGCAGTGGAAATAGTATAATTATAATATACTATATGTGTTTTAGAGATGTGTGTATTAGAGAGATGTTTGTATTAGAGAGATGTTTGTATTAGAGAGATCTTTGTATTAAAGAAATGTCTGTATTAGAGAGATGTCGGCATTTGAGAGATGTTTGTATTAGAGTGATGTCTGTATTAGAGAGATCTTTGTATTAGAGTGATGTCTGTATTAGTGAGATGTTTGTATTAGAGAGGTTTCGATTAGAGAGATATCTGTATTTGAGAGATGTCTGTGTTAGAGAGAGATTTGTGTATTAGAGTGAGATGTTTGTATTTAAGAGAAGTTGGTATTAGATAGATGTCTGTAATAGAAAGAGATTTGTGTATTAGAGGGAGATGTCTGTATTGGAGAGATGTTTGTATTAGAGAATACAAAACAACGGTAACTCCGAAAATAAACATTTTGAATTTAATCTAGCTTTCGACTATATTTTAGTCATCATTGTCTAGCGTCATTCCTGATGATGACTAAAATATAGTCGAGAGCTAGATTAGATTCAAAATGTTTATTTTTAGAGTTATCGTTGTTTGTATTTTGTGAAAATACTCAGTGGTTCTCGCAATTTTTGTACTAAAGAGATGTTTGTATTAAAGAGATGTTTGTGTTAGAGAGATGTCTGTATTAGAGAGATGTGTGTGTTAGAGAGATGTGTGTGTTAGAGAGATGTCTGTATTAGAGAGATGTCTGTATTAGAGAGATGTCTGTATTGGAGATTTGTGTATTAGAGTGAGATGTTTGCATTAGAGAGATGTTTTTGGTAGAGAGATGTTTGTATTTTGCTACTGTATTGCAAACCTGCCCAAGTACTGCTTGAATTATTTTTGATAAGATCCATTTTGTCCAGCAGTTCCAAACCCAACTGACTTCCTAGCTGTCTAAACAGAACTTACTAAGCCCACTGACAAGTATATGAACACTCCAGTATTAAACAGAGAAATATAATTAAAACAAGGGCAAACATTGAAATAAAAACTTGATAGCATTGGAAATGAATAATCAACTGTAACAATAATGCTGCAATATTGATTTTATACAAGCTTCTAATAAAAACTACATTTAAGATTGAAAACTTTACATGTTTTCGTTAGAGGCGGTCAAGTCACTCCTGAGCAGCTGCCCTGTGAAGCCCTCTGAAGTAAACAAACCTGTATTTCACGTTGTTTTGACCTGTTTGATTTTAAGCTTATTTCTATACCCGTTTAAAAGTATTAGTGAGCTTGAAAAATGCTGAATATTAACCCAGTGTCATATTTTTATGAATATGTTTTGTTCAAAATGTAAACAAAACCCACTTTGGGCCAGGGACTTTAATGCCTCTTTAAAAAAATTCAAAAATTATTTACTTGATCATTTTACTATTCAATTGTTTATCATAAACATACTATGTCCCACCTTTTATTTGATGGTATTTCTAGTTATAGTTCTACTAAAATTGTTCATTTGCACCCTCGGTGTTTATTGCAAAATTTGAAATCCTGACAGGGTGAAGTCATTCATATAAAAATGATTATAATGCTATTAATTGTTTACGTTACTGCACAAATGATGATAATGTAATAGAATGATGTGTTTCATAGAAACACTGGCTAAAGACAAACTCAGAAACTTGGGGGGGGGGGGAGGGGTAAATATAGTCCTAGTATGCAAATTTTGTATACTTTTGTATTATGCACAGAAAAGTGTAATCACATTTTGAAATCTCATTGATGTTGAAGTGATTGTAGCTACAGTTGCAACAGAAATAAGAATATGAGAATGTAGAAATTAGAATTTGGGATCAGGAACACTGCTGGAGCATTAATTGGGGTGTGTATATTCATATATTTGTGTTCTGCCCGACTAATTGGGCAGAACCTGAGTATCAGTAATGAAGCCAGCCCGACAATTTGGTCATGCTATGCAAATTTAAATCATTATCATTGTTCATTTCTTTAGAAATTGACCCTTATATGGTCTATAAACACTGAAAAATTTGCATTTGCATGACCAAATGTCGGGCTGGCTTTGCTACTGCTGAATATATGAATATAACTAATCACATCCCAATTAATGCTCTAGTAGCACCCTTGCTTGGGAAAATATAAGTTTGGGGGACTAATCCACCAAGCTTCAATTTGACTGGTGCAGATATAAATGCATCTTAATTTCTTTTCTATAAATTTAATGATGCTCCGCATCATTCTACAGTGACTTAATAGTCCAGTGCCTTAAAGCTATAATTAAGCTCACAATATTAAATGCAATCCTAAGGCACTAAAACTGCAGCAAAGTTATGTCGTGGTTGACTCATAGATGGAAGTTCATGCCAAACCTGATGTTTAATGTCAAAACACTCAACAGAACTTAAGTATCCTTGCCCCTCACTGTATCCTCCCATCACGAACACTTTGTTGCCAGAAATGACAGCAGCACACTCTGATCTCTTGTGTTTCATTCCTGGCAGTTGCTCCCATTCATTCTTTTTGCAGTTGTACTTGAAAACTGAATTCAAATATGTTGTGTTACCAGCTTTCTTCCCGCGTCCTCCAATAACGATCACATCTTCCTCATGTTTAACGGTTGCCATACGAGACATTGGGAATGGCAACGGATGCATTTCTCGAAGTGTATTGGTGACTGTATTGTACAACAGAACACTGTCGACAGTATGTGCATCAAGTGTTTCACCTCCCATGATCAAAAGCTCATTCTCGTTAACTACTTCTAAACCGTGGAATGCAAGTGGTTTTGACATTTGGCACTTGGCAGTGTGGTTAAAAGGTGATTTGATAGGTGTTGTGTAAATGGTATTTAAATAGTTGTTGCTTTTGTTAGTATTATAGCCTCCAACCATCCACAGATGATTGTTTATGATTGCTGTTTTGTGACCAGTACATTCTGTTGGCAGCTCCAGGACAAATGAAGACGATTCATCAGGGCAGGCTTTGTGTATATTTGGTTGTTTTGCTTCTAAAGGGATTTGGATGTATTCTATACTCTTACTGTGAAAGTATACAATGTTTTCATCATATTCAGAGTATACATAATTAACTTGATTTAACGTAACATATCTACCACCTCCAGCTACCATGACTTGGCCATTGTAAATATGGGAAGTTAGAGATTCCCGTTCTTCCTTCATTGTTGCTACCATACGCCATGTTCTGTTGCCAAGGGAGTACATTTCAACAGAATTTGTAGGCGCATCAGACATACCTGATCCTTTTATACGTCCACCAACGACAACAATGTTACCTTGTGGTATTTCGTCACGGGTTTTGACATCTGCTGTGAGATTTTTGATTGCTTCGAACATCTCATTCTGCGCTTTGGACATTTCCTTGACTTGATCTTGCAACTCAGTCAACGACGCCTTCATTGCGAGGACATCTTTGCTGATAACACAACTGTGTTTCTGATATTTCTTAAACGACATGTCCTTTTCACATTCGTCACAGTAAACTTGACGATATTCACAAACCTCGCTCGTGTGTTCTTCGAAATCCGCCAAGTTCATAATCTTTGCGCATTTCTCGTTAGGACACGTCACAGGTTTGTAGTTACACGAACGAGTGTGATCTTCAAGGCGAACAAGCTCAATTAATTGCGTACATCCTCTCTCGCTGTGGTCACAATTGATTATTAAAGCATTAAGAATGTTTGTAACAATTCTCGGTGGTTTATGTAGCTTTTCTTCCGTGACTTTTTCCATACAGACGGGGCAAGTCTGCGAATTCTTGAGATGTTGTGTTATACACGCCTTGCAGAAGTAGTGTTCGTTGTGGCATTGCACTGGATCTTTTAATACCTTTTGACAACTGGCACAGATGAAATTCCCTGCAATCGAAGTTTGAAAACGATCTTCGCGATATCCGCCACCACAACAAGCCATGGGAACGACAAAATCAATCGCGATTTAATACCAAAGCCATTTTGTTGTGAGACACTCCTAGAACTGTTTACTTTCGCTTTGGCCAAGCGACAAAATTGTTCTCGGAAATTCTCGCTAGACCTGCAGGCTTAGAGGCTTAGCAAAGGGGGTGGGGGTGGGGGGTGTTAACATCTGTCTCCTGCTATCTAATTTCCTCATGACTCGAATGCCATTTGTAGGCACTAAAATGCCTCCGATGACTCTCGTGACTGACGATATGAAAATGAGGTTTAATTCCAGCTGAAGTAGTAAATATTCAATGTTCTTTGGTTCTGATTTTTGATAGGGGATAAAAAGTCATTAAAAAACTGAGCGTCCCTCGTTCTTCTCCCGCATGACTCCAGCATTGCCCTCCGACGCTTCCTGCCCACCTCCCGACTTTATTCTCCCGGATTGTCGTCCCCTGTGGCCTGTCTCTATATTATTATTAACTTTTCTCGGATGGTCAAGATTTTAAATTTTTTCAGACCAATCGAAAAAAGTTAACAGTTATAATTGACGGCGGCATATCTTGACATTTTACAGCGTAGACTTCATAAAAAAAGTAAAATTCGCGTCTGTTGTCGCCAGTACTTCCCGCCAAATTTAATTAACAGGGCACATGGCGACACAGCCGGTTGGAAATCCAACACAGATATTGACGCAAATTGTGCAACGAATGGGAGATTTATCACAAGCTTTAATGAGTGATCAGTCGATCGGGAGAAGTAATAACGGTGATTTAGCTTCAAGCAACACAATAGTAGTAGAAGTATGATGGATTTTTACAGAGAGACATGTTGTACTCCTGAGTGGCCTTCTGTTTATTCCAGTTCTGTGACCATCGCCTGTATTGTTCACGGCTATCTTTACTGCCATTTGCATTTGAGCGTGCACCGTGCGCTTTTTACGTGTTTGTTTCGTATTGTGAAATACGACCCTCTGACCCTACACCAAAGTGTTGTGCGATTGACGGCAAGATTACTGCTAGGAGAATTCTAGTAACCATTATCGATTTTTTAACATTCGAGCTCTGTGGTATGTGCAATGTGAGTTTTCCCGGAATCAAAAGGAAAATGAAAGTGTTCGAGGAAGTAAAATTCTTGGCATAAAATCTTGCCTAAATTCCAAGTATATCGTTTACCATTCCAAGGTCAAAAATAAAACACTTCATTGTTGCATCACCCTTCCCTGAAATCGATAATAACCGTAAGGTGCATGCTGCTCTAGCTTCGGAACAAACAACTCCATATAAGGCATGATAAATTGAACATTTTACACTGAAGATTAACCACAATGCACCATGTTCGCTATTTTAGGAAAGTGGAAAGAAAGAGGCTAGAGTATTCGGTGTTCAAACTTCAAAGTGAATCAAACCAACTGAGTACGCCATCAGGTCGGGAGCAAGTGCTGCGAAGCAACAGCCGACAACCGTTCAAATAAGACTCGGTACCTCATCAGCTTAATTTAAAGATCCTTGTTCTTAAAGTCAGGTAGGGACGCGTTTTTTCTACAGTTCCCTGGCTTCCGTCGATTTCATGTCGCGTTTTAAATGACTACATATATATATAGCGCCATTGCTTCTTTTCAAATCGAAGGGCCTTTATTTGACGTTAAGCATGATCAAAAGTGATAATGAAGAGTTTGTTTTGGGGTTTATATGATTTGCGACCGAACGTCTCACTCAATTTAGCTCTGTTTGTTAGCCATTGTATAACCGGCCCTGGTCTGGTTTCTAGTTGGTTGTATTTGTCATGATGTCGTTTTAGGCGACACGAAATTAAATAGTCCACCTTAGATATGTGCTGTGTTATGTGTGCTAATCAGAGGCGAAGCCGGCCCGACATTTGGTCATGCAAATGCAAATTTTTCAATGTTTATAGACCGTATGAGGATCAATTTCTAAAGAAATGAATAATGATAATGATTTAAATTTGCATAGCATGACCAAATTGTCGGGCTGGCTTCGCTACTGGTGCTAATGCAAAAAAGTTTGCGTCTTTGACATTCTCGCAAAGGCGCAAAAGTTGCGAGGAAATTGGAAAGTAGACTTTGGCATAGATTAGGGATACATGGATGTGCAAGTGGGGATACTTCGCCTATGGTTTCGCTGTCTCACGGATTACGTCATATCCACACGCATTTCTGGCGAGTACATTTGTTCGAATTTCAATATAAATGTATTACAGGAAAATGGTTTCTTCCGTTTTATAAGCGACCAGAACAAAAACATAACTTCATTTGTTGCTCGAAGTATACAGGGCGACTTCTTTTTATATATTTCTGTGAACCAAAGCAATCTAGCGGAATGTTTTCTTAAAATCGCCGTTTATTTGACATTTCTCTATCTAATTTCTTATAAAATCTCGCATGTGTACTTGCCAGAAATGCATGAGCGTGCGTATGACGTACCCAAGCCATCCACGTAAGACAAGAAATACCCCGAGTTGCACGACTTTGGTGTTCTTGAAAACCAAAGAACAAACACGTACAGACCGACGAATCTAGGTACATTTCTAGAGACAGAGTTTGCTGTTCTTATATTCCAATTACAAAGAACGCATTTCTTCGTATTGTTGTTGCACAGGAAGTCGGCGAGTGTAATTCCAGGAATCAAAAATGACTTAGCGTGCACTACGTGCGGCTAAACACGCTCCCGCGCGTTCAGCTAAGCTGCTTCACAGCTGTAAAGAATGAACTATTTTAATTTTAAAAGGCATGAAACGTAAAGAAATTGCGAACGTAGTTTGGTTCGGATTCCGCATTAGTCGAACTTCATGACTCGAATGCCATTTGTAGGCACTAAAATGCCTCCGATGACACTCGTGACTGACGATATGAAAATGAAGTTTAATTCCAGCTGGAATAGTAAATATTCAATATTCTTTGGTTCTGATTTTTGATAGTTTGGATATAGGGGATAAAAAGTCATTAAAAAACTTAACGTCCCTCGTTCGTCTCCCGCATGACTCCAGCATTCCCCTCCGACGCTTGCTGCCCACCTCCCGACTTTATTCTCCCGCAGGATCGTCCCCTGTGGCCTGTCTCTATATTAGGGACTTTAAGATACTGACAGCGGACTACGAGCACGCTCAAACACTACGGAACACTATGGACGACTAAATGCAAATAATTCCCTTCCAAAAGTTCGTTCACAACACAAGATTATGGTGTTTTTATATGCTTCCGTTTATGCATTTATACTTTTATGTTGACAGTATTGTTGCTTAAGGAATTTACATGTCCCCTTGAGCATACTTTTCACCGTCGTAGCCAGGACTACGACTGAAAATCCAGTATTTTGTGTCCTCAAAGCGAATCAAGAACGGTAGCGTGCAAACCAACTACGCAATGTTCAACTTAATCGATAATTTTTAGCTTTAAAGAACCTTTTTAAGACTTAAGTAACGACACTTTGACAAAAGAAATCAGTATGAAAGCATTCGAGTAAAGTTTACGATAGTAAGTAACACTTTTTGTCTTCAGATATTGAATTTTATATTTTACATGTTCTGGTAGTCGTTGTCAGTATCTTAAAATTAACTTTTCTCGGACGGTCAAGATTTTAAATTTTCTCAGACCAACCGAAAAAAGTTAACAGTTATAATTGACGGCGGCTATCTTGACATTTTACAGCGTAGAATTCATAAAAAAAAGTAAAATTCGCGTCTGTTGTCGCCAGTACTTCCCGCCAAATTTAATTTACAGGGCACATGGCGTCACAACCGGTTGGAAATCCAACACAGATATTGACACAAATTGTGGAACGAATGGGAGATTTATCACAAGCTTTAATGGTGATCAGTCGGGAGAAGTAAATAACGGTGATTTAGCTTCAAGCAACACATTCGTAGTAGAAGTATGATCGATTTTTACATAGAGACATGTTGCACTCCTGAGTGGCCTTCTGTTTATTCCAGTTCTGTGACCATCGCCTGAATTGTTCACGGCTATCTTTGCCGCCATTTGCATTTGAGCGTGCACCGTGCGTTTTTTACGTGTTTGTTTCGTATCATGAAACTGGATGTTTATTGGTCCGACACTTTCATTGTGCTGTGGACGGAACCAATGTTACTAAGGCCTGCCTTGGTAACATTGGCTCCGCCCATAGCAACTTGAAAGTGTCGAATAGTACGAAACAAACACGCACAGTGCGCGCCCAATTGCAAATGGCAGGAAGAAAAGGAGAAATATGTTGGGGAGGGCTATGTCAGTCTTTATAGGCAAGCCATTCTCGGAAATTCATCTATTTGTTTCATGGTGTTGAAGAGAAGCCACGGCTAATCAATAACTTAGTCAAAATATACTTTATTTTCCAATATGATGAAAAGATGCTGTTCTATACGCTTCTAACATGCCTAGCGCAACACCGCTGACCCAAGACCAAAGTGTTGTGGGATTGACGGCAAGATTATTGCTAGCGGAATTCTAGTTACTATTATTGATTTGTTTAACCTTTGAGCCGTGTGATATGTGCAATGTGAGTTTTCCCCGGAATCAAAAGGGAAATGAAAGTGTTCGAGGAAGTGAAATTCTTGGCTAACTATCAGCAATTAACGACATAAAATCTTTCCAGTTAAATTCCAAGTGTATCATTTACCATTCCAAAGTCAAAAATAAAACACTTCATTGTTGCATGACTGCATGCCGCCCCTTCTCTGAAATCGATAATAACCGCAAGGTGCATGCTGGTCTAGCTTCGGAACATAAGGCCAGTGCATAAGGCATGATAAATTGAACATTTTATTCTGAAGATTAACCACAATGCACCATGTTCGCTATTGTACTGCAGGGTGCATTCCATGCAAACCTCACGCCAAAGATGATCAGAGGTTGAGTCTTTCCGTCTGCCAAATGACATCAACTTGTGTGCCGGCCACAATTATCGCCAACCTCGTACCCAGTGTACGGGGATATATTACAACCGAGAATTATTAAGGCATATAATAAGAAATGAATAGAAGGGCCACTCAGCAGTGCAACATGTCACCCTATGTTTATGCAGTTTACTGGCTGCCACCAGCCAGTTCAGCATTCCTATTGGCCAGAAAATGCAATTGACTGGCTGAGAAAATGCTAATAACGTGCGTAATGCGACATGCGCGGCTTCAAAAACTTCACAGGCTCCGACGCGAGTGGCCCTTCTATGTATTCTTATTCTATGATTAAGGTACATAAATTTATCAACTCCCCAACTACAAGACCAGACAATCACCAGGCAATTATTATAACTCAACCTCAACGTGTTGTGCGCCAGGAATCCAAATCTCACGCCGAAGATCTTCCACAAAACATGCATGGAATGCACCCTGGAGAGTACTCTGTGTTCATGTTAACTGGTTCAAACTTCAAAGTGAATCAAAACAACTGGATACGCCATCTGGTCGGGAGCAAATGCTACGAAGCAACAGCCGTTCAACTAATAGCTGTATACGACGACAAAGACTCGGCACCTCATCAGCTTAATTTAAAGATCCTTGTTCTTAAAGTCAGGTAGGGTCGCGTCTTTTCTACAGTTCCTTGACTTCCGTCGATTTCATGTCGCGTTTTATATGACTACATATACAGTGCCATTGCTTCTTTTCAATCGAAAGGCCTTTATTTGACGTTAAGTATAGTCAAAAGTGATAATGAAGAGTTTGCTTTGATGTTTACATGGTTTGCGACCGACGGACTCACTCAATATTATTTAGCTTTGTTATAACTACTGTGAAACTGTCCCCACATTCCTCCCCACATTCCTCCCCACATTCCTCCCCACAATTCCTCCCCAATTCGCCCCATTCATTATGAGATTAAATAAACAGATTAGGACCACCTGCGGTCATTGAACTATAATAGATTTATTATAGTTCAATGCCTGCGGTATGCTTACTGTTTCCAATCATTCGAACAGCGTTTACGTTTGGATCAAGCTTTTAGCATACCAACTATCTTAAATTTTCGTCTCTGAAGCAATAATAATTACAGCTGTTGTGACTTATACTTTAGAGGTTAAAATGAATAAAATTACCAGTTTTGGGCAACAAATTTTCTCCATGTGTTTTTGCAACTTAAATGTCCCTCACCGTATAATGATATTTACAATCAATGAGCCAACTGCGTATGAGTGCTACCATATTAATTTTCTATTTACCTATAGAATTTTTTTTATTTTTGCATATATGATACAGATTTATCCATCATTGAACGATATATCACAAGTTCTGAGGAATAACTTTTCACTATGTGTTTTTGCAACTTAAATGTCAGTCATCGTAACATGACATGATTGCCATGTACATCTTAATTATAGATGTTTTCAGTGTTTGACCGATTTGAACATCGCGGGAGTTTTCAAAGATTTAAATTCCCGTCCTCTACCAAAAACCATGTCGAGCAGTCGTGCTGTCGTTAGATATTGAATGTGATAACATTACTGAGAGACGTTGACGAAAGAAGGAAAGTGCATGCATTTTTTCATGTGCATGCAGGTAATAAAAGATATGCCGTATTGCTTATATTGTCTGCCAAGATTGTAGCAAGAATATTTTGTTCATGACATGTAGGTTTTCCTAACGAATTGTCAACCATGGGACAGACTGAATCAAGCGAACCAGGTACGCAGAGAGTTTAAGTAAATCAACATTAGAAAAAATTGAAGCTTTTGGCATTGTGTCGGAATAACTCTTTTAACTGAATGATTCCGTGAAAGAGTTTATATGTGATAATGATCGATGATGTTGCTCATACGTACATGAAGATTTGGGAAGTATAGGTTATCATATGAGAGGCGAGGTGATATCAGATTTATCGCTCGAGAGACGATATCATATTTTGTCACGAGTGCATGAGCGCAGCGAACGAGGGACAAAACATGATATCGTAACGAGAGCGATAAAACTGATATTACCGAGTATTGAATATGATAACCTATTTATCACATACTTGCGCCTTTATCTACAGCAAAAACCAGATTATATTTTCAAATTATTTATACTTCGAGTACATTTCAAAATGAATTAAAAATGATTGTTTAAAATACGCTAAACAGGTAGAAATTAAAAAAACAAACCAAAAATAACTTATCTTTTAATAGCTGCAAATTTCTTTTTGTTATTTTCCTTGCATTATTTTTATTGTTATCTCTCAATCGATCCTTCAGTCGGACGCCATCTTTGTTTTGAGCGGGACAAAAAACGATATCGCGGGACAAAAAACGATATCACGGGACAAAAAACAATATCACGGGACATATCGTTTTTATGTCACCGTGTTATCGCCCAGATAAAGGCACAAGTATGTGATAATACGCGATGTCAACCGGCGCGCAATTCTCATTTGATTCGTATTTGATCATATTTTTTCTAACTTTGCAGAAACGGTGATATTGAAAAGCTATAAAAAGCCAGGTCTTTTTGACTGCGAAAGAATCGTGTCTGCAAATTAAACACTAAGTGCGCTGAAGCACCACAACACAACAATGTAAAAATCGATCTTGCATCTAACCCTTTTCGCCATTGTGCACAATTTTCGACCCTGCATATGTGACTGTAACAAAATGTCCCAGGTTGACGTATTGAGCTCTGAATCATGGCAACCAGAAAGCTCCAGTTTGTGCAACTTGTAAAAATAGTACAGATATTTTCAAAGTATTATTGGCACTTTGATTAGACTGAATATTTCTGTGAGATTCCTAATCGTTCAGAAGACAGGCTAATCTTTATATCAGCAAATAAGAAAAGAAAATCCAATATTAATCATTGATCTGTCACGAGAAACAACGTCGCTAATAAGATGAATTAATTTTACCATCAAAGAAAAAATTTGTCAGGTTTAATTTTTCTATGGGAGTAAATTTCAACATTTCTTTAAAAAATTAGCAACGGTCGAAAAATGCGATTTCGACCGGCAATTCTTATCTGATTCCTATTTGCTCAATTTTTCTTCACATTCTACAATAACGGTGGCACTCGAAAGCTAAAAGCTTGGTCTTTCCAATTGCAAAAGAATTATTCCTGTTATATTTAATTATTAAATATTAAGCGCGCTGGAATGTTAAAATGTTAATTATTCTGATGGAGAGAATGATGGGGATAAGGATGGTAAATGTAATGAGACATAAAGTTTGCTGTAGTTCATTCTTGAAACAAACAAAATACCAAAAGACTCTTGGAGTTATCATGTGTGGATGATAAAAAATCTCAACAATCAATTCATTTATATTCAATCAATGGACCATTCTTCTCCTCTTTTAGACAAACTTTTGAATTAGGAATATTCACTAGCACAGCTGGAAAGAGCATCCTAAATTTAGTAAAATTGTGAATTTTGGTTACAAAATATTGTAAAGTGTGGAAAATATAGTCCTGTGAAGTTTGCAAATTTTGTATACTTTTGTATTATGCGTTGAAAAGTGTAATCACATTTCGAATTCGGATTAAACTTTTCCACGCATAGTACAAAAGTATACAAAATTTGAAAACTTCACAGGACTATAGTTTCCACATTTTGCAATTTTTTTGCTACTAAAGTTAACCATTTTACTAAATTTAGGATGCTCTTTCCAGCTGTGCTAGTGAATATTCCCAATTCAAAAGTTTGTCTAAAAGGGAATGTTCCATTCATTTACTCTTGTGCTTTTACCCACATTCAAAGTTCGATAATACCTTTGTTTATACATCCCGTATTATACTGTCGTGTTATGCTTGCGTATATTTTAGATCGATCGAAAGTTGCAGTTCGCCCGAAGGTTATACCACCCAATTACAGAGACGGTTTTGATCGCCTAGCTGAGAAAGATGGAGAGGTTCATTGCAAAGAATTCTATCAAATGCAAAGCAAGCACGGACTTGGTGACAAGAAAGATGTGGTGAAGATTCCTATTTGGATTTCGCACTCGAATAAAGATCGCCTAACACAATCTGATATTCCACTCAAGCCTGTTCACCGTGATTGGCTTCCGCACTTGGCCAATGCAATTCGAGATATCAATAATGCAGCCCCAGGTTTGAACTTGTCGGAAACGACTGATTGGGAAAAGGCAAAGGTAATCATCTATGGGATAGACCCAGAAAATCCAAGAGCTGATACCCGTGGCAATATTGACCCAAAAGCAAAGCAGAGAGCCAGAATCCGTCTGTCCGATGAGTGGCCAAACAGGAAACGGTCAAGCTGTCACGAGCTTCTCCATGCACTCTTCCTTCAACATGAGCAAAAAAGATCAGATGGGGAAATCTATTTGAATTACAACCCCAACGCCGCCGACCCTTACCAAATAAAACCGACTAAAGACATCATTGGAATTACACGGTTCGATCCATTTAGTATCATGCTGTATCGAGAGGGCGATGACTTCAAACGCAAGTCTGGAGACAAAGTGTGGAACTTGAAAAATCCTAGGGAATTAAATGTGGAAATGAGTGAGCTGGACAAAGTCGGACTGAATATAATTTTCTGCCCTTGTCAAGGATCACATTATTCGCCTAAAATGCACTCGAACGGTTTGTGGTATTGCGGACGGTAAGTCTTAACTTTAAACTTATTTATCATTTTTAGACGCCCGCTCGACTAATTCGGCAAAATATTAACCCGAACAGGGCCTTTTTTAACTATATACGTGGGGGGGGGGGGGCGCCAAGGACCCCCCAACCCCTCCTTTGCCCCCCCCCCCCACTGATGGATTTTGCCCCCCCCCCCCCCACTAAGTTGTCATGTTGCTACTTTAATGTAGTCAGCTCCTCGCTTTTAACGATATATTACACAAAAAAACAGTGCGTTGATGAGCGAAAATGTTAACTAATAATAACTGATCGTGACATTTTAAAAATATTTTTCATTCAATAATAAATATAGAAACTATGTCAGCATATCCCACAATTTGCTGGTCCCTTCGGTCATAACCAAAAGGTCCCTTATGTACACCGGCCCCCTCACGGGCAATTTCTTAAAAAAGGCCCTAAACCCGAAGTGATGATCTATGATATATACCTACATACAGGATACGCAGTCGTTTGTAGCTTAAAGAACGAAGCATAGTAAGTCAATGAAATAAATGACGTAATATATTTGTATTTGTATTTACAAAGTCGTTTGATAAAAGTTGTGCCTATATGTAATCGCTTTACATTTCTGACAGAGTGTCCAGTGAAATAATCGCTACGTTACATAACATGTACGGGTATTCTGTAATTTAGACGGTCGACGCACTGTTTTTGATCTAAATTCTAAACAAAGTATTTTTCCAAAGTACTCTGCAAAAAGGCACAAAATGAATTGTGATGAGCAATTTTAACACGGTTTTAACATCTTCTTACACACACGAGGTCGTTTCCGAGCGTTTTCACAACAGTCAAAATGAAAACGATATGAACTATAAAAATTTTCATCGCATGAAGTGTTTAGTTTTTCCTTTTAGACTAGGTTCATGCTGGTTTTCATTAAATTGTGTCAACAAGATCGGGGCATTCAGAATGAAAAAAATTCAGAATGAAAACGCTCGGAAAGAACACCAAGTGCACGTGGCCTTAATTCCAGTGAACTCTATAAAGCCTGAAAGGATAACTCAACATAAGAGGTCTTATGTTTTGGATGAATCCAATATGGCGGACAATGAATGCCGTACGGTAAAATCATACGTGGATTTTGCCTGTGCAGTCCGGGACCTAACAATGTGGCCAATTTTCGCAGGGCCGCTTAAAGTAAATAGAGCTTGCGGCCTCGGGCTGACCTACACAATGAGCTCAAAATTGGCTTCAAAGATGTCGGCCAAGTTATCCTTCTAGTCTAGTCTTTATAGATCGAGTTCACTGCTTCATTCCCACACAGTTGATACCGCATTTTCATTGCCTTTAGTCGCTGCGTGTAATTCTCGCGGGACGTCGAGTGAGATAAATTTGACAGCACAGTCATGGTGATAAATTCGCTCACACCCCAGTTCGAAAATCCGGGACGAGGGTGCGACACCGGAAAGTTTATTTTGCTACATGATACAAGTAGGGGTTTTTCGACAGGACAAATTGACTATATATGAGGTATTTAACAATTATTGATAGCGGTTTTCATTGGTGTACGGCGGGTTATACCCAGGTATTACCTTGAATAAATAAACAGATGAAACTTGTGGGAAAATCTCGACTTAATAAATTGTTTAAAGTCGAAACATTCTACTAGAAACAAAAATAAATTAAGTATATAACATAAATCCCCCCTTCGTTTCCCGCTATTCTTCCGGCTAGCTACCAGGACCAAAATTCGGTAACAATTCCGTGTTCTCAGTACGCGAAATTAATCTTCAATTCTTCAAAGTTAAAACATGACAAATATAATGCTGGTTAGGATTAGGGTTTGGATTAGGGCTTGGATTAAGATTTATATTAGAACACGGAATTATTACCCAAAATTCGGTCATACTTTCATGTCCCGACATAATACGGTCACGAAATTCGTCGTTCTTATCAGAATCACCAATCAACTACACAGCAAAAAATGAACAACCTGTTCTGGTCTGATGAAAACAGCCATGAACAATGTTTTGCTGCCCACATTGTTCAAGGTTGTCAACAATATTGTTCAGCATTGTTACACCTGATTGCAGGCTAATTCAGGCTCAACAATACTGAACAATATGACAACCTTGAACAATGTGGGCAGCATTGCAGCAAAACATTGTTCGTGGCTGTTTTCATCAGGCCAGAACGGGTTGTTCATTTTTTGCCGTGTACTTTCGTGACTCTTTACTGCGTGACATTGAAGTATAACCTAAAATTTCTTGTGGGCATCACAGCTTGTGACCACCTCATTATTCATCTGCTTTCACTTGTCTTTTTAGACAAGGAGCGACGGAGAAGCACAATCGACCAGCAGCGAAGGTAACTGATGGCGTTTGTGGACCAAACAACGGACCAAATTGTCCGGCGTGCAGAGTTCTTGCGAATCCTTTCCTGAAGAAGATTTGGGCCGATAAGGCCCATAGCAAAGATGGCAAATGGCAAGGTTGGTCTGGTGTTGTGTACTGTGGAAGGTACTTTGGAGTACAGGAAGTTGGTCATGATGGGTACTGTGGCCCAAATAATGGTTCTGCCTGTGAGAAGTGCATGAGGTACATGTTCCCTGAGGCATGAATCACACGTAATTTAACGTCAGAAAGAAGCCTTTAGAGTTTTGCTGTAGCATTAGGTTGTGTTGTTTTGTGTTGTAGCATCGATGTAGTTAGGTGTCCTGAGGTTCTCCCAGGCTTTTTTTTGTTCTTCTCAACATTCTCGTATGAGGGGACAGAAAACTTGACAAGGCGTTTGATATTTTATATATGAAACTTAATTTTAAATTTTAAACTTAAATTTTGATTTCCAGTGAAGTCCAATATCGCTTGTATGTCAATGGGCTGTGACCAAAAACAAGTTTCTAGTTTGTAAAACGAAAGCATTTTTTAAAATTAAGATTAAATCGTGGAAACTAGTATAGAAAGTGACGTCATTTTTTCTGACTGCGCAGACTTAATTATTATTGTTTTAACATATAGACTTTATTATTATTCAATTATCTCCCATAACGGTGTTTTCAGATATTACTATAGGTGTTAAATTATAGATCAAAATATACCCTGTTTACGCGCAATAATGTATATTAAGTATAACTCTATGCAAGGAAGTTTGACAGCATAATTTGATGTCTTTAAATTTACAATCAAGCTCTTCTGAAGACAGGGCCTTTTTTAACATATAGATTTGGGGGCCTTGGCCCCCACCCACCATGTTGGTCCCCCACTGAACTTTTTTGCTCCTCAGTAAAACTCCATTTTTTGAAAGATAGGGACAAAAATGCGGGAAGATTTTGCTTCAAGACAATGTATTAGCTATAATTATTAGCTGTTCTTGTCACTATTCTGTAACCGAACTTTTGTTGAATGGGATTAAAATTTTGTCAAGCTCAAAAACGGCTGAAATAGCTCTTTGACAAACATCCTGAAATTGTCCTTGTGCGCGCTCGAGAATCAAAGTTTGACTCGTTAATTTCATGACATTCTACGTAACAAAGTAAAAGTGACAAAGTAAAAGTAGGATCTGAATGCAGCTCTTCTCCTTCCCGTCTTATGTAAAGAACAGATAAACCGGTCTGTGGCAAATGTTTAATACACCCATTGTTCGTTTTGTACCTATTTTGTTCAACTCCAGCCACTGTAGTCCATATAGTTAACAGTCAATAGTCTTCAAAAAGGTATCCACCGAATAGGATAGAAATTCAGACATAAAACCGACGTCTAAGATGAAAAATCACAGCGAAGCACAAAAGTTCTAAACATTTGCCACAGACCAGGATAAAGAAGAGTTATCAATGCAGTGCTGGACTGTAGAAAGCTCAACACGCACACAAATCTGGGGAAAAAAGATTGGGGGGACGCTGTTTTTCAGGCAATTTTCCATTTTTCCTCGGTCTTTTGGGCAAGTTTAAGGCAAATCGTATTCGTAGTCAAGTTCAGGAAAATTTTGCTAAGTTTCTAAGGTTGCGTATCCCCCCTCAAGTCTATCTCTACACCACTGCGATGCTGTGATTGACGATGTGAGGTGACGTACGATGTGAATGACCATACCAACCAGACGCGCGTGACCTTGGCCATGATCAGCATTTCTCAGTGCTGTGACGAAGTACTGCTAATATTGCCTCTTTTAATAAACTTTAAACTTTTCAATACAAAACGATATAAAATACGATCTAAAACTCATAAATATTTACAAATATTCGCAATGCTCGTGCTTCTCCTATTTTCTTACCACTTAGAGTCACATACACTAGAATGACACCGACTATTAACGAAACTTCCTCACAGTGCCGAGGTCCCTTTTTACTAATGCTCCACCCCACACTCGAAAATTCTTAAAAAAGGCCCTTTTTCGAGAACCTCTGACCAGAGCTTGTCTCGAAAATAGGTATGTCTGCGTTACAACCATTTGCAAGCTACCGTTTAGCGCTTTTTCGCAAAAAAAAACAAGTTTTAAAAACTACATAGTTAAGTTTGGCCACTGAAACTATTTGTTTTGACTCTGAAACTATTTGTTTTGACTCTGAAACTATTTGTTTTGACTCTGAAACTATTTGTTTTGACTCTGAAACTATTTGTTTTGACTCTGAAACTATTTGTTTTGACTCTGAAATGTCGCGTTGGCCGGGGTAAAACAATTAGTTACGATAACCAAGCAATTAGTCATTGGCGGTGAAAATTACGAATGTGCACACTAACAAAAGTTTCCTATAATATATATGCAGCAATGGATTTTCTGGATACAGTAAGGCGAAACTTTTAAATAAACAGTAGAAAATTTTGTTAGTAACACGCGCAACTGTAATTTCACCGCCAATAAATCAATCACTAATTGTTTTTGACCAATAGTTTTAGCCCCACCTACGTGACGGTTAGAATCAAAACAAATATTTTCAGAGTCAAAACACATAGTTTCAGTGGTCAAACTATGTAGTTATAATTTTTTAAAACTTGCTTTTTGCGAAGCGCTAAACGGTAGCTTGCAAAAGGTGTATTTGTGTTTCTTGTTTCACGCTCATGAATGGAACTGGAAGTCTGGAACGGGTGGCAAATTTGTGCTAAGATATTCTGGAGGCATTCCATCGATGTATTTACAGTCTATTTGTGTATTTTCAGCAAACTTTACACACTCGAATTCCGAACTATATTTCAAATCGAAGTTCCGAAATTGCTTGCGAACTTTGAAATGTAATTCCGAAATTCCCTGCCCACTTGTCAATTTCCAAATATAGTTCGGAACTCGAGTGTGTAAAGTTTGCTGAAACCGACTGTAAACATTATCACGAAACTCTATAACGAAAATGCTTGGCCTTAGTTTTTAGGCTGTTTGGTCCATACCCGACGACGAGCAGTAATATAGTTTAGTTAGCACTAATGCTTCAAAAATTAACTTTAAAGTGTCCTATTCAAAGTAATCCTTTTCTCGGTATATTTGACGTAATTTCGACCTAAAAAGTTTTAACTAAAAAGTTGTATGTTCGGCAGTGGATGCATTTCTGGAAGTTCATTGGTAAGTATTGTACAGCTCACCTCCCATGATCAAAAGCTCATTCTCATTGACTTTTTCCAAACCATGGAACGAACATGGCTTTGGTATTTCGCATTTGACAGTGTGTGTGTTAGGTAAATCGACAGCTGTTGTGTAAGTGATATTAAAGTGTTGCTTTTTATTATAATTTTGGCCTGTAACTGTCCGCAGATGTTGATTAAGGACAGCTGTTCTGTGAGCACAGCATAGACAATGAGCAGTTGAGAGAAACATGACGAAATCTCATCAGGACAGGCTCTGTTTTCCTGGCAATGTCATGTTTAAATGCGAAATAAATTGCTGAAAGAATTCTTTTTTAAAATTGAATTTAAAAAACTGGAGTGTCATTAGACTATATTTTTATGCGAGCAAATCCATTATCATCGCTACTATTTGCTTTCCGACCAATCCGACATTTTGATTTTTTAAAAACACAGCGAACAGCACAAAAAGGCGGGAAATTTAATTTAACATAAATTACACAAATTGTGTTCTATACTTCTATTATGGCACCTATTGTTTCTTACAGCCACTGCAGGTCTGCAAGACATATTTCTAAACATATTACGGGTTTTTTAGTTGAATCATTGAACATTTTCATATTGAAAAAATGAAAATATCAAAGTTCATGGAATTGTTCATGATATTTTAAAAAGTTCACAAAAAGTTCACAAATTTTCATTGTTCAAAAAAAGTTCATGTAGAGGGTAAAAAGTTCACAAATCTGTGAACTTTGTTCACGATCTGGCAACACTGGTTTATTGGATTAACCCAGACTAAACCGTCCAGATTAAACCATACAGATTTAGTTTTGAGATCAGTAGAGTAGACATTTGACCAGATGTGCTTCATGACACCAAAATGTCCAAAACTTTTGATTGGAAAAAATATGTAGTTTGAAAATCTGGCACTAAAATGTACTAGCCAGGTTAAGAACAGCCAGAAATGCAAAATTCTAACAATTTAGAAGAACTGTTGAGAGAGAATGCTTGCTCTGGCAATGTTGATAAGCTCAGGGTGCTGGTTCGTGCTGTGGTGGATGTAAATTCCCAAAACATGGTGAACGGTTGGACGGCACTGCACTGGGGTGCAAAGCGGAATCACAAGCAGGTTGTGTCGTTTCTGTTGGAAAATGGGGCTAAACCGGACGTCCGGTCGTTTAAGAATGAACTACCAAGTGATGTTACCCAGAGCGAAGAGTTGAAAGAGCTTTTGTTGGATGCAGAAAGAAAAAGTTTGAAAGATTTTAATGCTAAGCAGTCGCCAGAACCTTGCCCAGGTAATGACAACTGTAGCACAGAATAGCAACTAAGAAGAAGGGCCACTTGAGAAGGAACCATTGTTGGAACCATTACACATTTTCATTATGCAGGTTCTGGCTATTCAATTGCATTTTCTAGTGAATAGAAACTGCTGACCAGATAAAATCAATACTCTGTTCCAACATTATTCTGGCCAGTTAACTGTTAACAATATGGTAAACATGTTCCACTGCTATGTAGCCCTGCTGTATAATTGCTAGTCTGTGGCGCTTTATTATTTATGTCTATCAGCATTACTTAGTCTAAGTTATATACTAGATGAACAATTTGGCAGGGGGGGGGGGGGTCAGAATATTTTTGCCTAACAACAATAATAGTCTAATGATTGGTGATTAATATATCTTGACTCAAATAGGCTCTAAGCTCAGTTGTATGTGAAGATAAATTACTAAGGAAAACATACCCTTCTCAAGTCAAGTAAGTGGCATAACAGTCTGTCAGGAACCCCCGGTCATAAAAGTGTGAAGCCCCCCTAGTACAACTGCCAAAAGCACAAATCAGGGGCACATGTTTTAGCACCTAAGGGAAGACTTTTATGAAGTATAGAGTCTGTTTCATTACTTTCATCTTGCAGAAGACTCCCCAGGTTTGCCTACCAGTACCAGGTTATGCTACTGAATAACATGCATTAATTTAAAGAGAAGTGACAGTACTTAATGTACACAAATGCTTTGTTTACATTTGAATTACTATACTTGTAAAATGTGATAGATTTCTGACTGAATATCTGACACTGTTATGGTTTGATTTGCTCATAAACAAAATAATATATATAAATCAGTGTTTCAATTCCAAAAGAGTTTCAAAGAAAAAAATTAAATTCATTGTAATCAGTTGGATTTACAACTTAAATATCAGTTGAATTGTAACGTTAATCCTCATATAAGCATTTGTTTTGCAAACGAACCTCAAACTGCCAGCCAAAATGAGATCGAACAAAATTAACTATTATTTCTTATTAGGAGCAAATGACCTCACAGAGACCTCGACACTTCACAAGAATAGCCAGTGTGCAAATTTTGTCCCAAATTATCTGCAAAACCCTGAATTTCCATATTCAGAAAGTGCTACTGAATTCGCAACAAGATTGGGTATTCCAAGTACTGGTTATAGTGCGACACAGGAGATTTTGTCCGACAAAAATAATATCTCCTCAGGGAATACGGTGTGTTCAACTGTGACAGAGGAATCTACTTTGGTGCTAAAATGTCGCTTAGCAGACTCAGAAGAGACCGATTTTATCGAAGTTGAACTCAGTCAAAAGTGCTTAAACTTTGAAGCATTGGTTAAGACATGCCTTTCTGAATTTGACATCGATAGAACAAAATTAAAAAAAGTTAGGAAATTGCCAAACACTATCATAAGAAATGATCGAGATGTGAAAAGGCTTTTTCAGTATCAAGAAATTGAAATAGTTACCAGTGAATGATTTAATACATTAATACAGAATATTTTATTTTTGTTATCCAGTTATAATTATGAGATCAAAATGTTCCATTGTCTTTTCATTGTTTTGAAGATCTCACTGTTTTCCATGTCATCTAGTCATAATCCAGTGATAAGAATAAATATGCTAAAATTGTGTGAGGCAAATAAATAGTACATTGGTCAGTTGAGTGTGGTGATACTCCAGTTTCCGAGCTCATCTGCGGAAAAGCCACTCTTCCTCCGAGAGGTATCCGAAGTATGCCGAGAATGCAACGGTCTTGCTCGATCAAACTCCGAGCTCGTTTCCATATAGACAATATACAGAAACATATATGATCTTTGATCGTCAATTTTGTATTGTATTTCTTTTTGGAAAAAAGAAGAAAAATCTTTCTTCAATCCACCACAACAATGGTTTGATGTCGCGACGATGTCTTGTCATGTCGGAGTCAAAAATCGTTGAAATTGAACGAAGTGTTGGCGGTTGTTTTGGGTTTAGTGTTATTGGAGGCGTCGATACAGAATTGCCACCAATGGTCTGTGCATTAGTCCACAATGGTTCTGCCCAGTTGAGTGGCAAGGTAGGTCGTTTAAGACTTGATACTCTCTGCTTAAATACCTCGTCTTGTCAGCCAGCTCTTGTCAGCCAGCTTTGCTATTGAAGTGTACTTTGAAATACAGCCTCTAGAATACTCTCGAGTTTCATATACTTTGCCTCTGTGTTTACAAATTACATTAATCTTTAATCGCTTTAAGTTTCAAAGTCACGACTTTAATATCCTTGGAATTGACGCTTTCGATTTGTGAGGGATAAATAAAGCGGGATTTGGTACAAGAAGGAAGTTTGCCGCTCTTCAGCAAAATTGTTAAGGCAATTTTGTTCGGTATTTTACTTCTGTTTTTTTTCCCATAATTGGGCATTTGTATGTCTTTCATCGGCTCCGGCTTTATTGATGCGGTTATTTATTTTACGTTGCACTCAGTGTGAATTTACACGGATGCTATTATTATATGGGGTGTTTCCTCCCGACTAACCTTCCACGGAGTCGATTTTTATTTTTTTAAAACATGAAATGATTCAATTTGAATTGATATTTCACGTTGCCCATAACTGTTCAATATCAAAGGTCAGGTGTCGTGGGGTTACATTATATTTTAACTGCGGGAGATTTTTGCTTGAAAACAATCTTGTTGAAGAACAATGTGTTCTCTTGAGTCTTGTGTTTGATTAGAGATCCGTTTTTCGCAAATATTTTGACTATGTTTCACCCCATCAGAATTTTCTTAACGTTTACCTGCTAATTATCATATTAATTGAGGTTAATTAGTTTTGAGTACTGTTAATGTCAATTAGGTTTTTAAGCCTCTAGGCGTGCTTTGTATATTGCAATATCTGTAGTGTTAGTGGAAATTTCATTACTGTGGGAAGATTTTGTACAAGTTTTTCAAAGATAGAGTATTTCCCATTCACAAGGGACAGTTTACATGTTTGATTAATGTTGATCTAGATAAGTCTCTTACAACATGTAACAGTCTCTCATAAAAAAGCATCTTAAAGATGGGCTACAGTCCTTTCCAAGCATCTCTTAGCTCCTTGTAACAACTGGGACTTGCACATGTGAACATTGCACAAATTTCACGTCTTTTTCATGAACTCTTTTTGAATCCAAGCTCTGGTTGGCATTTATTTACAAGCAAAGTGAGCTGAATTGTGTCAGATATTCAATTGCTAAATCACAGTTCAAAGTGTTTTATTTACATTGAGAACTGTAACCCTCTTTAAAATTTGTAAAATGGTAAAGTTTGTTAAGAAAGTACTGTTAGTATATACAGAAATATAGCGCAAAGTTTACAAATTTTGTATAGATTTGTACTACTTGGTAACTTTTGCCCTGTGTGATACAATTACATACAAACTTTGTGAGGTTATATTTTCTTTATTTTATAACATTTTGCAGCCTAACTTAATGTTTTATATGTGTTATAGTCGATTTCAGCTAACGTTTCACTGTGATATTCAGAACTTTTTTGCAAATTGTGGAAGTTCATTGCAAAGTTGATTTCAGAATTTGCAAGCTGACTTGTAAACGAAGGCTGTGATTGGCCCTGAACTCAAAGATGCCAATCAAATGCGTAGTTTACAAACCAGCTCGCAAGTTCTGAAATGAACTGTTCAAATTCCCAACAAACCTCCAAACATCACTAGCCTCCTCTGCAGGCAACTTGTATGGCAAAAAACCTGACAAAAATCAAAGTAAAACTGTGGTATTTTGGATGCATTTTGATTTTGGCCGAGCATTGTAAACCACATAGAGATGGGGCTAGTTAAATCAGGGCAGTGAGGTTGAATAAATTGTCCCTCGCCTTCCCCTATTGCTATTCTATTAGTTGCTTTCCATCCCTTTCTAACCCTACATGTGCACCTAAATATCGCGTTTTGCTTGGAATATTGTAATTTTGCTTTGATTTTCGTCAGTTTTTTTTGCCCACGCAAATTGCCTGCAGAGGAGGCTAAAACTTCACAACAAAGTTTGGAATATTGCAGTAAAAAGTTGGATGAAATTGACTGTAAGATGCTCCTCCTGGCTCTGTTATTAGATTTTAACTTTCTAAGCTATATTCAATATTCACTCTAACACACAATTTGTCCAATGCTAATGTGTTTGTGCACAGAGTAAGAAATGCAGAAGAGTTACTCGAGTTAAAACATTTGAAAATATCTAAACTCCTCATGCAGGTGGCATTACACATCTTCATTATGCAGGTTCTGGCCAGTGAATTGCATTTTCTGGCCAGTAGAAATGCTGAAGTTGACGTTCCACTATTGTTCTAGCCAGTAAACTGCATACAAACGGGGGGAACATATTGCATTGCTGAGTCATGCTTCTGATTATCTACTATTCTGTGCCCAATCATTGTAAACCATCCTTCAGATAATTGCTTATTTGAAAGTGCCTTTACTTTGAGGTGATTGTGATTTTAAGACAATTGGCCATACCTTATTAGGCATTTATCAGTCTGCTTACTTGTTTTTGAGAATGAGAACTAGTCAGTGGTAAAATAAGCCTTTGGGGTAAATTTTTTCATGCTGTTTCAAGTTTTAGAGCAAGTGCCATAGACTTATGCAAGTTGTGGATTTTTTGGCACATTGTAGATAGCTTGATTGAAGTATGTTTTCAAGTTGCATCGACTATTACAGCCAATCCTGATGTTGTCTATCTATTCTGTGCCCAATCATTGTAAACCATCGTTCAGAAAGTTGTTTATTTTGACAATGCTTTTGCTTTGAAGTGATTGTTATTCTAAGACAACTGGCCATACCATATTAGGCATTTATCAGTCAGCTTTCTTGTTTTAGAGAATGAGAACTAATCAGTGGTAAAATAAGCCTTCAATGTAAATTTTTTCCATGCTATTCAAGTTTTAGAGCAAGTGCCATAAACTTGTTGCAAGATGTTGATTTTTTGGCACATTGTAGATAGCTCGATTGAAGTTTGTTTTCAAGTTTCATCAAGTATTACAGCCAATCCTTCTGATGTTGTCTTCCAAGCCACATTTGCAATATTGTGATACAATCTTACAATATTTGATGTGGAGGTTACTCTGACCAAATTGCAGTAATAATACAAAAGATATTCCGAATAAAGAGTGCATACTAATAACACAATTTATTAAAAACTTCCAGTTTGAATCAGATTTGATTCCTCTTTAGCAGTGTTAGTAAGATATGACTAACACAGCGAAAGGCCTGAAGATGAATCGAATCTGATTCGTAATATACAGTTTTGAATAAATTGTGTTATTAATATGCACTGTTTTATTTGGAATAACTTTTGTGTTATTTTTGCTGAAATTATCAGCCGGAAAAGGGAATTGCATTAATTTTGACAAGTTGCTAATATAGAAATATTTCCTAACTGACAAAAAAAGCGTCTGTGAAATCACTTTCAAAACTCGGGATATAAACTCGGGATAAAGCTAACTCGGGATAAAGCTGACCGACTTTTGATAAACATTTCTCAAATTCATTAATAATTCATGAGCAATTTAGTCAGTGACCAACGCCCATTTCATCACGAGATGCGCCTTGGATAACCTGGTCAAACACCATCAAACAGAGTACAAGAATAGCTCATGGCTGCATACTGTAACATGGCATTGTTATACCATGTTAGATTATAACATAAATATCTATATATTCGATATTGTTGCCATTTATTATACTATTTTAATTATATAAAAGACCTAGGGTAACCTTCCTCGCATGAGTAAGCAAATAGTTACCAAGATTAAAAACCACGGAAAACGCCTATCACCGCAAACCACGCAAACAGGACATTGTTTTGTGGTTAAAAAACACTGCTAAGACTTTCTTTGACGAACATATTGCGTAGAGGAAATAAGTAATAGTTATAGATCTCTTCCTCTTAAGTTTATTACAAAAGCTGAGCACAACCCACGTTAGGAAAGAGTTAGTGAAGTAAGAAGAGCCGTTTAGGCTGAAATACTTCATAAGCCAATAAAGGCTGAAGTATATGGTTCAAAGGCTATACAGTTAAGCCTCGTCGAGTAAGCTAAAGAAGTTGGAACATTTACTATCATTGAGTTATCAAAGAAGACGAAATACGAAGAATAAAGATTGAAAGTTGTGCTCAGCTCAGACGAATAGAGACATAAGTTGAAATATTAGGATAACAGTATTATAAAATTATATAGACGCTAATTCGTATATATATATATTTGAAATTAAATAAAGTTATGTAAAAGGTAAAAGGTTTCATATTATTTGTGTTACGGTTGCGCTAATACGATTTGAACCCGAAGCAAAAAGGTTGAAAATATACCTAATTGAAAATATATTCGCCGCTAAATAGCGCACCATAACAATACGTAATTAAGATATTTGATGAAAACACTAATGATCTTCCTCAAATATCTTAATTACGCATGCAAAATCAAGTCAGCAAACAAATTCAAACCCAAAGTTGCTTTAATTGTAATCAATGTTTGTCGTCTACAACAAATCTAATGCAATAATTACGATATGTCGATATGCTTGGTTAGAAATTCTATTCAAATCAGCAAACCAAAACATCCTGTTACGTCTCGATTCATTTGAGAAGCCATATGAACAACTACACACGTAAAAATCTCACAACTTGTAACAAGTCTGCACACAAGCCGTCAACAAGATGTGTTCGCACTGCTTGTTTCAAAGTTGTCAACAAGTTGTTCCAAACTTGTTGACAACTTGTAACAAGCTTGACGAAAATATCAGACTTGTTACAAGGTTGTTCCAACAACTCTGATACAATCCTGTTGCAGCAAGTTTGTTACAAGATTGATAACACAAGGCTGTAACAATATTGTTATATCATGCTATATCAGTCTTGTTGGAACAATCTTGTAACAGGTCTGATAGTCCCATCAAGCTTGTTGCAATTTGTCAACAGCTTGTTCCAAACTTGTTCTAACAAATTCGGAACAAGCAGTGCGAATACATCTTGTCAACAACTTGTGAACAGACTTGTTACAACTTGTTTGCAGGTCTGTAGCAACTTGTCCGTTTTAACGTGTGTAGAGATCGTGTCCCACCGGGATATCCAAACACTCGAAAACAATGGACAAAAACACTCGTGCTTCGCGCTCGTGTATTCACCATTATTTTCTCGTGTTTGGTTATCCCTGGTGAAAAACTCGCTCTCGTTGTTATATTGCCTAAAAGTCACAATTAATCAGTTCAGCCGCTAAGAATAGTTATGTAAAAGAACTGAATTTGACCTCATTTTTTTTTCAACTTTACTTCATTTTTTTTTTGACATATAGATTCATGTTGGTGATGTGCTTGTCGAGGTCAACGATGAGTTTGTTTCCAGACTGCCTGCGAAGAAAGGTGAATTGTTGGGGGTTTTAAACACAGTAAATGGATAGGATAAATCCAATTATGTATGCACTTAAAACGAAACTCGCATAAAACCCGCATGTTGTATGCATTATGATTCACAAATTGACAGCTATAAAAGTTTTAAAAGCTGTGTCATACACGCTGATTTTGTCCTCGTTCGTCAAAACTTTTATAGGAAACATGATTACGTTTGTTGTTGCTATTACTCAGTTAATGTCGCTTTGTTTTTACTACACTTTTGCGTGAAAAATTAGCAATACGGATAGGTGTAAGACATTACTTTTGACTTGTTTTGCTTTGACATATGCTGCACAAAAATATGACATCCCAGAGGTACAGAAATGTCAAGTCATTACACTACTGTGAATAATAATTACACTATTGTGAATAATATTTTTAACGACTGTGGGTTGTATGCGACTTCTATGACTGTCAAAAGTCGAAAGTAGAACCTAATCATTAAACTGCTGTTGCATTATGCAACTTGTCTTGTGGCGATTTTATTTAAGAATCAGAAGATGAAATGTGAGGAGAATCGGAGATGTCATGTATTGCATCTTGTTCGGCAATCTCAATAAAAGCTTGCATGGATCTGTTTTGAAATAGCAAGTTTTTAATAACAAGATAGATGTTACACCATGTAATGGCTAAAAATGCGTTGCAGCGTTCCGACAATCATTCCGAAAAGTAGAAACCGATTCTACTTCGTGCAATTCTTTTTGGAACAAAAATGTTGCGCGACTTTATGATTGCGAGGCATGTCTCACTTTGAAATCTTCCTTGCAACTTCTGTCGCAACAGAATTGCGTGACAATTTGCATAGTGTATTTAACAGCGCTTTTACAAAGCGAAATTCCCTTTTGAAAACTATTTAGTGGTACAAATTCTTTCGAACTCTTTTTGAATTGAAAAACTGGTTTATCTCGTCCTCTTCTTAAAGGAGCAGTGTCACATTTCACGCAAAATTTATTTCTTTATTTTCTTGCTATTTTACGAATTTCTTGTAGATTCAGCTTGATTAAAGCACATAAGTTGCATTATTTTTACCTTCTTCTGTATGCAAGAGCAACAGATGTGCGGTGAAATCACTGCAATTCCAACGGTTACATCCCGCCTCGATTTTTGCACTTTCCATGCTTTAAATACATTGTATACCAAATAAATTCTTTTGCGTTGATTGCCGCATAATTTCCTTCGACCTTTGGCATTCTGTTGCTTTTTTATCATCCGGAAATATCGAATTTCAGACCATGCTCGCCCTCCTTTGAGGACGCCATCTTGGATTCCGAACTTGAAAACGTTGGCCCAACGCTTTCAAGTTTATTATGCGCAGAAGCATATGCGTGAAATATGACACTGCTCCTTTAAAGTGCTTATGAAACGAAATTTTCTCCAACAATTTTCGTATTGCATTGAAAAGATCAGTTAAAATCACTGTATAACTTCTTTGATAGAATTTTTGTAACTGCCTTACTTTTCAAGATACTGAATTTTATTTGATCCGAAAATTAGCTAACCAGTGACGTCATACTGCATAATGAGCGACTGTTAGATTGCTTATTTTGTAGCATATAATAGTGGAAAATAACTAAAACTACACTAACATGTGTGTAGGCTATGTTTAACGTCCAGACCTGGGTATTTAGGTGTTATATCTTGAGTACTTTTTAAATTAATTCAGCTTTTTTGAAAAGTGATTATGCAGTATGACGTCACTGGTTAGGTAATTTTCAAATCAAATAAAATTGAATATCTCGAAAAGTAAGGCAGTTACACAAATTCTATCAAAGAAGTTATACAGTGATTTTAACTGATCTTTCCAATGCAATACGAAAATTGTTGGAGACAATTTCGTTTCATAGGCACTTTAACGAACACTAGGTAATATTATATAGAGGTATTATTAAGTGACGTAGTAACAATATAAAAACACTATTACTATGCTAACACATGGGTATCCTGACAATATTTTAGGCCTGTTTCAGACGTCGAACTTTTCATGTGCCGAATCTAATGCAAATGAACTAAACTCTTTGTTTTAGCTCATGTACATTAGGTTCGACACATGAAAAATTCGACGTCTGAAACAGGCCATGGATATGAAAGCAGATGCAAATTCAGGGAAACTCAATGTCAATAAAATGCCCATCAAAACAGAATCATCTAAACACCTCTAGTATATTTCTCTCTCATGAGACGTTAGTTTAAACATTGATCATTCAGGGTGTTAGCTAGCCCATGTAGTGTCCGTTTGACGGACTCTTCCCAATTGAGATAACTAAGGAACTTTCCCAATCAGAAGTGGGAATTTTCTATTTTATAAGATGAATGTGACTGTGTATATTTTTGTATACTTTTATCGTTATCTATATTATAAAGAAAATACTGTAAATAAAAACGACATTTTCCCAATTTACCAAAAACGGACTTAACTTTGGTTTTCCAGCTGACACCCTGTCATTGTTTCTTTGCGACTTCGGGAAATTATTCCAGTTTGCAGAAAATTTCTTATTCCGAATCCATGGTCCCAAAACGAAAAGATTTTTCTACCCCAGAAGGAATCGAATATTCCATGCAACCACAAAGAAAACATAAAAAAAACCCATTTCCATGGACAAATCTCGCGTTTCCCTTTTCCTTCCAGCATGTTTCATGTTTCCATCTTCACTGGCTTGGACTTTAAAATTAAGCTGTTCTCCGCGCAAAGCCTTGATTAGCACCAGTGTTAATAGGCAGTATATAACGAAGTTAATCTACCTCAGAAACAGTATTTACTTGTCGCTAAGTCATTTTTTTGAAATACTTCTCACGAAATACGATTTCTGTTCAATATTTACTTTTCTACGTTACTTTTGTCATACTTTGGCGAAGTAAAAAATGTTTAAAGTTATTCTCAAAGCGAAGTGAGCGGTGAGCAGACTAGAGAGAGAATGTGCTTGGCTCAGCCAGGTTATGGCTCAAGGCTGTTACCTCCGGTTTGCTAACGCCCAAATAAATGTTCTGTTAAATCAAATTTTATTTCAGTGGTACTCTTACTTAAGTATAATTTTTATTAATCAATATTTCAAAAATTCAGGTATTTTTAAATTACGAGTATTTTGCTGAACACTGTTTGGAGATGGACCATTAGACTTTTGAGGGGGAAGTGAGGGGGGGGGGGGTAAATACCAAAATAAAATTCGAGTAGATCTTTACCCAAAGAAAAAAAAATATCTTGAAAAAGAACACTACGTGGAAAAAATCGTGCAAAGCGCAAAAACAACGCCATGGTTTTACTATGCCGTAGATTCGAAGAAAAAAATTTACTGCAGTTTAATCATGGCGAAAAAAGATTAGGGTTGGGCAATATTTCGATATTTTGATTTATCGTGATATTTCCAATCGCGATTATCGTATCGAAGCTAAAAACGTGAGTGACGATTTATCGAAATTATCGTCATGTTCGATGACTATTGTGATATTGCTTAGAAATGTGTAGATAGCTTACAAAATCCTAAAAAAGTACAAAGTTCTTTGCATTCCAACAACAAATATACTTAAGTGAAAAAGGTGAGACGTTCTCTGACTAAAATATATTTATTTGTTTAACAAAGCAGAACTAGGCATCGATTATTGTAAATGGTTTTCCTAGTAGTTGTACTGCATATGTTCATAATTTAGTTTTCCTTCGACAAAACATAGAATAAAATTGAACAGTACACATTATATTACAAGAGTTATGAACAGTAAATATTAGAGAAAGAAAAGCCTCCATATTACTTTAGTCTGTTGTTGATTTGTTTTTAATAAGATTATATACAAGTTTAATTTAGTTTATACATGCTTTGATGTTAATTGTACTTGAAAAATATGGTCATTTTGTTCTATTTCATTAATCACTCTATTTCATTAACATTAAATATCGCCCAACCCTAAAAAAGATATCCTGCATGTCCCCCCTCTCAAATATATACGGTCCACCGCTTAGCACTGAAGCTCAATTTGGTTTAACGGCAACTTTATTTTTTCCAGTTGTGGAAGCTCTCAGACTCTCGCCGGACACATTGAAACTGAAATTGAGGAAAGGTAGGTTTATTTGCTATGTAGGAATGGAGCAGCCAGGGTTTTTTGTTGGGGGGGGGGGGGCTGTAGCAATGGCATATAGATACCAATTCTCTGTTGGTAGACAGCTATTTTAGCGGGCCACTGACCTATACTAACGTGCTTTAGGAACCGGCAGTAGGGTGGGCCATGGGTATTTCAAAAATTTTTCAATAATCTTGATGGCCTATCAAATAGAGTCTATAGAAATTTCAAAGCTTTCAAATCTTACAGTATTTATATCGTATTTATTTTCTCCGAATCGCAACAAATGGAGAGAAACATACTTTCATCTGGCGTGTTATGCACGTTCACAATGAATTTTTTACAATTGTTTTCGTGCATTTTAATGTAATTTATTAGTAGAACAAGACATATTTGACTACATGCAATCTCTTTTGACAGTATTTAATAAGTTTTGCGTGGCATATTATCGTGCATGCCATGTCACTAAAGTATTATTTGTAATAATTTTGCTTGCTTTAAAGGTTTTCATGCTTCAAGGCTTTTTATTATCAACATTATAACTTGTTAACGATATTTTTTTTCAACAAACAAACTTTGGATTTCGTTTGGTAGCCCAACCAGGGTTGCCAGATCACTGCATTTTTGAGGCCAAATCTTCAACAATGCTCTTTGTTTTTCTTTGTACTTGCCTTTTGTTTTCTTTGTACTTGCCTTTTGTTTTCTTTGTTTACTTGACTACACTAATGACGATTTGGCCTCAAAAATGCAGTGATCTGGCAACCCTGAGCCCAACCAGGTATTCAAAAAAATAAATTGTTGGCCCATCCAAACAACTAAAATATTTTCCATGACCCATCTCAAATCACTCCGGCCCACCCTAGCAGATACTTTATGACCGGTCCCTTAAATGTGTGCGAGTGGTTGGAACGATGAAAGGCAATACACTGTATAAAATGGGTTTTCTATAAAGAGCGAATTATAGAACAATGACTTTTACAGCTCTAGCAACAGAAGCGTTCCGAAAATATTTGACCAATTCATTTGCTCAAGTTTAGCACTTCCTCTGATCAATTCCTCAAAATTTTCCTTAAAAATTGTTCACAACTTCCTGTTGATTGACCAATCAGAATGGTATATCTTGTTCGTGAGCATTCTGATTGGTCAATATGGTGAATAAACAGGAAGTTGTGAACATTTCGACGAACTTTTCAAAATTTGAGGAAACACGGGAGGGATTAATCAGAGGATTAATAGGAGTACTGTAGGGTTTCAAGAAAGGCGAATCGAAGCGAAAATTTTGAAGGTTGTCCGCGAGCATGTCGCCTTTAGGCATGTTCATTATGCAGGTTCTGGCCAGTCAATTGCGTTTTCTGGGCAACAGAAACGCTTAACTGGCTGTTCTGTCTTTTTTCTTGCCCTGTAAACTGCGTAAAAATAGGCACTGATGTGAAAATAGACAACCTGGATGGAATTTCTATACCTACGAAAATCGTGGCCACTTTTGATGGCGAACAAGCGATTTTTAGGACCACAAGTGATCACCCCAAATCTGTAAATATTGGCAAAATATCCACTGCTCTGTATGTTTTCTGCTTAAATTTCAATCTACTAGCTCAAACAGTGCAAATTACTCAGATACAGGCATACAGCTTTGAATGCATTCAGACGCCATAAGTGGTGCTAAGAATCCCGTGTTTGACATCGAAAGTGGCTACGCTATGGCAACTCTATCCAGGTTATCTATTTTTGGATCAGTGAAAAATAGGGCGACATGTCGCAGTACTGAGTTGCTTTTTTGGTTATGCTTAGTATTCTGTCACTCGGCCTCTATAATAGACCTTTAACCTTTTAGACGGAATTTTCAAAAAAATCGAAACAGGCAAAAATATTACCACATCTTGAAAGAGCATCCTAAACTTAGTAAAATTGCAATGTTTGGTTGTGAAATGTTCTAAAATATGGAAAATATAGCCTTGTTGGCAAGTTGAAGTTGGCAAATTTTGTAATACATTTGTATTACGGGTGGAAAATAACATCCAGTTGATACCTTTGGGTATTCATTTCTCACGGATAATACTACAGGAAATTTGCCAACTTCGCAAGGCCATATTTTCTATAGTTTACAACATTTCACAATCAAACTTTGCAATTTTACTAAGCTTAGGATGCTCTTTTAAGCTGTGGTAATATTTTTCATATTTCGACTTTTTTAAAATTTCGTCTAAAAGGTTAAAGGTCCATTGTAAATTGGGCGTGTGTGCGGAGGCGGGGTGGAGCACTGGGGCTAGTATTGCAGCCTAGCTACGAGATTCAGGAAGCGTATTATTTCTTCCTTTTGTGGGTAATGAAATTCATGATTTTATATGTGTACTTGAGATGGCACTTACTGTTTGTTTTTTTCAATATCGTTTTCGGACCGTCAGTTTTATTTCGTTCATATTTGGTCATTTTTCTTTGTAAGTATCGCCAAAGTGATCGTTGCCATGGGTTTGTAAAGCCCAGTTTCGAAAGTGTAGGAAAGTTGGATCAGTTGAAGTCATCAAACTCCTCCCCTTTAGCATTGGGTGGTGTATATTTAAGTGACCAAGTTTCGCATTTGAATGTACGCCCCCCTCTAATACACAGCAAAAAAGGGTAATAATTCCGTGTTCTCAGTATGGCGAATATAAATGTTAACCCAAGCCCTAACCCAAACCCTAACCTAAGCAAAGTTTTATTTGTAATGTTGTAACGTTGATGGATTGAAGATGTAAAGATTTGGTTTAATTTAAGGCTTGGATTAAATTTAATTTCGCTTACTGAGAACACGGAATTATTACAAAAAAATGAACAACCTGTTCTGGCCTGATGAAAACAGCACTGAACAATGTTTTGCTGCCCACATTGTTCAAGGTTGTCAACAATATATACTGAACAAGTTGTTGAGCCTGAACTAGCCTGCCCTGCAATCAGGTGTGACAATGTTGAACAATATTGTTGACAACCTTGAACAATGTGGACAGCAAAACATTGTTCAATGCTGTTTTCATCAGGCCAGAACAGGTTGTTCGATTTTTGCTATGTATGTGTCGGAGAATCGCACACATTTACCATCCATTCTTTCCTATTTGTATTTTGAATTCCATATACTTGTATTCGGCGATATTCTAAGATAAATGCTTATATTTAAACAAAAATAAACTTAAATTAACTCGCTTCGCCTCAAAATATAACGTGTTCTGATCGAAACAAATTATATATAGTTTTTGCTATTCATTCATCGCTACACTTTCTTTGAAAAGACTTAAAATTTATTAAGTGTCTATTAAGAATGTTGAATCGTTTTTTTTTTCGTTGATATTAAAATTCGTTATCTGAAGTACCATTGCTAAAGGTGGATCTTTTAAAGCCATTTTTTACAGAAGTTATTTTACAGAATGATTTTTCACAGTCGGAAAACCATGCAGCCTTCTAGCTTTTGAACATGACTGGAAATTTAAGCAAATACGAGCCAAATGAAAATTGGCTGTCGAAATCACCTATTTCCACCATTTGGCGATTGATTGAAACCCTTCAAATTACTCCCATTGCGAATTGAAATGGAAAATTTTAGCTGGGTTGTGAAATTTGTGAATTTTATCAGCCAAATTAATTGACAATATGCATTATAGATTAAAGGTCGACGAAAAAAATTATTTCTGTTAAATATTGAACACCCTAGTTCTAGTACTCCAAAGTATTATCACTTTTTTTTCATAACCCTGTATGAATCGAAACTTCTCTTCCTGAATACTAACTTCACTAACGTTGTCAGTTTGGGAAGTGCAGTTAACAGTACAGGAAAGGTATAGGCTCTTTCACTACCTGAATACTAACTTCACTAACGTTGCCAGTGTAGGTAGTGCAGTTAATAGTACACGAAAGGTATAGGTTCTTTCACTACCTGAATACTAACTTCACTAACGTTGTCTGTGTGGGTAATGCAGCTAATAGTACACGAAAGATACAGGTTCTTTCACTACCTCAATACTAACATTGCCAGTGTAGGTAGTGCAGTTAATAGTACACGAAAGGTATAGGTTCTTTCACTACCTGAATACTAACTTCACTAACGTTGCCAGTGTAGGTAATGCAGTTAATAGTACACGAAAGGTATAGGTTTTTTCACTACCTGAATACTAACTTCACTAACGTTGTCAGTGTAGGTAGTGCAGTTAATAGTACACGAAAGGTATAGGTTCTTTCACTACCTGAATACTAACTTCACTAACGTTGTCAGTGTAGGTAGTGCAGTTAATAGTACACGAAAGATATAGGTTCTTTCACTGCCTGAATACTAACTTCACTAACGTTGGCAGTGTAGGTAGTGCAGTTAATAGTACACGAAAGGTATAGGTTCTTTCACTACCTGAATACTAACTTCACTAACGTTGGCAGTGTAGGTAGTGCAGTTGATAGTACACGAAAGGTATAGGTTCTTTCACTACCCAAAATGATAAAACAGAATTGGACGTTTCAAGAGAAGGCTCTTTGTCGGGAACGTAGTTATATAGTGACAGCTAATTTCCTCACGAATGGCCTTCTCTTGAAACGTCCAATTCTGTTTTATCATTTTGGGTGGCGAAAGAACCTATATCTTTCGTGCACTCAGGATAATGATGAGCTGTCGCTTTCAAAATCTTACAAGCAAACCTCGCAAAGTTTGAACCTACTTAAATTGACTGACAACTTCTCAATTCGACTGTTTATTTCCGCTAAAGTTTTTCAAAAAACTATTATTTATATGTCTATGTCGACGGAGGAACGGTGAATTATAGGAAGGTACGATTATTTCTGGTCTAGAACGATCCTTCCCCTCCCATTCTGCCCACTTGTTTCGCTGTGCAGTCAAAGAAAATTCGCTTCGTTTTATCTTTCACAATCTCGGTTGCCTCACAACGCCAAACGAAAGACGAATGATAAATTCCATCCGAGATAGCAACGATTTCCAAAAAAATCGCATCTTCCGTGAAAATTACTTGCCAAGTTGCTAAGCAATTCCTGAAAACCTTGTGGGTAAATATTAAAGCTTCAGCCAGCTCATTTAAAGACCCCACTTGGCTTATTAACAAGTCAAATAATATCTAATTATATATTCATGTGGAAGTCGCGTTTGCTTGTTGAGTTGTTTTGTTTTCAAAATAATGAGGATTTCGCTTCCTGAACATTATCATTGCCATAGCCCTCCTGCGTGGCTTCGCTACATTTGTTAGTAACAAGATACTACATTATACATCGACTACAAATTCAGTTGCCGCTTTCGGTACACACGAAGCGTTAAAAATATGGTCATGATTTGTTGTTGTTGGACGAGAATATAAATTTGTATTGGACGTGTGTTTTGTATTGTAAGGTGATATATTTGAATTAAGGTTAGTGATGAATAGTAATAAATTTTCATTATATGATTCGTTAATATATTATGCATCGAGTCGACTGTTCGAGAAACTGCAAGATATGACAGCATTCCTAAATACTATCGTTCATAAAATAAAACCAAAGAAGGATTACGTTTGGTTACTAAAGCTCCTTCTTCGTAGTAGTCGCGTTTGCTCGTATATTTTTAGCACCATTCTTTTTTAAAAAACATTGTCTAAAAGCATTTAATTGCCGTCAACGTTTTGTAGTGATTGCCACAAATAGGTTATTTTTGCTTCGTGAACAATTCGATTGCCATCGCTAGCTTCGAAAGCTTAATTAATAAGTCCTTTATCCGTCAGCGAGATTAAGCTTGCATTCTAACACACATACACACGTATAAAATGGTCTCATATTACAGATATTACTATTTAAGCATTTCTCAATATGAATATAAATGCACTCTCGGATCGTACTGCGTTGTAAATGAACACGTACCTATTACACAACATATAAAAGAACAGTCGGGAAGCTGAAAGCTTCGTAACCGGTCGGCCGTATTCGGCACAAAGACTTGAACATCCAAGAATTCTTCTGCTGTAAATCTAGTGGAATACTTCTGCGGTAAAACTGCCACCGAAGTCGGAAGTCGAGTCTGGCTCTTAACAAATACTGGTGCTATACTTGCGTGTATGTTCAAATATTTTACAAAGGTAATATAATTATCCTCGTTCGTTGTATTAAATCGATTATGAACGACATTCTCGCCATTGAAATGGCCTTAAGTTATCAAAATATATCGAAAATTGCCATGTATTTGTGAGGATAGTGATTTACTAAATTTCTAATAATTTCTTGGGAGTTCGGACGGCGAATATACGAAATTAGATCAATTTATGGCCCTTATTAGGGCTATTAATGTCGTACGTTTTGTTTATAGACATTGTTATTGAATGAAGTCTATTTCGGGTTAATATATTGCGTTGCTTCCAACCGTGCGTAAATTGGCGCTTCGTTATTAATGCTGGTTTTGTTTGTACACGTCGTTATGTTTTATATTTAATATCTTATTGTAATATAAGTCGATGTCAAACAAACCAAATGATGACATGAAACTCGATCGCGTTTGACCGCTGACCAGCTCTCGTCAAGTTTTATTAAACAGCATTTTATTGGTTGCACTGATAGATACGGAATGATGATTATCATAAAACATCTCGCTTGTCAACTTGACGAGAGCTTGTTCTCGTTTGACCAGGACATTAGAGTTGAGAAAACTCTTATACAAACTTTCGCTTGTCGCTCACAGTTTTAACGTTTTTCATGTGTCTGTGTTAGAGAGATGTCTGTATTAGAGAGATGTGTGTATTAGAGAGATGTGTGTATTAGAGAGATGTGTGTATTAGATAGATGTCTGTATTAGAGAGATGTCTGTATTAGAGAGATGTCTGTATTAGAGAGATGTGTGTGTCTTTATTAGACAGGTGTCTGTATTAGAGAAATGTCTGTATTAGAGAAATGTCTGTATTAGAGAGATGTGTGTATTATATAATATTCCAATTGCAAACACTCGCTCGTTTAAATTGCTTTATTAGACAACTCCAGTCATAACCCTACTATAACTAACAATTCCTATCATATCTATATATTCATAATGTTTCTTTGTTCTAGAAACTTTCACGTGACATTGTAACGTAACTATTATATATTAAATGTGTGTATTAGAGAGATGTGTGTATTAGAGAGATGTGTGTATTAGAGAGATGTGTGTATTAGAGAGATGCGTGTATTAGAGAGATGTGTGTATTAGAGAGATGTGTGTATTAGAGAGATGTGTGTATTAGAGAGATGTGTGTATTAGAGAGATGTGTGTATTAGAGAGGTGTCTGTATTAGAGAGGTGTCTGTGTTAGAGAGATGTCTGTATTCGAGAGATGTCTGTATTCGAGAGATGTCTGTATTCGAGAAATGTTTGTATTAGAGAGATGTCTGTATTAAAGAGATGTCTGTATTTAAGAGATGTCTGTATTAGAAAGATATCTGTATTAGAGAGGTTTCTGTATTAGAAAGGTGTCTGTATTAGAGAGATGTCTGTATTAGAGAGATGTCTGTATTAGAGAAATATCTGTACTAGAGATGCGTGTGTTAGAGAGAAGTCTGTATTATAGATATGTCTATATGTTACAAAAGTCTCATTAGATTTCTATATTATGTAGATATCTTTATGTTTTCTCACTCTCGTTGTCTTTCATTTCTTTCAGACCCCGCTGCCGCGGCCCGCGCTCGCCCATACTTAAGACGCTACTCGGTACAAGATCCGAAACTTCGGCAATTCCAGACGAGGAACATCAGCAACTTCCGAAGGACTGCCTCTCTACCCACCCGCTCAAAACGACCGGTGTTGCGAACGCAAAGCGGCGCACGGTCGAAGACACCAGACCCTTCTGACAGTATGTCCAGGGGAAAGACAAGGCTTGTGGGAGAACTTTCCCCCACCGGAATTGATAGAGGTATGAGTGTCAGATATTCCGTGTGCCTCTCCCCCCTGCTTTTTTCCAGTTCTCAGAGATTTCAAACTTATTATTGACTGTTGATAACCTTAGTTAAACTGTTGCGAAACGTTTTTGCGACATCGTGTAACTTTGTTGGTTACCAATTGATCTGAAAACACCGAAAAGTACTGGCACTAGTTGTCAAATAGAAATCCGTTTCTCGATCCAAATTATCAAATTTCTCATGAAATATAATGTACTTTGTTTGTAAATTTCTGGTGGACTTATATTTTTCTTTATTAAAGACAGTTACTAAGTTTCAACAAGTTTGACACAGGAGAAGAAAAGATATAAGTGATTAACAACAGCTAAATGGATTTCTATTTGGTAGCTAGTTCCAGGCCTTTTACTCACGGTGAGATCAGCTAGTAATATACGACCGTCTATTGGCGTTTCCGGCCAAACTAACATAACATTGTTGGTGCAAAAGGTGGTGTATGGCAAACGATCAACACACTAATAAATCTTGCATCAAATTTTGACCGAAGTCAAATCGATTGTAACATAGTGCAACGCCATACAACATATTCCAACGCCATACAACATATTGCAACAAGGTGGTCAAACGATTGCAACACGTCGACTCGACAAAGTTGCATGACATTGTTGCAGGTCTGTTGCAAGTTGTTAACAGACTTGTTGCAAGTTGACTGTCAAAACTTGTTGTCAACGTTTTCACAGACTTGTTGCAACTTGATGAAATCGGCAAGTTTGTTGCAACTTACTGACACGTTGGTAAAAACCGGTAAAATTGACAACTTGCAATGAGTCTGTGGCGTTTTTAGCTGTCATAGCAGATGTTTCATCCAGATTTTGTGTTATAGATCTGTATAGCTAACGAATAATTCATTTGCTTCGCAGGGATCGACGGGATATTCCGACGACGTACGAGCGTGAGAAGCGGTAGTTTCAGTAAAGTCATGACATCATTTCCGGCGCACGGAGGCCCGCCACGAACTGTGGAAAACGCAGAACGAACGAACGTTCGGCATGCCACGCGCGTGCAAGACTTATCACGCACGATATCTGATAGCAATGTGGTGAGAAAAAACCCAGGACCTTTGCATAGCTCGAGCTTACCGGAGATAGGCCTCAATCGTATTGCACGAGGCTTAGACTCCGATAACGTCGTTTGGCATCAGGGTTCAAGTCCCGGGGACGGATTTCGTAGAAGGGGGTCACTATCCACGGCCATTGAGCGAAATACACAATTGGGAAAGTCTGGGAATCAAAACGCCAAGGATTTATCGTACAGTTCTTCGAGCGAAGACGCCGTTTCGGGCCATAATAACTTGAACTTGACAATGGAGGCGAGCCCGCACCCTTTCAGAAGGCCTCTAAACAACTCCTTCGGAGGAGTGCGTACAAAGGGCGAGAATCATAAGAGGAATAATTACAGAGAGATTGAAGGAGGACAGGGGAAAAAGATGTCCGGGGAAGAGTTGGCAAGAAGATTGTTTCATCTGGAAGGTTTTGGTCGTAACGAAGTCGCACCAATGTTGTTCAAAAAGTAAGTCGGTCGGACCTTTGTAGACGAGTCGATTAGTTGTCGCAGGCCGTAAACTAACTTTCCCGGTGTAACAGGAGATATGGCTTCCCAAAAATTCCCCCCCGGGCCTGTCGGAAACTGACAGATAAGTCAATTACGTTGATAAATAGCTAATTATTGAATGTCCATAATGCATGCTTTAAATACATAGAACGATTGTGTTGTTGAACAGAGTCGAGGAGAGACAGCTGTGAGAGTGTGACCTAGCCCGAGCGCTATTCGAAGTGACATTTAGTATATTATTTTGTTTATTCGTATTGTTGTTTGTTAAATGAATTCTATAAAACCTACGTGGTGATTATTTTTGTGACTTGTCGAGGACCACAGTTCTGGAGGCAACATTCTCGATAGGCCATTTTTCCTAGGAGGACATTTTAAAGGGGGCATATTTCCTAGGACACCAGTCCCAAAGGTCTTGAATATCGATAATCATGAGTTTCTAGATCTGCCGATCAAATACAAATCTGGCCAATCAGGAGCGTTTGACTGGAGAAAAGTTTTCTTAAAATCGCCGTTTATTTGACACTTCCATGTCTAATTCCTTAGAAAATCTCGTATGTGTACTTGCCAGAAATGAGCGTGCGTATGACGTACCCAAGCCATCCGCGTAAGACAAGAAATACCCTGAGTTGTACATCCATGTATCCTCCTTGATCATCTATGTCCTGAATTAACAAAACTCTTAAAATATCGACTTGATGTATAGGTTAATGAGAAAAATATATATCACACCGTTAGATCGCCTCTTCAGCTGTTTTTCTCTCCGTATTTTTAGCGATGACTTCACCAAAAACGTCGCCGTTTTATTCATGAAACATTTTGATTTTCACAGCAAGGATCTTGTGGAATCGCTGAGGTGAGGTAACGGATTTTAGCAGGCGTTAACCTAATTAGCGAAATGACCCACTGAAAAGCCTTTCATGTCTGTATCAGTCTTGTTGTAAAGCTTGACAGGAATATCAGACTTTTTACAAGGTTGTCTTAACACTCTGATACAGTTCTGTTGTAACAAGGTTGTCACAAAGTTGACAACACAAGGCTGTAACAGTATTGTTATGTTATGACTGTATCAGTCTTGTTGGAACAACCTCGTAACAAGTCTGATAATGCCACTAAGCTTGTTAAAAGTTGTTAACAGCTTGTTCAAACAATGGTGATGTTGTACTCGGATAAGTAAGATATGATATCGTGATGCTACTCCGAGTGTAAGCCACACTGGGCAGGCTGAAAAATTTGCCTGGCCACAAGTTGGAACAAGCGGTGCAAACAGAACTCGTGAACAGCTTGTGAACCGACTTGTTTAAACTTATCAAGGCCAGTTTGTTCAAGACAACAAGATGTATTGTTTAGCATGTTCCTCAATCTTAGGCGAGCGGATTTACCCAACAAGGTGTTGCCCCATTGATAGGTGATCCGAGGTACCTACGATTTAAGGTACCCGCCCAGGCAATATTTGTGCTGATAACAGTTCATAATACTCTGCCACAGTTTGATTGCTTTCTTTGTTAAATGTAACATAGCTGTTCATATTCTCATCTGCTCTGAATATCTTGCGTGAAAAACTCAAGCATCCTGTCAAATCTTAGTTAATTAACCTCGAATTAACCATGAATTGAAATAAAATCCTATTTTTTAACGTTAGACATTTACAGTACATGACAATATAAGCAGCTATGTTACATTTAGCAAAGAAATCAATCAAACTTTGGCACTTTAATCTTGAACTGATTTTAGCGGAAATATTGCCTTGGCGGGTACCTCAACGTGTGTTTTTGCGCTTGTAGGATGATGTTAGACAAGTTTAATCTAACTGGTGAAACGCAGGAAAGAGAGAGAATATTGATCCCGTTTTCAAATCGTTACCACGAATGCAATGTTCCCGAGTATGGTAGTCCAGGTATGCTGCTATTGAGCGTCATCGCCGTTGATATCTATATTAAAACTGGATAGCGCATCGTAATAAAAAATACAAATAAAATTGAAACACGTCATATTTTGAGAGCGGTGGCCATGTTGAATGGCCCCACTCAAGGATTGAATCGATGTAGTTCCTTTTGGAGAACTGATTTTTTGGAAGCTTTTGTCTTAAAACGTAAAACGTTGTTTTCAAAACGAAACCAAAACATCCTGTAATAGAAATCTATAGCATTTGATGCTCAAGTGGGGCCATGCAACATGGCCGCAAGTCTAAAAATGTGACGTACTTCCGGCTTCAAAACTCAACAATAGATGCGCTATCTAGCTTTAATACGTATCAATGGTCATCGCTGGCTCTCAGTCCATTATTCCTCTGTAGTTGAACGATCATGATGAATTACTAGATGCGGTTGTTGCATAGGTGGGTAGGCCTATTTACAGTATTGGATAGTGATTTTTTTCAACTGCTACAGAAAGTGACAAAAAGCAATGACATTACGGATATCGAACTCGCCAGAGGTAAAAAGTGACTTTAACTCGACAGAGGTAAAAAGTGACTTTAACTCGCCAGAGGTAAAAAGTGACTTTAACTCGCCAGAGGTAAAAAGTGACTTTAACTCGCCAGAGGTAAACTCGAAATGCGTAACTGTACTATGGATTTTACCAGTTTCTTGAACATGTATAAAAAGTTTGAAATAAACGCTATCCAGTGGTATTCACCTTTCGTACGGCCTATCCCAGCCGAACTCAAGATAACAACGAGCGGCTAAATTTTCGATTTCACTGGTCAAGTTGGGATTGACACGCGTCGAAGGGTAATAATTCCATATTCTCAGTATGGCGAATATAAATCTTAATCCAAGCCCTACCCTAACCCTAACCAACGTTTTATTTGTCATGTTTTAACTTTGATGGATTGAAGATTTGATTAGATTTAGGACTTGGATTAAGATTTAATAGAGAACATAGAATTATTACGCGTCGATGTGACTGGTCGCATTTTTTGGCGTTGATTTATAACCTCTGAACTATTTCTTCAGATGCTGTTCATACACTGGTGTGTGCGCTAATGCTTCTTAACACAGATCTTCACGGCGAGGTATGTTGAGATTTAGTGAGTGGTGTGTTGATAAAAACATGCAAAAACATAGGATCTTTCTGTGTCTGAACCATTGATCTGTATACTACTGTATCACGCATTCAATGACATCCAGTGAAACCACAGTTGCCCGATAAATAGCTGTTATTAAATAACAAGCTTCATAACTTTACTTCATAAAGTATAAAATGTTGTTGGCTAAACCGCTGACGTAACAACGCAGGCGTATGGAATGTATTTAAAGTGAAGTTACAGGGTTCCAAAGTAACGCGTATCGGGCCGTATCACGGATGTCATTATTGCTTTAGCTCGCGTTTCCAGTTCATTTTTTTATTAATAAGGTTCTTGTATGTTTGCATGGTGAATATCAAATTAAAATATAGGGAAATAAATTAAAATATAGGGAAATACCAGCTAGGGTCTAGGAAATCTTAGCCAACAATCTCGAATTTTATGTTTCGTAGCAAACGTTAGGTCGTAGGATGAAGCAAGCGGAGTTTATGAGGAATCTTTCTGGGATGTGTGACGAAAACGATTACCCATCCAACTTACTGAAGGTATATGTCAACTTTTGTGCTTTGTCTTGAACGCTCTCAATATCACCAGAAGTCGTGGATATTCTGCTCACTTGTAACATAAGCTGTGTTTCCTTTTGGTCGTAATTGTCGTGACAAACTCATTCTCGACGATGTGATACAGTCTACTGTAGATCTATCTTTTCTTTTGTTAGCTGCGTTCAGATTAGTCATATTGAGCGTAGATCGGCGTACATACTCTATCACATCGGTCACTTTGATATATACACGATACTCACGACTAATTAGAAATCATGCTTAAATCAATACGATTTTGTTCCAACCAATGCCTTTGCGATACTCTGACCGCAAAGCTACTGGAGTTAGCTGATAAGAGCAAGCGTAATTTATGTGTGTTAATTTAGGCTGGTAATGCCTGCGAACAGGTAAATCAAACCTACGCCTTTGTGATGTCGGTGCAATTCTCTGACCGCAATGCTACTGGAGTTAGCTGATAAGAGCAAGCTTAATTTACGTGTATTTGGGGTGGGTGTTACCTGCGAATAAGTTGCCGGTAAAGGTCAGTGGTCATAGCATTGCATCGGCAAGAGGCCTAGGTTCGATTCCTACGGAGGAACTGTTGTTGATGGTGAATTTTTCTCAACTGTTCCCGGCTTGGATCTCGACATGTGTTTGATGGCGTTGTTCATCTTCAGTGATGGCATTTTTGTGTTGTTTTTCTAGAACTTATATTCTTTAATCAAAGCGAAGCCTCTTGAGTTTCATACGTAAGTTGTAGTATTTTTTAAACTGTTTTTTTTTATCTGATTTAGCACGTTTCACGTTCTCGTGCGTTTTTTAACCCCGGGAAATAGCGTGTTCGATCCTCGCTTCAGACTCATGACACTTATGTGAAAAGAGTTAGTTAACGCTCTGTCGAAAGTCGTGGGTTTTCTCTGGGTACTCTGGTTTCCTCCCACAGGAAAGGTTGACAGACTGGGTTGAGACTGGTCTCTCATACACAGCCAATTTGCATCTAGCAAATCTGCTACAGGCTTGTTACCTTGCAGTCAACAAGTCGATATCAGGATGCGTTCGCATCACTTGCTCCGGCTTGATGATTACAAGTCTGCTGCAAGTTGTCAACAGGCTTGATGCAAGTTGATTGTCAAGACTTTTTATTCAGAAGCTTGACAACTTGTGGCAACTCTGCAAATATCAAGTTGCATCAAGTCTGATTTTCACAGGCTTGAGGCAACTTGATAACAATGTTACATCAAGTATGTAAGATCCACACAACATCCATCAAGTCTGTGACATTTCTGCCTGTGTAATCCTAGCTGTGCTCCATGATCTGACATGAGTCACAAGGTGGCTGTCAGAAGCGTCCTTACAACAAAAGCCTTCAACTGGATCAGATTGAGCTGCGTACTTACATATTGTGTTTTGATTTTTAGCGAAGATAAACAGACAAATCATGTGAACAATACGATCAACGCCAACGGAAAGCAGGCAAAGGTATTGATCCGTTTGACGGGTGGATCTGTTAGTTTTTTAACTAAATTGTATCTAGGCTGATAGAATCAGCCCAGCTTCATAGAAAATTCCTCGTTAACCAATCAGCGTACCACAAGGGCAATGTCAATTTATTTCTCAAATAGTATACAGTAACAAGCGTAAACTGAGCAACGAATTAACTGTTGTCGCAAACTGTAGTAGTACCACACTGATACACAGCCGGCTGTACTCGGCCTTTACACAGCATGCTTCCATATGTAAACCTCGCTCTCAACAATAGCGTTCGACTATATACGCGAGCGTTGTCTAAGTCGCCCCGGTCATAGCAGACGTACTGTGAATACCCAAAAATAATAGGCGTATGCTTTAAACGCCAGGGGCGTATCAGGAGCGTGTAGCTTAAACTGTGGACAAGTCAAATTTAGAAAGTATATTACATCTTGTACGTAGCTGAATTTAAAAAGTCTGAGGAGTCACTACCCAGTAGATAGCACTAAATTCATCTGTCGTACAACCGACCCCAAAATAACCGCATCCCGTTACTCCGGGCTAGTTTTACCAAATTTGTACAATATTTTTGAAACGAAAACCAGTTCATGAAACGAAAAAGTGCAAAACGTTTTCAGAGATTTTAACATATTTGCTAACATGATATCTCTTAATTTTAAGGATACGAACGGAGTCGAGTCTGTTGGAAGCTTAGCTTTGATGGGGGTGTGTAGCTATTATTTTTGTACATAGGAACAATTTTTATTTTTTCTGAGATTGTAACAATCTAGGATACTTTTAACTGACGTTGGCAGTGTCGGAAGTACAGTCAAAAGCACACAAAAATATACAGAAGAAATCTAAATCGTCAGGAAATCTAATTCTGTTTATATCGTTTCAGGCAGTTATAGATCCTATTTTGGATTTTTTGTGGAGGATTTTATTTTGGAATAGGTGGCATCTTTAGCTTACCTGGTGAATGCAATATGTTTTTTGTTGTGTTTAGCATCAGGCTCCCGATGATGAGGTTATTAACAGAGAAGGTTTGCTCTATCGAAAGTTGGTCGAAGACACGGGTGGGAAGAAAGGTAATTATTTAATACATTTCAGATTAAAATTTGTAGTATGTTTGATGCAATGAGATTATCAACTCTCATGCAACTCTTGCTCTCGTTTGACCAGGACCTGAGAGTTGAGAAAACTCTCATACAAACTCTTGCTTGTCAACTCTCATGCAACTCTTGTTCGCCTTTTTACTAGCATCAGCTTGGAAACGAGGTTGGCAACCATTTTACGCGACCTTACGTGGAATGATCATGTTTTTACACAAGGTATTTCTAAGAGATGATCCTTAATGGACCTCTAGTAAGATTGCATTAGAAATGATAGAGCTATCCAGTATAAATAAAGTTAGTTTAGTTTAGTTTTCCTCCTGTAGTAACACTGGATCAATAAGAGATGATCCTTACTGGACCTGTAGTAAGATTACGTTAGAAATGATAGAGCTATCCAGTATAAATAAAGTTAGTTTAGTTTAGGTTTCCTTCTGTAGTGACACTGGATCAATAAGAGATGATCCTTACTGGACCTCTAGGAAGAACAGTTTAGAACTGATAAAGCTGTCCATTATGAATAAAGTTAGTTTAGTTTAGGTTCCTCTTGTAGTAACACTGGATCAATAAGAATTGATCCTTACTGGACCTCTAGGAAAAACAGTTTAGAACTGACAGAACCATCATCCAGTGTTTCAAGTCTAAATATTTTCTTTCTTTTCCAGCCGGACGAATCCCGTAGCTACGATGACACGCGATTCTCTCATGGTGTTCACCATGCGTTCGCCAGTCCAGCTTTTGATTACAAGAAGAAAAAATTTGTGTTCAGATTTATTACCGCTGACTGGAAGGTTCTGCTCTTTCAAGCCAGGTAAGTCTCACCATTGTATTGATCTCTGAGAAAATCCGGAGCAAAAATAAGCCCGTAGACTTTGTCTAAAAACACTGATAAGAAGTCAGCAATATCTTTCTTGAGTAATCGTTGAGGCATTTTATCAACCAATTTGGCACCAACGTCGGCGTAGGTTCATTTCCTGCCGGACTGAAGACCTATAGTTGATGATGAATTTTTCTCAACTGTTCCAGGCTTTAATTTCGACACGTGTATTATTTCCACTCGAGGTTAAGACATATCTTCCCTTTAGCAGCCTTTTAAAGTTTTAAAGCAGCCTTTAGTAATGATCCCAGCTGCCCAGCTTTGTCTTCAATCACTGTCCCATTTTGATCACTGCTTTAAAATGGCTCTATAGACCTTATGCATAAGTCGTGATCCGGGCCGTGTATCCTAGCGAGGAAACAGGAATTTACAGGCATTGTTTGCTGTTCACTGTTTGCGACGAGTGACCAATAACAATGCGTAAATTCCTGTTTCCTAGGATACACGGCCCGGATCGCGACTTATGCATAAGGTCTATTTTTGGGTTTCACTGGAACATTTTGCAGTAAATCTTGAGTGGGGGTCAACCCAAAAATGTATTGATTATTATGCTGTACTGGGGTAAAAGAATCTCACGAAATTGCACATATGTGCTGCCAAACACAAGGTCAATACCTACAGTGAAAAATTATTTCACTCCGATGACCGTGTATTGATTTGGAGTTGACCCCCATGAAATTTGTGACGCCACGTGTAAATTAGCCAATAATTTGAAATTATGTGAATTGGTGTATAATTTGCGCTGTGTTCTTTTAAACGGTCGTTAGTAAGGTCCAGTGGCGGATCCTGGGTAAGTCAAAATAAATTATAGCAGCTCAATTTTAAATTCAAAATAACTTTATAACAATGTCATAGGTTATGAATTTCAAAAGAATAAAATCTAACCAATTAAGTTGCTTTGAAGGCATTTTAAGATGTAAATATATCCTAGAATGAGCTGCTATGATTTATTTTGACTTACCCTGGATCCGCCACTGGTAAGGTCTGCCTGCTGCAAAGGTGCTGTAGTCATTGTATAGCAATTTCGAAAATGCCGTTGTTTTCTTCCAGGGATAAAGCTGATATGATGGGATGGGTTGAAGCATTGAATCTAGTCGCGGCCTCCTTCTCGTCTCCACCACTTCCAGCACCTGTGGGATCCCAGTAAGTACCGCTTGAATATGCTACGCTAACCCAGCCATAATGCCTCAGACTTGATGCAAGTTGAATCAAGCTGCAGCGAGTTGCGTTCAGTCTGTGAAAATCAGACTTTATGCAACTTGATATTTGCAGACTTGCTGCAAGTTGTTGAAACAACTTGCATCAAGCTTGTGGATAAAAAGTCTTGACAGTCAACTTGCATCAAGCCTGTTGACAACTTGCAGCAGACTTGTTATCATCAAGCCGGAGCAAGCGATGTGAACACATCCTGATATCGCCTTGATGACTGCCAGGTAACTAGGGTGCAAAAGGCTTGCTGCAATTTTTCCCTGTACACCGTAAGATAGGGTCGTGTCTCGCGCAATCTCGCTTGTATACTAGGTGATCTGAAAACACGGAAGCGTACTGGCACTAGTTGTCAAATAGAAATCCATTTAGTCGAGCAAGCTAGCAAATTTCTGATTAAGTATGATTTACTTCGGTTCCAAATTTCTGGTGCACTTATTATTTTCTTTACTGAAAATGATTACAAAGATTCAACGAGATTCACGGAGTAAAATGAAAGATATAAGTGATTAAAAAAAGCAAAATGAATTATTTTTATTCGGTAGCTAGTTCAAGGCCTTTTACTCACGGTCAGATCAGCTGGTATATATGTTGAACTCTACTAAACCACTCAACGTATCACCGAATGAAAAAACTCATTGTAAGCTCATTGAAATATTCTTTATTTTTAGTAAAAGATTCCAAAAGCCTGTTCTACCATTTTCAAGAACCAGACTAACATTGGTAAGTGATATTCGTATTGGTAGGTAGGTAGGTAGGTAAAAACTTTATTTAAACACGCTAGCCTCGTCAACATAATGCTGATTTCCACGAGGGGCGTCACACAAACAATACAAAAAAGATAGTTAAGTTAAAAAGTTAAATTTAAAAATACTATTTACAAAAGTAGAACGTATGATTACATTTAATTTAGATTTACCTCTCTTTTGAAACTATCGAGATTGCTTGCCGAGATTGCTAGCCGCAAATGAAAGGTCATTCCATAACATGGCGCCGCTGTGTTTAAAGTTTCTCCTTAGATATTCTGTTCTAGGTCTTGGAATTGTTAAATTATCTCACTATTTCTAAGATTATATCTATTTTGCATCACATTTCTTTCATAAAAAGATTCTTTTAAACTTGGGGCGGCGTGGTCATTTAATACCTTATACATAAATACCGCCTTGGATTTTTTTTCTTCTGTTATCAAGTGTTTCCCAAGACAGGCTATTAAGAATGTCAGTTGACCTTATGTCATACGTTTCACCAGTTATTACCCTTGCCGCACGAGACTGGAATTTTTGCAATTTATCTTGGAGCGATTTACCAGTTTCCCCATAAAGTGAAGCAATAGTCAAAATATGGCTGAACTAGTGCTTTATATATAATTTGTAATGTACTAGTATCAACGTATGGTTTAACTTTATAGGAGCGTTGCGCTATACAAAGTCAGGAAATCGCATGTTGTAGCAAGTCTACTGTAGGCTTGTCGTCAAGCCGATATCAGGATGCGTTCACATCGCTTGCTCTGGCTTGATGATAACAAGTCTGCTGCAAGTTGTCAACAGGCTTGATGCAAGTTGATTGTCAAGACTCTGGCTTCACTATTCACAAGCTTGATACAAGCTGTTTCAACTAGTCTGATTTTCATGCAACTCCATGACAAACTCGTGCACAAAGCTGGTGAAATCCAAAACTAGTCTGTGGCCGTTAAAACTGTTTAAGCGCTAACCGCAAGTTAATGTTTAGCCCAGTGGTTTAATTTTTGTCTTTCTCTATACACCTCCGTTTATTTTCAAACTTTAGGAACAATAAAACTACATTTCAGGCACGATTTCTGAGGGAATATTTCCAAAGTAAAATTTCCTTTGGATTTTACTTTAACCCAGCGCAAATGGACCATTCCCCAATCAGACAAACTTTTAAATTCGAAAACAATTTTAGCACAGTTGGAAACAGCTTTCTAAATTTAGTGAAATTGTGAAGTTTGGTTGCAAAATATTGTAAAGTGTCGAAAATATAGTCCTGTAAAGTTTGCGAATTTTGTATACTTTTGTATTACGAACGGAAAAGTCTTACCACTGTGGGGAAATGGGCTTTTTCCCGCGTAATACAAAAGTATACAAAATTTGCAAACTTTACATTACTATATTTTCGACATTTTACAATATTTTACAACCAAATTTTACAATTTCACTAAATTTAGGAAGCTATTTCCAACTGTGCTAAAATTGTTTTTAAATTTATAAGTTTGTGTAATTGGGGAATGGTCCATTAAGCTAGCCGACTTGTGAACAAAGTGTCGCTGGTGGAAAGTGTCATCTGTCTTCGAACTGTTTTGAATTTGCTTCAATACTTTGTTCGTTTATTTTATCTAGACAGAACAATTGGCAAGCCACGATGCAAAGGTTAGTTAGTACCAAGGGTACCTGAATTTTGCTTATATTTGCATATTCTATCTGTGATTTTAATGTATAAACGAATTGACAGGTCTTGTCTAAATTTTGAAAGAAATATTAGATTTATGTGGAAGACTATTTTCCACTTCTTTCTAACGCTGTTTAAGCCCCGTACAGACGAGCAAGTTTTCCTTGACAAGTTTCTTGACAAGTTCACTTACGCGTCTGTACGACGAACAAGTTTTCCTTGACAGGCTTTATTTGTTCCTGTGTACGCGAAATTTGACAATATTTTTTCTTGACAACTTTTGCGAGGCCGCATGAATTAAGTACGTAAAGCACACACGAGCAAATAAAACTTGTCAAGGAAAACTTGTCTGGGAAAACTTGCTCGTCCGTACGAGGCTTTTTTTGTGATTGTTTGCGGCATGCATTATCACAGACGAAACATCTACCTACCGGCATATGGTTATGAAATGTTATTAGGACCAAAATTAGCTACTTAATATTATCACACGATTTCCCAAATGGGACTGTTTGCTTTTACTCTCTGTTTCTCTTTTTTCTTACTGACAATCGTACGTTTTTGCGCCTGTAAGTTAACCCCTGCATCATGGCAGACAATATTGTGAAGATATTGGCCGACCATTCTTTGTCAATGTCAGAGCAATATAATCCACTATTCTCCACACTGCAATAGGTTCGAGGTTAATCCGCTGATTGTATGTTTTGCAGGCTCAAGACATGGCGAATGTCCTCATCGAACATTTGAACAAACAACCCGAAGGAGTCGATCAAAGGAATCGAGAAATGATCGAATGGCTGGAAAAACGAGATTTTTACGATTACGAGGTAAACTTTAGAGACGTACGATCATTTTAATGTCGCTTTGTCGTAAATCTCATGCACAAACATGAAAAAGTTCAGGAACTAAATGGAAAAAATGAACTAGAAACGCGAGCTAAAGCGCCAATGACATGCGTGATACGGCCTGATACTCTTTAGTTTGGAACCCTGTACTTCACCGAGGTGATCTGGAAACACGGAATTGAAAAGTACTGGCACTAGTTGTCAAAAAGAAATCCATTTTTCGAGTCAAACTAGCAAATTTCTTGTTAAGTATAATTTACTTTGGTTTCAAATTTCAGGTGGACTTATAATTTACTTGAACATGATTACAAAGTTTCAACAAGTTTCATAAAGGAAAATTAAAGATATAAGTGATTAAAAACAGCAAAATGGATTTTTATTCGGTAGCTAGTTCCAGGTCTTTTACTCACGCCAGATCAGCTAGCTTTAAATATAATTCAGGAGTCGGTTGTATGAAAGGTGCAATAGAGCTACCACCGGAGAGTGATTTTTTAAAACTTTGTAAACATGTTCAGTAACTGGTAAAACCCATATTAAAGTTCAGCGTTTTCGATTCTTTGCTTATTAGGCAGTTGAAAAAATCGCCATCTGCCGGATACCGCTAATCCACTGATCCCAGAATTTTAATTGCATCAACATATTTCGAACAAGAGCGCTAAAATATATTTAAAACAACGTTGTGTGGTTCCAAAGTAAAGGGATCTGGTCGTATCACCATAGTTAATAGAGCTAGATGGTTTGAAAGCTTATATTAGAACTACAATAAAAGTCATTATCTGTGTTTTTGTTCTGGTTTATGCAGAAATAAGGTCCTTCGTCGTCACGTGCATGTTGTATTTTTACCTAACTAACCAATAACAACGTTTTAGGAAAGTTAGCCATCTGCGACTGGAACAATAGGGTAATTCAAGGATTCCTATTGGTGGATTTGGCAAAAACACATTACACACGTGACGATGAAGAACCATATATTTGCATAAACGCTGACCAACATAAATAATGAGTTATATTGTTATTCTAATGAGTTTCCAAACCATCTACTCTATTAACTATATGGTATCACCGATGTCATAGCGCTTAAACTTGCATTTCCAGTCCAATCGTTTTCTTTGTGACTCTTTATCACGTTAAAGCATTTCGATAAATTTCTGCGTATGCGTTTGTTTTGCAGTACAAGCGATATCGCTCCTATACGAACATCTTGAGAAGTTCAAAATTACAACCCCAATTACGAGAGAAAACTACAAAACCAGCTGCCACGGAAGGCTTCGTGAAGAGAAACGGTTTCCTTGGCGATACTGTCCGACGATATAACTCGCTCAACGATCTTCTAGATGCTGCAGGTGACGGCCAGAAAGCTAACAACTACAGAGAAAGTTATTTTATGGCAATTTATAAAGGGTAATGGGGAAATGTCGAGAGCGGAATACATTGTTTATGAAGAATTCGCCAAACTAACGTTGGCAGTGCAGTTATAGTCGATTACTTCAGCTAACTTTTCACTGCAACATTCCGAACTTCGTTGCGAAGCTCAAAATGTCATTTCAGATTGGAAACTAAGCATTTGATTTGCTTCAGATTGAGTTCAGGGACCAATCACAGCCTTTGTTTGCTAACCGGCTAGCTTGCGAATTCTGAAATGAACTTTTGAACTTCGCAACGAACTTCGTTGAGTGAAAAGTGACCTGAAATCGACTGTAATCATAGGCGGCCCAATTCAGTGTGTAGTTTCATATAGAGATCAGTAGCGAGCGGTAGCGTATTGTTTACATGTATAAAATGTATTTTGTGCTGATCTCTGTATGAAACTACACACTGAATTGGGCCGCCTATGCTGTAATAGCACACGAAAAGTATAGGTTCTTTCACTGCCTAAAGGTATAGGTACTTTCTTTCAGGTAGTGAAAGAACCTATACCTTTTGCGTGAAATTTACCAACCATTGCTTTAAACCGTTGAAGTCAATAGGTTTTCTGTTTCATGGTCCAATGATTCGCTAACTTGGCAGGCCCAGTTTCCGAGATGTGAATTTTAAAATGTCATTACTCACTGACTTTAATTAAGAAGTGCGAATGTGGCAAATCCCTCAAAAAAAGGGATAAATACCAGCCTAAAATGATCGGGCTTTGTTATTGTTCTTTTGAAACAAAAGTCACCATTGTTATAACCAACAACTCACAAGGCCTGTTGGCATCGGTTGGCGGCGATTCGAAAAAGACAAATTTCGTCTTTGTGGCGTGGTTTCGTATGCCGCCAAAAACAATTTGACCTTCACACAGCCAAAAATGCGCCAGTTGCAAAAAGTCTTAACATCTTGCAACAGACAACATGAGTTCGCATGGCTTGCGACAGCTTGTTGACGACATGCAAAAGCTGAAAAAGAATTTCTTGACAAGTTGTAACACGGTGGTAAAATTGACAACTTGCAACAAATCTGTGGCATTCTCAGCTGTGTACACAATTTATAGAACGGTTGTTGAGCTTTGAAATCACATGCTGTTAAAGTTGCAATCCTTTGGATGGGTTTTGTCATCCCCGATATTTGCGGATGAAATTTGTTCTTGTACAAAGAACTGTAGGGCCAAGCGACCCACGGTTTTATCACATAAACTATGTTATTTATTCTGTGGGAGTAGATGATAAATTAACGTTAGAGTATATATTTATATTTATGTATTGTACAAAGAAAATGTGTATTGCATATTCCAAATAGTTTCTGTTTGGAAATAGAAAATGGTGCCGCCCTTTTCATGTTGATGGTTTGCATTTAATGTCAAGGCGGCCATGTTGGAGGTATAACACAAAAGAGTATGTTATTAGTTCCATTGTTGGATCCAGCCAACGTGGGTGGCAGACATTGTCTGCCGCGTCCCAAGAGATTGATTGAAAACCAAGTGTATGTTGTAGTTTAAAGAGAGAAGAGAACATGGGCTAACTCATGAAAGTATCATTATTGCTGGCATCAAGTCTGTTGCCTTCATCACGTTACATTGAAGAGTTGAGTTTGTTGTCAAAAAGTTTCGAGCAACTTGTGGTGGCACCTTGTAAGAAGCTTGACAGGAATATCAGACTTGTTACAAGGTTGTCCTATGTCACAAAGGTTGCAACGAAGAAGACTGTAACAATATCATTATAGGGTTACTTTATCAGTCTCGGTGGAAAAACGTTGGAACAAGTCTGACAGCTCATAAAGCTGGTTACAATTAAGTTGTTAACATCTTGTTCCAAAAACTCGGAAAAATCAGTGCAAACACAACTTGTAAACAGTTTGTTACAGTTTGTGTTGTTTTTTGTGTGTGAGAACTAATATTGCAAGGTATGAAATATAGTCCATTAGTCAAAAGGAAAAAAAACTGCTAAATTTTTATTCCAACCTTTAAAAACTTGCATACATTGAAAACCATGCCCCATCAAAATTATTTGTATGGTTTAATACATTGTATTTTGATTCTCTTATTCCAAGCTCTGTGGTGGAGTTAATCTGGTCAGTTCATCCCTTACACAGTTGGACCAGCGTGAGTATACTTGGGTCTGTGCTCAGAGTTGAGTCGAGCCTTTATGTTGGGTCTCTCACCAATTGTAGCATGAAACTTCTTCAGGTATTCTGTGGGTTCCCTATCAAGAACTTCGGGACACTCGAACAAGTTGCCATCGACAACATGAAACACACAAATGTCGACCCAGGAGAGCTGGTCGCCAACAAATACAAGCTTCCCAGTTTTCTTGTGGTTCTCTTTCAAAAGTGTCTCAAAGAAATCCAACCACTTTGGCAGGCGCTTGTTCTTGTAGTATTCTATGAATGGTTGCGTTTCTTCTTTCTGGTCCAGGTATCCTGCATTTGTGTCAATTGCGTGCCAGCCTCTTAAACCTAGTTTACCAGAAATATTTTCATTTAGCTTTGCCCGTACGGCACTGTCACAATGTGAAACACAAGCCTGTTGACATCTTGCAACAACTTTGTCATCAACCAGCAGATATAAGGATATGTTTGCATGGTTTGAGACAACTTGTTGATGACAATACTGTTGCAAGTTGTCAACAGACTTTTTGGAAGTTGATTGTCAAAACGACATGTTATCCACAGGCTTGCTGCAAGTTGTTTGAAAAAATTGTAACAGGTCTACAAATGACAATTCACAGCAAGCCTGATTTTAGCAGACTTGTTGCGACTTGATGAAATTGACAAGGTTTTGGTGATAGAGGGGGACATTGGGAGGGTGTCACTACACCGCAATACCGCACAAAAATTACCAAAATACCGCATTACCGCATAAAATAAATTAAAATACCACACACCGCCAAAAACAAGGTAAAAAAAAGTTAAGCGCGTTCATATTTTGTCACAAATGTAGCGAACAGTTCACTGCCGCCGATGCACGTTGACTTGCGAATATATATACATAAAAACAAATGACTTCCCTCAATTTGGAAACGATTGATTGGTGACGCAACTATCAATCGAAAATACCGCACACCGCAGAACTTATCAACACCGTAAAACCGCCATTTTAGATCTTTTTCCCGCAATACCGCATCCTGGAAAACAAAATCCCGCACACCGTAGAATTTAAGTTCACCGCAATACCGCTTAAAAAATAAGCCGACACCGTAAATCCCAATGTCCCCCTCGATAAATATACCGACATGAATGGGGTAGCAAGAACTGACAATGAACCACAATATTACAACTTAAAACTGCCTAGAATTTTTCCAAGACTTTATCTATCATGTGACCTTACAGTCCTTACTACCAGTCTATCCATCAAATTTATGTTGTCAATACCTAACCTCTCAAATTTCAATATGCAAATCAGGCTTGCAAATACATATTTTCGACATGTTGCGAATTTGAATATCGAAGGTCATAGCGTTTTAACTGTAGCGTTTACACTGTATTAACCATAATAACATTGGCGGGTATTATTATATATCCAGCAACAGGAAAAATTTGTACATTGTAACATTTTTCGTAAATAAAGAACTAATCCGGAAAAGAACATAAAGCAATGTGAATTTGCAAAATTATCCGCGTGATATTTTCGGCTGATATCTGTATACGAAATTACGAATTAACACAACTTGTGCTTATGTACTCGAATTAACATTGCAAGTGTTTATAGTTTAAAGCCATTAAGATGTCTACGAAATTGCCTGCATAAAAATACAATCAGAATTTGGTTGCAATGTGAATGTTTCGCAATTAAAAAATGTACACATTTTCGTCTCAAATTAACCTATATTCATAATTGCTTCTTTTTACCGTCTTCGACCCAATCGACAATTCCTGCCATAATAATCTCTGCTTGTAATCGGTCCTGTTCCGTTTTTGGGTATAATCTCCCTCCATCGAGTTTCTTGCCCAAATACCGACAAATAACTGGAGTTTGACTCAAGTACATTTCGCCATGTTCCAAAACTGGAAAGGCCATGTGTTTTTTGCCCTTTCCATAGCCCATCTTCTTCGCTTCTTCGAAGCTTTTGCCTTCGAAGACGTCCACATACGGCGTTTGTGTTTCGGCAAAAAGCAAACGGATAAATTCGCCTCGACCTACGATTTCTGGCCAGTAATACAACTTAAACTCTGGCTGTTTGCTTTCCGCCATGACTACAGGAAAATTTTAATGTTTGCATAGTAAATACCGCAGTTGCACAGCATGAATGCTCAATAATTTCTTGCATGTTTGAATTTTGTGGTGGTTGAATTTTGTGCCAATTTTGTGCCAACTGGCAACAAGCTTTTAAGTTGCAACAAAACTTGTCAATTTCATCAAGTTGCTACAAGTCTGTTGAAATCAGGCTTGTTGCAACTTGATTGTCCTATCCAAACTTGTTACAACTTAGATTTGAGAGATTTAAAATGAAAATTAATGCCCAGCATGAAACACATAAAAAAGCCATAACAAGCTTGTTTTAAAACAAATTTGTTATGGCTTTGTTACAACTTGTCGAAACAACTTGCAGCAAGGCTGTGGATAACAAGATTCGACAATCAACTTGCAACAGACTATTGTCGTCAACAAAGCTGTCTAAAGCCATGCAAATGCATCCTGATATCAGCTATGTTGATAATCATGATAGGTCCACCTCCAAGACTGCTACAATGTTTTGCAATTTCTCTGAGTTTCATTAAAATTTATATGCCCTGTTTAATATTGACTATTATTAGTATCTAGAACAATCTTTCTCACCCCCTAATTGCCAAAAAAGTTCCTTTGCCTTTCAATAACCCAATATTCAGTTTAGCCTGAGGGTGCCACTATGCCTCACTCCACTTGGTAAACCTCTGTTACCTTTGTCAAGCAACCTTTGTTGCTTGGGTGTTACTGTTGGTCAGGTTATGTGGTCAAGACAGTTTAATTGGTATTGTTATTATTGCTGTTGTTTGTTGTCATAATACTATCGTTTCTGCCAATGGTATTGCTGACTTGCTGTTTTTTATTACTGGGCCCTCTGGAAAATAGTATGTTTTGTGATCCCGAGGCGATACCAACTGAAAATGGTCTGGGCAGCCCTGAAGGCCACGTAATGGTCCAAAATTTATTGTTAGTTTCTAAGCTTTTGGGGGCTTGTGGGCAACCCCCCCCCTTTACCCCCCCCCCCCCTGGGTAGCCCTGGCTGCTTTCCTTCACACAGAACATAAAATATATATTTCCAGGGCTTGCACAAAAAATACTATAGAAACTACTTTCTTTACTTCATATTATGTGCCCAAGCCAATGGCATAGCCAGAGGGGGACACCCCTCCCCCTGGCAGGATTGCTGCTCCCCTGAGAAAACTGCCAATCTACTGAAATAGGTCTCCCCCTTGGGTTTTTGTGTGCCCTCCCAGGGACTATGCCTCTGGCTCAGGCTGTAAAGGTCAGTGAGTGGCAGACTTGCTGAATAAGCATTTTCACTTTCGCCATGAAACACTCAGTAGCATTACCTCCCAGAACACTTCCGCTGTCTTCCACTTCCGCCAAATACGTCTGCACGATATTATGCGACGAAACTCAAAAATACCACAATAACATGGAGTTTTTTGAGTTTTATTGAGATATTTTCGACAAAATATGAATTTCTCGTTACATTATTTGCTCGTGAACGCTTCAAACTTGGCAAATTACGATTTTATTGCCGTATTTTTCGCAATTCAGACGCTGTTCACCGCAATAGTCCAGTTAAGCATATAAAGTTCTCAGTCTATTTTTAGTAAAATGACGTAGTTCGAAGTCACATGATTTTTTCGTAGGGAAGGAGCCAGCACGTTGGGAAAGCCCCGTTCAGTTTTGAAAAGTCCCTAAATCGAAGAAGATAAATTTGAAATTATGGAGAACATCACGTTTAAATGCTCTTGGATTTTGCCTTAGAAGTGACAGAATTTAGTATAGTTGCGCTCGATACGGATTGATTTTTGATTTGAACAAGAAAGACACGTCGACAAACTGCTTGCCTCTGCTGAATAGGCGGCTTTTACATCAGGTTTGTGCAAACGTATACGTCTTGAAAGTGTTGGAACGTTTGGTCTTTAAATGTACAAAAATATGGCTATTTAATGTCTTGTTCGCTACGGTATTTATCAGGGATTATTCTACTCTTTAAACTGTTGGTTTTTGGCGACATTTTGGCATACTTTCACTCGAAACTCTTCTGCCATTTATACCGACTTGCTTAGTTGCGTTTTCAATGCGTGAGACACTTACTTGGCAAGGAATATTTTGTAAGCGGTTACATTGTACCCCAAAGCATTCTACTTTGATATTTTATTCTGTCAGATTGCTTAAATGTGGTCAATATGTTGTCTGACACCAGTATTATTTTACTTCACTTTGGCCTAATACGCCCCATATTAGCTAATTTATAAATAACAAGAGTCTAAGGGTGCTAATTTGAATCTTGAAATCTGAAACTTGTCATAAGCGACACATTTGGACAAAAACTTCTGTGAGTTTACCGATTTACTTGCAATAGCTTGCTAAACCATGAACTATATCAATCGAAAGTTTGAAAGAACTTCCCGATGTGATGTAGTTTACTAGATTGATGTCAGATTGGTTCTTGCTCCAGTTTGGCTGTCTGCACTTCGCCCGTTTCAACTCTCGACCACTAATGGATTGACCCATGTCAAGTGAACTGCCCCGAGATATAATTTATTTACCCATAAAGTATTTGCAAACATTACCACCCTAGATACACATAAATTATACTTTCTCTTATCAGAGCATTTACTCCTGTACTTGATATCCTCAGTTATTAGTGCTGTCAGGTCATCTATCTCCAAGTATATAACTACTCTATCTTTGTTTAATTTTTAGCAACTATGGCGGAAGCTGGAGATTCATTCACTAATTTAATGCCGACAAACACAGCTGAACTATTAACTATGTTTGAGGGAGATTCATTCACGGACATGTTTCAAGGCTTGAGTGAGAAAGGAGGTACAATGAGATGTGTTAATAGGGTTAATCTAGTTTCTGCCATTTACGTTCCAGCATGATGCGTGAACTACCTCACTCATTTGTTCACTTTTGAAATACAACATTTCATCATTAAATCGAACACTTTTCCCGGTGAAATCGTCATGTTTGAAGTATAATATGTAAACAATTATGACGTCGAAGAAAACGTTTTGCTACTTTTTCAGCATGTTTATTGGCTTTATACAGCATGTTTTTCTTACTGCTCAGAAGCACTTAAGAAACACACAAGTGCAAACTCAAATTGGCAAAACTCGCAGAGCATTTTTGACACATCAGCCTAGTAAAATACCAACAGCTAGCAGAAGTTATCAAGCAAAAACAAACATGTTAATTTCACTGGGAAAAGTGTTTGATTTAATGACGAAACATTACATTTCAAATGTGAACAAACACATGAAATAATTTATGTGAACAAAATGTGAACAAACACATGAAATAACATGCTTGAATGTAAAATGGCAGTAACATACATTGCTATTACTATTTGTGTTCAAGCGACTTGTTTTTGGCTTTTCAAACATTGGTTTGTCCAGGCAATTAAAATGTTGTGTTTGACACTTCAAAACATTCATTAGACTTGTACATTTATTAATTCATGTTAAATAATTGTGTTGTTATAACCTCAAAATAAAAAAAAATAGATAATGTTAAAATAGACAGGTTTGGTAGATTCTATAGTAGTGGGAAACCTATATCAGATGACCTATAGTAACGACTACAATATCATGTTTAACAAATAGGTTTCATTTCTGCACTGAAATAGATCACAGATGATGTCATGGCATGCAAAAAACAAAAAAGTATGGTCCAAGACAAAGTCAAATGCCATGACTGTTTGTTCTTCACACACAATGATGTTTTCTGTGATTTATTACAGAAAGACATGCATAAAATGATTTTTTTTTCTTTTATAAAATAAAAAAGCTTAAATAAACATGGAAAACCAACGAAAACATTTTGCTGTCAGCACTAATAATGTGACTTATTTGAATAATTAAAAATTTTCATGTATAAAATAAGGCCTAAAAAATACCTGCGGTTCTGGTTAGATATCGCGAAAAAATTAGGGTCGGAAGGTCAGAGAAAAAAATTTTCAGTAGTATTTTTCATGGTTTGAGCAGATTTGTGCATAAATTATTGTGACAACATGCACCATTTTGGAATGCTGATGATCAGCACACAGCCACCTGGAGAAAATAGGGTTGCATGGTTAACCACGTAAAAAATACCACAGGTACTTTTTATTTAGCCTAAAAACAAATTTTGAAAAATGAACATCTTTTATTCTCGATATTCAAGAAAAACTTGACTCCATTGTTTTCTCTTAAGTATTGAGAATAGCAGATATCCAAATGCTCTGGTATTGGTTTTATTTTGAATTCGTGTTTTACCATGTTTTTAGGTCCTTATTTAGAAATATTAGAACAACCGAAACAGGTAAGTTTGAAAGGCCTACTGCTCAAAGTACTGTGTGTAGGTTGTCCATGACCAGGAATTGCACAGTAAAGTAGTCATACGGCTTACCTAGCTCAGCCACAATGTCCTTGATATGCTTTTTAGTTTGCTAAAATGCTTTGTTCTTTCAACAAAACTGGAATGTTTAGAATTTAATCTTAGTGAGCAAATACAATTTTTGTAATTTCAGCCTTACATTAGTTTCAAAATGCTTTTTGCCTAGTTTAGTCAATTTTGTATTACACCTACAGTATGTTTTTGCTATTTAAACCAGCCATTCACAAGGTATATATTCTTCATTACAATAAGAACAATAGTTGCTGCAAGCAGGTTGTCAATTTTGTTTGTTTACACGAGCATGTCTTAAAGTTTGTAAAATCATGGGCAAATACTCCTGTGGAAGATTGTAAAAGAAGTTGAGAGAGTTGAAGCATGCCATGCTGCTACTCATCCTAATGTGGTGCTCAATTTGGTTTGGCTCACAGACTCCTTGGGATGGAAGATGTTTGAATGTTTCTCATTGTCAACCAAATTGAATCTTAACCAACAGGAATTTTGAGTTGCTCAAGTGACTGAGAAATACAAAATATCATTGGTAGTTTTTGGGCTGACCATATTTCTCTCGTGCCGGCCTCAGTTTTACAGAAATGCACGGCCAGCTTACTGACTAGCCTAGTTAAAATGAGCTAGCTCATATAAGCTGTATTTTTTATCTCTATAAATTCTCATAGTCTTTCTTGTATGGGTAAAGTTTTGTTTTTTCTTACTGTAGAGGGGTTTTCGGTTCAGATACTCGTGTGAAGGGCCATCACATGGTGGGCTACCTGGCGAAAATTCTGCCAAAGGACGAAAAACATACCCATCTGTACAGGTATGTGTGATCAATAGAATCTATCCAGGACTGGTAGTTCAGACACAAACCATGACAGCTTATTGTAGAATACTACCTACACTAGGTCACCACGTTTGAGATATCTTTTTCAGGTAGTTCAGACACAAACCACGGCAGCTTATTGTAGAATACTACCTACACTAGACCACCATGTTTGAGATATCTTTTTCAGGTAGTTCAGACACAAACCACGACAGCTTATTGTAGAATACTACCTACACTAGACCACCACGTTTGAGATATCTTTTTCAGGCAGTTCAGACACAAACCACGACAGCTTACTGTAGAGTACTACCTACACTGCACACTAACGACATATGCAATTAGTTTACTGACTTTTCTTCCAGATCAATAATTATTATGGTAAGGCAAGAATTGAAGTGACTCTGGTCACATTAGCAGATCCCCCAGAGCCGCATGCCCACAGTTTGGTTGGAAAAAATGTTCAAGATGGTGCCTGTGTGGTGGAGGTTGGACCCGAACGTGGAATGCATGCTTCGTGAGTGAAAATCTATCAGAAATTAGTACAGTCATACTAGCATACTAAATGCAAATGCTGCAATTTGATTGGCTACTCTACTCGCTATTTATCGCTCGATAGATAGCGAGTAGCAAAACAATTTTCTAGTGCATTTTTTCAGTTTAATTTAAAGGCAATTTCTAATATTTTTTTCAGCAAAATGATTTAAAAATCAATTATTTATCTCAGATTCTACTAAAACAATTAGATTATTTGCTCTCGATTTCTATGCGTTGATAGTTGATTCGCCCTCATCAACTATCACCGCATAGAAATATCGAGCTCTTAATCTAATTGTTAATAGTTAGTTTATATATATTGCGTGTTGATACTCTTGAATTTAATAACATGTTTTTTGCTTCAGATTCCCCAACTTGGGAATACAACACGTTACAAAGAAAAATGTCAAAGCCGTCTTAAAAGATCGATACTTGAAGAGATATCAACTAGAAAAGTCTGTCACTTCTGGTCCAGTTGATGGAGTCCAGGCTATGAATGTAGATGTCAGTATTAAAGATAGTGACGAAGCTATTATCAGCAACATTACAAGTAAGTGTTAAGACAATGTTACATTAGACAAATTTTTTTTTCAACTTTGAGATTTGATAAACGAGAGTTTGTATGAGAGTTTTCTCAACTCTCATGTCCTGGTCAAACGAGACCAAGAGTTGCATGAGAGTTGCGAAGCGAGAGTTTGTATGAGAGTTTTCTCAACTGTCATGTCCTGGTCAAACGAGAACAAGAATTGCATGAGAGTTGAGAAGCGAGAGTTTGTATGAGAGTTTTCTCAACTCTCATGTCCTGGTCAAACGAGACCAAGAGTTGCATGAGAGTTGCGAAGCGAGATTTTGTGGGAGGTTTTTCGCAACTCTCATGTTCTAGCTTTGAAAACATTTTTGAACAGTACTTTCCACAAACAGTGATGTTTAACTAGAAAATTCTTTCTTTGTAGAAGAAGAAATGATAAAGCTTGATCAAAAAGTTGAACAAGAAGCCAAAAACATGAACCTCAGCACAGTTAGGCTGTGCTTCCAAACGTACATACAGAACGACCAAGGCCATTTTGTCAATGCTTTGGAGCCAGTCTATTCACATCCAATATTTGATTCAAGTGAGTGCGGTATTCATAGCTGCAAAAATTTTAGACAGTTCATTAACTTTGCAGTAATTGTGTTGCCGGTGTCACAGGAAATATGCCCCCCCCCCGAACATTCCCCCCCGGGCCAAATTTCCTGGGAAATATGGCTCGGGGGGGGGGCGTATTTCCTGAAACACTGGCTTGTTACCTTGCATTCATCATGCTAATATCGGAGTGCGTTCACGTTAGTTGCTCCTGCTTCGAGTTGATCTGAAAACACGGAAAAGTACTAGCACTAGTTGTCAAATAGTAATCCTTTTTTCGATCCAAATTATCAAATTTCTCATGAAGTATAATTTACTATGTTTGTAAATCTCTGGTAGACTTATAATTTTCTTTATTAAAAACAGTTACTAAGTTTCAACAAGTTTCACAAAGGAAAACAAAAGATATAAGTGATTAACAACTGCAAAATGGATTTCTATTCGGTAACTAGTTCTAGGCCTTTTACTCACGGTCAGATCAGCTAGTTGTTGATAACATAGATATAGTAGGCCTGCTATATCTATGGATGATAACTTTATATATGCACCAGCTTGATGCAAGTTGTTTCAATCAACAACTTGTGGCGAGTGTACAAATATGTCAATTTGTATCAGGTCAAGCCTGAAAATATGCCAGACCACGGAGGGAATCGAAACTAGGACCTTTGGAATGCTGGTTCAATAATGCTCCACAAACTGAACTGCGGGTACTGTAGGTTCGAGTGTTCGGAACTGAAAGTCGTCTCACGAATATCATTTTCACCTGACGTGTGTCCTTGATGTCAAACCACGTAAAAATCTTGATTATGTTATCTTGGACACACTCATTTTCGAAATATCACATATTCGCACCGACCTGACCGCGTAGCTCAGTTGGCAGAGCATTTGGACTAACATTCTGTAAGTTTGATCGTTTTCAGCCGTGGCCAGGCATATTTTTAGCTTGCCTGATGTGGATATAGACTCAGATAAAGCACTGGGCAAACTAGGAAACATTTTTGCGGAAGTCTTACGTTTCCTATGGTGTTACCCACTTCGGAAAACATTGATGCGGCAACAAAATTTTGTTTCCCGGGAAGAAAAGATGTTTCCAAACAAATTCAGAAACATTTAGTCATTTTTGCTGCGGAAACAGTGTTTCCCAGTTTGCCCGCATGTTTCCAACGATTCCAGCACAAGAAGCATTGATTTACGAAACTGCATGTTTGTAACAAACAAAGCAAAGCAAGCCATTGTTTCTCACAAAAATGTTTCCTAGTTTGCCCACACTGGAAAACATGACAAAACATTGATAGGAAACAACGTTCGGCAACAATGTTTTCTTGTTTAACTGAGCTTAGCACCACAAACATCGTTCCGTTGATGTTTTCTTTGGCGGCAGATTAAAGTTTGTCTTTTTTTGTTCTACACAGAGGCGGCATCTGCGTCCGAACTTAAAATCTGCCGGGTTGATAAACAGTCTGGCTTCGTGCAAGGCGGAGAAGAGATATTCTTGTTGTGCGACAAAGTACAAAAAGGTGAGTATCCATTGTTTTACGGCTCTTCCTGGCCGTAGGGACGGGGGGGGGGGGTGCTCAATACATCGTCATGGAGCAGAAAATACTGCAGCAGAAGGTCATCTCGTGTAGGAATATTCAAAGTTTGTGTCCCCGCGCATGTTGCATCACGTATGTTCTTCATGGTCAATAGAAAAACTAAACTGGCTGCTCCGCCATTATTCTGGACAGTGAACTGCATAAAAATAGGCGGACGTATCGCGCTACTGAGTGCCAGTGCTTATTTACTACTCTGTGACATCATTTAGCAAATATTTAACAATTATTCGCCGAAGGCGAAGTGATTATTGACCGAATATCGAGACGAAGTCGAGGTGAATATTCACCATAATCACTGAGCCTGATGGCGAATAATTGTTTCAGTATAATTTCTTTAGTGAAACATGTATAAAATGCACTTCTTTTATGAATACAGTTTACTAAAAACTAAAGTTTATTTGTAATTTTCAAATAGTGCAAAAAGTATTTAATAAGTTATTTGCAGACGATCTATTACCTTAAGATAGTTTAACATCAAAGTTTGTTTATATTAGCTAAAAGTATAAACATCAAAACGACTTTCATTCGCGGTCATTTTGAAAAAAAATGCCAACTAGTAAATAATGCCTGATATTTACTGGTCAGGCAACCAATCAGAATGTTTGAAAACCATTATTCACTAATAAAAGAAATTATGCTAACATATATTATATGCTTCCATCATTCAGTTTCAACAGCCTCTCTTCATTCAAGAGAGACAAACACTGTCTGGAAGCAAAAGATATGCCATGCATGTGGTCATCGGTACTTGTCTACCCGTGGCACAAACTCTAATCATTTTACACGACCAATATTTCTTTGTCAAATTTCATGTGCCAAGGGCTTTTTGACCATGCAAATTAGGGGGTTCTGACAAATTTACATTCAAAACACATTTGACACATCAAATTTGACAAAGAAAATTTGCTCGTCTGAAAATTTGCTTAAATATTGTACTGTGTAAATAATGCATTGTACTGTGTAAATAATGCATTGTACTGTGCCTGTCTTTGTATATTGTATATTTATCTGTTATATGTTGTATTGTGGCGGTGATCACCTTGCATGGCACTTTGTGTCTCGTTCGTGCTCTAATTTTCCCGTTTGAGTCTTCTGCAAATGTTATGATTATATTATATAGCTGAGTTTTTTGCATTTCAGATGACATAGAAGTTCGTTTTTATGAAAATCCAGGTAGGGTATTACGGATTCTTATTTTCACAGACTTGATGCAACTTGATGAAGCTAAGAGATTTGATGCCACTTGACGAGGAACGTGCATCAAGCCAGAAAAATCCACAACTTGCATCAAGCCTGTGGCCTGTATATATTAGGACCATTGTATGAAAAATACTTATAGAATAAGGCCATAGATGATATAATAAGACTATCAAACATTCTTGCGGAAACACAATGTTTCCTATCAATGTTTTCCTGTTTGTCCACCTCGAGGAACATTGTTGCAGAAACATTATATCTCCTACTGCCACTTGGAATCTACCAGTAACCGTGGCTTTGTTTTACGTTTATTTCCGTTGACGTGCCGGCGCGTGAACGCCATCTTTTGTAATAACAATTCTTGACGTTTGCTCATCTAAATACACAGCCAAAAATGAACAGCGTGTTCTGGCCTGATGAAAACAGCATTGAACAATGTTTTGCTGCCCACATTCTTCAAGGTTGTCAACAATATTGTTCAACATTGTTACACCCGATTGCAGGCTAGTTCAGGCTCATCAACTTGTTCAGTATTGTTGACAGAATTGAACAATGTTAGCAGCAAAACATTGCTCAATGCTGTTTTCATCAGGCCAGAACAGTTGTTCATTTTTGGCTGTGTAGTTGAAGTTCACTTTAGGATATTGCGATTTACAAGAATAATTCGATTTAGTAAGACAGGTGTCTGATAAAAACTTATCACAATGATGAAGAATTATTTAAAATGTTGTTCAATTCATTTAAAATGACAAAAAGAGTTCGACGAAACGTGTTATTATAAAACATGGCGTTTACATGCAGAAACTTCATGTAAATAAACATAAAACAAAGCGTTTGATTGCTCACGGTTAACGTTGGATTACAAATGGTAGTATGACTAGTGTCAATATTTCCCTGCTTGTCCACCTCGAGAGATATTGTGCAGAAACAGTATGTTTCCTATCAATGTCTTCCTGTTTGTCCATCTCTGGAAACATTGTTGCAGAAACATTATGTTTCCTATCCATGACTCCCTGTTTGTTCACACTGGAAAACATGACAAAACATTGGTAGGAAACAATATTTCTCACAAAAATGTTTCGTAGTTTGCCCACAGTGAGAAACAATATTCCGCAACAATTTTAATTCCTCGTTTGCCCAAGACATGCTCGCTACAATGTGATCATTTTGACAATGTTTATGTAGAAGATGAAAATTCGAAACCATGGGAAGATTTTGGAAAATTTTCGACTTCCGACGTCCATCGCCAGGTAAGTTAAGCCTACAGTATTTTCCACTTGGCGACTTTATTCGTGCGACGCAAAGCGAAAACAAGAATTCGGCAACGTGATTGGTTAACATTGGCTGGTGAAAAAATTCGCCGCGAACAAGTAGGAACCGTTCGTACTTTTTTTTTCTGTTCGCGCGAACAAATTCTGACATTGTACTGATATCACTAAGATATCACTTTTACTTTTATTTAAGTAAATAATTTGAATAAATTTGGTGAATACTGGTCGTCACATGTGTGACGTGTGTTATTTTTACTTCATATCAGCCAATATTGCTGTCTACTTTGGCCAGTTGTTTCCGTTATCCACGAACAGTCCAAGTCCAACATTCAGCTGTTAGTAACACCGCAGTCAAACGTTTGCGCATGCGCGAGTTGTCCGGCGAAGAAGTAGAAGAACATCAACTGATGATGATGATAGTACATCGCTACCGATGGTCGTTGATTGCAGCGATACTTCACTTGTTGGCATATTACATAATTTTCATTCTGAGCGCTGCTGGTTGTTGTGTTTTCTGGCCCTAGTTCTCGATTGTGACAACAACAGCTGTAAGGATATTTAGCAGGAGTATCGCTGTCGTCGCGTTTATGAAGCTCCAAAAAAAAAGGGTAAATAAAATTACGAGGGGGGTAAACTCAGAAAAACTTTCTTTTAACATAAGGAGCATACTTAAAATTTCGCTACCTTATATTTTCAGCCGTTTTCTTGTATTCTTCGCTTTTCTTAGCTTTTCACTCCTTTGTATTCAATTTGCCTGAGATCTTGCGCATGCGTGTAACGTTTGACCGCGGTGTTGCTGTTGGTTGTTTACGTAAAAATACAATAGACACGTGGTGAGATTGGAAGAAATTTTTGCATAAACCTGGACAATGATATAGTTAATGGTTTTATTGTTATGTCACAAACCTCTATGAATAACTCTATTTGCTATGATTTGTCTTATTTGAGCTATCGAGCCAACTGGGACTGGAAGCGAGTCTTCTCAAATCTAAACACGCGAAATGTTCTCGTGATGACTTAAAGCTTGTCTTTGAGGAAGCGCAGTGTTTTATATATGCAGTGGCGAAGCCAGTCCGACATTTGGTCATGCAAATGCAAATTTTTCAGTCTTTATAGACCCTATAAGGAATCAATTTCTAAAGAAACGAATAATGATAATGATTTAAATTTGCATAGCATGACCAAATTGTCGGGCTGGCTTCGCTACTGCATATATACAAATACATTGATATGAATCTAGTTTTTCATATCTCTGAGGAAGGTTCTAAAATGCCTATATATGTGTTTTGAACCTGTTCTTTTTTTTTGTTTAAGTTCGCTATTGTTTTCAAGACGCCAGAATACTGGAATGTCGCCATTGAAAAACCTGTCCAGGTTCAGATGGAACTTCGACGGAAGAGTGATAAAGAAAGAAGCGTATCTATTCCGTTCACATATAAACCTCAAGAGTTCGGTAAGAATTTCTTTTATGTTTAGCTCACATCGGTGTTTTCTCAACTCTCATGTCCTGGTCAAACAAGAACAAGAGTTGCGTGAGGGTTGATGAGAGTTGACAAGCGAGACTTTGTATGAGAGTTGAGAAGCGAGAGTTTGTATGAGAGTTTTCTCAACTCTTATGTCCTGGTCAAACAAGAACAAGAGTTGCGTGAGGGTTGATGAGTGTTGACAAGCGAGACTTTGTATGAGAGTTGAGAAGCGAGAGTTTGTATGAGAGTTTTCTCAACTCTCATGTCCTGGTCAAACGAGAACAAGAGTTGCATGAGAGTTCATGAGAGTTGACAAGCGAGAGTTTGTATGAGAGTTTTCTCAACTCTCATGTCCTGGTCAAACGAGAACAAGAGTTGCACGAGAGTTGATGAGAGTTGACAAGCGAGAGTTTTTATAAAAGTTTTCTCAACTCTCGTGTCCTGGTCAAACAAGAACAAGAGTTGCGTGAGGGTTGATGAGAGTTGACAAGCGAGACTTTGTATGAGAGTTGAGAAGCGAGAGTTTGTATGAGAGTTTTCTCAACTCTCATGTCCTGGTCAAACGAGAACAAGAGTTGCAAGAGAGTTGACGAGAGTTGAGAAGCGAGAGTTTGTATGAGAGTTTTCTCAACTCTCATGCCCTGGTCAAACGAGAACAAGAGTTGCAAGAGAGTTGATGAGAGTTGACAAGCGAGAGTTTGTATGAGAGTTTTCACACCTCTCATGTCCTGGTCAAACGAGAACAATACGAGATACCACGTACATTGAGGGTGATATTGCGAACAATTCAAAATCTTTTTCAGACTCTGAACAGATCGGTGCTAAGAGGAGGAAGAAGGTCCCGCATTTCAGCGAAATCGAGCAATCGGCAACCGGCAGTGCTCAAGGCAGTGACGCGGGGGCGGGCCCCTCGCGCCCTGAATCTTCCGCCAACCCCGTCTCCTCCCTCTTTAACCCCCTGATGTTTCCATATTTAACGGGAACCACGCCATTCTCTGGCCTGCCTTTTCCGCCCTTGTTCGCTGGCGGATTCCCAAGCGGAAGTTTTGGCTCTGGCACGAGTTTCGGAGCTGTAGCTGGCGGTGCCGGAACGACGTCATTTCAACCTGGCGATGATGAACCTTCGACAAGTAACCTATCATGAAAGCTTCATCTGGGCTCTCGAACCTGTAGATTTAAGGTAGTTGCTTTGAATTTAGCAAGCATATACTGTAGGTCACTTTAAGTTTTAAGGGTGATTTTCCCTCGCTTTCATCAACTTTTAGTTGGTCTAAATTTTGATGAGTGTTTTTTTGCTCCCTCCACTGGAGAATCGCATGAGAGGGAAATTAGTAAATATTTATGAGGCGGTAATGACAAGAAAGTTTATGAAATTAATACAAGTGTCTGTGCACCATTACGTTTAATGGTCTTCCACTCTAGTGGTAAGATGACGTAAAATTGGTTTGTGGAATTTCATTAACTTGCTTATTTCTTGAGATATTTTACGTTGAATAGCATGCAAATATCGTATTTGTGACATCACAGTGGATATTGATGTTTTGAAACTGCAGTTTTTACCAAAAATGGCGGATAAAAATGCAGATGGCATCATGTCAACTTACAAATTCATTTGCCGAATATGTATGAAAAAACTAGAACTAAAACCTCATTCTTCCCTGTGACAATAATCACAACTAGGGTTGAGCGATATTTAAAAAATCAACTCACGGTTATTGTCATGAAAAATATCGCGATGATCGATAATATCGCGATTAATGAAATAGAAAAAAATGACCATATTTTTCAAGTACAATTAATATCAAAGCATGTATAAACTTGTATATAATCTTATTAAAGACAAATCAACAACAGATTAAAGTAACATGAAGGCTTTTTCTTCTCTAATATTTACTGTTCATAACTGTTGTAATATAACGTGTACTGTTCAATTTTATTCCATGTTTTGTGGAAGGAAAACTAAATTATGAACATGCAGTACAACTACTACGAAAAGCATTTACAGTAATCGATGTCTTGCTAATATACTTTTTGAGGGTATATTTGTTGCTGGAATGCAAAGATACTTTCAACTTGTTTAGGATTCTGCAAGCTATATACATATTTCTAAGCAATATCACGATAGTCATAGAACATGACGATGATTTCGATAAATCGTCACTCAAGTTTTTAGCTTCGATACGATAATCGCGACTGGAAATATCACGATAAATCAAAATATCGAAATATCGCCCAACCCTAATCACAACATAAGTATAAATTTGCGTGCATATTATTCCATAGGCGGCCCAATTGAGTGTGTAGTTTCGTATAGAGATCAGTGCGCACATAAACATAGAATTATATTTAAGAACTTACGAAGTGTTTTTATGTGCGAACTGATATGTATTATAATACTGCATGCACAGTGAATTGGGCCTGCCAATGATTATTCGAAGTGAATTTTGATCAAGGCCTCAGGATTTTGCCGAGGTTTTCTAGCAATCTCAACAATTGCAAGCCGTTCACAATTTGTGTTGGCACTGCTTGCGCCAAGAACTGTATAGAATCATGCAGATTTGTTGCAAGAATGTTCCAACAAGACTGTTACAATCATGATATTACAATATGGTTACAATCTTGTGTCGCTAGCTTTGTACCATTGTTATATCGCGACTGTTTATTGTCAAATATTGAACCGGTTACGTCTTGAATATCAGGCTTACTGTTGAAAGAGTAGATACTATATATAGTCTATAGTACTATAGGTAGGTATGTGTTTGGCCATAGACAATCAAATCTCTTTGGTTGTCTATGGTTCGGTATACATACTTATGTAATGAAATAGTTTTGTATATATTAGGCTTCTTTTTACAAGAAAACACACATTATGCGTCTATAAGCACGTGTGTTTTCGCAGTGAAGTAACTTACATGGTTGGCAAACTTAAAACGTTTGTTGTTGTTTTTTTCATGTCCAAAAATATATCAGTGAACTCTGTAAAAACTGAAACGATAACTCCAGGGAAAAGATAATTGTATATAAGTATTAGTAAGGTTGGCAACTGAATACAAATTATTGCAATTTTCGATCTACTGGGTCAAGAGTATTCTCAAAAAACAACGAAAATATACCAGGCAACACAAAACAAACAACATAACCATAAAATTTTATCATCATTATTAGTAGAATCATACTAGCATACTAATGCAAATGATGTAATTTGATTGGCTACTCTACTCGCTATCTATTGCTCGATAGATAGCGAGTAGCAAAACAATAATTTTTCTGGTGTATTTTTTTTTCAATTCAAAGACAATGTGTAATGGATTTTTTAGCAAAATGACTTAAGAATCAATTATTTATCTCAGATTCTACTAAAACAATTGGATTACTCGCTCTCAATTTCAATGCGTTGATAGTTGATTCGCCCTCATCAGCTATCAGCGCATAGAAATATCGATCTCGTAATCTAATTGTTAATTAATGTTTGTATACAATTACGAAACCAGACTACGCAACAGACGGCCATATGAAACTGGATGGATGTTTGAATTTTTAAAAAACACCGATTGCTTCTTGAATTGAATTGAATTAAATTAAAGTGAAAACATTACATCTCGTGGTACGTTCCTGGCAATATGGCGTCAACTGCGCCGAGGAAGACAATAAAAACTCAAACGAACATTAATTTAAAGGCCTGCTGAAGGTCGATTTGGCTTCAAACATCGCGACCAAATTATCGTTGCAATTTAATATAGAGTTCAATTTAATATAGAGTTCACTGGGTTATATACACAGCGAAAAAGCCTGGACATTGAAACCATGTACTTATTCAAACCTCAGTTAATTCGATGAAATTATACTAATTTTCTCTGTACATATACTTGATTTGTTCTTAAATTTATGGTAGTTGTGTAAATGTCTTTGCTAAGCTAAATTACAAAGTTTCAGTTAGTTTCATGCGGGGAAAACAAAGATATAAGCTTTTAAAAAACACCAAAATGGATTTCTGTATTTTGTTGCTAGTTATGTCTTCACGAAAATCCAATTATTTAATGTATTCTATCGTTACTGGAAACGTCTAGCTAATTGAAGCAAAACTAAAATATGTCAGTCCTGTCATCTGCACCATGCAGAAACTACATTTAACCATCAATTGTAATTTTGTTAAGAACAAATAAAAAATGAAGTCAAGTGTATATAGACACGATTTTGCTCGGTAAAACTTTCTTTCGTAACGGTGTGCTGGGGAAATGCATAAACTTATGGCTTAGAATGGCTTATATCTGTAAATATTATTCAGGACTCTCTATTTATACATTTTAAACTATGCAACCCTCCACTCGTAAAACGCTTTTTGAATGTGACAGTGCCAAAGACCAACACTGAATGCATGTTTGCGTTATTTTTGACATCAAAAATATCAACACTGCATGTTGGTTCAGAAAAGTTTTACCAACACTTTTAATGGTGATTGTAGGCCTTTTTTACCCCCTGGAAAAGATTGATAAGTCGATAGTGCCATAAACATTGCTGTTCTCGTTTAAAACATGTAATTACAAAGTCTTGGAATAGACTTAAAGTGAAGTTACAGGGTTCCAAAGTAAAGCGCATCAGACCGTATCACGGATGTCATTATCGCTTTAGCTCGCGTTTCCAGTTCATGACCACGGCGGGGATCGAACCTACGCCCTTTGGAATGCTACACGAGCAAAAATAAACCACTTGATCAATTCTGTCACCAGTTGGTTGTAAGTTAACAAGCTTGTTTCATTAACTACTGTCGGCTCTTTTACCAACAACATTGTAGCAACCATTGCTCTTTGTCGACATCGAACAACTATTGATCGAACAATACCCATCAACATTGTCAATTCAATAAGTGTTGTTGAACCTTGATAACAATATTATTCAGGCGTTTTTCAGCGAACAACGTTGCATCAGCCTGATCAATTTTTTGGCGTGGAACCCAATACTCTGCCCCAAACAAGGTAAGCCATCTAGTCAGATAATCAAGCATATGTAATTCTTGAGGACCAGTCATTGTTTATGGAGGGGTTGGCACGAAGATGAATGTTTTTATTGGTAAAAATTTTGCTTATCCAACCACCGCTGAGAAGTCAGTCTTTTTCTTCACCCAACCTCAAATACCCACAAAAAATTTAGTGCCCACACCCGACCGAATATTTCATAATTCTCACTTGGAAAGGAGAAAAAAAACAGCGTAATGAAGTTGCAAAGAGAGAAAATATTGCAGATGAGAGCACCTGTAGATGACAAATCAGACGATAATAGCGTTAATTGAATTGACTGTTTACTTTGCTTCAAATTCTTAATAGGTTCAGTTGCATGAAGTCATGCTTTTGAAATGACAATAAATTTTTGTTTACCCTACCCATGAGGAGTGTTTTCTTCATTTACCCAACCTTTTACTTACCCAAAATTTTATTTAGCCAATCATCTCTTCCGTGCCACCCCTGCCTTAAATAATGACCGGTCATTCAGAGGATGTTTCCCAGTGCGGATATAGACTCCGGGGGGGGGGGGGGCAATGGATATTGAACCTAAAAAAGCAACGTCGTACCCTCCCCCCCCCCCCAGTTACACCCTCTCGCCCGCAAATTTAGCAAACTTTTGCAAGAAGAATGCGAAAAATTTTAGCTTTAAGATGTTCTTGTACGCTGCACTTCTTCACTGACTGTTAGCATGTCAAACCAGGAGGCATATTCAGCCGAGGGAGAGCCAGAATCAGGCAAACCCAATGCCTATTTTGACGAAGTTAGCGGCTTGAGGGAGCGATACGACTCCCATATCTTACCGGCTGACTACAAATACAAAGTGGGTATGTCAATTTTTGATGTTTTCAAGTTAAAATTTTGTAAAGCATGTGTGTTTTGTTGTTGTACTTTGTACTAGCTGCATTTTGAGATGAATTGGTTGAACACCGATATATATATATGAACTCTCTTGGTATGGAGGCCAATTGATCAACAGAAACAATCGATAGCAATTATATGAAGATGTTATTGATTGGTATTAACTGCCGATACATTCGATAAATGTACTGAAAATTCACTAAATTGTGCAGCTATCAATTGGTTGACTATTGGCTTTAGTCTTCAAAGGCCTTCTAAAATTTTTGCAAAAAATGTCAATTTGACATATGTTGGCATTGACATGGAGTGCTTGATTGAGAAGCCAATCAAAACTCTGGATTTGTAATAGTCCATGGTCGAGTGTATACTAAAATTTGTTTGCTGTGTATGTGTGCGTAAAGCTATTATTAGAACAATATTTGTACACAAAATATACTTTATATCTAACTTTCATTGCTACAGATCACCCATACCCTGATTACTACAACCCCAGATTTGTCAATATTCCTACGGTCATCGTCTTAGTTGGATTGCCTGCAAGAGGGAAGACATATGTTGCCAAAAAGTTAGGAAGATATCTAAACTGGATTGGCATCAAAACTAAAGGTCTGTATATACCGAAGGAACTTTTAACCGACTGTTCTAATGTTATAATTACATAAGTTTCTTGTATGTTTGCGTAGTAAATATAAATCTGAGTTTGTAAAAAAATTTGTGGAGACAAAGATGTGGCAGCACGAAGGCACTGCAAACCAATATTCTGAAAAGTGATTTTTCTTCAGATTTATTCATCATTTATGTGGCTATGTTCAGTAAAAGTTTGGTATAAATTGGGTACAACGTAGTGAGGGATCAAATGAGCTCTGAGGAGGACCAAAAACATATTTATGCCCAAGGACATCAACTCTATTACTATTATAATGACTTTAAAGGTCATATATTTGACCAAAAACTTAAAATATCACTCAAAAGTGAGCATTTAAAAGGATTTATAAATTGGCTATTACCTCAGCGGGCTAAAATGTATTTTAGCCCGCTGATTTGTTTATTTTAGCTTGCAAAATATGTCGCAATGCTCGCTAAAGTTATTATAATGGTAGATATCCTGAAAGGGACACCCCTTTTAAGCAAACACTTTTGCAAGGTCCTGGAGTTCTCTAAATAAGGGTTCAACTGTTATAAATTTCTTTTCCAATGCTAGTTTTCAATGTTGGAGAATATCGAAGAAATGTTGTCGGGGCAGACAGGAAACATGACTTCTTTCGTGCTGACAATAAAGAGGCCATAAAAATTCGAAGGTATGCAAGAGAAGTATAGACCGGTTAAAATAGATACTGGCAAACACAGTCAAAAACACCACAGACATGTTGCAAGTTGTCAATTTTTAAGCCTGTTCTAACTTGTCAACAAGTTAATTGCAAGAATTGTCAATTTCATTAAGTTGCAACTTGTCTGTTGAATCAGGCTTGTGGCAACTTCTGGTTTGTAGACTTGTTACAACTTGTTGAAAGAACTTGCAGGAATGTCTGTGGATAACAAGTTTTGGCATCAACTTACAACAAGTCTGTTGACAACTTGCGAGAGACTTGTCTTATTAACACTACTCAATTGACTGAAGAAACTGGAAATTTTAAGGCTTTTTTGTCAGGCCATACTTTTATGAACGGTATGATACTCAGTCTAATCAGGCCATATCATGGGTTTCTTTTCAGCAATATTAACAATTTAGTTCATGTTTCCATTCCTTTAATGGATCGATTGCATTGTGGACACAATTTTGAAAAAAATTGAAATAGGAAAATTTATTACCACAGTATTGAAGAGCATCCTAAAATTAGTAAAATTGCAAAGTTTGGTTGCAAAACGTCGTAATATGTGGAAAATGTAAGCCTGTGAAAATTGCAAGCCTGTGAAAATTGCAAATTTTGTATATTTTTGTATTACACAGTGAAAATTGATACCAACATCAAGAAAACGGTATCAATTTTCCGTGCGTCAAAATTTGCAAACTTTGCAGGGCTATATTTTCCTCATTTTAGAACATTTTGTGACCAAACTTTGCAATTTTACTAATTTTAGGATGCTCTTCAATGCTTTGGTAATGAATTTTCCCATTTCAACTTTTTTCAAAATTCTGTCCATAATGCAATCGGTTCATTGTCTTTACTTCTTTTCTTTACAGACAATGTGCTATGAATGCTTTGCTTGATGTCTCACAATGGTTCTCGCATCAAAAGGGATTTGTTGCTGTAAGTTTATGCCAAACCGCACAGCCTAGCTAAGATGCACAACTTGCAATCAAGTCTGTTGACATCTTGCAACAACAATTTTTTTATAAACAATCAGGATACGTCGCATGGCTTGTGACAGCTTGTTGATGACAAGTCTCTTGCAAGTTGTCAACAGACTTGTTGCAAGTTCATTGTCAAAACTTGCTAGCCACATGCTTGCTTCAAGCTCTTTCAACAAGTTGTAAGAAGTATGCAAATGACTAGTTGCAACGAGCCTGATTTTAACAGACTTGCTGCAACTTAATGAATTTGTTGACCAGTTGTTACAAGTTGTAACAAGCCGATGAAATTGACAACTTGCAATAAGTCTGTGGTGGGTAAGGGTTTTTTGTGTGTATTTTAAAAAAATTGTTGTACACTTGTCAAAACGCACAAGTTTTTGCAAGTGTGCAAGCAGGATGTAACAAGTGCAGGAGGAGAGGGGGAGGAGAAGACAGAGGCAGATAAGGTGGCAGAGGGGGAGGGAGAGGCGGGCAGATAAGGTGGCAGAGGTGGGAGGAGAGGGAGAAGGAGGCAGATAGGGTGGCAGAGGGGGGAGGAGAGGGAGAAGGTGGCAGATAGGGTGGCAGAGGTGGGAGGAGAGGGAGAAGGAGGCAGATAGGGTGGCAGAGGGGGGAGGAGAGGGAGAAGGTGGCAGATAGGGTGGCAGAGGTGGGAGGAGAGGGAGAAGGAGGCAGATAGGGTGGCAGAGGGGGGAGGAGAGGGAGAAGGTGGCAGATAGGGTGGCAGAGGTGGGAGGAGAGGGAGAAGGAGGCAGATAGGGTAGCAGAGGCAGGAGGAGAGGGAGAAGGTGGCAGATAGGGTGGCAGAGGGGGAGGAGGGGGAGAGGGAGGCAGATAGGGTGGCACAGGTGGGAGGAGAGGGAGGCAGATAGGGTGGCACAGGTGGAAGGAGAGGAAAAGGGAGGCAGATAGGGTGGCAGAGGGGGGAGGGGAGTGAGAGGGAGGCAGATAAGGTGGCAGAGGGGGGAGGAGAGGGAGAGGGAGGCAGATAAGGTGGCAGAGGCAGGAGGGGAGAGGGAGAGGAGGCAGATAGAGTGGAAGAGAGGGAAGGATGCCCTCAAAATTTGTGTTGTGCCCCCAAGTTTGCCCCCAAGCTCACCACAATGTTTTGCTATTCTCTGAGTTTCATTATTTCTATTGACAATTATTAGTACCTAAAACAATCTTCCCCCCCCAAAAAAGAAACCCCATTCCTTTGCCCCCCCCCAATCAGTTTAGCCTAGCGCTGCCACTGGTGACTTCCTGCAGAAAAAACACTTCTTGAGTAAAGTACGTTCTGGAAATATTTAGATATTTGATGCGACAAATACAACAAGAGAAAGACGTAAAATGGTTCTGGACTTCTGTGGAGAACGTGGCTACAAGGTAAACGTCCAGCCTGCTCTTACCCCTAAGGCGCTATTAATCAAGAAAGTATTATCAATCGATCCAGTGTATATATACAGACCAGTTGCAAATTGAGCAAGCGTGCAAGGTGCGAATCGTATCACAGTAACATATAGAGTGCAGTTAATAACGTGAAAAACGGGGGTGCGGCTATGAACTGGATGGGCAACCTCTGAACCTCTGCCCTGTCCCCCCCCAAGCACCCTTGCACACTCGCTCAATTTGCAACTGGTCTGTATATATACACTGGATTAATTGATAATACTTTCTTAACTACAAGCGCCTGGGTACGAGGCTGGTAAACGTTTTGTTATGGTCTAATTGTAAAAACTCGTTACACTAGCTGACCTGACCGTGAGTAAAAGCCTGGAACTAGCTACCAAATAGAAATCCATTTTGCTGTTGTTAATCACTTTCGTTATGTCTTTTTTGTGAAACTTGTTGAAACTTAGTAACTGTCTTAATTTGATAAAGAAAATTGTAAGTCTGCCAGAAATTTGGAAACGAAGTAAATTATATTTCATAAGAAATTTGATAATTCATATCGAAAAATGGATTTCTATTTGACAACTAGTGCCAGTTCTTTTCCGTGTTTTCAGATCAACTGGCAGTGAGTCCCATAGAGATTATAGAAGAACTCTTTTATAATCTCTATGGTGAGTCCACTATAAGCGGGACCCGCTCAGGTGGTATTTACATGAGTCAGGATTGAGTTTGGAACAATCCAGCCCGAACTCATTTCGTTGTTGTTCAACCACAGGGGTTGAATGATATTTATTTACATGAATCCGCATTGAATTACAGCACATTCCGGACTGAGTTCAATCCATTTTTCATTTAAGAAATATAAAGACTTTAAATTGAAAATGCTGAACTTTAATATGGGTTTCACCAGTTACTGAACATGTTTAGAAAATTTGAAAAATCATTATTCGGTGGATAGCGCCTTTCGTACATCAGACCCTTGATCTTATGGTACTTTTTTTCAAAAGAGTCTTCCAAATTTCACAAAAAAATCTTTATTTTCATAACCCTTCAGTAAGAAGTTAAGAATACTAATTGTAATTGATACATTTATCTTATTCTTCTTTTAGGTTTTCTTTATCGAATCAGTTTGCGATGATGTGGAAATTGTTTCTGAAAACATAAGGGTAAGTATTAACCTGGGTCGCAAAGTGGTGTATCACAGTGACAGCCTAAGCATTAAAATCACGTTTGTTTAAATACAGTTAAGCGGATTGATGAAACAAGAAGTTAGCAATGTTGCCTAGCCTCCCTGTAAATGTTTGCTGCTTTCGTTTAGAAACGGCAGAAAAATGGTCAAATAGAGGTTTTTCAGCATTGTTTGCTTCAAAAATGCTCGAATCTCATCACGAGCAAAATCATTTGCATAAACTCTGCATGTGAGAAATTCAATTTTGGAGAAAGCTGCATTTACTAGCACTTTAAATGCAGCCATTTCTTTTCATGCCAACATGGTTTGTGCTCAGGGGCCGGTTGTACGATAGCTGGATAAAGTTATTCATCGCCATCGGATAGCGACTTTTTCAAACGTCCTAAAACAATTGATTTACTGGAATGCTCGAATCTAGTGTTTAGCAGTTTGAAGTTAAAGGGGGAAGTTATAATTTGGCTTGAGTATATTTAGTTTAATTGCATTTAAAAGCATTTTTAAGACACGATAAAAATCACTATCTAGTGGATAACACTATTCATCTTTTGTACAACCGACTCCAGTTCATGACTGAGAATAGTGCACATCTCGAATGAAGATTAAACATTGATTTTCATTTTTTCGCAATCGCATTTTGGCTGCTGCATTTTGATAAAGTTGGGAAACATGAGAAGAATCTTAGTTTACATCAAAAGGCAATATTTTTGTGATGCGTTGTTGAATGTTCTTTAAATGAACAGCAATCGCTGGTCAACATAACAAAAGCTTATATTGTTGGATTTGCGCTTATCCAGCCATCTACGTCACATGCATGAATTAGCATACGCGGAATTTGTTCAGGATGGCGCCGGCAGTTAAAATTTCGCGAATATTACCACAGGCGGCCCAGTTCAGGGTGTAGTTTCATATAGAGATCAGTAGCAAGCGGTAGCGTATTGTTTTACATATATAAGATACATGTATCTTATATATGTAAAACAATACGCTACCGCTCGCTACTGATCTCTATATGAAACTACACACTGAACTGGGCCGCCTGTGATATTACTTCGATATTTCTTCACAACTATATGCCGTAGAAAGGGAAAAAATACGACATTAAGTATTCCATAGGTGAACCTGATAAGTCTGGCCAGTAAAAATTTTTAGTGTCATTGTCCTTTAAATTTTCGTTCGCGGGACATTTTTTCTGAGACATCCCGTACGGATGTTTGCAGATTCGGAGATTTTTAACAAAACATTTCAAACTGTCCAGGAAGTGAAAGTGTTCAGCCCAGACTACAAGACGATGCAGAGCGACGAAGCTGTAGAAGACTTCAAGAAACGTATAGAACACTACAAGGCGACTTATGAACCATTGTCTCTTGAAATTGACGAGTAAGTTGGAGTATTGGTTTTCTTCAGTGCGAAGATTTTAAATGACGGATTTTGGGTTAGAAACTTTAGAACTTCACATACTGGAAACCAATGCGGAAAATATAGCGGAAAACCTAAACTAAACTAACTTTATTTATACTGGATAGCTCTATCAGTTCTAAACTGTTCTTCCTAGAGGTCCAGTAAAGATCATCTCTTATTGATCCAGTGTTATTACAGGAGAAAACCTAAACTAAACTAACTTTATGTATACTGGATAGCTCTATCAGTTCTAAACTGTTTTTCCTAGAGGTCCAGTAAAGATCATCTCTTATTGATCCAGTGTTACTACAGGAGAAAACCTAAACTAAACTAACTTTATTTTTACTGCATAGCTTGTCTATCAGTTCTAAACTGTTCTTCCTAGAGGTCCAGTAAGGATCGTCTCTTATTGACCCAGTGTTACTACAGGAGGAAACCTGACTATTTTATTTGTACTACATAGGTAACTCTATCAGTTCTACAAAACACAAGTCATTACTTTAGTTTTCGTCAGTTTCTTCAGACAGCAAAGCAAATGCACCAACCAGTAATTACTATAGATCAGTGTCTAGGAAAATTCGTATTAAAAATGAAGTCACCTCGTTACTAGACCTTTTCTCGGTTAACGCGTTTGCGCGAAAAATTAAATGCACTTTAAATCATATTTAAATTTTGGAGATGGTTGGATTGGGAGGTCGATTCTGATTAGAAGGTAGTGTTGTTGGTGTATTTTATATGGCTCCGAAAAGAAGAAATTACCCTCAACCTTTTGTTGAGATACTTCAAGAAGCGTGCAAGGAAACACGCTCCAAATTTCGCTTCGAATTGTCCCAAGTTGTGCGAAACGACAAGAAAAGGCCGCTGACTTGCGAAGGATTTCTAAACGAAGCGTTTGTAGGCGAAGGACGTGATGAAAAAAGCGGCCGAGCTGCCAGAAATCAATGTGCACAAAAAATAATCGACTCGATATTTCGTTCAGAAATTGTAGTCGAAGATGCATTGTATCAAAAACTGCTGGACACTTTTCCATTGTATGAATATCCAAAGACGCCGCCATTACCCGTAACAGTGTATGCAAAACCCTTAATGGAAAGGCAAGCAGTAGAGCCTTACTTCATTGAGCAAAAGGCAGGAAACAAAAAGATAGCTTGGCGGATACCGAAAACGACATTCGGTTGCATGATGTTGCGAAAGATGGGATGGGCAGGTATGGAAGGATTTGGGACGTCTTTGAGGGTGTGGGTGGTGGCATGCCTGGCTTGATGATTGAAAGGGGGGGGGGTGATATTGATGTATTCATGTTCATGGACTATCAAAACAACATTACAGAACACAAATATGTGAATGTGCCCCCCCTGAAATTTATCAAGCCAGCTTTGCTACCAGGAGGGACAGGGGGGGGCAGAAGCTTGAGCCTCTTGAAAGAAAGTTTGGGTTACATTATTTTTAAGGGGGGATCAATCCAGTGATCAAAGGCTTCAAAAAAGGTGGCACCAGCCAAGGTTCCCTTCAGTTTAACCTGGACCACACATCTGGTTTTTCTGTATCTAGTTTTTCTGTTCACATAGTCTTGAATTACATTCACTTTGTCAAAGCTAATATTACAGAGCAACATGATTTTAAAACATCTTTTTTTGTTAGAAGATCAATAGTATCATAGAGTCTCAAAAGTGAGCACCCTGCTTACTTATTGTGAGTTATTCTTAGCATCAGCTATGTTTAGATACTAGAGTAGATGCAGTGTACATATGGTTTAGAGACTTTCTTTACTATTACATTGCATTGCATTGCACATTACATAACATTACACATTACATAAAATTACATATAACATAACATTATACATTACATAACATTACACATTACATTAGATTAGGATGGGGGGGGGGGAGGGGCCTACTTTTAAAGGGCACTTAGTTTCAACATTCTCTAGCACATATGTTAAAAAAGGTGATTACTTTCGAGACTCTAAGGTATGTACAAGGTATGTATGTAAAAGACTCTAAGGTATGAGAAATTTCCAGAGAAATTATAGAAAATCCTAGGATTTGGATAGCAAATAATGTCAATTTTTAAGCAAAAGACTTTTTACAGTATAAAAGAAAGAGTTTAAGTTCTATTTGGTGTAAAAAATCAAATAAATAAGAACATTTTCCATAATGATTTCTGCATATTGAATGACAGGGGGCAGATCAATTCTCATCTGACAGGAAGGGGGCAGATTTCCTTAGGGGTGCATTGGCGCACTATTTGGTTGTTTTACACAGCAAATTATGATTACAGAATTATAATTAGCTTTTAACTGATTTTTATTTTCAAATCACGTCTATAATACTAGTAATAGTAACGGGGGGGGGGGGTGCAAGAAAAATTTTGGGGGTGCACCCTCCCAGAAAATCTCCCCCTGATTTTTGGTACATTAAATATCCCTACCTTTACTCCCCTCAATATGTGCAGACTTAAGTTGTGATGTATTCAACCTGTGTTTTGCCCAGGGGGTGGGCTGCCGAGACGAGATGGCCAGCTTGGCATCGAGCAGCCAGTTATGATAGAAAATGAACATCGACGGGGAAGAGAAGGTTTTGGTTATGCTGTCCGAGATGAAGGCATGAATGACAAGCCACGTCAGCCCAAATCACCTATTGTAACACGGCGATTTATGAAGGATTTTGCGATGGGCGATGATCGGACAATTACTGTTGATCTGCCCGCGCCATTGTCAAAAGACCATCTACGAATTTTGAAAAACTTGTGCAAAGTCAATTGCATGGAATACAAGCTTGAGGAAGGATCTGGTGGCAGGCGTTTAAATATATGGAAGCCGGATGGCTGGGAATTGAGCCTGGCCGGAAAGAGAATGGCTCAAAGAAAAGAGAGGATGAGAAAAAGGCTTGAAGAGGTTTAATTGCTTGAAAACATGGCTGGGATTTTGATGTCTGATTCAGTGCTAATATCCTGTAGAAGTGGGGTGATTTAATATTGCCATGACGGTAGAGTTGATGTTTTGTCAAAAATGTCTACGATTTTAGAAATGGGATGAAAATATCTGATATTAAAGTTGATTTAATTTGCCTTGTGTATATAATTCACATGTAGCAGTTGTCCAAAATAGTTTATAGATCAGTGTTGGGTACTCAATGTCCTTGTTTAGTTCTGAAAAAATATATTAAAATGCTGAGAAACTTAAACTAGACCAGTGTGTTTAATTAAGATATAGTAATTTTAGATCGCTCTCTGGACACAAGTCACGACAGCTAAAAGACCGCTTATTATTGCAGAATACTACCTCCACTGTAACACTGGACCACCACGTTTAAGATCTTTTTCATGTACCATGACAGCTTATTGTAGAATACTACCTGCACTAGACCACCACGTTTGAGGTATCTTTTTCAGGTAGTTCAGACACAATGACAGCTTATTGTAGAACACTACCTACACTAGACCACCACGTTTGAGATATCTTTTTCAGGTAGTTCAGACACAAACCACGACAGCTTATTATAAAATACTACCTACACTAGACCACCGCGTTTGAGATATCTTTTTAGAATACAACCTTTAATAGCTCAGAATTTCAATTTAACTATATATCTAGCAATGTCGGCTACGGGGTATAAAACTGACTGACGTTTAAAAGAATTACCTAAGAATCTCCTCTTCCCTGTTCTTGCATATGTAAAATTCTAATTTTTACCCCCAAATAAAATTCTAAGCAGAATCTCAGTTAATAGAATAGATTATTTGGAAACTTATTAGAACAAGAATATTTAACAATTAGATTATGAGCTCGAGATTTCTATGCGGTGATAGTTGATGAGGGCGAAGCCCGAATCAACTATCACCGCATAGAAATCGAGAGCGAGTAATCTAATTGTTTTAGTAGAATCAGAGGTCAAACATGGAATATTCAACAAAAAATTTGATTTTTAAGCAATTTTTTTTAAAAGAAATCTCTATGGGAAGATGATTGTTTCGCTACTCGCTATCTATCGAGGAATAGATAGGCGAGTAGCGAGTAGAGTAACCAATCAAATTACAGCATTTGCAATAGTATACTAGTACTAGTATGATCCTACTAAAACTCATTGTCTATGTTGGTCAACCTTTTTGCGAAAATAGAGTCTTTTATGATCCCCTGTGTATTGTGTTTTTGCCACCAGTAGCAATTCTTTTATCGCCCAATTGTTCAAGTCGCAGAGGGCTAACTTTCTGCTAAAAATATATTGGTTAGTTAAGCGAGAGTACAATATGCACGTGACGACGAAGAACCTTATTTTTATATAAACCAAAACAAAAAAAAATGTTAGATTGTGACTTGTATTGTAATTCTAATCAGTTTTCAAAGTATCTCTTCTCTTAACTATGGCTGTATCCTCGGTTCTATCTTACAGTTACTGTAACTGGGCTGTTGTTGTTTTTTTTCACAGGGCCTTGTCCTTTATCAAAAATATAAATTGTGGCCAACAGTTTGTTGTCAATCGAAGTCACGGTTAGTGTTGACGATGTTTACAGTAAACCACACAGCCAGAACGCTACGGATTTGCTGCAAGTTCTTGATTTTTCCAGCTTGTTTGCATGTTTGTCGTCGAGTTACATGAAGCCTATCATCTTCATCAAGTGGAATCAAGCCATTTGTATATTTAAAAGTCTGTGAAAATCTTTATGCAACTTGATATAATGGACAATTTGCATAATAGACTAAAGGTCGAACTAGGCAGGGAAAAGGAAGTCTTTTACTCCAGTTAGAAAGAGCGTCTTAAAATTAGTAGGATTGCAAAGTTTAGTGGCGAAATGTTGTAAAATACGGAAATTATAGCCTTGTGAAGTTTCCAAATTTTGTGTTGCGCGCGGAAAATGTTACCATTTTTTAGCTAAAATCGTCGCCAAAATGGTAACTTTTCCCGCGCGTAATACAAATAAAATACAAAATGTGCAAACTTTGCAGGGCAATATTTTCAGTACTTTACAACATTTCGCCACCAAACTCTGCAATTCTGTTAATCTTAGGATCCTCTTTTTAGCTGTAGTACAAGATTTTGTTCTTTTCCCCTACATCGAAAGTTAGTCCATTATGCAGACTTGCTGTAAGTTGTTGAAAAAAACTTGCATTGGGGTAAAAAAAGTCTTGACAATGTACTAACATCAAGCCTGTTGACAACTTGTTTATCGTCAAGCCGAAGAAAGCGATGCGAAACGCATCTGCAGTGGACTTGCTCAAACACAGCGTTTTTGGCTTTGTAGACGATGAGCGAATTTAAAGGGAAAGAGCCATTAGTCAATAAAATGCTTTTGTCTTTAATCACGGGCAAAGTTAATATGTACCAATTTTAAATAATGCTACTAACAGTATTTGTCTAAATTTTTAAACAATTTCTCTCTTTTGTACTTAAATAGTAATCAAGTACAAAATGCGTTGTTCTGATTGCTCGCCGTTGCTACTCATCATACTTAACTTTAATCACTTTTTCATACAACTGGTCCCTGCTTAGTTTCTCGTCTATGTTTCAGGTTATGTTGAAAGTCGTGTGGTGTATTACCTCATGAACACCCATGTGCAGCGAAGATCCATATATCTTACAAGGGTAGGTTTGGGTTTTTCAGCGTCAAGTCTAACTTTAGCATTCTACATAGTATACCATATTCTCCTTATCACCTCCCCGGGGTGTTCTTTTCAGACCCGTTTTAGGCAGGGGGCTTTTTAGAGGGAGGGGTTAATTTGAGAGAGGTCTCGTATTCTCTCCATCACCCCCCCCCCATTTTTTTTCGAGGAAATTCTTTTCATACTATTTTTAGGGAGGGGGCTTATTGGAGGGTGAGAGGTTAATTTGAGAGAGGTCTCGTATTCTCTCTATTACCCCCAACAACCCTTTTAAATGAAAAAATCATCTCTTTACTATAAAATGTTCCATAGCGAATGCTTAAACCTGATTTTAGGTTTTTGCACAGCTCTATAGCACTGTTCTCTGTATTTCAAAAAGAGTTTCTTCAAAGTTTGCCTGAACATAGAAATCATATTTCCCGTTTGAAATCAATTCTAATTATAAGTTCATTTGCATAAACTCCACGCCTTTCTTGTACAAAATATTTTCAGCATGGAGAGAGTCTGTACAATCTTGAGAGAAGAATTGGCGGCGATCCAGATTTAAGTCCTGCTGGAAGAGAGGTATGGAATATTTAAGACACGAGCAGGAGTGCTTTACGAGATGTGAAGACGCCGAGAGATTTATATCTTATAAAGCACAAACTGTGAGCATTTTAAATGGATTCAAAAACGACCCATTTTATGCCCATCTTGGGAGTTTATTTGGGAAGAAATTTTAAAATAGATCTTGTCTAAGCCGAGAAATTCCGGGCAAAAGTTTTGTGTAAATAAACGTGGTGTTTATCACTTTTGAAGATTCCTTCACAGCCATGATTAAGGGAATTCCTCGTGAATTTGCGATAGAATTGCTATAAACAAGGCGACATCAGGATGCGTTGACGACAAGCCTGTTGCAAGTTGTCAACAGACTTGTTGCATGTTGATTGTTGCCACAAGTTGTTTCAACAAGTTACAACAAGTCTGCAAAAGACAATTTGAAATAAGCCTGATTTTGACAGACTGTTTGCAACTTTATGATATTTACAAATTTGTGGCAACTTGCTGACAAATTTGCAACAAACCAGTAAAATTGGCAACTTGCAACATTTAAAGCCGCGTACAGACGAGCAAGTTTCCTTGACAAGTTGCCCTTGACAGGCTTTATTTGTTCCCCTGTCATGTGTTCCTTGTTGCACGTACACACGAGCAAGTTTTCTTGTCGAAAAGCTGGTACGACTAGATTTAAACCAGGCTTTGTGTCAAAGGAAAAATTGTCAATTTTTTCGCATACGCACGAGCAAATATAGCCTGTCCAGGGAAACTTGCTCGTCTGTACGGGGCTTAAGTCTGTGGTGTTTTTGGCTATGTAGCAAAGACAACCCAAACTTCCCGGCACACGACACTATGCTTTACCGTGAATAAATTGTTTTTATTTTATATTATAGTTTGCCAATGCACTGGCGGAATTCATGAACAACCAGAAGATCCCAGATCTCAAGGTATGATCTTTTTTAATGATGATTTTTGATCTAGTATTTAAGTTTTATTTAAGCGGTTTTTTTCTTAGTAGAGGTCCAGTAAGGATCATCTCTTGTTGATCCAGTGTTACGACAGGAAGAAACCTAAACTAAACTAACTTTATTTATATTGGATAGCTCTATCAATTCTAAACTGTTCTTCCTAGAGGTCCAGTAAGGATCATCTCTTATTGATCCAGTGTTACTACAGGAGGAACCAATACTAAACTAACTTATACTGGACAGCTCTATCAGTTCTCAACTGTTCTTCCTATAGAGATTCAGTAGAAGTAATCTTACGTTCAATTTCAGGTTTGGACAAGTCAGTTGAAACGAGCTTATCACACAGCTGAAGAGATTTGTGCTCCTGTTGAACAATGGAAAGCCTTGAATGAGCTTGAGGCGGTAGGTCAAATATTAGATAGCGTATCGTAATACAATGCTTGTTATCCACAGGCTTGCAGCAAGTTGTTTCAGCAAGTTGTTAGAAGTCTGCTAGTGGCAAGTTGCAAAAAGTCTAATTTTAAAACGAGAACAGCAACGAAACTAGCGACTTTGAAACCTTTTTTGTGAGTGTAAACAGGATGAAACGGTTTTTTTAAATTTTTTTCACAATATCAGTGGCAACATTTCTGCACTGAAAAAGAAGGCAAACATTCAGCGTTTGTTTTTAGCAATTTTACGCCCAAAAGAATTTTTAAAAGTCGGTAGTTCCATAGACATTGCTGTTCTTGTTTAAAATATGTAAATACAAAGTCCTGGCATGTATTCAAAGTGAAGTTACAGGGTTCCAAAGTAAAGCGTATCAGCCGCATCGCGTTTGTCGCGTCGGCAACATTAATTTTTAGCTCGCTTTTCCAGCGGTTCAATCCGTTGATTATTCCCCTAGGGTATATTTGACGGTATGACATATGGAGAAGTCCTAGAGAAATACCCAGACGAGCATGAACTAAGATACAAAGACAAGTTTAAATACAGATCACCTCGCGGAGAGGTATGTGTGTTGCTCTTTTATGTTTTACTTTATCACTAATAGCTACAGCTCTCAAGACAAGCGTTAATTGGTCAACATGAAAATATTTCGTGCGCTTAAATTGGATAAGACTCGCTACCAATCCCAGTTGGCTCGATAGCTCAATTGGTAGAGCGGTGGTCTAGAAACTCGAAGATGCGACTTCGAATCCCACTCGAGACAACGAATTTTTTGTTGTTCTCTGCAGTGTCAGATTAATATGAACTTTCTAAGAGGATTACTGTTACACGATATGGTGTACCCAGGGTTGGTAGATTTTGTGTTATGTTATTTGAATTATTGCTGTGGAGTTTATCAATTGATGATCAGTTTCTTCTTTCAATTTTAGTCATATAATGATCTGAAAGTAAGACTGGAACCAGTTATCATGGTAAGTTCAAGTATTTATCGTTTGTTTTTATTTATTTCTATATTCCCTTCCGTTTGCATATGATGGTGCAATATTAGCACTGATGAAGATCCGAGCTTACGGCTCCAAAGCTTTGCTATCATAAATTCCTGCGGTGTTTCTACAAAGCTAAAGAAAAAAAAGTGTGCAATAATTTTGTCACCACTGAATTGTTTTTTTAAACTTTAGGAGTTGGAAAGACAGCAAAATATCCTTGTTATATGTCACCAGGTAAAGTATCATGGATAATGTCACGATGAAACCCAAATTTTTATCTGAAAACACGGAAAGGTACTGGCACTAGCTGTCAAATAGAAATCCATTTTTCGAGCCAAACTAGCAAATTTTTCATTAATCATAATTTACTTCGGTTCCAAATTCATGGTGGACTTATAATTTTTTTTACTAAACATGAATACAAAGTTTCAACAAGTTTCATAAATGAAAACAAAAGATATAAGTGATTAAAAACAGCAAACTGTTACACACCAGAGTAAGAATTGTATCTGACAATGGACAATTTGCATGTTAGACTAACTTTCAGTCTAGCCAAGACAAACAAAATCTTTTACCACAGTTAAAAAGAGCATCCTAAAATTAGTAGAATTGCCAAGTTTGGTGGCGAAATGTTGTAAAGCATGGAAAATATGGCCTCGCAAAGTTTGTAAATTTGTATACATTTGTATTACGCGAGGAAAAAGTTACCACTTTTGATACAGTTTTAGCTGAAAAGTGGTAACTTTTTCCTCGCGTAATACAAATGTATACAAATTTGCAAACTTTGCGAGGCCATATTTTCCATGCTTTACAACATTTCGCCACCAAACTTGGCAAATCTACTAATTTTAGGATGCTCTTTTTAACTATAGTAAAAGATTTTGTTCGTCTTGCCTAGATTGAAAGTTAGTCTAACATGCAAATCGTCTATTGTGTCGTGTAAAATAGGCCTAAAAGTGGGATTTTTTCACCAGGCAGTTCTACGCGTGTTACTTGCATACTTTCTGGACCATCCTTCAGGTCAGTATATAAAACGTTTGACTCTCATCACCGATCAATACAAACTCTCGCTTGTCAACTCTCATGCAACTCTTGTTTTCGTTTGACCAGGACATGAGAGTTGAGAAAACTCTCATACAAAGTCTCGCTTGTCAACTCTTATCAACTCTCATGCAACTCTTGTTCCCGTTTGACCAGGACATGAGAGTTGAGAAAACTCTCATACAAACTCTCTCTTGTCAACTTTCATCAACTCTCATGCAACTCTTGTTCTCGTTTGACCAGGACATGAGAGTTGAGAAAACTCTCATACAAACTCTCGCTTGTCAACTCTCATCAACTCTCATGCAACTCTTGTTCTCGTTTGAACAGGGAGTAGGGCATGAATGAGAGTTAGAAAAACTCCCCTACAAACTATTTTATTATTTCTTTATAGATCAATTGCCATACATGAGAGTTCCATTACACACTGTCTACAAACTGACACCAATCGCTTTTGGTAAGTTAGAAATGTACGCTCATCGTGATTTGAAAACATCCAGCATTGATGAACTTATGATAAATTCAAAATTTTCAGGTTGTCGTGTCGAGAAGATAGCGATAGACGTTGATGCCGTGGACACTCATGTTCCCCACCCAAGTAGGGTGAGTACAGAATTTTGTTGCCGATACAGTGAACTCTACATTAGACTGGACCATTGTACTTCAAGTAAACTGCAACTATATGTCGGGGGGGGGGGGGGGGGGGCTACAGCTAATATTATTCAGCTTCTCTGATTTTTGTGTTGAAATACTCAACGTCGAAATTAGGCCATTATTAAATAGTTGTGGGAAAAACACCTTTAACTTTGAAGGGAAATTTGCCGTATTTTAAAAAATTAAAGTTGTTCGTATTTTTAGGCACTTATTTGAATTTCTTGAATTTTTACAGGACATTAAATGTACCTTTTTAATAGCTTCAATTTGGTATGCGGCCCAATCTTTGGCGTTAAGTATTTCGACTCAAAATTCAGAGAAACTAACTTGGCTTCCACAGCCAAAAATGAACAACCTGTTCTGGCCTGATGAAAACAGCATTGAACAATGTTGTGCTGCCCACATTGTTCAAGGTTGTCAACAATACTAAACAAGTTGTTGAGCCTGAAACGAACCTGCAATCAGGTGTAACAATGTTGAACAACATTGCTGACAACCTTGAACAATGTGGGCTGCAAAACATTGTTCAATGCTGTTTTCATCACGTTGGAACAATATCTTGGTCGCCATCTCGGAAACCACTAGCTTTCTATTTCTTTATGTCTGCGCGATTGACACCATTTTTCCCAGAATCACTCTAATATAAAAAGTAATGTCATGCAATAATGTCATAAAGTAATGTTATGTAATGTCATTTTTCACTCTAATATAAAAAGTAGTGTTACGTAATGTCATCAAGGGTACAGTGTACATGAACTATGATTTTTGTGCTACTTGATGTTAGATAATTACAAGGGGGTCTTAATTGTTACTCTAAATACATATAAATTACGCTTGCTTGTGTCACCTACCTAGGTAGCTTAGTGGTCAAAGCAATGCTAACAATAATACAAACGATAATGCTAACGATAATGATAATGATAACGATTATGCTAATGTAATGCTAACGATAATGACTATGATAATGCTAGCGATTATACTCAACGATAATCACCCGGCCTTCGGCGAAAAATTGTTAATTACTTCTGTTTCTATATTTATATTGATATTTTGTAAAGGGCCCACTGTAATTGGTGTTAAGCTGTTGTGGTATCCCAGCTTCTTTAATGCAGTTATTGTACGATGTTTGGAAGCGAAGCACAAAAAATAAATAAATAAATGCACCGGCTGAAACGTACGTGTCGTCCGCCATCTTGCATTTTTAAGGATACGCATGTTACGACACAAGAGGAGTCACCCAACGTTTAATCATTGACAAACAGTGATGAGGAGAAACCAGAAACTCGTTTCAACTTGCCATCAGATATCACGCATTTAGTAAAAGCATTTTGATCAACTAGTGTTTGTTAATTACTTTATTACGAGTAAGTTGTTAAGGCTTATTCCACTTGTGAAGTGATGAGCTCGAGAATTTATCCAAGATGACGGACAGTTGGCACATCTAGATTGCTCAAGCAAGACATGAAAAGCTGTAGCAGGCTTTTTTAGTTGTTTCAAGACCTTTTTCAGATGTTGGCATAGGTTGGTTGGGACGCATTTGGCCCGTCCTCGTGAATTCACCCACATCCTCGTGACTAATTCACCCACGTCCTCGTGAATTCACCCACGTCCTCGTGAATTCACCCACGTCCTCGTGACTAATTCACCCACGTCCTCGTGACTAATTCACCCACGTCCTCGTGACTAATTCACCCACGTCCTCGTGACTAATTCACCCACGTCCTGGTGACTAATTCACCCACGTCCTCGTGACTAATTCACCCACGTCCTGGTGACTAATTCACCCACGTCCTGGTGACTAATTCACCCACGTCCTCGTGACTAATTCACCCACGTCCTGGTGACTAATTCACCCACGTCCTCGTGACTAATTCACCCACGTCCTGGTGACTAATTCACCCACGTCCTCGTGACTAATTCACCCACGTCCTGGTGACTAATTCACCCACGTCCTCGTGACTAATTCACCCACGTCCTGGTGACTAATTCACCCACGTCCTGGTGACTAATTCACCCACGTCCTCGTGACTAATTCACCCACGTCCTCGTGACTAATTCACCCACGTCCTGGTGACTAATTCACCCACGTCCTCGTGACTAATTCACCCACGACCTCGTGAATTCACCCACGTCCTCGTGACTAATTCACCCACGTCCTGGTGACTTATTCACCCTCGTCCTCATGACTAATTCACTCACGTCCTGGTGACTAATTCACCCACGTCCTGGTGACTAATTCACTCACGTCCTGGTGACTAATTCACTCACGTCCTCGTGACTAATTCACTCACGTCCTGGTGACTAATTCACTCACGTCCTGGTGACTAATTCACCCACGTCCTGGTGACTAATTCACTCACGTCCTCGTGACTAATTCACCCACGTCCCCGTGACTAATTCACCCACGTCCTCGTGACTAATTCACTCACGTCCTGGTGACTAATTCACTCACGTCCTGGTGACTAATTCACCCACGTCCTCGTGACTAATTCACCCTCGTCCTCGTGACTAATTCACCCTCGTCCTCGTGACTAATTCACCCACGTCCTCGTGACTAATTCACCCACGTCCTGGTGACTAATTCACTCACGTCCTGGTGACTAATTCACTCACGTCCTGGTGACTAATTCACTCACGTCCTCGTGACTAATTCACGCACGTTACTTGTCGTTTCTAGGCTAAGCAAGAAGGCGAATCTACTTTAAGCCAGAGTCCAGGATCCATTGCTAGGCCGTAGCCTTTGATGAAATGTATCATGAGTAACAGTGTTTGCATGGGTACACTTTTTTGCATACATATCAATCTTACAAATGTGAAATATCGTCGATATTGTTGGGAAAAAGTCTTCCATTGAGCAAGTAAATAGTGTGTACCTTATTGTAATACGCTATGCGTAAATAACATGTACAGACTAAATGTGCACCAGTAGCGAAGCCAGCCGGACATTTGGTCATGCAAATGGTAATTTTTCTGTGTTTTTGACCGTGTAAGGAATAAATTTCTAAAGAAATGAATAATGATAATGATTTAAATTTGCATAGCATGACCAAATTGTCGGGCTGGCTTCGCTACTGATGTACACTGACATAGTGTGTAAATAAAAAATAACTTGAATTGTTTGTAAAATATAGGCAATCGTTTGTAAATCAAAATGTACCTAGTATGTATGGAAGTCAAGAAGGAAGTCAATTTTTCCAGTGAGACTGACTTTTTTATACATACTTAAGTCTAGTTTACAAACTGTTGCAATACTTTACAAATAATTTGCAAGACATCTGGTATTCTCATACTACACCCATGAACATTTAGTCTGTATTTAGTGATAAAGTACTCACTTGGAAGATACTTGCAATACTATACATGGAAGAATTATATCATTAAGTCATGCATAAGTGCGGTACAATATTTTGTACAAATATTTCGACAGTTGATAATGCAGCTAGTTCAAAAACGGGGTTGTCCTTTAATAATCTAAAATCTGAATTACAAAATCCAAAATACCGGACTAAAGTGCATTATTGGTTAAATTCATGACTTTCGGATGACGGTTATTTTGCTTACGGGAAGAGTATATTTGAATAATGATATAGCCGTGATAGTACTCTCTGTGCCAATAAACCTTGTGATACTGTATATCTTAGATTTTTGAAGGGCCACATTTTTGGAATTAACAGTATATATGGGAAGAGGATATTAGACGTGGTGCGAAGATGGGAATTCATCTTTGAGTGAGGCTTTAAAGTGAGGCTTTTGATGCAACTTCTCTTTTGCGAACTTGTTGAGACAACTTGCAGCAAGCCTGTGGATAACAAGTTTTGACAATCAACTTGCAACAAGTCTGTTGACAACTTGCAACAGACTTGTCGTCAACAACAAGTTGTCGCAAGCCATGCGAACGCATCCTGATATCGGTTTGTTGATATCAAGTCTGTTGCAAGATGTCAACCGAGTTGTTGCACCTTGCGCGTCATTGGCTGTGTAATATTCGCGATCTATTTAACCCGCGGCTTATTTGCGCTAATTAAAATAGCCGCATTATAATTTAAGGTGAAATTTGTAATACATGCAAACAAAAAGCAACAAGCCGGCACATTGAGGAAAATTGTATTTTAAATAAATTCATAGGCTGCATCATATATAAGAGATATGAAATATCGAAACAGCGAAAGTTTAAAAACAATGTGTTGGGAATAAAAACAAAAGTTCAGAAATAAACTTAATAGATTACTGTTAATTAATGAAGACTGGATTACAACTAAAAATGGCTCTTCTCCCACTTGAGACATTAAGACAACCTGTTTTTCGTTTTTCTCTGCAGTGTCAGATTGATATGAATCTAGTTTTTCGTATTTCTGAGGATGGTTCTCAATGTATAAAATAGACATACAGAACTATCATTGATCATTTTTTCTAAGTCTCGATGTCTGTCATTCAAATTATGTCATTTTGTGTCAAAATCGAAAGCAAAAACTGTGAAAGTGAAACATAATCGAATATACACCTGCAGCAAACCCCTTCGAAATCCGCCATCTTGTTGTGCGAGGGATCAACAGAAGATTGATTTAAACATGTATAGAATCAATAGATTTAAACATATATCGACTGTATTTTCTTAGTCATTTCTTTGCTAAAAACATATCGTCAGCTTACTAACATATCTGCCTAAGCCAATTTTGGTCTGTTAGGAGATTTTAGTGCAAATGTCTCATAAACTCTCATTCACTCGAATGAACCCTCATAACAGGCCAAAATTGGCCTAGACATAAATGTTAGTAGGCTATCGATATACACACAGAAGTAAACTTGTCACATGTACTCGGCCTTCCTCTCAAAACATCTTGTGCTATCCAAATGTTATGTAAATGTAATAAAAACAATTATTCGATTTCATTTCTGTCATCTTGATTGATCCATACAAATTAATATTACAATAAAGCATTTTAAAATCTAATTACTCCTTCGTACTGCAGATGTCACTTCTTCATTTAAATGTCTTTTTAATTTATGTCTCTCGCATTAAATGGCTTAAAGAGTAGGAGAACGGTTTGTAATGACTGCAGTTTAATGAATAAATCAAATCAGCAAAGAGGCAAAAGAAATGTAAGAGATATAATATCCAAAGTCGAAATATGTTTTCGTCGAGAGAAATAAACGAAACTAGGTGCCCCAGCTTCGTGCATCAAGCGTGGACTCATGTTGTCGTCATGATAAGAGCAATGGACACTCAAAACCGGATTATACTCATTGTCTTCAATGTTATTTTGGTGTTTTCTACTTTATTTCTTAATTTACTTTCCATAACAGCGATTAGGAAGTCGTCGCAGCTAAAAAACAAGCTTTGTTATTTTGTTATTCTCGTCCAGTCTTCGACCGATTGTAGCTTTGGTGTCATCAGTATTCCTGCGTTTATAATTTTTGTCGCTTCGCCGCTTTTGGGCATTAAGAGCTGCCTTTTGGTTGTCGCTTTAGTCCAAACTGCTCTCGTATTACCAGCAATATCAATTATAACATTATCTTCGATGACTTTGGAAAGATACATTGGAGTGTTGCATCCGTACTTTTATGAAAGGTCTCTCACAAAACAACGAGTCCTTCTTTACGTTGGCTTGGGAAGCTCTGTTTTCCTTGTAATCATGATTGCCTCGACGTTCTTAGAAGGTTTGTTTAAGAACTTTGCGGGTTTTTACGTGGTGGGGAATTTCCTCTTCATTACTTTCGCCTACACCCGAATATACCTCGTGGTAAGAAGATTAAGTCTTTCAGAAACACGCCCTGTCGACAGTAAAGAGCAATCCAGCATCACTGGGAGAAGAAGACTTCTTCGAGAAGTCAAACATGCGAAGTCGTGTTTTACCGTGGTGGTTTATTTCGTTATATCTACCCTGCCTTGTGTGATAGGCTTAAGTTTTGTGGACGAGAGTAATTTGCGCAAAAGTGCCCTGATGATTTCATGGGCGATTACACTGACAAACCTTAATTCAAATTTTAATTCATTGATCTTTTTCTGGACCAAGACATTGTTAAGAAAGGAAGCTATTGCAACCATCAAATCCATTATGTCAAGTTTCCAATGGAGCCGAGAAAAGATTTCACGTGAGTTTGAAGTACAATCTATCCCAACCACACATCCAAACCGTTCCGGTCCAAACATTTCTATTGATGTAAGAAAGCAAGAGTTGCATGAGAGTTGATGAGAGTTGAGAAGCGAGAGTTTGTATAAGAGTTTCCTAAACTCTCATGTCCTGGTCAAACGGTAACAAGAGTTGAATAAGAGTTGACAAGCGAGAGTTTGTATGAGAGTTTTCTCAACTCTCATGTCCTGGTCAAACGAGAGCAAGAGTTGAACGCGACCAAATGCCCTGACATGGTCCACAATGGTTGGATTCATTGGCTCGTCATGATAAAAGCCATGGACACTCAAAAACCGGTTCCTGCTTATTGTCTTCAATGTTATTTTGGTGTTTTCTACTTTAGTTCTCCATTTACTTTCCATAACAGCGATTAGGAAGTCGTCCCAGCTAAAAAACAAGCTTTGTTATTTTGTGATTCTCGTCCAGTCTTCGATCCGTTGTAGCTTTGGTGTCATCAGTATTCCTGCGTTTATAATTTTTGTCGCTTCGTCGCTTTTGGGCATTGAGAGCTGCCTTTTGGTTGTCGCCTCTGTCCAAATTGTTATGCTAGTGCCGTCCATATCACATTATCACTTGTAACATTATGCACGATGACTTTGGAAAGGTACATTGGAGTATTGTATCCATATTCCTATGAAGCGTTTCTCACTAAACGACGAATTTTAATTCACGTTCTCGTTGGGAGCCTAATTTTTCTTGGAAGTATTTCTTCATCAGTTTTTGTTGCCGTGCTGAAGCCGATAACAATAACTTTTTTGCTGGCGAACTTTTTCGTCATTGCCTTTGCCTACACCTGAATATATCTTGTGATTCGAAGGTTACATCGCTCTCGACAATGTCCGGTGGATGTTGAAGAACAGAACAGTGCCAGTGGCGTAACACGCGTCCTTCGAGAAGTGAAACACTGTGGTGCTTTATTTTCTTCTATCTTCCATGCTATCTCTGATGTCTTCAAGTTTCGTCCGCGAGAGAAATCTGCACCAAAGTGCCGTTATGGTTTCGTGGGCGATTACGTTGACAAACTTAAATTCGAGTTTTAATTCCTTGATCTTCTTCTGAACAAAGACTCTGTTAAGAAACGCGCGAAGCTATTGCAACAATAAAATCCTTAACATCACGAATTCGGGCACGCGGAGTGTTAAGTTGATACTTTGTTAAGTTGATATATTGATGTTTAAACTCTGCTTCAACCAATAGACTTCCAATAGACTGAATTACTTAAATATCTAATACTGAATTTCTAAATATTTTCTAAAAAGTGGACTTAAATACTTTTTTCTACTGTTGAAAGTATGTTAAGTCTCTCAAAAGAAATCGCTATTTGCTTTCACATATTTATAAATATCATTTTATGTACATATAGATTGACCCCCATGACTATAAATTATGTGGAATTTGTTTGACAGTAAGGAATAGAGCATGGAATAATGCGTGTTTATTTCATTGGCAAGGTATTATCGAAAAAAGTTTGTGTCTGCATCAAAGGTATAAAAAAATCTTTGTGCCCGCTTGTACACAGTTCAAAAAAGGATGTGACCCGTTGCCGTTTTCCTCCTGCTCGTATTTTAATAAATTGTGCTTGGTCCCTTAAAGTAAACTTGGTTCCATGTTTGAATGAATTATCGACTACATTATCTCAATTCTTAGCCAGAACTTCTTTACCCGAAGGTTTGTAAAATGTAATAAAAAAATTAAAGGTGAGCTGTACAGTTAATTTGAGTTTCTTCCTGTAGTAACACTGGATCAATAAGAGATGATCTTTACTGGACCTCTAAGAAGAACAGTTTAGAACTGATAGAGCTATCCAGTATAAATAAAGTTAGTTTAGTTTAGGTTTCCTCCTGTAGTAACACTGGATCAATAAGAGATGATCCTTACTGGACCTCTAGGAAGAACAGTTTAGAACTGATAAAGCTATCCAGTATAAATAAAGTTAGTTTAGTTTAGGTTTCCTTCTGTAGTAACACTGGGTCAATAAGAGATGAGCCTTGCTGGACCTCTAGGAAGAACAGTTTAGAGCTGATAGAGCTATCCAGCATAAATAAAGTTAGTTTAGTTTAGGTTTCCTCCTGTAGTAACACTGGATCAATAAGAAATGATCCTTACTGGACCTCTAGGAAGAACAGTTTAGAACTGATAAAGCTATCCAGTATAAATAAAGTTAGTTTAGTTTAGGTTTCCTCCTGTAGTAACACTGGATCAATAAGAGATGAGCCTTGCTGGACCTCTAGGAAGAACAGTTTAGAACTGATAGAGCTATCCAGTATAAATAAAGTTAGTTTAGTGAAGGTTTTCTCCTGTAGTAATACTGGATCAATAAGAGATGATCCTTACCCGACTTCTAGGAAGGACAGTTCAAAACTGATCGAGCTATCCAGTATAAATGAAGCTAGTTCAGTTCAGGTCTCCTCCTGTAGTAACACTGGATCAATAAGAGATGATCCTTACTGGACCTCTAGAAAGAACAGTTTAGAACTAATTGAGCTATCCAGTATAAATAAAGTTAGTTTAGTTTAGGATTCCTCCTGTAGTAACACTGGATCAATAAGATATGATCCTTACTGGACCTCTACGAAGAACAGTTTGAAACTGATTGATTTATCCAGTATAAATAAGTTAGTTTAGGTTTCCTCCTGTGCAAACACTGGATTATTGAGAAATTATCCTTACTGGACTTCACACTGGCAGCGTAAACATCAGCAAGGAGACAAAAAATTGATGTTGCTCTCAGAACAAGCAAACTTTAAAGACAGTTCTTGTGCTTAATGCTTATGTCGTTGGCGAGAACGAGGCTTTAAGATTCATTTCCGCGACTCCTAATAGTCCTTTCGGAAAGGGGGGGGGGGGGGGTATGGCGTTCCATCGCCGCCAAAATTCAATGTTGCCACTCAACTTTTAACATTACCTCACAACATTCAACATTGTGAGACAACATTCAACAATGCCTAGCAACTTTCAACATTGCAAATCCAACTTTTATCCTCGCTAAAATCAACATCCAACTTTGAGAAGCGCAATAACGAACATGGCACATCTCGTATGAACTAGTGAAAAGTCAACTTTCGATCTCAAAAATTTTAATAGTGCGATTCGCAATGTTGAAAGTTGCGATTCGCAATGTTGAAAGTTGTCTCGCGCGTACCAAGACCGCCAAAAATCGGGTGTCGCGATTACGTCATCCTCATCTCTTGCCATGTGCAATATTTTGGTTGTCACGAGGTTCCCCCAGCATGGCCAGCATGGAGGAGCTTCGATCAGTTAAAAATACACTTTTGCAAGTCGCTAGTCAACTCGAGCGGATGCAATCACCTCCAGGTATGACATGTGAATTATTTGTGATAAGATCAATGCACTATTTAAATAATTTATAACGAATTTACATTAATTTACATTGCAAATTTATAGCTTTTTGCGAAGACTTACGAAATCGTAATCGTAACAACCCAGCTTGGGTACGCTGTGGTCGAGTTGACCTTTGTGCTTCCCATTGACCCATTCCCAGTTTGGAGAAGTGGTCGTGTTATGGTCCATTTCTTTTGTTTTCACTGAATTTCTAGAGCAAAATTTACCATTGTCTTTTCACATATGGCTATGGAATCGCTGGAGCTGTATTGGGAACGTTTTCTGGGCGTAGTAGAGCCGTATTTGCCCGAATATCTTCACTGGAATGAAATATGTGTAAGTTAAAATGACATCGACCTATTTATAAATTTTATTACTTGTAGCAATTAGGAGTGTTTTATTTGCTGTATAAATTGCTGTTTAGATAAAGCTTTTTTAAATACTTAGGCAATTTATAGGGCTTGAATGTACTTGCGGGATTGTTAAGTATTGAAAGCGTTTGATAAGCACTATTATTCGAAGAGGTTTTTCATGCTTGTCTTGTGGTGGTTACACGTATAGCGAGTGATTGTCATGTGATGTTATGAGTTCGAATTCATGAAGTTACGTAATGTTGCATCAGTGTTGCCAAGTCCGGGATTTTATCCCAAGATCTCAGGATTTTATCCCAAGATCTCAGGATTTTATCCCAAGATCTTAGGATTTTTTAAATCTGTTGTGATGTTTTGGGGATTTTTATTTTAAAAACTCAATCTTGGGATTTTTTTGGGTTTTTTCAGAATTTCAAGTTTTAAATTTAGTAATCAAATTTTTGGTGAAATTAGCTAGTTAACAAACAATTTTATTCAAATAAACAGTTCATGCACTGGTATTTTAGCCCTATTGACCTGCATATTTAAGAAAATTTTGTTTTGGAATGCTCTCAAAAGCGAGAGCAAAGTGCAAAGAACACACAATAAAAGCCCTGAGGCCTAAATTGACGAAAGTAAGAATTTCGGGATTTTTAGGGAGCTTACTTGGGATTTGTACAGAATAACAGTTGGCAACGCTGTGTTGCATGTTTTCGTTCTTGTGTTTTTGTGCAAGATACATTTTGTGGGTTGTTTTGTACCAAAGTTTGATTCCCAGTATAGGTAAAGTAAACTTAGTTTAGTTTAGATTTCCTCCTGTAGTAACACTGGACAATAAGAGATAATCCTTACTGGACCTCTAGGAAGAACAGTTTAGAACTGATAGAGCTATCCTGTATGAATATAGTTAGTTTAGTTTAGGTTTCTACCTGTAGTTACACTGAATCAATAAGAGATGATCCTTACTGGACCTCGCTAGGAAGAACAGTTTAGAACTGATAGAACTATCCAGTATATATAAATGTCAAATTTGTCTGATAAATGGTAGCTTAGTGGAAAATCATTTTACTATTTCCTTGTTGTCTATGGTTTAAAATGTTTTAAGTGTTGAGAATTTGAAAATATCTAGAAGATGTAATGCTTCACGTGGACATATAATTTTGTATCCTGTTACCTTTTCTGTAGTGGACGTTTGTGTTCTACCTTGCCGAAGCAAGAAGGCATATACATCGCTGGTGTCGTGGCCTAGAATCGTGGCAGGTAGGAATTGTATTGGCCATGATAAGGGTGTTAAGCTTCATCGTCACTAGCGACATTAGCACAAGCACAAAGTAAACAAAAGACACAACAAAGAAATGCAATGAAGTGTGACACATTAGCATGGATAAGCACATACATATAAGCACAACCATAAGACTACCAGCATTAAGCTGTCATGGTAGAACAAAAGCAAATTCAAAAGAAAATCCTTTTTGCATTGTCATTTGTAAACCCCTGAGAAAAAGTTATCCTTTGTTATGTTGCAGGTATGCTTATATGTGCATGTTGCTATCGAGAACCAGGCTTTAATGTTGTCGGTACCTTTCATTCCCAGTAATATTGGGCACCAATATGCACAGAAAGTCCACTAAGAAGCTTACATAGCTCAGAACACTGCAGATTTGATCCAAGTTTGTGATAAAATCGTATCAAGCCTATTGACTTCATTGAGCTCCATCAAGTTTGCTGGCCTTGTCAATTATTTGCTTTAGGGCTGTGAAAATCAGACTTGATGAGACGTGATATTGATTGAAACAACTTGCATCAAGCTTGTGGATAAAAAGTCTTGACAATCAACTTGCATGTTGACAACTGCAGCAGACTTGTTATCATCAAGCTGGAGCAAGCGATGTGAACGCATCCTGACGTTGCCTGGATGACTGCAAGGCAACAAGCCTGTAGCAGATGTCTGACTATGCAATAAATGAATTTTCAATTGCTTTAAACATTTTTTTTTCAGATTGTTGTCAACACTGTGTTGATCTGTCTCTGTGTGTGGGTGGGTACTGAAATACTACGATGGTTATATTCATGGATATTTTGCCAAGACGAAGGTAGGTAATAGATTGGAAATGAATTTGCAGATGGATTTTCACACTCTAATTTGATCCCAAAGTTTTTCATTTACATTTACCATACTTTTTATTTACACAATGAACAAAACACTTCGTAGATAGACTAGGGTTCGATAGCTCAATTGGTAGAGTGGTGGTCTAGAAAACCGAGGATGCGAGCTCCATCCACAAGTCAACAAATACTCCCTTGTTTTCTTCAGCGGGGCATTTTATATGATCTAGTTTTTCGTCTGTCTGAGGATGGTTCTGATGTTCTGATGGTTAGAGTTAGAACACCACACATCCGCCAAAGACAAAGAAGTTTTGTTGTTTTTTACATTTGTCACATCATGCAATGTCCTGGGAATTCAAATCATTCATGATTTTAAAATATTAACATGTTTTTTGCTAGCTTTTGTAACTAGAATGAAAAAACGTTTCTTCAAAACAATTCGCCGCCTTCCTGGTTTAAAAGACAAGGTATTTAATGTTGTTATCTACTGGTGCCTTGTAGTTATATCACAGGGTGTGTCAAAAAAGGGAATCGATCTCAAAGCTGCTCAATTTTTAATAAACAGAAATAATTGTTTCACAGATTACCAATCAAAATCACATTTTTCAACCACTGGGGATTTATTGATAACCTGTTGAAATTTAATCCCATTTGGGAATTAGAATTGACAAATCTTAACTTGGATATACCAGTATAGTAAACTTAATGCACAATTTCATAAATCATTTACAGGCAAATGATTAATGGCATTGTCCTTTCTTATCACTGCCTAAGTAAAGTATGCCATTTCGACCATCTATTTTTTTAGGTTTGTACTTAATATGTAATTCTTTACCAAAATTCACAAAAATGCTGACATTCGAAAGCTAAAAAACTGGGTCTATCCGACTATGAAAGAATGATTTCTTTGATAAACTGTATATATATACTTGGGCCCTATTTGTTTGAAAATAGCATTTGTTACACTTGGTAAATTCTTGCTTTAGATCAATGCAGAGTTGGAGAAGACAAAGGGTGACATGCAAGCCCTGATGAGCAAGGGCAGTGAAGATTATTATACTAAGGTATCGTCACTAAATGAGCAATCCCAAGACTTGGGATACATTTGATCATTGTGTAATTTGTATAGACTTGATAGATTATGTATCTTTTATTCAGCTTCCTGATAAAGGGATGGGTAAAGAGACACTTATGAAGGAGATTGATAAATATGAAAACTTAGGTTAGTTACAGTTCCCCCTAACTCAGGGCTCGAAATAACGTTCCCAAAGTTCCCGATCATGGTGATCGGTGATCATGATTTCTTGCCGATCAAACAAAAATCTGGCCGATCAGGAGCATTATCCAGAGTTTACTTGAAAACAAAATCTAAACACGCATAAATACACTTTGAACAGAACTTTAACTTTATTTCAAAATTTATGTTTAAACATACGACATTTGTGGACTTAGATGTAAGATGAGTTTCTATAAAGCGCAATCATCGGACAGCTCGATGTCTTCCTCGCTTGAGTCCGGCACTACGTCAATAAGCGTTTCAGCATTTTTCTTTTTCTCCCTTGGTTTGTAAGACCTGTAAGACTGATTAGGTCTGCGTGCTGTGGAACAGCCTCTTAACCAAAGGTCGATGGCTGTGGTTGGGATGAACTCGTTTGTCGGTGGCCCTTCAGTAACGATACGAAGTAAGCTGTTCAGGCGATGTTCTTTGAGTGATGCTCTTGCGTGAGTTTTCACACGTTTCATAACTTCATTAATGAAAAGAATGCCTCAACTTTAGCGTTTGACGCTGAAAGAATGAATAACAGCTCAATGAGAGCTAAGATAGCACTCCACTCCATAGATCTACTACAGTTAAATAGCTGGTGCCTCACAACCCTGTAGTCAACTCTTTCTGGGGACAAGTAAGCAAGTGCTCTAAAATGCTGTGCCATTGGTCGAGGAGCTCTCCAACTGTCCCACTAAGACATGCTCTTTTCAAGGGTATGCGGTATCTCTCAAAGATTCTCTCCACCTCTTGGTCAAAAATCTCAAACATCACTTTTCGCTTTCACCCAGCCTGCCGTATTAAGAAGTGTGGCCAATTCGCGTCTTTTATCCTCAGCATCGTCTTCGAGGCGCTGTTCAATTGCATTTTTGACACGCTCTACAAGGACATCTTTCACTCTCTCAGTAGTCTCAACCGCTCTTTCGTATCCGCGAATTACAACGTCTTGAAGAAAGTACTTTCCATCCTGCTCTTGAATTTTCTGGAGCAACCTTTTAATTGTCGGTAGCTCCTTTAGCTCCTTTCGAGAAATCCGAGTTAATTGGCGTTTGGTTTTCTGAACGTTTTCGATGCTTGCAATTACATCGATGTCCTCCACCTGGAAAGATTTGGATTGGCATGAGCAAAGGTATCCGGGCCTGTGACCATTTTTTTAGCCAACCTTTAAATTTGGTACGATCGTCTGCAGGGAAGCTGTTGTCTTCAGACATATTCTCCATATGTTGAAGATATATGCCATATTTATCCAAAATAACGTCGAGAGCAGCAACTTTGTGTGCTATCCAGCGTGTACCTGCAAGAATAAAGGATTACTGAATGGTTTTCCGTGCAGGATAGCGTGATCGATGCACGCGGGATGTTGCAAGATTTTCGGAAAGCGTAAAAATATTTTTACGCTTTCCGAAAATCGAGCAACAAACCAAGTGCATGGATCACGCTATCCAGCACGAAAAACCATTTAGTACGAAATTCTCCCAAGAATCGTCAACTTTAGCTTTGTCGGCATTCGACCGTACGCTAAAATTTATACAATTTTAAAGCTTTTCGCATAACTTTTTTGCTCTAAAACTTGGTAAGAGTATAGTATTTTAACAGGGACATAGATTGGTACTAAACCGAACTGTGGATGCTGTAAAAAACCGGTGTTATTAGCGGCCAAATCTGAGGGATACACTAGTTACATTTTGCAATTTTATATTTTTGTGTAAACAGAAACCTAAAAAATTACCGGCATTTGAAGTGCAGTACTGCAGTACGGAAAGAAAAATTGTGGGCAAAGAAAATTTAGTTCTTTATAGGCACCATTGTATGCTGATTCGAACGGTTGTACTTTTATCGCTACAGCATAAGCTGAAACAAAAATGTACGAGTGCCAAAAATCGTATTTCAGTTAAATTTATAACGTAAACAAAACAAAAATACGAGTATACAAGACATTATAGAAGTTTGAAAACATAAAAGATTATAGTTTCTGTACCTTGTACTTTAGTATTTGACTTTATCTTCATTCTCTGCTAATTTCAGAAGCTGAAATGGCTTTTTATCGGCAATTTTAAACTCGTAACAAACTCGTAAAATGCGAAGCGATGTCAACTTTCAAATTTCCCGTGCAGGATTGTCTCATCCTGCACGGGTATTGACCAATCAGATTGCGTGTTTTACTGTAGTTATTATATAAACATTTATATCATGCATAGAATTTGCTATCAAACTAAATTGTTGGAATATAACTGGTAGTTGTATTTGCTCAAGATAACTGAAAGATTAAAGTAATACCTGAGGCTTTCTTTGGACGGTGACTGCCTGTTTCAAACTCGTTATCCTCATCGTATATGTCTACCAGGAGTTTCAGTTGCCTTAATTTCTTCGGTGCTTTCTTATACAGGTAGTGCATACGCAGAATCACCTCGAACACAGTCCCTTGTCGAACACAGTCCCTTGCAAACTGTCTTTCAGTGACAACTCAAGGCGGTGTGCAATACCCCAACCAAAATTTAACCATGGGTTTTCTCTCCTTAAAATTGCCTTCACACCTTCTTTGTTTCATTTATTTACATTTGTCCCATCGGCTCCAAAACCAACTAGTTTGTGGAATAAATCATCAATTGAGACAACTTTGAAGCTTTCTTTAATACTTTCCACTATACCAGTTGCTCCAGCAGTTTGTAGGAAACTAAGCTTCAGGAAACTTACAACAGCTTTGACTCTGTCGCATCCCGGAGGATCCGGCTCGAAATGAACCACAAATACAGCTTCATTTTCAGACGTCGCCGAATCAGTAGAGCCATCGGTTAACACACTGTAAAAGCGAGTTTAGCTAGTTTCAATTCTTCCGCTATACTCTCACTTATGTAATCTATAAACACGCCTCCAGAGTTGTTGTTACGGTATGCTGTACCAACATCAACCCCAAGTCTCTCTTCCAGGTCCAACATGGTACTAAACTTCACAATAGGCAGTTCCTCTTTTGGGATGTAGTATGCGATTTGAAATTTCTTCTTCGTTCTTTCTAAGTCTTGTTCATTAAGTGTCGCGAGGGCAGACAAAATGTTTCCTTGCTTTTGTGAGTCTAGAACACCCTGCATGGCTTGGGAACGTTCTAATGCATTCATGCCTTTTTAATTGCGTTTTTGTGGGGCTCACTGGAGGCATGATCAATAGCGCTTGACAACATAAGTCGCGTGCATCCTTCGTCCGATGACCACTGTGGAGAAAAACCTCTGACACCTGAAATTTGTGTATAGTATTTTTTACATGCGTTGCATTTCATTGCCTGTACGTGGTTTACATCAGTATCTTTTAGGAAAAGCAGCCAGTCCTCTGCGTTATATACTGCTAGTTGCATGGTTTTCCATTTTTCTGCAATTGATACATGCAAAACTCTCTTGCTAACCTTAGCTGTGGGTTTTTCAGTTGTGGAGACGTCCTTTGAACTTATGGCTGCCCCACCAAAGTAGGAGGAAATATCTGTTTGTTTTCTTTTGCTCATGTCTCATTAAGACATGGCATAACAATTTTTTCTCTTTTTTCTTTCAGAATTAGAAACTAATTATGACATCTGATTGGCTTAAAGTGCCTGAAAAAACCAACAAAAACTCAAATATTGATGAGCACTATAATATTACTCTAGCGTGTAAGTTAGTATAGATCCTAAGTCTTACTCTTGTCTACGACTTTTGAAACGGGCAAAATAACCAAGTAAAACAATTGTTACTACGTATTAGTGAGCTAGCATAATCAGTGAATAATAAACCCAATCTTGATGCTGATACTAATAAAATACAATACTAATACTCCAATAGTGTGGCTTTTAACAGTTTATTATAGCACTTTTCAAGTTTTAGTCATGGTTATTGTATATTTAACAAAAAAGCATGCAGCATCACACCATAATTATCAATCACTTAAAAGCTGAAACGTATCGTTCAACTTGAACAGAGAAAATCCAACAAAAAATAAAAATCGTACTGAAAAAATAAGGAAATCGTGCTCACCTGCATCATTATAATAACAAAAACGTTTGTGGTCAGCAGTTAGGATTGCAGATTGTTGATAAAGACAATACTTCGTGTAAATTTTTTATACTAAATCAACCTTTCCTCTAGAATGACTGACTATTAACAACACTTCGATACAATACTTCGCGTAAATTTTTTATACTAAATCAACCTTTCCTCTAGAATGGCTGACTATCAAACGAGAACTTTTCGCGTGTTTTATATTACTTTTGCCTATTTTTTATTATATTTGTCTTCTAGCCACAGATAGGCGTGTCTAATGTCTCGCGTTTCAGACAAATATATTTCTTGCCGATCAAGATGAACGGCAACTTTCCTTCCTTGCCGATCAAAAGCAATTTCCTACCGATCATTGATCGGTGATCGGCTGTTATTTCGAGCCCTGCTAACTGTATACAGACATCTCTCTACTATAATCATCTCTCTACTACAATCATCTCTCTAATACACACATCTCTCTAATACAAACATCTCTCTAATACAGACATCTCTCTAATACACACATCTCTCTAATACAAACATCTCTCTAATATAGACATCTCTCTAATATAGACATCTCTCTAATACACACATCTCTCTAATACAATCATCTCTCTAATACAGACATCTCTCTAATACAAACATCTCTCTAATACAAACATCTCTCTAATATAGACATCTCTCTAATATAGACATCTCTCTAATACACACATCTCTCTAATACGTACATCTCTCTAATACACAGATCTCTCTAATACAGACATCTCTCTGATTCAAACATCTCCCTAATACAGATATCTCTCTAATACAGACATCTCTCTAATACAAACGTCTCTCTAATACACACATCTCTCTAATACACACATCTCTCTCTAATACACACATCTCTCTAATACACACATCTCTCTAATACACACATCTCTCTAATACAGACATCTCTCTCAAATACAGACATCTCTCTCTAATACGGACATCCCTCTAATACACACATCTCTCTAATACAGACATCTCTCTCTAATACAAACATCTCTCTAATACAGACATCTCTCTAATACAAACATCTCTCTAATACAAACATCTCTCTAATACACACATCTCTCTAATACAGACATCTCTCTAATACAAACATCTCTCTCTAATATAAACATCTCTCTAATACAGACATTTATCTAATACAAACATCTCTCTTTAATACAAACATCTCTCTCTAATACAAACATCTCTAATACAGACATCTCTCTAATACAGACATCTCTCTCTAATACAAACATCTCTCTAATACAAACATCTCTCTAATACAAACATCTCTCTAATACAAACATCTCTCTAATACACACATCTCTCTAATACACACATCTCTCTAATACAGACATCTCTCTAATACAGACATCTCTCTAATACAGACATCTCTCAAATACAGACATCTCTCTAATACAGACATCTCTCTAATACAAACATCTCTCTAATACAGACATCTCTCTAATACAGACATCTCTCTAATACAGACATCTCTCTCTAATACAGACATCTCTCTCTAATACAGACATCTCTCTCTAATACAGACATCTCTCTCTGATACAGACATCTCTCTAATACACACACCTCTCTAATACACACATCTCTCTAATACACACATCTCTCTAATACAGACATCTCTCTCTAATACAGACATCTCTCTCTAATACGGACATCTCTCTAATACACACATCTCTCTAATACAGACATCTCTCTAATACAAACATCTCTCTAATACAAACATCTCTCTAATACAAACATCTCTCTAATACAGACATCTCTCTAATACACACATCTCTCTAATACAGACATCTCTCTAATGCACACATCTCTCTAATACACACATCTCTCTAATACACACATCTCTCTAATACACACATCTCTCTAATACAAACATCTCTCTAATACACACATCTCTCTAATACACACATCTCTCTAATACATATACCTGTCTAGCAGCTGAACTCTTAATGACTTGCCCATTATTATTCCAGGTAAAGTTGACTGGGAAGCTGGTAGAGTATCTGGGACAGTTTATCATGGTGGAAAAGACCTTACAGATGTTTTAACACAGGTACCTGCATGATAATTGATAAATGATATATTACATTGCTCTTTTCTCTCATTTTTGTTTTCTTCCCATTTTCCACATTTTTCCACAAAGACCGTCATATATGACCTGAATACACACCCAGATACGCCGCCGCCTTAATGTACGTTTGTGATCAGATTGCATCAAGCCTATTGGCTTCATCAAGTTTTATCGATCTTTGGAAATCTTTGTGCAATTTGACGTATTTAGGTAGACTTGCTGTAAGTTGTTCAAACAACTTGCATCAAGCTTGTGGATAAAAAGTCTTGAGAATCAACTTGCATTACGCCTGTTGACAACTTGCAGCAGACTTGTTATCATCAAGCCAGAGCAACAGAGGTGCAAACGCATCCGATATCCGCTTGATGGCTGCACGAGTTTGCGGATGTGTATGGCAGGTTTTGACAAGCAAGTTCTGTTAATGTAAATTTTTAAAACAATTGTTAGCACGGACGTATTGCATATTTTTTGAGCAAGTGTTTTGACGTTTGCCTTTCTTCTGTTTTCAGGCGTACAAGCGCTTTACATGGTCAAATCCTCTTCACCCTGATGTCTTTCCAGGAGGTAATTGTTTGGGAGTTATTGAAGTAATTTACTCTGGGTGAAGTTCTATCGTAGATTAAGGATACAGATGTGGATTAAGGATGTGCAACTTGGGGTATTTCTTGTCTTACGTGGGTGGCTTGGGTACGTCATACATGTATGCATGCTCATTTCTGGCAAGTACACATGCGAGATTTTCTAAGGAATTATACAAGGAAATGTCAAATAAAGAAAACTTTCCGCAAGATTGCCTTCATTTACATAAATTTATAAAAGATGTTACCCTGTATAGTTTAAGTAACAAATAAAGTTGAGCTGGGTTTTTTTTTGTCCTGGTCGCTTATAAAACTCCAAAAACCATTTTTCGTAATACATTTTTATTGAAATTCGAAGTAATGTACTTGCCAGAAATGCGTGTGGATATGACGTAATCCGCGAGACAACAAAACCATTGGCGAAGTATCCCCAGTTACACATCATCTGCAGTATGTATACTTAAAGAGAAATGGCAACAAAAATTTTTATCGTCTTATTTGAAAGAGACTCCAAAACAATATATAGAAGTCTATTGCAGAATTTTTATATCTGCCTTATTTGGTGAGATATTTTGACTTGAAATCTTTAGTTGTCCGCCATCTTGGATATTTGTGGATATGCATAGTACGTCACAACTGGGATCACGCGATTTTTTTTTCTCACGACACAATGGTTAATATGCTCTCATAACCGCATGTACGGCAAGTGTTTCGGATTTCAGCACGGACTGAGAAGATTTCAAACAATATTTGACTGTTGGTAGGTATTTAGGAGGATTTTCGACAGGCTTATCGCTGTTGTGACGTCACCAAAACATTGTTAATGAGGTGAAAAATTAATCCAAGATGGCGGACAGTTCGTTGATTTAGGTGAGAATAAACAGATATAAAAATTTTGCAATGGACTTCTATTTATTGTTTTAGAGTCTCTTTCGAATGAGGCAATAAAATTTTTTGTTGCCATTTCCCCTTTAATCTATGGTTCTGTGGCCGATATTTGTTCTAACCTGACATTAAATGGTTTTTTCAGTTCGCAAAATGGAAGCCGAGGTCGTTCAAATGTGCGTGCACATGTTTCGTGGTGGTCCAGATGCGTGCGGCACGGTAAGCCGTGTGGAAATGTTCGTGAATTCAAGTTGTCTCAACAACCTGCAGCGTGTCTAAAAACATCGAGCCTCTCGCTTTTCGTCCTACAAACCTTCATTTCACCGAATTATCGCGCCCTATTTTAGTTCTAAGATCATAGATTTGATCCTCATTGTTGAACTCATTTTGATATATTTGTGTATAGAAAACTTTATTAAAACAATGAGAAAAATGTAGATTTACATCAAATGCCAATAGTATATATCTTGTCCTCTCCCTAACGAACACGAGGTAATGTACAGCTATCCCGACATGCACTAATTACATTGAGTGACGTAAAAACAATATAAAAACACTGTTACTATGCTAACACTCACTTCAAGCGTTGAAGTTAACATTGTCAGCTCACGGACACTCTGTCCGGCAACTTTTTCGGTGCGCCGGATAAAGTTTTTCTGACATAATGTTGCAGCTATGAGCCGCGGTGATTTTCCATATTTTTTTTCCTCACATATTACACGGATCAACTGTCCATTCGCTAGGTTTTCATGACACCATACATTAGAAAAGAGCAAAAACTGTCATATTTGAGATGTAACGCTGCGAGACTCGCTAGAACGACAAGCGGGGCCGAGCAAGTTTTCATAGTTCACTCGTCTCCTGCATCATATTGCACTGGAAAAAACTACAAAGAGCTTGGAGAGTATATCTCTTGTGGCAATAAAAGTATTCTACCGGATAAAATGGTCCGCAGATGAAAAGTTGTGTCGGGCAAAACCGAATTTTTAAATTTTCTGCGAGACAAAAATTGAATGTCGGGCGCTATTTCAAGGCTTGCAGTTCCGTCCAATGACACTTATGTGAAATGTGAAAAGAGTTAGTCAACGCTCTGTCGAAAGTCGTGGGTTTTCTCCGGGTACTCTAGTTTCCTCCAGCAGGGAATGCTGGCAGGTTGGGTTGAGAGTATTAACCCCTACAAAACAAGAAAGACCCGGGTTGTCTAGCTAGTCTGCTGCAGGCTTGTTACCTTGCAGTCATCAAGCCGATATCAGGATGCGTTCGCATCGCTTGTTCCGGCTTGATGATGACAAGTTGTCAACAGGCTTGATGCAAGTTGATTCTCAAGACTTTTTATCCACAAGCTTGATGCAAGTTGTTTCAACGAGTTGTAACAAGTCTGCAAATATCAAGATGTTAAACTGTATTCTAGAACTTATGCTTTGGTGTATTATTTTATTGTTCAGACAACTAGCGGTGGCACAGAAAGTATTCTCCTGGCGTGTAAGACTTATCGAGATTGGGCCAAGGAGGAAAAAGGCATCACAAAAGCTGAAATGTAAGATGTAATTTTAAAATACTTTGGTGTTACGTAAAATTCGCTTAAAATCCCTCAATATATAGGCTGTCTAGAAAAGAATTCAGGAATATATGTTATTTCTACAATATAAAACACGCGAATTATAGCGTGCTTGCTTGTCAATTCCTTTGTGCAAATACGTTATGGAGATGCTGAACTTCGCTGTACATTTTCTTTTTTTTAGTGTCGCGCCTATAACTGTTCATGCTGCATTTGAGAAAGTTAGTAAATTATTTGTTTGGCGGTACAAGCCGTCATATTGACAGCAAATTTTTACTCGCAAGGATTGAATATTAAGACCAGAGCAAACTAGGAAACATTTCTGTGACTAAAACATTGTTTCCTAGCAATGTTTTGTCGTGTTTTCCAGTGTGGACAAACTAGGAAACATTTTTGTGAGAAATATTGTTTCCTATCAATTTTTTGTCGTGTTTCTCAGTGTGAACAAACTAGGAAACATTTTTGTGACTAAAACATTGTTTCCTAGCAATGTTTTGTCGTGTTTCCCAGTGTGAACAAACTAGGAAACATTTATTCGCACGACACACTGGTCCAGTGTTTTCATCAGGACTGACCTGATGTGCCTTGTTGCTCCTTATCAGATCATCCCTGATGAAGACACAAGACTGAAGTGTCGATACGTTAGCTCGTGAATGCAATTCGATCGGGCTTCGTATTCGTTTAAACATAACCAGCGTAGCGGGCAAAATATGACTATTAGGCCTGGTTTACGCCAAGTTTATCACCATCTTAATTTTCCGAAAGCTGAACTGTTTATGTTTTCGTATACTTTATAAAGGCTGCCGCGTATTTCAAGATGAAACTCATCATGGTTCCTGTCGATGAGAAAACAGGAAAGTGCAATATGAGCGCGATGAGACGAGCCATCACAAGTAACACCGTTTTGGTATGTAGTGATGATATGATACTCAGTAGACAACCCTCGTAATTCGTCTCGGCACTTGATTATTGCCGACGTAAATGCGGAGGCAAGTTACGATTTTCATACTTTGCCTCGGCAAAAAAATGCCGGGGAAATTCCATCCGTTATATCTTAAATTTACAAACTACAGCACTTTTTTTTTGCTGATATAAACCACTTTAATAACGCAAACTTCACATCTGTAGGTTAAAATTAGTATGGCCTATAGCCACAATATTCGAAAATAATTGTAGGCAAGTAAAATTTCTCACTTCGGCGAATTCACTCCCTGTATGTTGCCGGTTTACGTCATAATTGCCGAGGCAAAATCGAAAATTATCGAAAGTCTTCGGCAATTATTTGCCAAGGCGAAAATGGTTGAATTGCGAGGGTTGGTAGAACAGGGAAGGTTCTTATTATCTCAATTGAGACGAGTTACGGTGCTGCAAGAAACAGTGGCGAGCTAGCCCCCGACTATTTAAGCTCACTAGCGTTCACTGGTGACATGAGCATAAAAAGAATAACAAAGAATAACTATCCCTCAGAGGTTTACGAAGACAGAGCAAGAAAGAATTTTCTTTTGAATTTGCTTTTGTTCTGCCGCAGCTTATGGTCGAAGTCTTAGGCTTATGCTTATGCAGTAGCGAAGCCAGCCCGACAATTTGGTCATGCTATACAAGTTTAAGTCATCATTATTAATTTCTGTAGAAATTGATTCCTTATACGGTATACAGACACAGAAAAATTTGCATTTGCATGACCAAATGTTGGGCTGGCCTCGCTACTGTGCTTACGTCGATGGTTATGTCGCAAACTTCATTGCATTTCTTTGTTTTGTCTTAGCTTATGCTTATGTCGTGAGTAAAAACCAGGCTTTACTCCTGCTGTGTTATGTTTTGGGTTGATGGTCTGTAAAAACAATCAACCTCTGAAGAAATGAATTAGGATATGATTACCACTAACAATCGAGATTTACCCAGCTGGCTTCACCACTGGAAAGAGACACTTTATGTGCTATCTAACACCTGTTTAGGACTTTCGCCCATTTAAGAGAAAACCAGGAATTGAATCGAAAACAAGGCATTCTGAATTCTCAATTTAAATTTATGTTGTGGTGAACTAAAATTACCAACAATGACTCACCTATCATCAACTACATATTTCGAGCCAGGCTGACAAAATTTACATATAATTCCCTATGATGCAGGAATGGGATTTCGAAGTGTGTTTGGTCATTTCGTGTTCTCAGGATACAAGGTAGAAAAGTACCTTTGGAAAGCTACATACCGCGAAGTCTCGAAAGTGACCCCCCTCGAAAGTAACCCCCCCCCCCCGAAAGTAACCCCCCTCGAAAGTAACCCCCCTGTCGAAAGTAACCCCCACCCCTCGAAAGTAACCCCCCTCGAAAGTAACACCCCTAGAAAGTAACCCCCCTAGAAAGTAACCCCCCTCGAAAGTAACCCCTCTGTCGAAAGTAACCCCCACCCCTCGAAAGTAACACCCCTAGAAAGTAACCCCCCTAGAAAGTAACCCCCCTAGAAAGTAACCCCTTTCGAAAGTAACCCCCCTGTCGAAAGTAACCCCCACCCCTCGAAAGTAACCCCCTCGAAAGTAACACCCCGCCGAAAGTAACCCCCCCCCGAAAGTAAGCACCTCGCGAAAGTAGACGCCCTTTTCAACACTTGCTAGAGAGTCTGGAAAGTAAGCCCCTTGAGAACTATGACTTGAGAACTTTTGGGTTTAACATTGGCCTGTGCTGAAAATAACAACTTGAAACTAGGCACCTCTCGAAAGTGCGCGCCCCCGCGAAAGTAAGCGCCCCTTGAGGGTACTAAGTAAGCAGGGCGATTTAACATGTGATGCGTGACACTGGCAGCTTGTTGAATATCCCTGTATAAGCACTAATCAGTATATCTTTCATTATTTCGTAGCTGGTCGGTTCATGTCCATCTTTTCCCCATGGCATAATTGATCCTATTGAAGAAATTGCCAAGGTACAGTGGTTTTTACAGCCGTGGCAATTGAAGTGTTCCTGAAATATTGTATCAATTCATTTGCCAACATGAACGAATTCATTTGATAAAACATTTGAAAATTTTACAATTTCCTAAATAATTGATCAACTTCCTGTTGAATGCTCCAATCACCATTGGCTTTGGCACAAGCGGCCAATCACAACGAAGCAGGAAGTGACCAGAGATGGTCAGATTTGTGAAGTTTGTAAACAGTTCCACCAACTGTCAAATCAATTTGTTCTAGTGAGCAGATGAATTGATGCAATATTTTAGGAACACTTCAATTGCCACGGCTGTAAAACAATCTAAACCGTTGAACCTTTGAAACATCGTTTTTCCATCAATGTTACGTTGTCCATTGCGCACAAACGAGGAAAACATTGTTTTTGGTAACTGTAAATTGAGAAATGCTTTGTTGTTCCAGCTTGGTAAAAAGTACAGAACTGGTGTCCATGTCGACTGTTGTTTGGGTGGATTTCTTGTGCCGTTTATGAAGGAAGCTGGGTAATGGAATCCTCTAGGAAGAACAACCCATTGAGCTAAATTTATTCATGCTTGCTGGGCTGACAAAATCTACATAAACTTCGTTTATTGTAGGCTTTCTTCTGTAGTAAGACTGGATCAATGAGGGGTGATTCTTACTGGACCTCTAGGAAAACTGTTTAGAACTGATAGAGCAATTCAGTATAAATAAAGTTAGTTTAGTTTAGGTTTCCTCCTGTAGTAACACTGGATCAATAAGAGATGATCCTTACTAGACCTCTAGGAAGAACAGTTTAGAACTGATAGAGCTATCCAGTATAAATAAAGTTAGTTTAGTTTAGGTTTCCTCCTGTAGTAACACTGGATCAATAAGAGATGATCCTTACTGGACCTCTAGGAAGAACAGTTTAGAACTGATAGAGCTAACCAGTATAAATAAAGTTAGTTTAGTTTAGGTTTCCTCCTGTAGTAACACTGGATCAATAAGAGATGATCCTTACTGGACCTCAAGGAAGAACAGTTTAGAACGGATAGAGCTATCCGGTATGAATAAAGTTAGTTTAGTTCATGTTTCCTCCTGTAGTAACACTTAATAAATAAGACATGACTTATTGTTTTTTTACAGTTTTCCATTAGCACCATTTGACTTCTCTGTGGATGGTGTTACCAGTATTTCTGCTGACACTCACAAGGTAATTAAATTGCGCATTATCATCAAGCCATCATGCTGTAAAATTGACGTGTCTAGACAGGATTTTAAGCGGGAACAGCTTAATGTTGCACTGCAATGAAATTGCTTTTTTAAACTGAAGTGAAATTGTAGAGCCTGCTTGTTGTCTGAATCGACAATTCCAGATTAAATTTTGACCCACAGTAATCTTTCATGACTTCTAGAAAGAGCATCTTAAAATTAGTAAGATCTTCGAAGTATTTTTTTTTCTTATATTTTTTTAAATTGTCTGATGTATGGTAATAGTTTCTGGAATGTATCAAAATACGGAAATCAGCCATAGATTAGGGATACTTAGATGTGCAACTGGGGATACTTCGCCTATGGTTTCGCTGTCTCACGGATTACGTCATATCCACACGCATTTCTGGCAAGTACATTTGTTCGAATTTCAGCATAAATGTATTACAGAAAAATGGTTTCTGCCGTTTTATAAGCGACCAGGGCAAAAACATAACTTCATTTGTTGCTCGAAATATACAGGGCAACTTCTTTTTATATATTTCTGTGAACCAAGGCGATGTAGCGGTAAGTTTTCTTGAAATCGCCGTTCATTTGACATTTCTCTATCTAATGCCTCACAAAATCTCGCATGTGTACTTGCCAGAAATGAGCGCGCGTTTGACGTACCCAAGCCATCCAGAAATACCCCGAGTTGTACATCTATGTATCCTTAATCTATGACATAGCCTTGCGAAATCCTCAACATGTGAACATATTTGTATTACGCGCGGAAAAGATATCGCCATGATATCGCCAATTTCGCCTTGAATCTGAAGGATTCAATGAACCTTTAAACTTTTAGACGAAATTTTGAAAAAAGTCGAAATAGGAAAAAATATTACCACATCTTGAAAGAGCATCCTAAACTTAGTAAAATTGCAAAGTTTGGTTGTAAAATGTTGTAAACTATAGAAAATATAGCCTTGCGAAGTTGGCAAATTTGATGTAGTTTTGTATTATCCGTGAGAAATGAATACCCAAGGGTATCAACTAAGTATTATTTCCCACGCGTAATGCAAATGTTTACAAAATTTGCCAAATTCGCAAGGCTATATTTTCCATATTTTAGAACATTTCACAACCAAACTTTGCAATTTTACTATAAAGTTTAGCTTGCTCTTTCAAGATGTGGTAATATTTTTGCCTGTTTCGAATTTTTTCAAAATTTCGTCTAAAAGGTTAAAGGTCCATTCCCTAATGCTTGTTTGTTTGTGCACTTCAGTATGGCTACGCTCCGAAAGGATCCTCAGTTATCCTCTATCGTTCCCACGAATTACGTCATCACCAATTTTTCGTCGCCACCGACTGGACTGGAGGGATCTACGCGTGTCCCACAATTCCTGGCAGCCGTTCAGGCGGAATTATTGCCGGTTGCTGGACAGCTATGATGTACATGGGCGAGCAAGGTTAGCGCTGTGATAGTTTGCCGAAATGATCCGTGGATGACTTTAATTCAACTAGGTGTTTTGTAAACTTGCTGGAGCTTGTTGAAATGGACCATTCCCCTTTTAGACAAACTTTTGAATTAGGAATATTCATCAGCACAGCTGGAAAGAGCATCCTAAATTTAGTAAAATAGTGAAGTTTGGTTGCAAAACATTCTAAAATGTGGAAAGTATGTGAAGTTGGCAAATTCTGTATACTTTTGTATTAGGCTCGGAAAAGTGTAATCAGAATTCTAAATGTGATTGCACTTTTTCGCGCGTAGTACAAAAGTATACAAAATTTGCAAACTTCACAGGACTATATTTTCCACATTTTACAATATTTTGCAACCAAACTTCACCACTTTACTAAATTTAGGATGCTCTTTCTAGCTGTGCTAATGAATATTACTAATTCAAAAGTTTGTCTAAAAGGGGAATGGTCTATTGATAAGTTTTGTTGCGACTTGATTTGTGACAAATTGTTTTCATATGCACTCGTAACAACTTGTGCGAGTTTACGCATTGAATTTCTTCTATACAATGTAGGATATGTTGATTGCACAAAGAAAATCATCGAAACAAGACAGTACATTGAGGAAGGGTAAGACTTCATGTTATCTCAGTATTGTGTTTATGTGAGTTAGAATAATTTTTCTCTCAGGCCAAAATAACTTGTATATACGAACTATTAAATGGACAGTTTAAGCATTGTTAATAAAAGATATTTGGAAATATTTGGTAAGAATATAACTCAATATCTAGGTTGGTCAAGCTTTATACAAAAATGAAATTTGCATGAACCTACATGTCTATTTTTGGAGAAAGTTGGAGAAAGTTGAAATGCACTTTTTTCTGTTCATGCTAACATGGTCTGTGTTCATTTCACCACTGAGAATAGTGCACTTGTCGAATGAAGAGTAAACATTGATTTTTATTTTCCCGCCATCCCACGTTGGCTGCTGCATTTTAATAGAGTTGGAAATTGAGAAAAATAATGGTTTAAATCAAAAGTCAGTGGCTACATTTCTCTGATGCGTTAACGAATGTTCTTCAAATTAGTGACATTTTTTCTCAGACACGCTGTGCAGACCAGGGCTTGAAATAGCGGGGCTACCAACGGCCAAAAGCAGGCCATATTCTAGAGATGACAGGCGAAAATAGAACTGAACTGGCAAATTGAAAGAAAATTGCAAGGGAAATTCAATTGATAAGTTTGACGTCAGTTTATTTCATTTGATTACCATAACTGGAAAGAAACAATGACTAACGAGAGACGTTGAATTCTTAGCTCATACCTGAAGTGCTCAGTAGAAATCTATAGATCGTTTTGTTGTCCAAATACGTTTGTATTTTTGCACTTAAATCCAAGATTAGTACAGTCAGAAATACCAGTCCAGTATAGCGCAATGAAACTAATTATTATTCATTGTACTATATTCCTGTATTCTCATTGGTTAAGAGCCTACAGATAATTATGCGTATTTCGGCGCAGACAAAATAAATCTCGTATCTGTCAAGGTCAAATTTTGAACTTGATAAACACTACATTTATTTGTATTGTATTTATTTGTATTTATTAATTAAATGTCTTATTTGTCATGTCCGTACGGTGCCCGCGTATTTTTTCAGCGGTATCTCGCATGAATTTCAAAAGTGTTGTTATTTTAGTCAAAAAAAGTTAAAAAACTATTTGTTTTTTATTTGTATTCGCATCGCCGATTTTTTGTGGGGAATGAATAATAAAAGAATTATTGAATTCGGCTTTCGCAGGATATCAGAATTATTCAGACCTCGGTCAGCATTATCTGCCTCAGCTTCGCTTCGGCAGATAACGCTGACCTTGGTCTGAATAATTCCGATATCCTGCTCAGCCTCATCCAATGATTCTTAAAAATAAATGCCTATCATGAAAACATTCATTTTTCCAACATACGAGACCTCGCCGTTTTTTGCATGCAGTTAAAAAACAAAATAACACGCTAAATGATATTTGACCTGAAAAAAAGTTTGGCTGGTCATATTTTTCTCTATTACGATTCCTGAAAAGACATTTTTGGTAAAAATACCGCGAGACTGCCCTTCTAAAGCATTGTTCCTTTCTTGCAGACTTCGTAAAGTCACTGGCATATTTGTGTACGGAGAGCCCGAAGTTTCTGTTGTCGGTTTTGGATCGAAAGATTTTGATATCTTTGCGTTGGGAAATGAACTTACCGAGAAGGGATGGAATCTTAATTCATTGCAGTATCCGTCAGGGTAAGAAGTACTTTGTTCCAGCAGAGAAAGTCAAAGGAATGGACGAAAACGTGAGAGCTAAAGCGCTAATGTGACTGATGTTTCATCCGTGATACGGCTGATACGCTTTACTTTGGAACCCTGTAACTTCACTTTATGTAAATTCCAGGACTTTGTATTTACATATTTTAACCAGAACAGCAATATTTATGAAACTATCGACTTTTAAAACTTCGTTTGTGTCTAACAAAGCTCAAAACCAACGCTATATGTTTGCGTTATTTTTGATATCAGAATTCACCATTGCGTGTTGGTTGAGAAGTTTTACCAAAACATTTAATGATGATTTTCAGCCTTGTTTACCCCTTGGTAAAGTTTGAAAAGTCGATAGTTCCATAGACATTGCTGTTCTTGTTTAAAATATGTAAATGCAAAGTCCTGGAATATATTTAAAGCGAAGTTACAGGGTTCCAAAGTAAAGCGTATCAGACGTATCACGAATGTCATTATCGCTTTAGCTCGCGTTTCCACTTCATTTTATTTAAAAGACATTGGTACGAACTTTTAATTTGATTCACTTAAAAGAACTTTTGAAAATTGTTCATTGATCGAAGCTTTCGGAGCCTTTCACCATCTTACTTCATTCTTGCGGCATTTTGTTACTCTGTCACGTGGCAATAACGAATGTTCCATTCTTTGATCCAGTTCCGAATTCGCGATCAGATCGAAGGAGATAGATTCGTTCGATTCCCAAATTTTGGTAAACTCGTATGGTTATTTTGAGCCAGTCTATAAATATATATCTCCTTATGTTTAGTATGCACATTTGTGTAACTATGCCGATGACCAAAGCCGGGGTGGCGGATCAGTTCCTTGAAGATGTGAAAGAAGGCACTGCAAAGATAATGAAGAATCCCACGAAGGAGACCACAGGAGGGGTGAGTGATATACGCCATGACATTGCAGCTACCAACGTGAACATTCCACAACTTCTACCAATTTTTATTCTTTAATAAAACCAAACAATTCACTTATTATATTCTCCTAACTTCTAGCAGCCTGTCAACAATTTGTGCTCGCTCTTTTTGTTCGAAAGCCCTTGGAAAACTAGGAAACATGGTTGGGAAAATATTATTTCCTATCAATGTTTTGTCATGTTCCCCAGTATGGACAAACTAGGAAACATAATTGGGAAAATATTGTTTCCTTTCAATGTTTTGTCATGTTTCCCAGTGTGGACAAACTAGGAAACATAATTGTGGAAATATTGTTTCCTATCAATGTTTTGTCATGTTCCCGAGTGTGGACAAACTAGGAAACATTTTTGTGAGAAGCATCGGCTCGCTTTGCTTTGTTTGTTACAAACTTAGAGGCAAACTAGGAAACACTGTTTCCGCAACAAAAATGTCTGTAAATTTGTTTGTAAACATTTTTGCTTTCCGGGAAGCAAAATTTTGTTTCCGCAGCAATGTTTCCCGAGGTGTGCAAACTGGGAAACATGATGGGAATTCCGCAACAGTGTTTCCTGGTTTGCTTGGCCTTAAGTTGTAAACATGTTTGGCGAGAATATCAGTCAGCGCAATGGCTTGTTTTACGAAATTTTATTTTAATGGCTTATTCTTTTATCAGGCAAACTTTTGAAATGGGAAAATATATTAATACAATTGGAAAGAGGATGTGTAGAAGATATATGGAAGATATAAAATGTCGAAGATATAGTCCCGTGCAGTGTGCGAATTTTGTATACTTTTGTAGAACGGGCGAGAGACTTATCACATTTGAACATTGTGGTCAGGCTTTTCCGCCCGTAATGCACAAAAGTATACAAAATTTGCAAATTTCACTTGACTATATTTTCCACATTTTATAATATTTCGCAACCAAATTTCACAATTTTATAAAAGTTGGGACGTTGTTTTCAACTGTGCTTATAAATTTTACCAATTCAAACGTTTGTCTAATGGTGGAATGATCTATTGCTCATGCAAGTGAATACAATCTTCTATTTCAGGGCGCGATTTATGGCATGGCCCAGCAGATACCCGATCGATCCATGGTAGCAGAACTGGCCTGTAGTTTTATTGACAGTCTTTATACCACACAAAAACCTACAGCACCTCAAACTACCAATGGACATGTGAAAAAATAGTGTTAATACACAGTATAGCTTTTACCTTTTATTCCCGTGATACAAATCACACCCAGTCCTTTCTTACCCGTGGCTTTGAGGCCAGAAATAAGGTTATTATTATGCCACAGAATATCTATTAAACAGAGGTGTCACTCGAGTTGGAACCTTTGTGTCCCTGCGCATGTCGTATTACGCATGCATCATTATGCAGGTTCTGGCCAGTCAATTATATCACTATTTGGGAAATATAAATGTAAGAAATGCAAACTAGAAGGTACAACTGATTTACAGGTATATAAAATTGATAAGATACTCTATACTTGACTATTTCACAATTTAGTAAGCTAAAAACTACAATGTCGATGTCACTTTTCGTTCCTGTCGGCAATGTATGAAATAATTTTTTAAACCGTCTGTCGTGATGAAAATAAAGTCGATTCCAGCTATAACTTTTCACTGTGGGATACCGAGCTTCGTGTCAAAAATTTCGTGTCCTTGTCAAACGAGAACAAGAGTTGCCTGAGACTTGACAAGTGAGAGTTTGTATGAGAGTTTTCTCAACTCTCATGTCCTGGTCAAACGAAAACAAGAGTTGCATGAGAGTTAATGAGAGTTGACAAGCGAGAGTTTGTATGAGAGTTTTCTCAACTCTCATGTCCTGGTCAAACGAAAACAAGAGTTGCATGAGAGTTGATGAGAGTTGACAAGCGAGAGTTTGTATGAGAGTTTTCTCAACTCTCATGTCCTGGTCAAACGAGAACAAGAGTTGCACGAGAGTTGATAAGCGAGAGTTTGTGTAGGCGTTTCCTCAACTCTGATGTCCTGGTCAAGCGAGAACAAAAATCGTCATCTCCCAAAATATTTACAAGGAAGCCTAACCGCCCTTTCCCACGAAAACTGTTGTTGTGAACTCCTTGCCATTTTTGCCGACGATGCAGAAAAGAAGTGACGTAATGTGATGCTGAGACAAACAAACATGGCTGAAATCTCGATACCACAGACTATAGATCCAACATCAAGACTTCGGAGTTTAGGCCAGTTAGGCTCAAATGTTGCCATTGAAAACGAAGTGCCAGCAAGAAGATATCTTAGATCAGCCTCGGAGATGGAGAGAATGGTAAAGTTGTGTTTTATTGAATTATTATGTATATATTCCTATGTCAGCAAGCATCAGTACTTTGTCTATACTTGAGAACGGGCATCATGTATTTTAGTTTTTCGCTCAAACACGTACGAATTGTCCGAATAGATCTTGAAAATTTGGTGACCTTCATGCTCAATTGAGTCTGAACGAAATACAGAGTGATGTTCGGAGAGTACCTTTCGGAGACCGTCAACATTTTGAAAAGTTAATTTTAATATTTGTACACAGTGCAATGAGTAGAGGGGCTACACCACTACAGTTATGAACTGTCCGTCAAAATTTCAATTTGAGTAGCTAAATTTTGTCATCAGGGCTTAAATAACACGAAATCCTTTTGCTTTACCAAAGATATTTCACTTGTTTCACGGTTTATTTAACCCCCCCCCCCCCGCACACCACACACCAACACAAACACAATGCTTTTTGGGTTAGCATATCCTGAACATTTAAGCCAACTTTCCATTTGGTCATAACTCTCGTAACAAACTCATTCTCGACCGCCCAAGAAAACTTTTTGCTACTTTTTCGGCATGTTTACTGGCTTTATACAGCATGTTTATCTTATCGCTCAGAAACACTTAACGACAGAGAATCCTACAAGTGCTGAAGTGCAAATTCAAATTGGCAAAATTCGCAGAGATTTTTGGGAAATTTTACACTTTACCGTACTCAGTACTCTAGGAATTACAAAATAGATACGCCATCAAAACATATAAAAGAACGAGAAACAGCCATCACACTCTGACATTATTTGAGTACGGGAAAGTGTAAAGTACCCGATTTTTGTTAAAATACATCCTGGGAACACTCTCCTGTGTGAATATTATTTTCTTAGAGACTTGTCAGAAGGGGAATGGGGATGGTAATAATTTTTAAGACCCTAAAAGCAGAAGGTTGAACCAAATGTAGCACCATTTTTTCTTTAATGTCTGATGTGCCATGTACAAACAACTATGAGTTCAGGCATAAATTTGAGTCATCCTCCCTTTAAGCAGTCGATTTTTGCGACTGTGTCTCTTTTGTGTCTTAAACAATTATAACTCCTCCACATGCCCCCCCCCCTGTTAATTTCTGACAAGTCCCTTCTAATTGATATTTCAATGTTTCAGGGCAATGTTTACCTGGAAGAAGGGAATCTTGAACATGCCTTCATCTTGTACACCAAGTTAATCACGTGAGTTTTTCAAAAACATTTAAATGATGTCTTGCAAATGTTAGTCATAGACGAACCCCCTGCCCATTCTTCATGGAGTGAGGGGGAGGGGGGGGGAAATGATAATTCAAAACAGCTTGTTTGTAAGTTTGCAAATATTTTTTAACAAATCTTGTCTGGATGAATATTAGTTTTGGTTTCTGAAGTTTTGAAGTAAACAGAGGTGTAGAAATACAGAAACTAGAACAGTGTGTTAAACTTTAAGCCATGGCTAGCGCAACCCAGCTTTAAACAACTGGCCCCAGTATGCATCAACCAAGTTGTCCGCTTGCGAGGTGATAAATTAACACAGTATTTTCATTGTATTTTATTTATTTATTTATTTATAAGCTTTGCCAGTAAGTTATAACTACATAATACATAATACATATTAACACACAATACATTACAATACAACCACATCAGTAGCGATTTTTCTCGGCAGTCAAAGAGAAGGCGAACATTAAGCGTTTCTTTTAGCTTTTGTACACTGTCGTAACTAATACCTGGTTCATGCAAGGTGCACCCCAACTAAATATAGGCCCCAGGCGGCTATAAGACAGAAACGAATTGATGGTGAGGCATCTAAGAAACGATAATTTTATAAACTTATAATGACGTTTTTGGAAGGTCAGAATACCGTAAAGTTATCGCGTACAGGCCTAGGATGTGGCATTTCACAGACTTTAAGTGTTCTAGTTATTCTGTCACAAACTAGCGATTCTATTTCCACTTGGCTTAACAAAAACGTATTTGTTGATATTTAATGCAATTACACATATTGCAATAAAATACAATACTCATTGTTACATGATCTCTGTCAAAGTCAATCTAGATATGGTCTGCAAACTCGGCCTATGTCTTTGTTCTATCTTTTTGTTGGTGTTCATGCAGACTTGTGGACGATGAAGACAATGAATTTTTGGCATAATGAGCAATCGTCTAATAACGTTGCCAGGTCGAAGCACTCAACCGTACTATTGAAGTATTAACAGTCAAAATTTCCAAATATTTGTGCACGGTGAAGCCAACTCAACATAATATCGCAGCTCATTATAAACGCTTTGAACTTCGCCTGGTTTCCAGACCATGTCTGGATTGAGTATGACTCAGTAAACCATTATCTATTTCAGCAACAGCCTACTAAACATTCTACGAATTTCAATCAATATGTTCTTCATTATTATAAAGTTTCTGTCTACTTGTTTTGTTCTGATGAACTTTAATCATTCAATGTTTGATTTCTATCGGGTTTAACACTCTACATCAATTAATTAAGCACTCTAACCATGCGCGTCTTTGAGCGCTTCAAATTTTGCGCAGTTTTGAAAACTCCCAAATTAGGTTGTGTGTTTAGGTTGTATTCGAGTTGTCAATTCCATTTCGACGTTATGTTGTCAATAAAGACCTGACAAGTTTATCTTTTGTTTGTCGGCAGTGTTCAAATAAAAAACTGTTATATTGAAAAAATAGCGAAAATTCTAAAAATTATTTCGTCTATTGGAAAAAGTAGCTTCCCTCGTCAGAAAGCTCTCGACTTACTTTTTTTGACATTTTAATTTGTTTGTAGTTTTTTATGAACATTCTGATAGTTTCACTTATTTTTTCAAGGGACATGAAATTTCACAAATTTTGGCTTTTATTTAGCTTTATAGGAACAATAGGGGAAAACGCATGTTAAGCAATTCGAAGGCTCCCAACGTGCATACAAAAATACAATTATTATGTCTATAAAGCTAAAATGGAATTGTTCCCGGATAACTTTACTTTTTCGTCCAAGCTAGTTGCATGTTTAATAACGCGGATGAAATAAATCACAAATTGGATTCGTTTTCCTCAACAACGCTGGTATTATTCGATGTCGCATCATTGTCCTTACCTAGTTCGTCATCTTCAACATCATCTTGTTGTATTGTCAACATTGTCAGAGCTTGTGTATCATCATCATTTCGATTCAAGTCAGGCATGATATAAACTGTTTGAGAATTTTCATCATTTGTTGCATCGTTCCTATGTACTACCACAATTGGAGCTTGCTCATCATCTTCAACATCATCATTGTCAGGATGGGATTCGAAACTTGCATACGAATTTTCAACATTCTCATCATTTCTTCCTTCATGATTCCTGCCTACTATCACAGTTGGAGACAGTCCATTATCTTCAATATCATCATTATTGTCATGATTTGATTCAGGTCGTACATGAGCATTTTCAACAGTTGTCATTTCATGACAAAGGTGGGCCTTGTTCACAATCTTCAGCATAATTGTTGTCAGGACGATAGCGGTAGAACGGGTATCTTAATATTCGAACATGTAGGGGATTGGTAGGTCTCTTGTAATCATCCAGATCGTGTTCCGTTATCAACACCGTCCGAGCTAGTTCAGGATCTTCACGGATTAATTCTTCTACCATGTATTTCACGTTTAGTTTCAAATTTTCATTGTGGGCTTTCGTTTTGGCTTCGCTCGTTTTCAACGCTACCATGTTGAATATGTGCGGCATAACACCGAGACTCGCAGTTGTCACAACTTGGACTAAACCAGTAACATTGAATTTATTCAGCATATTGATAAGCGCTAAGATGCCTAAGGAAAAAGCAATCGCCCAAAACATTTTTAATCCAAAATAAAATAAGTTCGTATCGTAGGGTAAGAATTCTTCTCTGATTTTATCATAAAGCTTACTGGACACCACAGGTAACACTTTTTCGCCTGGTTTGGGATGTCTGTTTGGTGTGCAGCCATTATTAATGTTCTGTGCCTCTCGACATGCTTCGTAAATTAACTGTTTTAACACAAGGTATTTCTCTTCCATAGTCTTCCAGTAAGTGGAACAATAGAATGTTAGAACAGAGAAAAATGCGATAAAGGGAATGAAGTGAAAAAGATTAAGAAATAGTCCTAACATGAATGACACTATCCAGTATGATATTATAAAAATAGATTGTACGAAAAAAATATTAAGGCACACTATCTGAAACCAAGACGGCACAATATTAATGAAATTGAAGACGGGAGATTTCGACACATGTAAAAACATACCAAACGGTATAATAGGATGAAAAATTGAACAACTTGTAAGCAAACAAAACACAATAGAAACACAAACAAAAGAAATTAATAGCGCAAGAACAGAGTAGAAACATAGTGCTAATGTTTTGAGTGTACGATTTCTAAACCGTCTAGTTTTATATGTGACAAAAGCTTTACAATCGTTGTACAAAGTCTTTATTATAGATTTCCAAACGTTTGGGTTAAAAGGCTGCATGATGATTTTAACTGCGGTTTCAAAATTTCCTCTTTTACCTTTCACCGAATGCATGACAAATGTAGTGTAATTATTCCGTTCCTCTTTAATTATCTTCAGAATTTCAGATGAGTTTGCAATCTTAGACCCGAACAGATGGGAAACTAAAAAACAAAGTCCAAAAAAAAGAGAAAGATATGTAAAAATAATAAGAAATTCATTTTTGTTTACTTTTCCTGTCCACCACATCAAGTAGAAGAAATATGAAAAGACGGCTACTAATACAAGACTGCGGGTAAAAGATACTACTCGACCGTTTTCATCCCAGATAACTTTAAAGAGAATAGTAGATGGCGACATCATGCTTTCCTCCAATTTGTAATATTCAGGATATTTCAAGTCAAACTCAGTGCGAGACAGAAACACTAATAGCAACAAGACGAAATAAAACCAACCAAAAATAATTATCATGCAAATTATAATCAACCAAAGTAAATCACTTTCAAATAAAAAAGATTTTCCTTTGGGACATTCGTAATTGAACTCAGTCGCCAAATTGTGTTTTGTCATCTGACAACAAGTTAGCTTTACTTTTCCAGATGAAGTTTCTTTAAACGAAGAGCAAACGTGGTAGTTTATTGCCAGGTTTACACTGTCAACAATATGTTGTGTACTCTCGAGTACAAAATCTGACGTATCCTCTCCGGTTTTAATACATTCGTTTTGGCTCCCATTGACATTCAGTTTAAAGTTCCTTATGCCAGCTTTCAAAGTCCATGGAAAATATCTTAACCGTCTCCTTTCAAGCGCGTAGAGAATCTCTCGACCGATGGGATTCGATAATGAAACATTAAAATCCGACAAAAGCTCTCCCTCGTGACTACTGTTGGAAAATGAGATATGAATAACCACTACATTAACGAGATTACTGTTGAAAAGTTCATCAATTTGTGAGATGTCACTGTGTTTCATCTCCAGGACGCAATCTTTCGACACAGAAATCGTCGTAGACGGCAAAGTGGACAACGTTGCGTTTATGTCGAATTCATCTCCGTCATGTGATGTGTCGTTGTTGAAATGTGCAGACACGACGGTTGATAACAAACCACAGTAGAAAAGCAGTAAGAACATATTGACTTGAATAAACTCTCTTTACAATAAAACACCAATTGCTTTGAGTCAACGAAGTAAATTCAATTGCATGATCATCTAAATTGTTGATCAGTTTGATACAAATAACTACAATACAAAAATGTGCTTAAGTGAGGGAGTTTTTTGGTATTCAAATGAAATTAGACCTGCTGCTGAGACAGGAACGTCATTTTGTGTGAGTTAAAATTAAGAATTTCAATCTCAGGTCACTGTGTGAATGTTCTAATACAATTATTTGCATGGTGAAAAATTCTACTTAAAGTAATTTCATCATTAGAAATTTCGTATATCACAAGCAAGAGTTATATTTATCCGCATCAGTTAAAACAGCAGGGTAATAATATATGAACGCTTGACTAATTTTGTTACCGTTTCCGTGTTAAATTATTGCTGACGAGCTATTTAGGGCACCAGCTCCACATTTCCTTGCGAGGTACCATGCGAGATATTTTTAATCGTTCAATGTTCAATAAAGTGAATACAGATTTTAAAACATTTATTCAGTGTACGTAAATAGTATGGCGAGTCGCTACGAAAAAGTAAGAGTTTCGTAGAAACCCTATCCAAGATTGATAATTTAACACTAATACAATTAGATATATCTAGCTGGGACGACGTGACGGCTATTGTGTAAGTTAATGAACCTTTACAAGTAGTTTCAGCGTAAACTTCGCGTTCAGCGTATGTCAAAATAACGCACTCTAATCCATTTTGCAGTAAACTGTCACTCGTTATGTTATAAAGTTACGCTTGTGAAGGTGCGTATGCCTAAGGTGAATGAAACCTGTAACAGTACATTGTTCCACTCGGACATCACTAGAACTTGCTCAAAAGCTTTTTTATACATCTATCTTAACTTTTGCAGCACTATTTCTTTATGATATTGTTACATTGTCAACGTCATAAAATTTTAAATATATTTTTGTGGAAACACCACGTAAGTTTATTATAGCAAAGCTTTCGATCCGTAAGCTCGGATCTTCATCAGAGCTTATAACACGTTCTTTAAATACGTAAAATGCCGTGTGAATTTTTTGCCTATTTAAGGGACGTGTGAATTTAAATTAGTGGCATTATTATTAGCACTGATGAAGATCCGAGCTTACGGATCGAAAGTTTTGCGATAATAAACTTACGCGGTGTTTCCACAAAAGTAAATTTTAATTTGATATTCACCATGCGAACATAAAAGGAACTTATAATAAACTTTCAAATTCGTCAATTGAAATACTATATTGGCTCAGTTTCCTCGATCAGCAAGTTCACGAAAAACTACGTAGACATGCATGCTATCAAATTGTGCAAATTCCTGCGCAATTATATCGTTTTTATTCGCAGAACTGGGGCGATTGCAAAGTAAAAAAGATAGTCCACAAAATAGGGATGAAGTAAAAATAACTGTCCACCACATGTAATAACAGAAATATGAAAACAATAAATTGCAAACACATATACGTTAATATTAAATGCAAAGATCATATATTACAATACAATGAAATTAATGATACATAATTTCAGTCAACAATTATCGTCTTTTATAGGCTATTGAACATTCTACAATTTTTAATCAATATGTGGTCACAGAATATAAAACAAACAGAAGAGAAATTTGAATCGGATCCTTTGAAGTTTGTGTCCTATCGTTGATCGCATTGCGCATGTTCTTAATTCTGTGTCCTATGTTCCAAACCTTGAATTCTGTTTTATCATTTCAGCTGATTAAGGAATTTACATTTCCGTGTGCTTCTGTCTAGTCACTTGCTTTTTCTGGCCAATAGAAACACTGAACACTGAACTGGCTATTATTATCCAGTCAATTGCATAAACATAAGAAGATATCTTGCATTAACGAGTAGCTTTTCTGGTAAATTCCTATTCTGCGATGTTGTCTTAATGTAAAGTTTATTAATTTTTGTTCATTGATTTCGATGGTTCATTGATTGATTTCCACGAAGTTTATCAAATTACATTAAGCACTCCAGTGTACAGACTTGGTGCAGTTTAAATAATTACATTTTCAAATCGTGTCGTGGCTTGACTAACTCTAAAATGTGCATAATTAACTTGTTAGTCTTTGTGTTAAAGGCTTTTTCATGCATTAAGCATACCTGTCTGTTGAAACAAAAGCAATTAGCTGGCTCCTGTGAAATTAGTTACAAAAAATTTGCTTCAAATCTTCACTGGCCATTTTCAGAATTCTGACCATTTTCATCAGTTGTTGCCTCATTATTTCCACGCACTGTCTTAGTTCGATCTGGTTCAATATCTTCGACGTCGTCATTGTCAGAAAAAAACTTATACCAAACATTGTTTCAAAATGTTCAATACAATGAAATTAATGATAATTTGGAAGATTTCACTTTTGGTGCTTCCGTGAAAGATAAACACACTTCATATTTTCATTTTGAAAGGCAAGGGTTGAGGTGAGGTGAGGTAAAGTGAAGTGAGGAATAAGGTTAGGTAATGTGGGGTGAGGTAGGGTGGGCTGGGATGAGGTGGGGGTAAGGTAAGGTGAGGTTAGGTGAGGTAAGATAAGGTAAGGTATATATTGAGTCTCATTTAAAAATATATACTGTAGGTCTGTTTTCATTGTATATTTATTCATATATACTGAATACCATTTAAGAAAAGACACCAGGATTTTTAAGGATATAAAGATATAAATAAGGTTGGTATATATAAATTTCTGTGTATTACCTATTTAACATTTTATTCTGTGATCTCCAGGCAAGCGTCACCGTAGCTTAAATATAATAATGTTGGGTTCATCCAATGAATCAGGGTTATGCACCATCCAGTTAAAATCATCAATAGGTCAGATAACCATTGGTCAATACAGCATAACATTGATTTCTACCCCCAAGTTTACAGCCAAAAACAGACTTGTTGCAAGTTGTCAATTTTACCGCCTTGTTGCAACTTTTCAACAACTTGCAACAAACTTGTCAATTTCATCAAGTTGCAACAAGTCTGTTAAGTCCAGGCTTGCTTGTTACTTGTTCAATTTTATTTGGCCTGTGCATTATTATTATTATTATTAAGTATTTTTGTTATTATTATTATTATTCAGACCTAAAATTTTCGCTGCGGTCGTCTGTAGCTTGCATTCAAACAGGAACATGACCATTACAAGTTTCATTTTTGAATCTCTGAATTTCATCGAAAATCAGACACCTCAACTGATAAACTTTTATCCAATTTGGCGTGACGACATTTCTGGAAAAAATGACACCATTTAACCAACTTTCACAGTTACGAATTGCTTATCCGAAGATTCTGTTTGACAAGCAATACTGTTTATGATATTGTCATGAAAGTCAGATACAGTTATTATATGTAACATTTCAAAAACTCAATAATTCACGCGCAAAGCACAAAGGAAATCATAGACGTAAGGGAGCCTTTATACGTGATAATACACGCGCAGATTTTCACAAAACTTTTGCCTCGATTTTCCCGACTTATACAACATCTATATTGAAAATTCTTTCGTTAACAAACTGAGAAGATGGGTATAAAATAGATCGTTTTTGAAGCCATTTAAAATACTCGTAATTCGCACATTTTCAGCTTTATCAGCTCGTATCTGATAAAGCAATCCTGCTCGTGTTTCCAATATTACTCAAAACACGAGCAGGAGTGCTATAGTGGATATAGACACGAGACGCAGCCGAGCGTTTTATATCTAATAAAGCACAAGCTGCGAGAATTTTAAATGGCTTCAAAGACGATCCATTTTATACCTATCTTGGGAGTTTATTTACGAAGAAATTTCCGTATAGCTGTTGTTTAAGGCACGAAAATCAAGACAAAAGTATCGTGGAAATCAACGTGGGTCTTTATCGCATATAATTGAAAGATTGCTTCACGACCATGATTTTCTGGGTCCATATAATCGAAAGATTGCTTCACGACCATGATTTTCTGGGTCCATATAATTGAAAGATTGCTTCACGACCATGATTTTCTGGGTCCATATAATCGAAAGATTGCTTCACTACCATGATTTTCTGGGTCCATATAATCGAAAGATTGCTTCACGACCATGATTTTCTGGGTCGGTTGTACGAACGGTGGACAGCACTATCCACCGGATAGTGATTTTTCAGCTGCCTCAGAACAGAGTTGCAAAAAAGCCATGGGTATGCGGGTATTACCCGTGAGGAAGGTTTGCAAAATTGGCAGTCAGTGAGGAAAGTTTGATGTCAACACACTACATGAATAAATAACATAATCTATCCTAAACATGCACAAACATAACAAAAAATTAATAGATCATGATCTATTCCAGAAATTATATCTTCTTTCTGAAAAAATATTGATTCATTCTCAAGATTCATTCTGATCTTCAGTTTCGAAAGCCCAACTTTACAATATTTTGTGGAAGGTTTGCAAACTTTGAAAATTTTGCTCGCAGGAAGGTTGAATCGTGTCTGCAACTCTGCCTCAGAACGGCACAAAAGCAATGACACCAGGGATGTTTTTAACTTGCGAGAAATATAATGTGGCTTCGGCTCAAAAATGCTAACCTTTAATAAACTTTTTAGCAGTTACTGAGCATGTTTATATAGACGGTTTGAAAAAATCACTATCCCGTTGATAAGGCTAGCGTAGACAAACTTGTAAACAATGATCTACCTCGTATATCGGAGGCTCCTTAGGATGTGGATGGAATCCTTGTTGCTTACATGAAGCGATGAACTTCAAGCCGTGATCGCTAGTGAGAGAGTACATTCCAGTTCTGAAAATTAAACAAGAATTAGTTTTCATGCAATGTTTAAAGTATTGCTGCATTGAACTATTGTTAAAATAATGGGCGAAGCCAAGTTAGTTTTTCTGAGTTTTGAGACGAAATACGTAACGCCAAAGATCGAGTCGGATATCAAATTGAAGCTATTAAAAAGTTGTATTTTATAAAGACGGCAAAGTGTCTTTCCTTTGTTTAAAGACTCAATTTTTTGTACTATTTACAACATGAACGGCCGTGTTGTATCAGCGTATACAAACTCGGGCTGAACGCAAGAGCTGTGTATTATTAATGAGTTTTACAACATCGTGCATTTTTTATAGCTTTCATTTGATATATATATATATGGCCTGATTTTTGACGTTAAGTATTTCAAATAAAAACTCAGTCAAACTGAATCAAATTGACTTCAATCTCCCCCCCCCCTGACTTAGCGTTCCAGTGTACCTACAGTTCAGTAATAAAGACTTACTGTGAATATTTAGGAGCGCAGACAATAGCCACGGCTTCGGGCAGCATCAGCTGATAAGAGCAATGTGTGTGAAGATCAATACTCGACATAAACGCTGTTTGAGATGGGTGAGTCTAAAAAAAACTATAAGTGGTTGGTTTCTAAAAAACTGCAAAACCCTGACAGACTTTTCATATATATTAAAGAAATTTATGCCACTCCACATTTCATCAACCCGCATTTGCAACGCTCTGCTACTTTTACCATTCCGACACTCCGTATATGTGATTTAAGATTTAAGGGAAGAGTTGATATATCATGTTCTAGTTAAACGAGAACTAGAGTTGCATGAGAGTAACCTGTATATATTTAGGCGTTGCATTACATAGAATGACGTAACGAAATACTCACATGGATCCAGCCAAGTGTGATCAAGTTATGTGATTTTTGATAGGCCAATATTTCTTCCTCGTGAAGTGCTGTACACGTAACAGACGTTGAGGTTTGTTTGGGAATGATGAGATGTGTAATTTGAAAAGCATTTTGGCTCTAGAGAAAATATACTGTATCTAGTTAAGGTAACAAATGGTTCAGTATAATTCTGCGTAGCCACAAAACTATAATATGTATTTTTGATAGCTTCACAAGCATGAGTAGATGTAGACTGTTCGAAATACAGAATGAGATAAAGAAAAGAATACATTAGCATGTACGTCATGAAAGAGAACAAAAAGACATTACAGAGCTAATTGATATTACGGTCACCAAATGTGACGTCTTGTCCGATGTAATCGTTCTATGACCTGACATGTGACCGATAGAACTCTAGTCTGATTTATAGTATAGACCTTATATTTTATATTTTAACAGGACACTTGTCTTTACGAGCAAGCACGCTTGACTTTGCAGTTGCATGCGAATGATTGGTTATCAAAATGGGATCATATTGAATGTTTTATGCGCCAGTACTAAAGTCTAGTTTATGATTACTACTTGATACTGACCAATTTTCCAGCCAAAATTCCGCATGTTTCTCGGTTCTGATGAGTATTTGGTGAAGCAATTTCAACAAACTTCCTCATTAATTCTGCCGGTACATTAACTGTCCGTAATCCAGTGAAATCTATACGAAAAAAAAACATTCTCCCTAACCAAGCCCAACGGCTTACACTATAAGACAGAAACGGATTGATAGTGACACATCTAAGAAACGATAATTTTATAAACTTATAATGACGTTTTTGTGATAAAATCTCTGTCTTCTTGTTTTGTTCTGATGAACTTCAATCATTCAATGTTTGATTTCTATCAGGTTTAACTCACTACATCAATTAATTAAGCACTCTTGTCATGCACGTCTTTGAGCGCTTCAGATTTTGCGCAGTTTTGAAAACTTCCAAATTAGGTTGTGTATTTAGGTTGTATTCGAGTTTTTAATTCCATTTTGACGTTATGTTGTCAATTAAACTTAAATTTAATTAAAGAACAAATAACTCGTAGAGTGGTCGACTGAAAAATTCAAGATAACAATAATAATGTCTTCTATGTAGTTTTTTTTATGAACGTTCTGCTAGTTTCACTTACTTTTTCAACGAATGGACATGAAATTTCACAAGTTTTGGCTTTATTTAGCTTTATAGGAACAATGGAGAAAAACGCATGTTAAGCAATTCAAAGGCTCCCGACGTGCATACAAAAATACAATTATTATATCTATAAAGCTAAAATGGAATTGTTCCGGATAACTTGATTTTTTCATCCAAGCTAGTGGCATGTAAAAGCATTTTTAATAACACGGATGAAATATATCACAAATTGGATTTGTTTTGAATGTTTTCCTGAGCAACGCTGGTATCATTCGATGTCGCGTCATTGTCCTTACCTTGCTCGTCATCTTCAACATCATCTTGTTGTATTGTAAACATTGTCAGAGCTTGGGTTTCATCATCGTTTGGATTCAAATCAGGCATGGCATAAACTGTTTGAGAATTTTCATCATCTGTTGCATCGTTCCTGTGCGCTACCACAATTGGGGCTTGCTCATCATCTTCAACATCGTCATTATAAGAATGAGATTCGAAATTTGCATACGAATTTTCAACATTTTCGTGATTTCTTCCTTCATGGTTCCAGTCTACCATCACAGTTGTAGACAGTCCATTATCTTCAATATCATTACTGTCAGGATTTGATTCAGGTCTGGCATGAGCTTTTTCAACAGTTGTCGTTACGTAATTCCTATCCACCATCACAGTTGGAGACAATCCATTATCTTCAATATCATCAGTATTGTCATGACTTGATTCAGGTCTGGCATGAGCATTTTCATCCGTTGTCGCTTCATGATTCCTATCCACAATCACCAGTGGAGTCAGTCCATTATCTTCAATATTATTGTCATGATTTGATTCAGGTCTGGCATGAGTTTTTTCAACAGTTGTGGTTTCATGATTCCCATCTACCATCACAACTGAAGGCAGTCCATTATCTTCAATATCAGTATTGTCATGATTTGACTCAGGTCCAGCATGAACATTTTCAACAGTTGTCGCTTCAGGATTCCTATGTACTATCACAATTCGGTCTGGTTCTTCATCTTCAAAGTCATCGTTGTTAAAATTTGTCTCAAATCTGGCAGGCGCATTTTCAGAATTTTGACCATTTTCATCAGTTGTTGTCTCATTATTTCTACACACTGTCCTAGTTCGATCTGGTTCAATATCTTCGACGTCGTCATTGTCAGAAAAACTTATACCAAACATTGTTTCAAAATGTTCAGAATTTTCTGTATTTTCATCGTTTGTCGTCGTGTTAATGTCTTGTAGAGGCAAAAGTGGACCTTGTTCATAATCTTCAGCGTAATTGTTGTCAGGACGATAGCGGTAGAACGGGTTTCTTAACATTTCAACGATTAGTAGGGGATTGGCAGGTGTCTTGTAATCATCCAGATCCTGTTCCATTATCAACACCGTCCGAGCTAGTTCAGGATCTTCACGGATTAATTCTTCTACCATGTATTTCACGTTTAGTTTCAAATTTTCATTGTAGGCTTTCGTTTTGGCTTTGCTCGTTTTGGACCCAACCATGTTGAATATGTGCGGCATAACACCGAGACTCGCAGTTGTCACAACTTGGACTAAACCAGTAACATTGAATTCATTCAACATGTTGATAAGCGCTAGGATGCCTGACGAGAAAGCAATGGCCCAAAACATTTTTAATACGAAATAAAATAAGTTCGTATCGTAGGGTAAGAATTCTTCTCTGATTTTATCATAAAGCTTACTGGACACCACAAGTAACACTTTTTCGCCTGGTTTGGGATGTCTGTTTGGTGTGCAGCCATTATTAATGTTCTGTGCCTCTCGACATGCTTCGTAAATGAGCTGTTTTAACACAAAGTATTTCTCTTCCATAGTCTTCCAGTAAGTGGAACAATAGAATGTTAGAACAGAAAAAAATGCGATAAAGGGAATGAAGTTAAAAAGATTAAGAAACAATCCTAACAGGAATGACATTATCGAGAATGATATTATAAAGATAAATTGGGAGAAAAAAAATATAAAGCCAAGTATCTGAACGCAAGACAGTGCTTTTTTACCGCGATTGTCGTCGTGATATTTTGAGGCATAAGTCACATGTAATAACAACGCACAAGCCAGAAAAATAGAAATGGAAATTGAAATACTGAAAAACAAACAAAACAGAATAGAAGCAAAAACAAAACAAATTAACAGCGCAAGAACAGAGTAGAAACATAGTGCTAATGTTTTGAGTGTACGATTTCTGAACCGTCTAGTTTTATATGTGACAAAAGCTTTACAATTGTTGTACAAAGTCTTTATTATATTTCTCCAAACTTTTGGGTTAAAAGGCAGAATGAGGATTTCAACTACGCTTTTAAAAGATGCTCTTTTATCTTTTAACGAAATCATGTGTAGACCCTTGATGTAGAGGTTATTGTGTTGCTCTTTTTTATCTTAGACGCGAAGTGATTGGAAACTAAAAAAGAAAGTCCCCAAAAAACAAAAAGAGATGTATAAATAATAGATTCATTTTTGTTTTGGTATCCCATCGGCAACAACAAGTAGTAGAAATAAGAAAAGACGCCTAGTAATACAAGACTGCGGATAAAAGATACTACTCGACCGTTTTCATCCCAGATAACTTTAAGGAGAATAGTAGATGGCGACATCATGCTTTCCTCGAGTTTGTAATATTCAGGATATTCCAAATTGAACTTAGTACGAGACTGAAACACTAATAGCAACCAGACGAAATAGAACCAACCAAAAATCAGAAAAATGCAATACAATACCCCCCATAGTAAATTAATTCCGAAAAAAAAAGAACTTCCTTTGGGAGATTCATAATTGAACTCAGTCGCGAAATTGTATTTTGTCATCTGACAGCAAGTTAGGTTTAGTTTTCCAGATGAAGTTTCTTTAAACGAAGAGCAAACGTGGTAGTTTATTGACAAGTTTACACTGTCAACAATATGTTGTGTACTCTCGAGTACAAAATCTGACGCATTCTTTCCCGTTTTAATACAATCGTATTGACTTCCTTTGGCATTCAGTTTAAAGTTTCTTATGCCAGCTTTCAAAGTCCACTGAAAATACGCGAATGGCGGCCATTCGAGCGCGTATAGAATTTCTCGACCGATGGGATTTGATAATGAAACATTAAAATCCGACAAAAGCTCTCCCTCGTGACTACTGTTGGAGAATGAGATATGGAGAACGACTACATTAACGAGATTACTGTTGAAAAGTTCATCAATTTGTGAGATGTCACTGTGTTTCATCTCCAGAAGGCAAACTTTCGACACAGAAATCGTCGTAGACGGCAAAGTGGACAACGTTGTGTTTATGTCGAGTTCTCCTCCGTCATGTGATGTGTCGTTGTTGAAATGTGCAGACACGACGGTTGATGACAAACCACAGTAGAAAAGCAGTAAGAACATGTTGACTTGAATAAACTCTCTTTACAGTAAACACCAATTGCTTTGAGTCAACGAAGTAAATTCAACAATATTGTTGACCAGTTTGATACAAATAACTCCCATACAAAAATGTGCTTAAGTGAGCGACTTTTTTGCTATTTAAATAAAATTAGACCTGCTGCTGAGACAGGAACGCAATTTTGTGTGAGTTGAAATGAAGAATTTCAATCTCAGGTCACTGTGTGAATGTTCTAATAGAATTATTTGCATGGTTAAAAATTCTTCTTAAAGTAATTTCATTGTTAGAAATTTCGTGTATAACAAGCAAGAGTTAAATTTCTCCAAATCAGTTAAAACAACAGTGTAATAATTTACGAATGATTGACTAATTTTGTTACCGTTTCCGTGTTAAATTATTGCTGTTTAGGGCACCGGCTGCACTTTTTCTTGGAAACCATGGAGATGTTTTTAATCGTTCAATGTTCAACGAAGTGAATACAGGTTTTGAAACATTTATTCAAGGATACGTAAATATTATGATGAGTCTGTACGAGAAAGTGAGAGTTCCGTAGAAACCCTATCCAAGATTGATAATTTAACACTAATACAATTAGATATATCTAGCTGGGATGATGTAACGGTATATTGTGTAAAGTTAATGAATCTTTACAAGTGGTTACAGTGTAAACTTGGTGTTCAGCGTATGTCAAAATAACGCACTCTAATGCATTTTGCAGTTAAACTGACACTCGTTATGCTATATTAAAGTCACACTTGTGAAGGTGCGCATGCCCAAGGTGAATGAAACCTGTAACAGTATATTGTTCCACTCTGATATCACTAGAACTTGCTCAAAAGCTTTTTTATTCATCTATCTTAACTTTTCCAGCACTATTTCTTTATGATATTGTTACATTGTCATCGTCATAAAATTTTGAATATATTTTTGTGAAAACACCACGTAAGTTTATTATTGCAAAGATTTCGGTCCGTTAGCTCGGATCTTCATCAGTGCTTTACACGTCCTTTAAATAGGTAAAATGTCGTGTGAATTTTTTTGCCTATTTAAGGGACGTGTGAATTTAAATTAGTCGCATTATTATTAGCACTGATGAAGATCCGAGCTTACGGTTTGAAAGCTCTGCGATAATAAACCTTCTCAAAATTATATTTTAATTTGATATTCACCATGCGAACATACAAGAAACTTACAGTAAACTTTCAAATTCGTCAATTGAAATAATATATTGGCTCAGTTTCCTCCATCAGCAAGTTCATGAAAAACTACGTAGGCATGTTATCAAAATTGTGCAAATTCCTGTGGAATTCTATCGTTTTTATACGCAGAACTGGGGAGATTGCAAAGTAAAAAACATAGTCCACAAAATAGGGATGAAGTAAAAATAAGTGTCCACCACATTATGTAGTAACAGAAATATGAAACAATAAATTGCAAAAACATATACGTTAATATTAAATGCAAAGATCATATATTACAATACAATGAAATTAATGATACATAATTTCAGTCAACAATTGTTGTTTTTATAGGCTATTGAACATTCTACAATTGTTAATCAATATGTGGTCACAGAATATAAAACAAACAGAAGGGCAATTTGAATCGAATCCTTTGAAGTTCGTGTCGTATCGTTGATCGCATTGCGCATGTTCTTAATTCTGTGTCCTATGTTCCAAGTGTCTAGTCACTTGCTTTTTCTGGCCAGTAGAAACACTGAACTAGCTGTTTCGCCATTATTCAGGCCAGTGAATTGCATAAAATTAGGGTGATATCTTGCACTAACGAGTAGCCCTTCTGGTAATTTCCTATTCTGCGATGTTGTCTTAATGTAAAGTTTGTTCATTGATTTAGATGGTTCATTGCTTGATTTCTACGAAGTTTATCAAATTACATTAAGCACTCCAGTCTACACACTTGGTGCAGTTTTAATAATTGCATTTTCAAATCGTGTCGTGGCTTGAATAACTCTAGAATGTGCATAATTAACTTGTTAACCTTTGTGTTAAAGGCTTTTTTCATGCATTAACCATAAGTATCTGTTCGAACAAAAGCAATTACGCTGGCTCTTGTAAATATTTTTAACATCAATTACGCCCAGTTTCCATTTAGTCGTGAATATATCAAAGTGACCGATGTGATAGAGTATGTACGCCGATTTACATTTAATATGACTAATATGAACACAGCCCACAAAAGAAAAGGTAGATGTAGACTATATAACATCGTCGAGAATGACTTTGCTGCCACAGTTACGACCAAATCAAAACTAGGATTTATTGTCAAACTAGGGTTTACCGCTCAATTTGCTGTCGACGACCATTTTGTCTGGGATGTCATGATAAAATATTTGTACAGTCCGTCTTATAACAAGCAATCGTTTACGAATCTTTGATTATTTTACCTGATTCTTACTGGTATTGGAACACACAAGGCATTTCTGATATTATCTTTAGTTTTTAACAAAGTAAAACAGAATTTATACAACAACAAAGGTCGGCGATACCATAATGTGACAGTAATCCTTGAAGACAGCTTACAATATTCAAAAACCAAAGATATTTGATCGTTTTCATGTGCACGTCATTGTGCAGTTGTGTGTAATATCAATGGTTGAGCTTCAGGATGTTCAATATCATCATCATCATTTGGATTCAAATCGGGCATGGCATAAACTGTTTGAGAATTCTCATCATTTGTTGCGTCGTTCCTATGTGCTACCACAATTAGAGTTTGCTCATCATCTTTTACGTCATCCTGTTGTATTGTGAACATTGTCAAAGCTTGTGTTTCATCATCATTTGGATTCAAGTCAGGCATGGCATAAACTGTTTGAGAATTTTCATCATTTCTTGCATCGTTCCTATGTACTACCTCAATTGGAGCTTGCGCATCATCTTCAACATCATCATTGTCAGGATGGGATTCGAAACTTGCATACGAATTTTCAAAATTTTGAACATTTTCATAATTTCTTCCTTCACGATTCCTGTCCACCATCACAGTTGTAGACAGTCCTTTATCTTCAATATCATTACTGCCAGGATTTGATTTTGGTATGGCATGATCATTTTCATTCGTTGTCGCTTCATTATTCCTATCCACCATCACAGTTGGAGACAGTCCATTATCTTCAATGTCATTGTCATAATTTGACTCACGTCTGGCATGAGCATTTTCAACAGTTGTCGTTTCATGATTCTCATCTACGATCACCGTTGGAGACAATCCATTATCTTCAATATCAGTATTTTCAAGATCAGTATTTTCAAGATTTGACTCATTTCCAGTATGAACATTTTCAACAGTTGTTGATTCATTATTCCTATGTACTATCACAATTCGGTCTGGTTCATCATCTTCAAAATCATCCTTGTTAAAATTTGCTTCAAGTCTGGCATGCGCATTTTCAGAGTTCTTACTATTTTCATGACTTGTTATCGCATTATTTCTACGCACTGTCCTAGTTCGATCTGGTTCAATATCTTCGACGTCGTCATTGTCAGAAAAACTTATACCAAACATTGTTTCAAAATGTTCAGAATTTTTTGTATTTTCATCGTCTGTCATCGTATTAATCTCTTGTAGGGACAAAGGTGGGCCTTGTTCACAATCTTCAGCATAATTGTTGTCAGGACGATAGCGGTGCAACGGGTTTCTTAATATTCGAACAAGAAGGGGATTGACAGGTCTCTTGTAATCATCCAGATCGTGTTCCATTATCAACACCGTCCGAGCTAGTTCAGGATCTTGACGGATTAATTCTTCTACCATGTATTTCAAGTTTAGCTTCAAATTTTCATTGTGGGCTTTCGTTTTGGCTTCGCTCGTTTTCAACGCTACCATGTTGAATATGTGCGGCATAACACCGAGACTCGCAGTTGTCACAACTTGGACTAAACCAGTAACATTGAGTTCATTCAACATATTGATAAGCGCTAAGATGCCTAACGAAAAAGCAATGGCCCACAACATTTTTAATCCAAAATAAAATAAGTTCGTATCGTAGGGTAAGAATTCTTCTCTGATTTTATCATAAAGCTTACTGGACACCACAGGTAACACTTTTTCGCCTGGTTTAGGATGTCTGTTTGGTATGTTGTTAATGTTCTGTGCCTCTCGACATGCTTCGTAAATGAGCTGTTTTAACACAAAGTATTTCTCTTCCATAGTCTTCCAGTAAGTTGAACAATAGAATGTTAGAACAGAAAAAAATGCGATAAAGGGAATGAAGTGAAAAAGATTAAGAAACAATCCTAACAGGAATGACACTATCGTGTATGCTATTATAGGGGTTGATGGTACGGAAGAAAAACAGAGGCCAAATATATGAAACCCAGACAGTACAATTTCACTAAAATTGTCGTCGCGATAATTCGACCTATAAATCCCAAGTAACAACATACCAAGCACCAGGATAGGAAGAGTAAATGAAAAACTTGTAAGGAAACAAAACACAACAGAAACATAAACAAAACAAATTAACAACGCAAGAGTAAAAACATAGTGCTAATGCTTTGAGTGTACGATTTCTAAACCGTCTAGTTTTATATGGGACAAAAGCTTTACAGTCGTTGTACAAAGTCTTTATTATAGGTTTCCAAACTTTTGGGTTAAAAGGTAGAATGATGATTTTAACTGCGGTTTCAAAATATCCTCTTTTACCTTTCACCGAATGTGTGTCAAGCATATTGGCGATGAATTTATTGCGTCCCTTTTTTATTCTCTTCAGAATTTCAGATGAGTTTGCAATCTTAGACCTGAAGAGATTGGAAACTAAAAAAGAAAGTCCCCAAAAAACAAAAAGAGATGTGAAAATTATAGATACATTTGTGTTTTTTTTTACTGTCCACAACATCAACTGCCAGAAATATGAAAAGACGCCTACTAATACAAGACTGCGTATAAAAGATACTACTCGACCGTTTTCATCCCAGATAACTTTAACGAGAATAGTAGATGGCGACATCATGCTTTCCTCCAGTTTGTAATATTCAGGATATTCCAAATTGAACTCAGTACGAGATTGAAACACTAATAACAACCACATCAAATAAAATAAACCAAACATGCCCATCATGAAAAATATAGCCAACCAAAGTAAATTACTTTCAAATAAAAAAGATTTTCCTTTGGGACATTCATAATTGAATTCAGTCACCAAATTTTGTTTTGTCATCTGACAGCAAGTTTGCTTTACTTTTCCAGATGAAGTTTCCTTAAACGAAGAGCAAACGTGGTAGTTTATTGTCAGGTTTACACTGTCAACAATATGTTGTGTACTCTAGCTCAAGTACAAAATCTTTCGCGTTCTTTCTCGTTTTAATACAGTCGTTTTGGCTCCCTTTGACAGTCAGTTTAAAGTTCCTAATTCCAGCTTTCAAAGTCCATTGGAAATACTTGAATTCCGACCTTTCAAGCGCGTGGAGAATCTCTCGACCGATGGGATTCGATAATAAAACATTAAAATCTGACAAAAGCTCTCCCTCGTGACTACCGTTGGAGAATGAGATATGGATTACCACTACATTAACGAGATTACTTTTGAAAAGTTCAACAATTTGTGAGATGTCATTTTCTTTCATCTCCAGGACGCAATCTTTCGACACAGGAATCGTCGTAGACGGGAAAGCGGACAACGTAGTGTTTATGTCGAGTTCATCTCCGTCATGTGATGTGCCGTTGTTGAAATGTGCAGACACGACGGTTGATAACAAGCAACAGTAGAAAAGCAGTAAGAACATACTGACTTGAATAACTCTCTTCACAATAAACACCAATTGCTTTGTGTCAACGATGTAAATTCAATAGTGTGATCAACTATATTGTTGATCAATTTGATACAAATAGCTCCCATACAAAATTGTGCTTATGTGAGCGACTTTTTTGCTATTCAAATGAAATTAGACCTGCTGCTGAGACAGGAACGCCATTTTGTGTGAGTTAAAATAAAGAATTTCAATCTCAGGTCACTGTGTGAATTTTCTAATAAAATTATTTGCATGGTTAAAAATTCTACCTAAAGTAATTTCATTGCAAGAAATTTTGTGTATAACAAGCAAGAGTTAAATTTCTCCAAATCAGTTAAAACAGCAGAGTCATAATTTATGAATGCTTGACTAATTTTGTTATGGTTTGCGTGGTAAGCTATTGTTGACGAGGTCTTTCACTTTGCCTGGGAAACCAAGCGAGATTTTTTTAATCGTTGAGTGGTCAAACAAGTGAATACAGGCTTTAAAACATTTATTCAGTGATACTTAAATATTATGTGGTGAGTCTGTACAAGTCCTATCCAAGATTGACAAGTTGATACTAATACAATTTGATATATCTAGCTGTGATGACGTAATGATGGTTATTATGAAATGTTTGTTAATCATTACAACTATTTACAATGTAAACTTCGTGTTCAGCTTTACTTATGTCAAAATAATGCACTCCAATGCACTTTACAATTAAACTGCAACTCATGGTGGTGTATAAAAGTGACGCTTGTCAGGTTGTACAAGCCAAAAGTCAATAAAAACGTCATGCAAAAGTACATTGTTCCACTCTATGACATAGCTAGCACTTGCTCGAACTTTACCAAAGTTACTTTCATACATTCATCTTAACTTTTATAGCACTATTTTTATAAAATTGTTCAATTGTCAACATAGTAGAATTTTGAATTCGTCTATCGAAAAATTGCTATCAAAAATAGATTTATAGATTTGTAATCCAAGTTTTACTAAAATCTAATTTATACAAATATGCGACTTAATAGTGTTCTCTTGATTAAAATTATTGTTTTGAGCTTTCGACTAGGTGCTCGAGTGTTCATCAGAAAGATGAATATTCTTTCTTCGCGCTCTTTGGCTGTCGGTTTTCTACTTGATAGTCGTTGGTTGCTATGGAATGCGTTGCATAGCCAAGCATTGAGTCGAAAGCTCAAAACAATAAATTTTAATCCAGAGAACACTATAAATTGGTCTATTTGTAGAAATTAAATTTTAATATAACTCTTTCTTTTGTGTTTTCGTCATAAATTATTAATGAGTTTCACAAGTGCTACAGTAAAACCGGATGAGCACAAGACTTTAACCGATTTTAAAACTTGAGCGGAACGCGAGAGTTTTGAATAGGATAAAGGTGGAACTGCGAGTCTTTCAATGCGCTTGTGAAATGAATGAGCTTGTAAGTTCATTGGCGAAGTTATTTTTAAAATAAACCTTGTCAAAAGCGAGAAAATCAAATGTAAAGTTCATTTAAATCAACACAAATCTGTAGCTGATTTAAAATCTCTGTTACAGTTGTGATTTCCTTTGTCTTTTCTTCATGACTTTGTGACTATTGACTTCATGACCCTCTTATGCAATGTAGGCTATGTTGATTGTACAAAGAGAGTCATCCAAACAACACAGCACATCGAGAGTGGGTAAGTGTTATCTCAGTATTGTGTTTATGTGAGTTGGAATAGTTTTTTCTCTTGGGTCGAAATAACTTGTACGAACTATTAAGTAAGAATATAACTCATTATCAAGGTTGGTCAACCTTTATGCAAAAATGAATTTTGCATAAACTCTGGACGTCAAAAATTTCATGTTGGATAGAGTTAAAAATGCACTTATTTCTTTTGGTATGCCAATATGGTTTGTGTTCAGTTCATGACTGAGAATGGTGCACTTGTCGAATGAAGAGCAAACATTGGTTTTTATTTTCCCGCCATCCCATGTTGGCTACTGCATTTTAATAAATTTGGGTAATTGAGAAAAATCATGGTTCAAATCAAGAAGCAATATTTCTCTGATGCGTTGATGAATGTTCTTCAAATTAAAAGCAATTGCTATTTAACATAACAGAATATCATAATATAATATTTAAATTTTCATTTCAGTTACATCTTTTTTCAGACACAATGTACATATGCAGACCAGGGCACGAAATTGCGGGGCTGCCAACGGCCAAAAGCAGGCCATATTCTAGAGATGACAGGCGAAAATAGAACTGAACTGCCAAATTGAAAAAAATGGCAAGGGGAATTCATTTGATGTGTTTCACGTCAGTTTATTTCATTTGATTACCCTGACTAGAAGAAACAATGACTAACGAGAGACGTTGAATTCTTAGCTCATACCTGAAGTGCTCAGTAGAAATCTATACATCGTTTTGTTCTCTAAATACGTTAGTATATTTGTACTTAAATCCAAGATTACTACAGTCAAATATACCAGTTCAGTATAGCGCAATGAAACTAAAAATAAATGCCTATTATGAAAACATTCATTTCTCAAACATACGAGACCTCACCGTTTTTTGCATGCAGTTAAAAAAAATGAAATGACAGGCTAGATGGTATTTGAAGAAAAATTCCTTTGGCAGGTCATATTGCAGACTTCGTAAAACAACTGGCATATTTGTGTACGGCGAGCCCAAAGTGTCTGTGGAGAAACATTGGCTCGCTTTGCTTTGTTTGTTAGAAACTTCCAGTTTTGCGCATGCTTAATCGGGAAATCAATGTTCCTCGTGCTGGAAAGATTGGAAACATTCGGGCAGACTATGAAACACTGTATCCACAGCAAAAATGTTTCTGAATTTGTTTGCACACGGTTTTACTTTCCGGGAAGCAAAATTTTGTTTCCGCAACAATGTCTTTCGAGGTGGGTAAACTGGGAGACATCATAGGAATTCTGTAACAGTGTTTCCTGGTTTGCTCGGCCTTAAGTTGGAAACATGTTTGGCGAGAATATCAGTCGTCAGTCCTATGCCTTGTTTGACTTAAATTTTATTATCATGGCGTATTCTCATATCTGACAAAGTTTTGAAATGAGAAAATTTATCAGTGCAATTGGAAAGAGCATGTGTAGAAGATATATGGAAGATATAAAATGTGGAAGATATAGTCCCGTGAAGTTTGCGAATTTTGTATACTTTTGTATTACGGGCGAGTGACTTATCACATTTCAACATAGTGGTAAGGCTTTTCCGCCCGTACTACTTTGCAAATTTAACTAGACTATATTTTCCACATCTTATAATATTTCGCAACCAAATTTCACAATTTTATAAAATTTTAGACGCTCTTTTACACTGTGCTAACAAATTTTACCAATTTAAAAGTTTGTCTAATATAATAGGGGAGTGATCTATTGCTCATGCAAGTAAATTCAATCTTCTATTTCAGGGCGCGATTTATGGCATAGCCCAGCAGATACCCGATCGATCCATGGTATTTATACCACACAAAAACCTACGGCACCTCAAACTACCAATGGACATGTGAAAAAACAGTGTTAATACACAGTATATAGCTTTCAACTTTTATTGACATGATACAAATCACACCCAATCCTTTCTTACCCGTGGCTTTGAGGCCAGAAATAAAGTTATTATTATGCCACAGAATATATGTTAAACAGAGGTGTCACTCGAGTGGGAACCTTTGTGTCTCTGCGCATGTCCGTTACGCATGTCCATTTGCAATTCATTATGCAGGTTCTGGCCAGTCAATTGCCTTTTCTGGCCAATACAAACACTGAACTGGCTGTTCTGCCATTATTCCGCCTAAAAACTCAGAGACATGTTGCACTGCCGAGTAGCACTTCTGGTTATGCTATTCTGTGAATTCTACTACAGAATAGGTAGGTATATTACAGAAGTGACCAGTTCCACCATCTGTCTAGCAAGTAAATCAGATGCGCAGAACAACATACACAATGTAAAAAGCATAATTTTTATGCGGCTGCATTATATACTTGAGAGGGACTTCTGTAATGTTAATTCTGTGGCCTGTTCCACACTTGCTCGAATAAGCGCCCCGAGTGCAACTCGAAAAATTGCCGGTGCTAGTTCGACCAAGTGTGGTATATCACTATTTGGGAAATATTCGTGTAAGAAATTCAAACTAGAAGGTACAACTGATTTACAGGTATATAAAATTGATAAAATACCCTATACTTGACTATTTTACAATTTAGTACGCTAAAAGCTACAATGTCGATGTCACTTTTCGTTCCTGTCAGCAATGTATGAAATAATTTTTTAAACCGTCTGTCTTGATGAAAATAAAGTCGATTCCAGCTATAACTTTTCACCGAGCTTCGTGTCAAAATTTCATGTCCTTGTCAAACGAGAACAAGAGTTGCCTGAGAGTCGACAAGTGAGAGTTTTCTAAACTCTCATGTCCTGGTCAAACAAGAACAAGAGTTGCATGAGAGTTGATGAGAGTTGACGAACGAGAGTTTGTATGAGAGTTTTCTCAACTCTCATGTCCTGGTCAAACGAGAACAGGAGTTGCACGAGAGTTGACAAGCGAGAGTTTGTATGAGAGTTTTCTCAACTCTCATGTCTTGGCCAAACGAGAACAAGAATCGTTATCCCCCAAAATATTTACAAGGAAGCGTAACTCCCCTTTCCCACGAAAACAGTTGTCGTTAACTCCTTGCCATTTTTGCTGACGATGCAGAAAAGAAATGACGTAATGTGATGCTGAGACAAACAAACATGGCTGAAATCTGGAAGGCACTGGATAGGATCGAGTAAAACCACGGCGGGCCGAGTCCTTACTCGCCCTTCGGGCTCGCGCTTTAGCTAAATTTGGTGAAGTAGATACAGTCCCAGTGAGTGAGAATAGTGAGTGAGAATAGTTTTAATAAGAAAAAAATATAAGAATATAAGAAAAAAAAGTATTCAAAAAATTAAGAAAAAAAAGTATAAAACATAAGCGCGTAACTGGGCTCGAACCCGGAACACACAGGTCAGAAGCGCGGGACCTAGACCACTGTGCTAATGCGGCCAATCGAAAGTTAACGGTTAAAAACTAAATTTATGCTGTTTATGTAACGTGCTGGTATGTACTTTATCTTATGCGACTGGAATGGATCCGCGTTACAATTCCATGACATATAGGCGCCAGTCCACATAGGTCAATAAACGATGTATCTATAAATACCATAACCAATATACACACTATAGGCACTATTATTATAGGTTTTATAGGTACTATAGGTTTTATAGGTACTATAGGTTTTATAGGTACTATAGGTACTATAGGTTTTATAGGTGCTATAGGTTTTATAGGTACTATAGGTTTTATAGGTTCTATAGGTATTATAGGTTTTATAGGTACTATAGGTTTTATAGGTACTATAGGTTTTATAGGTACTATAGGTACTATAGGTTTTATAGGTGCTATAGGTTTTATAGGTGCTATAGGTTTTATAGGTTTTATGGTGCTATAGGTTTTATAGGTACTATAGGTTTTATAGGTACTATAGGTTTTATAGGTTCTATAGGTACTATAGGTTTTATAGGTACTATAGGTTTTATAGGTTTTATAGGTGCTATAGGTTTTATAGGTACTATAGGTTTTATAGGTACTATAGGTTTTATAGGTTCTATAGGTACTATAGGTTTTATAGGTACTATAGGTACTATAGGTTTTATAGGTACTATAGGTTTTATAGGTACTATAGGTTTTATAGGTACTATAGGTTTTATAGGTACTATAGGTTTTATAGGTTCTATAGGTACTATAGGTTTTATAGGTACTATAGGTTTTATAGGTTTTATAGGTGCTATAGGTTTTATAGGTACTATAGGTTTTATAGGTACTATAGGTTTTATAGGTTCTATAGGTACTATAGGTTTTATAGGTACTATAGGTACTATAGGTTTTATAGGTACTATAGGTTTTATAGGTACTATAGGTTTTATAGGTACTATAGGTTTTATAGGTACTATAGGTACTATAGGTTTTATAGGTACTATAGGTACTATAGGTTTTATAGGTACTATAGGTTTTATAGGTACTATAGGTTTTATAGGTACTATAGGTACTATAGGTTTTATAGGTACTATAGGTTTTATAGGTACTATAGGTTTTATAGGTACTATAGGTACTACAGGTTTTATAGGTACTATAGGTTTTATAGGTTTTATAGGTGCTATAGGTTTTATAGGTACTATAGGTTTTATAGGTACTATAGGTTTTATAGGTTCTATAGGTACTATAGGTTTTATAGGTACTATAGGTACTATAGGTTTTATAGGTACTATAGGTACTATAGGTTTTATAGGTACTATAGGTTTTATAGGTACTATAGGTTTTATAGGTACTATAGGTTTTATAGGTTCTATAGGTACTATAGGTTTTATAGGTACTATAGGTTTTATAGGTTTTATAGGTGCTATAGGTTTTATAGGTACTATAGGTTTTATAGGTACTATAGGTTTTATAGGTTCTATAGGTACTATAGGTTTTATAGGTACTATAGGTACTATAGGTATTATAGGTACTATAGGTTTTTTAGGTACTATAGGTTTTATAGGTACTATAGGTACTACAGGTTTTATAAGGTACTATAGGTTTTATAGGTACTATAGGTTTTATAGGTTCTATAGGTTTTAAAGGTTTTTTAGTTACTATAGGTACTATAGGTTTTATAGGTGCTATAGGTTTTATAGGTACTATAGGTTTTATAGGTACTATAGGTTTTATAGGTGCTATAGGTTTTATAGGTACTATAGGTTTTATAGGTACTATAGGTTTTATAGGTGCTATAGGTTTTATAGGTGCTATAGGTTTTATAGGTGCTATAGGTTTTATAGGTACTATAGGTACTATAGGTTTTATAGGTACTATAGGTTTTATAGGTACTATAGGTACTACAGGTTTTATAAGGTACTATAGGTTTTATAGGTACTATAGGTTTTATAGGTACTATAGGTTTTATAGGTACTATAGGTACTACAGGTTTTATAAGGTACTATAGGTTTTATAGGTGCTATAGGTTTTATAGGTGCTATAGGTTTTATAGGTACTATAGGTTTTATAGGTGCTATAGGTTTTATAGGTACTATAGGTTTTATAGGTACTATAGGTACTGTAGGTTTTATAGGTACTATAGGTTTTATAGGTACTATAGGTTTTATAGGTACTATAGGTTTTATAGGCACTATAGGTTTTATAGGTACTATAGGTACTATAGGTTTTATAGGTACTATAGGTTTTATAGGTACTATGGGTTTTATAGGTACTATTGGAACAATAGGTTTTATAGCCAATATATTTGCTAAATAGGTTAAGGTATTTGTTAAATAGGTTATTCCCCACTGATCAATACGCATACAGAAAACCTAGATCAATTAGTCTGCCTCGTTCCCAGAAAAGGCCCTGGGGGCGAGGATGGTATACAATCAATTTATGGTAATAAGTCAGGTAATAAGTTGTATAGCTTGCTATAAACAGTGTATGTACTTCATCTTATGGGACTGGAATGGATCCGTGTGACCAGTGCTAATATATACAGTAGTGATATCTGTTTAGTAGTTATTGCCGTTATGGCGTCATTCCTGTTATTGGTGTTATTGCCGTTACTGGTGTTAATGGCGTTATTGGCGTTATTGCTGTTATTGGCGTTGTTGCCGTTATTGCCGTTCTTGGTGTTGTTAGTGTTGTTGCCGTTATTGCTGTTATTGGTGTTATTGCCGTTATTAGTGTTATTGCTGTTATTGCCGTTATTGCTGTTATTGCCGTTCTTGGTGTTATTAGAGTTATTGCCGTTCTCGCTGTTATTGGCGTTATTGCTGTTATTGGTGTTATTGCCGTTATTAGCGTTATTGCTGTTCGAAATTTTCCGTGTTTACATCGAGTTATATCAACACGGCTCTTAGCCAATCAGTGTTCAGGATTTACAAATGCTATATTATAAAATTGTACAACGGGCTTGTAAATAAAATTGTATTGAGTCGAATTGCTCATTTGTTTTTACTGTACAACGGGCTTCAAGATGCTTTACTACATGCTTGTGCTGTCACAACTAATTACTCTTACTAAGGGAGTGTATATTGATGAAAAAGCCGAGAATATCCTGCATCAATTGCTCGCAGAATATGAAAAGAATCCTGCTGATGGTAAATACGATAACATCATATTAACTTCGAAAAGTTTTTATTTGGTGCCCGATTAGTCATTTTACACTACCATTAATGTGTCCCATCCATAATGTGCAACTAGTTTGTAAAGAATGGCAATCCGTGCTTTCTAAAGAAAATTATTTAAATCCACGTATGGTATATGATACTGGTGGAAATGTTGTATTCATTCAGAGATATTACGAATGTGCTTCGTCTGGAAGTTCAACGTGGCTGAAACACACCTTTCTTTCAGCATCAAAATCCATTATGGATGCTATTCCACGAAATTTGGCAAATAAGCTCCCAATTATTTTACATTACAAAAGTGCATTGACACATGACCTGCTTGATAATCTCTGGACAAGCATTGAAATAATACAAAATTTTGTTAAAATTACCGAGCGCTTGGCATCGTTAAACTACCGCAATTTTCAGCGAAGAAAGTTAATTCTTGGAGAGCATACTAGTAATGCAGCTGACCTACAGTTGTTTTATGGAAATGTCTTATATTCTTTTCCTAGTAACGATACACTGATGCACATATTCCTATGCCATTATGAAGAAACTAAACACATTTTTCATGCTGAAATGCAGAAGTTGACTGGCACCGTAATGTCATTTGACCACACTTTTAAAGTCAGCAAGCATATCGGAATTGTAAGAAATGACAATTCTTTTGTTAAACAATTTGATGGATGTTTTTTCGGGATGAATGGATATGGCGAGGTGGTTGCATGGCGTTTGACAAAGACAACGGGTTTTAAGGAAATAGAAGACTTATTGTTTGACTTAAAAGAACGAATGCTAAACAGCGGCATTAATTTGGAAGTTATAATTCTCGACGACTGTTGTAAAATGCGCAATAGCTATCAAAACGTTTTCGGCGGTAACGTAAAAATTAAACTTGATCTTTTTCACGCGTGTCAACGCGTTATACAAACATTAGATCATGATGGAATAAAAAATCAATTTTCAAGAGAGTTCGGTTTGATATTTAGAGTGGATGGTGACGTTGGCGAAGAAAGAGAAATGACCACACCAGAGCCTGAAGTAATAATTGCAAATCTTGAGCAACTCCTTTGTCGTTAGCAAGGTCAACTCAATGCAAAAACGCTGAAATCGGTTGATGACCTTAGAAGGCACATAAATAAAGGATGCTTGTCAGGAATTTTGCCGGGGGAGGGAGCAGAAAAAAATGAGCGTTTACACCGACATTTGCGAAAGTCGCTGTTGGTTGGAGCTAATACAATTTCCCCTGAACTAGCTATTGCATGCCTCACATTAGCATTATACGTATGGAATAACAGGAAAAAAGTGTCAAACACATAAAAAATCAGAGAGTTGTACCTATTATTCCAGCTGAATATTCAGAAGATATTTCTAATAACTGCGCTTCTTCAACAGCCCTGCCGTTCAAAGTGAACAATGACGCGTCCAAAGAAATTCCACCACCTTTTGCAGATAAAACCAAGAAAAGACTTGCCATGGGACCAACTGAACAAGATGCTGATCAGTGTGGTAACACCTTTCTGCACGTTACTGTTCTTGATGACTTGCTTAACAGCTCAACTGTGATGTATATCATCGAAAGAACTTTGCAACTGTACGAGACTGTTCAAAAGATAAACAATCAATGTGCAATACGTAGCTTGAATCTCCTTGACTTTCCCTTATTATCAGGTTTTAAAGAGCACGCCTCTCTAATACGATGCTCTGACTACGACAATATAAATAATTTAGATGTAGACAAATTTGCATCAGTTGAGGAGGGCAAAAACAAAGAAACCCTAAAAAGAAACTTAAACTCTTTCAATTTGGATGCTTATACGTATACATATATATATATGCGCGGAGTCATCAGTATCGCAGAGCTCTTCTGTTGAGAATGGAAATAACTTGTGCAGCTGGAGCGCAATACTGTGAAAACAGCAATTACCATCTCCGATTACGTATACATATATATATATGCGCGGAGTCATCAGTATCGCAGAGCTCTTCTGTTGAGAATGGAAATAACTTGTGCAGCTGGAGCGCAATACTGTGAAAACAGCAATTACCATCTCCGATCACAGTATCCACATCCAAATTGAAAGAGTTTAAGTTTCTTTTTAGGGTTTCTTTGTTTTTGCCCTCCTCAACTGATGCAAATTTGTCTACATCTAAATTATTTATATTGTCGTAGTCAGAGCATCGTATTAGAGAGGCGTGCTCTTTAAAACCTGATAATAAGGGAAAGTCAAGGAGATTCAAGCTACGTATTGCACATTGATTGTTTATCTTTTGAACAGTCTCGTACAGTTGCAAAGTTCTTTCGATGATATACATCACAGTTGAGCTGTTAAGCAAGTCATCAAGAACAGTAACGTGCAGAAAGGTGTTACCACACTGATCAGCATCTTGTTCAGTTGGTCCCATGGCAAGTCTTTCCTTGGTTTTATCTGCAAAAGGTGGTGGAATTTCTTTGGACGCGTCATTGTTCACTTTGAACGGCAGGGCTGTTGAAGAAGCGCAGTTATTAGAAATATCTTCTGAATATTCAGCTGGAATAATAGGTACAACTTTCTGATTTTTTATGTGTTTGACACTTTTTTCCTGTTATTCCATACGTATAATGCTAATGTGAGGCATGCAATAGCTAGTTCAGGGGAAATTGTATTAGCTCCAACCAACAGCGACTTTCGCAAATGTCGGTGTAAACGCTCATTTTTTTCTGCTCCCTCCCCCGGCAAAATTCCTGACAAGCATCCTTTATTTATGTGCCTTCTAAGGTCATCAACCGATTTCAGCGTTTTTGCATTGAGTTGACCTTGCCAACGACAAAGGAGTTGCTCAAGATTTGCAATTATTACTTCAGGCTCTGGTGTGGTCATTTCTCTTTCTTCGCCAACGTCACCATCCACTCTAAATATCAAACCGAACTCTCTTGAAAATTGATTTTTTATTCCATCATGATCTAATGTTTGTATAACGCGTTGACACGCGTGAAAAAGATCAAGTTTAATTTTTACGTTACCGCCGAAAACGTTTTGATAGCTATTGCGCATTTTACAACAGTCGTCGAGAATTATAACTTCCAAATTAATGCCGCTGTTTAGCATTCGTTCTTTTAAGTCAAACAATAAGTCTTCTATTTCCTTAAAACCCGTTGTCTTTGTCAAACGCCATGCAACCACCTCGCCATATCCATTCATCCCGAAAAAACATCCATCAAATTGTTTAACAAAAGAATTGTCATTTCTTACAATTCCGATATGCTTGCTGACTTTAAAAGTGTGGTCAAATGACATTACGGTGCCAGTCAACTTCTGCATTTCAGCATGAAAAATGTGTTTAGTTTCTTCATAATGGCATAGGAATATGTGCATCAGTGTATCGTTACTAGGAAAAGAATATAAGACATTTCCATAAAACAACTGTAGGTCAGCTGCATTACTAGTATGCTCTCCAAGAATTAACTTTCTTCGCTGAAAATTGCGGTAGTTTAACGATGCCAAGCGCTCGGTAATTTTAACAAAATTTTGTATTATTTCAATGCTTGTCCAGAGATTATCAAGCAGGTCATGTGTCAATGCACTTTTGTAATGTAAAATAATTGGGAGCTTATTTGCCAAATTTCGTGGAATAGCATCCATAATGGATTTTGATGCTAAAAGAAAGGTGTGTTTCAGCCACGTTGAACTTCCAGACGAAGCACATTCGTAATATCTCTGAATGAATACAACATTTCCACCAGTATCATATACCATACGTGGATTTAAATAATTTTCTTTAGAAAGCACGGATTGCCATTCTTTACAAACTAGTTGCACATTATGGATGGGACACATTAATGGTAGTGTAAAATGACTAATCGGGCACCAAATAAAAACTTTTCGAAGTTAATATGATGTTATCGTATTTACCATCAGCAGGATTCTTTTCATATTCTGCGAGCAATTGATGCAGGATATTCTCGGCTTTTTCATCAATATACACTCCCTTAGTAAGAGTAATTAGTTGTGACAGCACAAGCATGTAGTGAAGCATCTTGAAGCCCGTTGTACAGTAAAAACAAATGAGCAATTCGACTCAATACAATTTTATTTACAAGCCCGTTGTACAATTTTATAATATAGCATTTGTAAATCCTGAACACTGATTGGCTAAGAGCCGTGTTGATATAACTCGATGTAAACACGGAAAATTTCGAACAGCAATAACGCTAATAACGGCAATAACACCAATAACAGCAATAACGCCAATAACAGCGAGACGGCAATAACTCTAATAACACCAAGAACGGCAATAACAGCAATAACGGCAATAACAGCAATAACACTAATAACGGCAATAACACCAATAACAGCAATAACGGCAACAACACTAACAACACCAAGAACGGCAATAACGGCAACAACGCCAATAACAGCAATGACGCCAATAACGCCATTAACACCAGTAACGGCAATAACACCAATAACAGGAATGACGCCATAACGGCAATAACTACTAAACAGATATCACTACTGTATATATTAGCACTGGTCACACGGATCCATTCCAGTCCCATAAGATGAAGTACATACACTGTTTATAGCAAGCTATACAACTTATTACCTGACTTATTACCATAAATTGATTGTATACCATCCTCGCCCCCAGGGCCTTTTCTGGGAACGAGGCAGACTAATTGATCTAGGTTTTCTGTATGCGTATTGATCAGTGGGGAATAACCTATTTAACAAATACCTTAACCTATTTAGCAAATATATTGGCTATAAAACCTATTGTTCCAATAGTACCTATAAAACCCATAGTACCTATAAAACCTATAGTACCTATAAAACCTATAGTACCTATAGTACCTATAAAACCTATAGTACCTATAAAACCTATAGTACCTATAAAACCTATAGTACCTATAAAACCTATAGTACCTATAAAACCTACAGTACCTATAGTACCTATAAAACCTATAGTACCTATAAAACCTATAGCACCTATAAAACCTATAGTACCTATAAAACCTATAGTACCTATAAAACCTATAGTACCTATAAAACCTATAGTACCCATAAAACCTATAGTACCTATAAAACCTATAGTACCTATAAAACCTATAGTACTTATAAAACCTATAGTACCTATAAAACCTATAGTACCTATAAACCCTATAGTACTTATAAAACCTATAGCACCTATAGTACCTATAAAACCTATAGTACCTATAGTACCTATAAAACCTATAGTACCTATAAAACCTATAGTACCTATAAAACCTATAGCACCTATAAAACCTATAGCACCTATAAAACCTATAGTACCTATAAAACCTATAGTACCTATAAAACCTATAGTACCTATAAAACCTATAGTACCTATAAAACCTATAGCACCTATAAAACCTATAGCACCTATAAAACCTATAGTACCTATAAAACCTATAGTACCTATAGTACCTATAAAACCTATAGTACCTATAAAACCTATAGTACCTATAAAACCTATAGTACCTATAAAACCTATAGCACCTATAAAACCTATAATACCTATAAAACCTATAGTACCTATAAAACCTATAGTACCTATAAAACCTATAGTACCTATAAAACCTATAGTACCTATAGTACCTATAAAACCTATAGTACCTATAGTACCTATAAAACCTATAGTACCTATAGTACCTATAGTACCTATAAAACCTATAGTACCTATAGTACCTATAAAACCTATAGTACCTATAAAACCTATAGTACCTATAAAACCTATAGCACCTATAAAACCTATAGCACCTATAAAACCTATAGTACCTATAAAACCTATAGTACCTATAAAACCTATAGTACCTATAAAACCTATAGTACCTATAAAACCTATAGCACCTATAAAACCTATAGCACCTATAAAACCTATAGTACCTATAAAACCTATAGTACCTATAGTACCTATAAAACCTATAGTACCTATAAAACCTATAGTACCTATAAAACCTATAGTACCTATAGTACCTATAAAACCTATAGTACCTATAAAACCTATAGTACCTATAAAACCTATAGTACCTATAGTACCTATAAAACCTATAGTACCTATAAAACCTATAGCACCTATAAAACCTATAGCACCTATAAAACCTATAGTACCTATAAAACCTATAGTACCTATAAAACCTACAGTACTTATAAAACCTATAGTACCTATAAAACCTATAGTACCTATAGTACCTATAAAACCTGTAGTACCTATAGTACCTATAAAACCTATAGTACCTATAGTACCTATAGTACCTATAAAACCTATAGTACCTATAGTACCTATAAAACCTATAGTACCTATAGTACCTATAAAACCTATAGTACCTATAGTACCTATAAAACCTATAGTACCTATAGTACCTATAAAACCTATAGTACCTACAAAACCTATAGCACCTATAAAACCTATAGCACCTATAAAACCTATAGTACCTATAAAACCTATAGTACCTATAAAACCTATAGTACCTATAAAACCTATAGTACCTATAAAACCTATAGTACCTATAGTACCTATAAAACCTATAGTACCTATAGTACCTATAAAACCTATAGTACCTATAGTACCTATAGTACCTATAAAACCTATAGTACCTATAGTACCTATAAAACCTATAGTACCTATAAAACCTATAGTACCTATAGTACCTATAAAACCTATAGTACCTATAGTACCTATAAAACCTATAGTACCTATAGTACCTATAAAACCTATAGTACCTATAGTACCTATAAAACCTATAGTACCTATAGTACCTATAAAACCTATAGTACCTATAGTACCTATAGTACCTATAAAACCTATAGTACCTATAGTACCTATAAAACCTATAGTACCTATAGTACCTATAAAACCTATAGTACCTATAAAACCTATAGTACCTATAGTACCTATAAAACCTATAGTACCTATAAAACCTATAGTACCTATAGTACCTATAGTACCTATAGTACCTATAGTACCTATAGTACCTATAAAACCTATAGTACCTATAAAACCTATGGTACCTATAGTACCTATAAAACCTATAGTACCTATAGAACCTATAGTACCTATAGAACCTATAAAACCTATAGTACCTATAAAACCTATAGTACCTGTGGCACCTATAAAACCTATAGCACCTATAGTACCTATACTACCTATAAAACCTACAGCACCTATAAAACCTATAGTACCTATAAAACCTCTAGTACCTATAAAACCTATAGTACCTATAAAACCTATAGTACCTGTAGCACCTATAAAACCTATACTACCTATAAAACCTATAGCACCTATAAAACCTATAGTACCTATAAAACCTATAGTACCTATAAAACCTATAGAACCTATAAAACCTATAGTACCTATAAAACCTATAGTACCTATAAAACCTATAGTACCTATAAAACCTATAGCACCTATAAAACCTATAAAACCTATAGTACCTATAAAACCTATAGTACCTATAGAACATATAAAACCTATAGTACCTATAAAACCTATAGTACCTATAAAACCTATAAAACCTATAGCACCTATAAAACCTATAGTACCTATAGTACCTATAAAACCTATAGTACCTATAAAACCTATAGTACCTATAAAACCTATAATAATAGTACCTATAGAACCTATAGTGTGTATATTGGTTATGGTATTTATAGATACATCGTTTATTGACCTATGTGGACTGGCGCCTATATGTCATAGAATTGTAACGCGGATCCATTCCAGTCGCATAAGATAAAGTACATGCCAACGTGCTTGTAAGCACCGCTGTCAAATGTATGAAATATTAACCTATTGCGGGCTCGCCGTGGTTTTACTCGATCCTATCTAGTGCCTTTCCTGAAATCTCGATACCACAGACTATAGATCCAACATCAAGACTTCGGAGTTTAGGCCAGTTAGGCTCAAATGTTGCCATTGAAAACGAAGTTCCAGCAAGAAGATATCTTAGGTCAGCCTCGGAGATGGAGAGAATGGTAAAGTTGTGTTTTATTGAATTATTATATTCCTATGTTAGCAAGCATGTACTTTGTCTATACTTGAAAACGGGCATCATGTATTTTAGTTTTTTGCTAAAACACGTACGAATTGTCGGAATAGATCTTGAAAATTTGGTGATCTTTATGCTCGATTGAGCCTGAACGAAATACAGAGTGATGTTCGGATAGTACCTTTCGGAGACCGTCAACATTTTAAAAATTTCATTTTAATATTTGTACACAGCACAATGCACAATGAGTAGGGAGGCTACAGCACTACAGTTATGAACTGTCCGTAAAATTTCAATTTGAGTAGCTAGATTTTTTCAGCAGGGCTTCAATAACACGAAATCCTTTTGCTTTACCAAAGATATTTCACTTGTTTTACAATTTATTTAACCCCCCCCCCCCCCCCCCACGTACACACACAAACACAATGGTTTTTGGGTTAGCATATCCTGAACATTTCAGCCTAGTTTCTGTTCAGTCAGAACCTCTTGTAACAAAGTCATTCTCGACGATGTAATATAGTCTGCATGTATCTTTTTTGTGTATTGTATTCAAATTAGTCATATTTACTGTAGATTCGCATACTTTGATATGTTCATGACAACTTAAGCAGCCAATTTTTGACTGTGCTTTTTTAGGGTCTTCAACAATTATAACCCCTTTCCATGCTTCCACCCCCCCCCCTGTTATTTCCTGACAAGTCCCTTCTAATAAATATTTCAATGTTTCAGGCCAATGTTTACCTGGAAGAAGGGAATCTTGAACATGCCTTCATCTTGTACACCAAGTTAATCACGTGAGTTTTTCAAGAACATTTAAATTATGTCTTGCAAATGTTAGTCATAGATGAACCCCCTGCCCATTCTTCATGGGAAGTGTGAAAACATCGAGTTGATTTTAAAAAGAGTTGAACAAAAAAGCTATCATAAAAATTGATTATGTTGATGGAAGATTTGTGGGGTTCTCTAAATAAGCATAAGTTAGCAATAATATGGTAAAGTTGATCCTGTGGTATTAGCATTTTGCAAGCATATGTTGCACACTTTCCAACCTCTGGAACCCAGTAACTTTGAGGTATCACAAATTTTGGTGGAAAAATCTTGGAATTTGAGTTCCAGACCTTGAGATTCCAAAGCATATATTGAGGCCTTATAATGTCGACCTAACAAACCGTCTGCCAAAATGTCTGGTCTCACTTAGAATTGGTCGAACACACTGAACTCTATACAGCATAATTATACCTGGAGCAATAACTTGGCCGCCATCTTGAAGCTAAATTGAAGGCCGTCATTGATAACCAGAAGTCACAAAAGTCACTCATTTTCAAACGCTGCTTTTAACCCTAGAATAGTGCCCTTTGAACCTTGTTTTAAGTCTGGAAGATATTTGACTGATGTTGCTGATTACCAGGGGCAGGTTGTCGAGTTTTTCAAAAGTGGGTTAGCTTAACCCTGGGTTGGCGTGAAGCTTAAAAATGATAATTCAGAGCAGCTTGTCTGTAAGTTTGGAAATATTTTTTAACAAATCTCGTCTGGATCAATAGTAGTTTTGGTTTCCGAAGTTTTGAAATAAACGGGGGTGTAGAACTACAGAAACGAGAACAGCGAGCACAACGCAGCTTTGAACAACTGGTCCCAGTATGCATCAACCAAGTTGTCCGCTTGCGAGGTGATAAATTAACACAGTATTTTCATTTCGCGCCATTCTACAACATGAGTGGCGATATTTCTCGGCAGTCAAAAAGAAGGCGAAACGTTGGTTTTAGCTTTTGTGTACACTGTTGTAACTAATACCTGGTTCATGTCCGGCGCACCCGAGGGACCCCAACTAAATATGGGCCCCAGGCAGCTATAAGACAGAAACGAATTGATGGTGAGGCATCTAAGAAACGATAATTTTATAAACTATATACAATGACGTTTTTGGAAGGTCAGAATACCGCAAAGTTATCGCGTACAGGCCTAGGATGTGGCATTTCACAGACTCTGTGTTTAAGTGTTCTAGTTATTCTGTGACAAACAGTAGCGTAGCCAGACCGACGATTTAGTCCCGCTATGGTAATTTTTGTGTTTCCGTTGTGTTAGCGATTCCATTTCCACTTGGCTTTAACAAAAACGTATTTGTTGACATTTAATGCAATTACACATATTGCAATAGTTAAGAATACATCACAATAACATACAAGTATTCATTGTTACATGATCTCAGTGTAAGTCAATCTAGATATGGTCTGGAAACTCGGCTATAACGTCTTTGTTCTATCTTTTTGCTTGTGTTTATGCTGACTCGCGCACGGTGAAGATAATGATTTTTGTGGTATAATGAGCAATCGTGTAATAGCGTTGCCTGGTCGAAACACTCAACCGTGCTATTGAAGTATTAATAAGCAAATTTCCAAAGATTTGTGCACGGGGAAGCCAACTCAACATAATATCGCAGCTCATTATAAACGCTTTGAAATTCGCCGGGTTTCCAGAGCATGTCTGGATTGAGTATGACTCAGTAAACCATTATCTATTTCAGCTACATGCTACTAAACATTCTATGAATTTCAACCAACATGTTCTTCATTATTATAAAATTTCTGTCTTCTCGTTTTGTTCTGATGAACTTTAATCATTCAATGTTTGATTTCTATCAGGTTTAACTCACTACATCAATTAATTAAGCACTCTAGCCATGCACGTCTTTGAGCGCTTCAAATTTGGCGCAGTTTTGAAAACTCCCAAATTAGGTTGTGTGTTTAGGTTGTGTTCGAGTTGTTAATTCTATTTTGACGTGATGTTGTCAATTAAGACCTGACAATTTTATGTTTTGTGTGTCGGCAGTGTTCTATTTTAATCACTAATCCTACTCGAACTTGACCTGGTATTTTGATATACCGGTAATATCTAATCACTCAATTCTTACTTTGATATATTGTTTTTCTAACTCTTTTACTATTCGTCCCTTCTTTTTAAATTTTTACCGTTTGTAATATAATACTTAGTTATCATGGATATATAGATACAACTTATGTTTATTCATTATATATAGCTCCGATGATGTAGCAACGAAACGTTAGCAAAAAAATTTAATATAAACTTTAATTGTTTGATATGTATGCACTTAGAATTACTTGCTGGGCATTAATATTTGTATTCAGATTAAGAAACTGTTATATTGAAAAAATAGTGAAAATTTCAAAATTAATTCGTCTATTGGAAAAAATAGCTTCCCTCGTCTGAAGGCTCTTAGCTTTCTTTTTTTTTGACATTTTAATTAAAGAACAAATAACTCGTGCAGTAGTCGACTGAAAAATTCAAGTTAACCATAATAATGTCATGTATGTAGTTTTTTTTTTATGAACATTCCGATGGTTTCACTTATTTTTTCAACGAACAGACATGAAATTTCCACAAGTTTTGGCTTTATTAGCTTTATATGAACAATGGAGAAAAACGCATGTTAAACAATTCAAAGGCTTCCGACGTGCATACAAAAATACAATTATTATGTCTATAAAGCTAAAATGGAATTGTTCGCGAATAACTTGATTTTTTCATCCAAGCTAGTGGCATGTAAAAGCATCACACATTGGATTCGTACTGAATGTTTTCCTCAACAACGCTGGTATTATTCGATGTCCCGTCATTGTCAGAAAAACTTATGCCAAACATTGTTTCAAAATGTTCAGAATTTTGAGCATTTTCATCGTTTGTCGTGGTATTAATCTCTTGTAGGGACAAAACTGGACCTTGTTCACAATCTTCAGTATAATTGTTGTCAGGACGATAGCGGTAGAACGGGTATCTTAATATTCGAACAAGTGGGGGATCAGCAGGTCCCTTGTAATCATCCAGATCCTCTTTCATTATCACCACCGTCCGAGCTAGTTCAGGATTTTCACGGATTAATTCTTGTACCATGTATTTCACGTTTAGTTTCAATTTTTCATTGTGGGCTTTCGTTTTGGCTTCGCTTGTTTTCGACGCTACCATGTTGAATATGTGCGGTATAACACCGAGACTCGCAGTTGTGACAACTTGGACTAAACCAGTAACATTGAGTTCATTCAACATATTGATAAGCGCTAAGATCCCCAACGAAAAAGCAATGGCCCAAAATATTTTTAATGCAAAATAAAATAAGTTCGTATCGTAGGGTAAGAGATCTTCTCTGATTTTATCACAAAGCTCTTTGGACACAATGGGCAATACTTTCTCGCTTGGTTTGGGATGTCTGTTCGGTATGCAGCCATTATTAATGTTCTGTGCCTCTCGACATGCGTCGTAAATGAGCTGTTTTAACACAAAGTATTTCTCTTCCAAAGTCTTCCAGTAAGTGGAACAATAGAATGTTAGGACAGAAAAAAATGCGATAAAGGGAATGAAGTGAAAAAGATTAAGAAACAATCCTAACAGGGATAACACTATCAAGTATGATATTATAACGATAGAGTGTGAGAAAACATAACAATGACCAGCTATCTGAAACAAAGACAGTGTAATTTTACTGCAATGGTCGTCGCGATATTGAGACAGATAAGCCGCACGAAACAAACTACCAGCCAGTAGAGTAGGAAGAAGAATTGAAATACCTATAAGCAAACAAAACAGAATAGAGACACAAACAAAACAAATTAACAGCGCAAGAACAGAGTAGAAACATAGTGCTAATGTTTTGAGTATACGATTTCTGAACCGTCTAGTTTTATATGTGACAAAAGCTTTACAATCGTTGTACAAATTCTTTATTATATTTCTCCAAACTTTTGGGTTAAAAGGCTGAATGATAATTTTAACTACGGTTTCAAAATATCCTCGTTTACCTTTTTCCGAAATCATGTCAACTTTATTGCAGAAGTTAGGGCGTTGCTTTTTAATTCTTTTCAGAATTTCCGATGAGTCTGTAATCTTAGACCTGAATAGATTGGAAACTAAAACAGAAAGTCCCCAAAAAACAAAAAGAGGTGTAAAAATAATAAATGCATATGTGTTTTGTTTTCCTGTCCACCACGTCAAGTACCACAAATATAAAACGACGCCTAGTAATACAAGACTGCGGATAAAAGATACTACTCGACCGTTTTCATCCCAGATAACTTTAAGGAGAATAGTAGATGGCGACATCATGCTTTCTTCCAGTTTGTAATATTCAGGATATTCCAAATTGAACTCAGTACGAGATAGAAACACTAATATTAATAACAACGACATCAAATAAAATAAACCGAACATACCCATCATGAAAAATATAAGAAACCAAAGTAAATTACTTTCAAATAAAAAAGAACTTCCTTTGGGACATTCATAATTGAATTCAGTCGCCAAATTTTGTTTTGTCATCTGACAGCAAGTTTGCTTTACTTTTCCAGATGAAGTTTCTTTAAACGAAGAGCAAACGTGGTAGTTTATTGCCAGGTTTAGACTGTCAACAATATGTTGTGTACTCTCGAGTGCAAAATCTGACGCATTCTTTCCCATTTTAATACAATCGTATTGACTTCCTTTGACATTCAGTTTAAAGTTCCTAATTCCAGCTTTCAAAGTCCATGGAAAATAAATAAAGCGTGTCCTTTCGAGCGCGTAGAGAATCTCTCGACCGATGGGATTCGATAATAAAACATTAAAATCCGAGAAAAGGTGTCCATCGTGCCTACCGTTGGAGAATGAGATATGGATAACCACTACATTAACGAGATTACTGTTGAAAAGTTCAACAATTTGTGAGATGTCACTGTGTTTCATCTCCAGAACGCAATCTTTCGACACAGAAATCGTCGTAGACGGCAAAGTGGACAACGTAGTGTTCATGTCGAGTTCATCTCCGTCATGTGATGTGTCGTTGTTGAAATGTGCAGACACGACGGTTGATAACAAACCACAGTAGAAAATCAGTAAGAACATATTGACTTGAATAAACTCTCTTCACAATAAACACCAGTTGGTTTGAGCTAACGCATCAGATGTAACAATATCATCATATACTTTTGCTTGACAATGTAATTGCTGATTGCATACAAATGTTTGGTCATATTAAAGTTTCAAATTACAAACGACAAAAATATGCAAGCTTGCGCATTTAATTTGTTAAGACCAATCTGAAAAGAACTTAAATTTAATAACAATGTCAATGGATACAAAACCAATGACGCATATGGTCACTGCAGTTTATCAGTACTATATAACATAAACGTATGCTTTTGTAATTCATCTAAAATATAAAGATGAGTCAGACGTCTTAATTCGAGGAAATACAATACGACAGCGCGGCAAAGTGCATATAAACACTTGAAATATTGCGCAACATTAACAAAGTATTTGACTATTTATCAACCTTTCCAGCACAAGTACTATAGTAATAGACGAGCAGAAGGCATTTATCCGATTTTAAAACTGGAGCGGAACGCGAGAATTTTGAATCGAATAAAGGTGGAACTGCGAATCTTTCAATGACAATGTGCTTGTAAAACGAATGAGCTTCTGAGTTGATTGGCGAAGTTATTTTTAAAATAAACCTTGTCGAAAGCGAGAAAATCAAACTTAAAGTTTATGTAAATCAACACAAATCTCGAGCCGATTTGAAACCTCTGTTATGATTGTGGTTTCCTTTGTGTTTTCTTCGTGAATTGTTAATAACTTTCACGGTCCCAGAGCCATAAGGCAGTGCTGTTTAAAAACTGACCCCGCTGTCCAAATAAAGTGTATTACTCCTGATATTCTAGATTGCTCGTAGAGAAACTGCCTCAACACGCAAGATATAAAAGCGAAATAACTGCAGCGAACAGAGAAGATGGGAAAAAGGTAATGCATATACAGACATTCAGAATAAAGTTGTCAGTGAGTAACGATGTCGTTGTTTCGTAGAGAATAGAACGGGCGTTTAAAAGGGCTGAAGAACTGAAGAAAATTCTGAAGAAGAGATACGCTGAGGAGCTTGAGAATTGGAAAGAAAAGGAAGCTGAGAGGGTAATAATTAAGTATTATTAGGTTACATTAGGGATTTGGTTACCTTTCGTGGATCCTTACTGGACCTCTGGGAAGAACAGTTTAAATATCCAGTATCATAAAAGTTTGTTTAGTTAAGGTTTCCTCCTGTAGTAACACTGGATCAATAAGAGATGATCTTTACTGGACCTCTAGGAAGAACAGTTTAGAACTGATAGAGCTACCCAGTATAAATAAAGTTAGTTTGGTTTAGGTTTCCTCCTGTAGTAACACAGATCAATAAGAGATGATCCTTACTGGACCTCTAGGAAGAACAGTTTAGAACTGATAGAGCTATCCAGTATGAATAAAATTAGTTTAGTTTAGGTTTCCTGCTGTAGTAACACTGGATCAATATGAGATGAGTATTTATTTATTACTCATTATTATTATATACAGGGTGTCCAAAAAAACCCAAAAACTATTGAAATTACCTATTGTTAACATTTGAATGCCCTAGCACTTGTTAAAAATTAAAATATCTATGTAAAGTACGTTTGTTTTGCTCATGGGAATTTACATTTGTAAATTGTTTTCTCTAAACTCTAAAAGCAAATCAGGCTTAGAAAAAATGAAAACAATACTATATCTTGTTAGTTTGTTTATGTCGTCATTTTCCCTGCTGAAACAACTTATACCTGTAGGTAATATTGATAAAAACCCAATTGAATAGGCTAAAATAACCCATGCATAAAATTTAATTGCATTTTTAATATGCACTCGTAGGTTTAGTTTACTATTAATTATGACGGTTATGTCAATAGTGTATCCACTCGTGGGTTCAATTTAGTGCTAGGCATTGAAATTCTAACAATAGATCATTTTCAATAGTTTTTGGGGTTTTTTGGGACACCCTGTACAACTCATAATCTAGGTTGGTTAAGCTTTATACAAAATGAAATTTGCATAAACCCTGCATGTCTACTTTTGGAGAAAGTTGAAGAAAGTTGAAATGCACTTATTTCTTTTTATGCCAACATGGTTTGTGTTCAGTTGATGACTGAGAATGGTGCACATGTCGAATGAAGATTAAACATTGATTTTCATTTTGCCGCGATCCCACGTTGGCTGTTACATTTCCATAGAGTTGGGAAATAGAGAAAAATAATGGTTTAAGTCAAAAGTCAGTACATTTTTCTGATGCGTTAACGAATGTTCTTCAAATTAGTGACATTTTTCTCAGACACGCTGTATATATGCAGACCAGGGCTTGAAATAGCGGGGCTGCCAACGGCCAAAAGCAGGTCATATTCTAGAGATGGCAGGCGAAAATAGAACTGAACTGCCAAATGGAAAAAAATGGCAAGGGGAATTCATTTGATATGTTTCACGTCAGCTTATTTCATTTGATTACGACGACTAGAAAGAAACAGTGACTACCGAGAAACGTTGAATTCTTAGCTCATACCTGAAGTGCTCAGTAGAAATCTATACATCGTTTTGTTGTCTAAATACGTTAGTATATTTGCACTTAAATCCAAGATTACTACAGTCAAATATACCAGTTTAGTATAGCGCAATAAAACTAAAAATAAATGCCCATTATGAAAACATTCATTTCTCGAACATACGAGACCTCACCGTTTTTTGCATGCGGTTAGAAAAATAAAATGACATGCTACATTATATTTGACCTGCAAAAAAAATAGTTTGGCTGGTCATATTTTTCTCTATTTCGATTCCTGAAAAGAAATTTTTGGTCAAAATATCGTGAGACTGCCCTTTTAATGCATCGTTCCTTTCTTGCAGACTTCGTAAAGTAACTGGCATGAATATTTGTGTACGGCGAACCCGAAGTGTCTGTTGTCGGTTTTGGATCGAAAGATTTTGATATTTTTGCGCTGGGAAATGAACTTACCGAGAAGGGATGGAATCTTAACTCATTGCAGTATCCCTCAGGGTAAGAAGTGCTTTGTTCTGGCAGAGAAACCTGAAAACTTGAGCTTAAGTGGTAATGTGACTGATGTTTCATCCATGATACGGCTGATACGCTTTATTTTGGAACCTTGTAACTTCACTTTAAGTAAACTCCAGGGCTTTGTAATTACATATTTTAAGCAAGAACAGCAATGTCTATGGAACTATCGACTTTTCAAACTTCTTTTGTGTATAACAAAGCTAAAAACCAAACTTGCTTCAGAAATATCACCATTGCATGTCGGTTAAAAAGTTTTATCAACACCTTTAATGACGATTTTAGGCCTTGTTTACCCCGTTGTAAAGTTTTAAAAGTCGATAGTTCCATAGGCATTGTTGTTCAAGTTACAGGGTTCCAAAGTAAAGCGTATTACGGATGTCATTGTCGCTTTAGATCGCGTTTCCAGTTCATTTTATTTCAAAGACATTGGTACGAACTTTTAATTTGATTCACTTAAAAGAGCTTTTAAAAATTGTTCATTAATCGAAGCTTTCGCAGCCTTTCAACATCTTACTTTATTCTTGCGGCATTTGGTTGCTCTGTCATGTGGCAATAACGAATGTTCCATTCTTTGATCCAGTCCCGAATTCGTGATGAGATCGAAGGAGATAGATTCGTGTCTGGTGAATTTAGGTAGCCCAAATTTAGGTAAACTGGTATAGTTATTTTGAACCAGTCTATAAATATTTATTTCCTTCTGTTTAGTATGCACATTTGTGTAACTATGCCGATGACCAAAGCCGGGGTGGCGGATCAGTTTATTGAAGATGTAAAAGAAGGCACTGCAAAGATAATGAAGAATCCCACGAAGGAAACCACAGGAAGGGTGAGTGATATACGCCATGACATTCCAGCTACCAACGTAAACATTCCACAACTTCTAGCAAGCCTGTCAACAATTTGTGCTTGCTCTGTTTGTTCTAAAGCCCTTGGAAAACTAGGAAACATAGTTGTGGAAATATTGTTTCTTATCAATGTTTTGTCATGTTCCCCGGTGTGGACAAAGTAGGAAACATTTTTCTGAGAAACATTGTTTCCTGTCAATGTTTTGTCATGTTTCCCAGTGTGGACGAACTTGGAAACATAGTTTTGGAAATATTGTTTCCTATCAATGATTTGTCATGTTTTCCAGTGTGGACAAACTAGGAAACATTTTTGTGAGAAACATCGGCTCGCTTTGCTTTGTTTGTTACAAACTTAGAGGCAAACTAGGAAACACTGTTTCCGCAACAAAAATGTTTCTAAATTTGTTTGTAAACATTTTTGCTTTCCGGGAAGTAAAATTTATTTTCCGCGGCAATGTCACCCGAGGAGGGCAAAGTGGGAAACATGATGGCAATTTCGCAACAATGTTTCCTGGTTTGCTCCGCCTTCAGTTGTAAACATGTTTGGTGAGAATATCAGTCGCCAGTCCAAAGCCTTGTTTTACGTAAATTTTATTTTAATGGCGTATTAATTCTCCTATCAGACAAACTTTTGAAATGGGAAAATATATCGATACAATTGGAAAGAGCATGTGTAGAAGATATATGGAAGATATAAAATGTGGAAGATATAGTCCCGTGCAGTTTGCGAATTTTCTATACTTTTGTAGAACGGGCGAGAGACTTGTCACATTTGAGCATTGTGGTAAGTACTGCACAAAAGTATACAAAATTTGCAAATTTCACTTGACTATATTTTCCACATTTTATAATATTTCGCAACCAAATTTCACAATTTTATAAAATTTGGGACGCTCTTTCCAACTGTGCTAATAAATGTTACCAGTTCAAAAGTTTGTCTAATGAGGGAGTGATCTAGTATTGGTCATGCAAGTGAATACAATCTTCTATTTCAGGGCGCGATTTATGGCATGGCCCAGCAGATACCCGATCGATCCATGGTAGCGGAACTGGCCTGTAGTTTTATTGACAGTCTTTATACCACACAAAAACCTACAGCACCTCAAACTACCAATGGACGTGTAAAAAAAAGTGTTCATAGACAGTATAGCTTTTATTTTTTGTTGGCATGATACAAATCACACCCAGTCCTTTCTTACCCGTGGCTTTGAGGCCAGAAATAAAGTTATTATTATGCCACAGAATATCTATTAAACAGAGGTGTCACTCGAGTTGGAACTTTTGTGTCTCTGCGCATGTGGCGTTACGCATGTCCCATTATGCAGGTTCTGGCCAGTCAATTGCCTTTTCTGGCCAATACAAACACTGAACTGACTGTTCTGCCATTATTCCGGCCGGTAAATTGCATAAAAACGCAGAGATATGTTGCACTGCCGAGTGGCACTTCTTTGTATGCTATTCTGTGAATTGTACCACAGAATAGGGGTAGGTATATTACAGAAGTGATTAGTTCCACCATCTTTCTATAGCAAGTAAATCAGATGCGTAGAACAACATACACAAAGCAAAAACCATAATTTTTATGCGGCTGCATTATATACTTGAGCGGGACTTCTGTAATGTTTATTCTGTGGCCTGTTCCACACTTGCTCGAATAAGCGCCCTTAAGTGCAACTCGAAGAATTGCCGGTGCTGGTTCGAACAAGTGTGGTATATCACTATTTGGGAAATATACATGTAAGAAATGCAAACTAGAAGGTACAACTGATTTAAAGGTATATAAAATTGATAAAATACTCTATACTTGACTATTTTGCAATTTAGTACGCTAAAAACTACAATGTCGATATCACTTTTCGTTCCTGTCGGCAATGTATGAAATAATTTTTAAACCCGTCTGTCGTGATGAAAATAAAGTCGATTCCAGCTATAACTTTTCACTGTGGGATACCGAGCTTCGTGTCAAAGTTTCAAACGAGAACAAGAGTTGCATGAGAGTTGATGAGAGTTGATAAGCGAGAGTTTGTATGGGCGTTTCCTCGACTCTGATGTCCTGGTCAAGCGAGAGCAAAAATCGTTATCCCCAAAATATTTACAAGGAAGCCTAACCCCCCTTCCCCACGAAAACAGTTGTCGTAAACTCCTCGCCATTTTTGCTGACGAGGCAGAAAAGAAATGACGTAATGTGATGCTGAGACAGATAAACAAACATGGCTGAAATCTCGATACCACAGACTATAGATCCAACATCAAGACTTCGGAGTTTAGGCCAGTTAGGCTCAAATGTTGCCATTGAAAACGAAGTTCCAGCAAGAAGATATCTGAGATCAGCTTCGGAGATGGAGAGAATGGTAAAGTTGTATTTTATTGAATTATTATGTATATATTCGTATGTCAGCGAGCATGTACTTTGTCTATACTTGAAATCGAGCATCGTGTATTTTAGATTTTTCGCTAAAACACGAAGGAATTGTCGGAATAGATCTTGAAAATTTCGCGATCTTCCTTTCTCAATTGAGCCTGAACGAAATACATAGTAATGTTCGGAGAGTTCCCTTCGGAGACCGTCAACATTTTGAAAATTTAAATTATTTGTGCACACTAAACAGTACAACGAGTAGAGAGGCTACACCACTACAGTATGAGCTGTCCGTAAAATTTCAATTTGAATAGCTAGATTTTTTCAGCAGGGTTTAAGAAACACGAAATCCTTTTGCTTTTCCAAAGATATTTCTTTTGTTTTACAATTTATTTACCCCCCCCCCCCTGCACACACAAACACACCAACACAAACACAATGCTTTTTGAGTTAGCATAACCTGGACATTTAAGCCATTTTTACTTTCTATTTGGTCATAACTCTCGTAACAAACTCATTCTCGACCGCCCAAGAAAACTTTTTGCTACTTTTTCGACATGTTTACTGGCTTTATGCAGCATGTTTATCTTATTGCTCAGAAACACTTAACCACAGAGAATCCTACAAGTGGCAAAATTTGCAGAGCATTTTTTGTGAATATACATTCTGGGAACACCCCCTGGGTGAATATTATTTTCTTAGAGGCTTGTCAGAAGGGGAATGGGGATGGTAATAATTTTTAAGACCCTAAAAACAGAAGGTTGAACCAAATGTAGCACCATTTTTTCTTTAATGTCTGATATACCATGTACAAACAACTATGAGTTCAGGCATAAATTTGAGTCATCCTCCCCCTTATGCAGCCAATTTTTACCACTGTGCCTCTTTTGTGTCTTAAACAATTATAACTCCTCCACATGTCCCCCTTCCCTGTTAATTTCTGACAAGTCCCTTCTAATTGATATTTCAATGTTTCAGGCAAACATTTACCTGGAAGAAGGGAATCTTGAACATGCCTTCATCTTGTACACCAAGTTAATCACGTGAGTTTTTCAAAAACATTTAAATGATGTCTTGCAAATGTTAGTCATAGACGGACCCCCTGCCCATTCTTCATGGGGGGGGGGGGTGAAAACATCGAGTTGATTTTAAAAAGAGTTGAACAAAAAAGCTGTCATAAAAATTGATAATGTTGATGGAAGATTTGTGGGTTCTATAAATAAGCATAAGTTAGCAATAATATGGTAAAGTTGATCCTGTGGTATTTGTGTTTTGCAAGCATGTTGCAGACTTTCCAAGCTCTGGAACCGGTAACTTTGAGGTATCAAAAATTTTTGTGGAAAAATCTTGGAATTTGAGTTCCAGATCTTCAGATTCCAAAGCATATATTGAGGCCTTATAATGTCGCCCGAGCAAACCGTCTGCCAAAATGTCTGGTCTCACTTAGAATTGGTCGAAGACACTGAACTCTATACAGTATAATTATACCTGGAGCAATAACTTAGCCGCCATCTTTGAAGCCAAATTGAAGGCCGTCATTGATAACCAGAAGTCACAAAAGTCACTCATTTTCAAATGCTGTTTTTAACCCTAGAATAGCGCCCTTTTAACCTTGTTTTAAGTCTATAAGATATTTGACTGATGTTGCTGATTACCAGGGGCAGGTTGTCGAGTTCTTCAAAAGTGGGTTAACTTAACCATGTGTTGGTGTGAAGCTTGAAAATGATAATTCAGAGCAGCTTGTTTGTAAGTTTGGAAATATTTTTTAACAAATCTCGTCTGGATGAATATTAGTTTTGGTTTCTGAAGTTTTGAAATAAACGGAGGTGTAGAAATACAGAAACGAGAACAGTGTGTTAAACTTTAAGCCATGGCTAGCGCAACCCAGCTTCGAACAACTGGCCCCAGTATGCATCAACCAAGTTGTCCGCTTGCGAGGTGATAAATTAACACAGTATTTTCATTTCGCGCCATTCCACAACATGAGTAGCGATATTTCTCGGCAGTCAAAAAGAAGGCGAACATTAAGCGTTGGTTTTAGCTTTTGTATACACTGTCGTAACTAATACCTGGTTCATGTCCGGCGCACCCGAGGGACCCAAACTAAATATAGGCCCCAGGCAGCTATAAGACAGAAACGAATTGATGGTGAGACATCTAAGAAACGATAATTTTATAAACTTATAATAACGTTTTTGGAAGGTCAGAATACCGTAAAGTTATCGCGTACAGGCCTAGGATGTGGCATTTCACAGACTCTGTGTTTAAGTGTTCTAGTTATTCTGTCACAAACTAGCGATTCTATTTCCACTTGGCTTAACAAAAACGTATTTATTGATATTTAATGCAATTACACATATTGCAATAGTGAAGAATACATTACAATAAAATACAATTATTCATTGTTGCATGATCTCAGTCAAAGTCAATCTAGATATGGTCTGGAAACTCGGCTAACGTCTTTGTTCTATCTTTTTGTTCGTGTTCATGCAGACTCGCGCACGGTGAAGATAAATTTTTGGTAGAATGAGCAATCGTCCAATAGCGTCATGTCTGGTCGAAGCACTCAACCGTACTATTGAAATATTAATAAGCAAAATTTCAAAATATTTGTGTACGGTGAAGCCAACTCAACATAATATCGCAGTTCATTATAAACGCTTTAAAGTTCGCCGGGTTTCCAGCCTATGTCTCGATGTAACATGACGTTTGCCCTTTGAAACGCAACGTTTGCCATTATAATTGTTCATGTTTAAAATGATCAAAACTGAGTCCGTTTCACCTGTAACTAACAATTATTTACAAGTTTTATCGCTTTTGTATTATTTGAAGTCCTAAACAAGCTTCTACGCCACGAAATTGGTACGTTTTATAAAAAATGATAAAACGTGCATCGAAACCTGACATAACATGACATTTGCAGCTACAGAACCGTCGGCTTTTGCATCTAAATGGCCTCCGTTTCAACCGGCCAAACGTCACGTTACAAACGTAAAAAAAACTGGCAAAAATGTTTGCGCTTGATGCTTGAACGCAAATAGCTGTAAGTTGTGTATTTAGGTTCTATTCGAGTTGTTAATTCCATTTTGGCGTTATTTTGTCAGTAAAGACCTGACAAGTTTATTTTTGTGTGCCAGCAGTGTTCAAACAAAAAACTGTTAGATTGAAAAAATAGTGAGAATTTCAAAATTAATTCGTCTATTGGAAAAAATAGCTTCCCTCTTCAGAAAGCTCTCGACTTACTTTTTTGACATTTTAATAAAAGAACAAGTTGACTAAAAAATTCAAGATAACCAAAGTAATGTCAAAAATTATTTAGCTTTATAGGAACAATGGAGAAAAACGCATGTTAAGCAATTCAAAGGCTTCCGACGAGCATACAAAAATACAATTATTATATCTATAAAGCTAAAATGGAATTGTTCGTGGATAACTTTACTCTTTCATCCAAGCTAGTGGCATGTAAAAGCGTTTTTAATAACACGGATGAAACAAATCACACATTGGATTCGTATTGAATGTTTTCTTCAACAACGCTGGGATTATGCGATGTCGCGTCATCATCCTTACCTAGTTCGTCATTTTCAACATCATCTTGTTGTATTGTGAACATTGTCAGAGCTTGTGTATCATCATAATTTGGATTCAAATCAGGCATCGCATAAACTGTTTGAGAATTTTCATCATTTGTTGCATCGTTCCTATGTACTACCACAATTGGAGCTTGCTCATCATCTTCCACATCATCATTGTCAGGATGGGATTCGAAACTTGCATACGAATTTTCAAAATTTTCAACATTCTCATGATTTCTTCCTTCACGATTCCTGTCCACCATCACAGTTGTAAACAGTCCATTATCTTCAATATCATTACTGTCAGGATTTGATTTTGGTCTGGCATGATCGTTTTCATCCGTTGTCGCTTCATCATTCCTGTCCACCATCACAGTTGGAGACAATCCATTATCTTCAATATCATCAGTATTGTCATGACTTGATTCAGATCTGACATGAGCATTTTCATCAGTTGTCGTTTCATAACTCCCATCTACCATCACAGTTTGAGACAGTCCATTATCTTCAATATCAGTATTGTCAGGATTTGACTCAGGACCGGTATGGACATTTGCAACAGTTGTCGCTTCATTATTCCTATGTACTATCACAATTCGGTCTGGTTCATCATCTTCAAAATCATCGTTGTTAGAATTAGCTTCAAATCTGGCATGCGCGTTTTCAGAATTCTGACCATTTTCATCAGTTGTTGCCTCATTATTTCTACGCACTGTCCTAGTTCGATCTGGTTCAATATCTTCAACGTCGTCATTGTCAGAAAAACTTATACCAAACATTGTTTCAAAATGTTCAGAATTTTCAGTATTTTCATCATTTGTCGTGGTATTAATCTCTGGTAGGGGCAAAAGTGGACCTTGTTCACAATCTTCAGCATAATTGTTGTCAGGACGATAGCGGTAGAACGGGTATCTTAATATTCGAACATGTAGGGGATCGGCAGGTCTCTTGTAATCATCCAGATCGTGTTCCATTATCAACACCGTCCGAGCTAGTTCAGGATCTCCACGGATTAATTCTTCTACCATGTATTTCACGTTTAGTTTCAAATTTTCATTGCGGGCTTTCGTTTTCGCTTCGCTCGTTTTCGACCCTACCATGTTGAATATGTGCGGCATAACACCGAGACTCGCAGTTGTCACAACTTGGACTAAACCAGTAACATTGAGTTCATTCAATATATTGATAAGCGCTAAGATGCCTAACGAAAAGACAATGGCCCAAAACATTTTTAATCCAAAATAAAATATGTTCGTATCGTAGGGTAAGAATTCTTCTCTGATTTTATCATAAAGCTTACTGGACACCACAAGTAACACTTTTTCGCCTGGTTTGGGATGTCTGTTCGGTATGCAGCCATTATTAATGTTCTGTGCCTCTCGACATGCTTCGTAAATGAGCTGTTTTAACACAAAGTATTTCTCTTCCATAGTCTTCCAGTAAGCGGAACAATAGAATGTTAGAACAGAAAAAAATGCGATAAAGGGAATGAAGTGAAAAAGATTAAGAAACAATCCTAACAGGAATGACACTATCTTGCTTGCTATTATAAAAATAGATTGTGCGAAAAAATAATTAAGCCACATTATCTGCAACCAATTTACAGTTTTAATGCAACTGAAGTCGGGAGATTTCGACGCAATATTCACATATAAAAACATACCAATCGGCATAATAGGATGAAAAATTGAATAACTTGTAAGCAAAGAAAACACAATAGAAACACAAACAAAACAAATTAACAGCGCAAGAATAGAGTAGAAACATAGTGCTAATGTTTTGAGTGTACGATTTCTAAACCGTCTAGTTTTATATGTAACGAAAGCTTTACAATCGTTGTACAAAGTCTTTATTATAGATTTCCAAACGTTTGGGTTAAAAGGCTGCATGATGATTTTAACTGCGGTTTCAAAATATTCTCTTTTACCTTTCACCGAATGCAAGACAAATTTAGTGTAATTATTCCGTTGCTCTTTTATTATCTTCAGAATTTCAGAAGAGTTTGTAATCTTAGACCTGAACAGATTTAAAACTAAAAAAGAAAGTGCCCCAAAACCAGAAAGATATGTAAAGATAACAACAGATTTATTTGAGATTTCTTTTCCTGTCCACCACACCAAGTAGAAGAAATATGAAAAGACGGCTGCTAATACAAGACTGCGGATAAAAGATACTACTCGACCGTTTTCATCCCAGATAACTTTAAGGAGAATAGTAGATGGCGACATCATGCTTTCCTCCAGTTTGTAATATACAGGATATTTCAAGTCGAACTCAGTACGAGATACAAACACTAATAGCAACGAGACGAAATAAAACCAACCAAAAATAAATATCATCAAAATTATAACCAACCAAAGTAAATCACTTTCAAATAAAAAAGATTTTCCTTTGGGACATTCACAATTGAACTCAGTCGCCAAATTGTGTTTTGTTATCTGACAGTAAGTTAGGCTTACTTTCCTAGATGAAGTTTCTTTAAACGAAGAGCAAACTTGGTAGTTTATTCCCAGGTTTAGACTGTCAACAATATGTTGTGTACTCTCGAGTACGAAATCTGTCGCATTCTTTCCCGTTTTAATACAATCGTTTTGGCTTCCTTTGACGTTCAGTTTAAAGTTCCTAATTCCAGCTTTCAAAGTCCATTGAAAGTACTGGAATTCCCACCTTTCAAGCGCGTACAGAATCTCTCGACCGATGGGATTTGAAAATAAAACATTAAAATCCGACAAAAGCTCTCCCTCGTGACTACCGTTGGAGAATGAGATATGGATAACCACTACATTAACGAGATTACTGTTGAAAAGTTCAACAATTTGTGAGATGTCATTGTGTTTCATCTCCAGAACGCAATCTTTCGACACAGAAATGTCGAGTTCATCTCCGTCATGTGATGCGTTCTTGTTGAAATGTGCAGACACGACGGTTGATAACAAACCACAGTAGAAAAGCAGTAAGAACATACTGACCTGAATAAACTCTCTTCGCAATAAACACCAATTGGTTTAAGCTAACAGTGAAATTCCTGATTGCATACAAGTCTTTGGTCATATTAAAGTTTCAAATTACACACGACAAAAATATGCAAGCTTGCGTATTTTGTTCAGACGAAACTGAAAAGAACTTAAATTAGATAGCAATGTCAAATACAAAATCAATGACCCATATGGCCAATGCAGTTTATCAGTACTATATAACATAAACGTATACTTTTGTAATTCAACTGAAATATAAAGATGAGTCAGACGTCTTAATTCGAGGAAATACAATACGCCAGCGCGGCAAAGTGCATATAAACACTTGAAATATTGCGCAACATTAACAAAGTATTTGACTATTTGTCAACCTTTCCAGCACAAGTACTATAGTAATAGACGAGCAGAAGGGATTTATCCGATTTTAAAACTCGAGCGAAACACGAGAGTTTTGAACCGGATAAAGGTGGAAATGCGAGTCTTTCAATGTACTTGCAAAACGAATGCATGAGCTCTGAGTTGATTGGCGAAGTTATTTTTAAAATAAACCTTCTCAAAAGCGAGAAAATCAAATTTGAATCGTCATGTAGATCAACACAATCAATTATGTAAATCAACACAAATTTCGAGTCGATTTGAAACCTCTGTTACGATTGTAATTTCCTTGGGTTTTCTTCGTGAATTATAAATGCGTTTCACGGCCCCAGAGCCATAAGTCAGTGCTGTTTATAAACTGATTGTATTCCTGTCGAAATAAAGCGTATTACTCTTAATATTCTAGATTGCTCGTAGAGAAACTGCCTCAACACGCAAGGTATAAAAGCGAAATAACTGCAGCGAACAGAGAAGATGGGAAAAAGGTAATGCATATACAGACATCAGTTCAGAGTGAAGTTTTCAGTGAGTAACGATGTCGTTGTTTTGTAAGAGAATAGAACGAGCGTTTAAAAGAGCTGAAGAACTGAAGAAAATTCTGAAGAAGAGATATGCTGAGGAGCTTGAGAATTGGAAAGAAAAGGAAGCTGAGAGGGTAATAATTAAGTATTATTAGGTTACATTAGGGATTTGGTTACCTTTCCTGATCCTTACTGGACCTCTGGGAAGAACAGTTTAAATATCCAGTATCATAAAAGTTTGTTTAGTTTAGGTTCCTAGTATGGCAGCACTCGATTAATAAAAGATGATCCTTACTGGATCTCTAAGAAGAACAGTTTAGAACTGATAGAGCTATCCAGTATAAATAAAGTTAGTTTAGTTTAGGTTTCCTCCTGTAGTAACACTGGGTCAATAGGAGATGATCCTTACTAGACCTCTAGGAAGAACAGTTTAGAACTGGTAGAGCCATCCAGTATAAATAAAGTTAGTTTAGTTTAGGTTTCTTCATGTAGTAACACTGGATCAAGAAGTGATGATTCTTACTGGATCTTTAGGAAGAACAGTTTAGAACTGATAGAGCTATCCAGTATAAATAAAGTTAGTTTAGTTTAGGTTTCCTCCTATAGTAACACTGGATCAATATAGGTAAAGTTTTCAAGTCTAAAACCTAAATCGTTAGTGAAATTGTGTTTAGATACGATTGAAAAACGAGGAAGAGGACAAAGCGAAACTTCAGCAACAAGAAAAAGAATTCGCAGAACAACAAGAGTTAGAACAACGAAAACAACTAGAACAACAAAAACGAGATGAGAACGAACGCTTTGCTAAAAATGACTTCCCTGCCGTCATTCCAAGCGCTCCTGCCCTGGAACCTGGGGACCAAGGGACACCTCCAAACCTCGCTACCCCTTGTAAAACTTACCCCAACCTCTCTGATGGTTCATCACATAGTCAAGATTCTGAAATTGAGAGGTGGTTAGATAGCTCTGTTATTCTCAGCTATTCTTGAGATCCAGTAGGGATTATCTACAGGGGGAAACTTAAACTAAACTAACTTCATTGATACTGGATAGCTCTATCAGCTCTAAATTGTTCTTTCTAGAGGTCCAGTAAGGATCATCTCTTATTGATCCAGTGTTACTACAGGGGGAAACTTAAACTAAACTAACTTCATTGATACTGGATAGCTCTATCAGCTCTAAATTGTTCTTTCTAGAGGTCCAGTAAGGATCATCTCTTATTGATCCAGTGTTACTACAGGGGGAAACTTAAACTAAACTAACTTCATTGATACTGGATAGCTCTATCAGCTCTAAATTGTTCTTTCTAGAGGTCCAGTAAGGATCATCTCTTATTGATCCAGTGTTACTACAGGGGGAAACTTAAACTAAACTAACTTTATTTATACTGGATAGCTCTATCAGTTTTAAACTGTTCTTCCTAGAGGTCCTGTAAAGATCATCTTTTGTTGATCTAGTGTTACTACAGGAGGAAACCTAAACTAAACTAACTTTATTTATACTGCATAGCTCTATCAGTTCTAAACTGTTCTTCCTAGAGGTCCTGTAAAGGTCCTGTAAGCTTTTGTTGATCAGGTCACAATGGATCTTTCCCCTTTTACATGAAATTTTGAGAAAATTCAAAATAGGCAAAAATATCACCACAGCTTGAAAGAGCATCCTAAGTTTAGTAAGATTGCAAAGTTCGGTTGTGAAATGTTGTAAAATGTAGAAAATATAGCCTTGCGAAGTTGGCAAATTTTGTATATTTTTGTATTACGGGCGGAAAAGTGATAATCAGTTGTTACTTTTGATTATCATTTTCCTACGCGTAGTACAAATGTATACAAAATTTGCCAAATTTGCAAGGCTATATTTTCTACAGTTTACAACATTTCACAACCGAACTTCGCAACTTTAGTAAACTTGGGATGCTCTTTCAAGCTGTGGTGATATTTTTGCCTGTTTCGATTTTTCCAAAATTTTGTCTGAAAGGGGAAAGGTCCATTGTACTAACCACTGTCAGTCATATCACGTGGACGTTTTGGGGTCATAAAATATTTTTATTTAGATCAATTCCAGATATTGATAGATCTACGAAGCCAAGTTGGTTGGGTGAGTTTAAGTTTTTTATTACCCAAATGATTAAGCTGGAAAGGACGCAGAGGTGATAAAATTTTTTCTCAGCTGTTCCCGGTTTGAATTTCGACATGGTACCTATTTTTACACGATATTAAGAAACATTTGACCTTTAGAAATTATTTAACATCGATTGAAGTTCCACAAAAATCATAATTGATTTATACTTTTTAAAATGGTCCTTCAGTAACAGTTTTTCGTTTCATATATGAAGTGCTAATACGATAAAAGGATCAGTTATAGATTCTAATCACAAGCCACACTGCCAACATTTCCCGTTGATCTGAAAACACGGAAAATTACTCTAACTGTCGAATAGAAATCCATTTTTCGATCTAAATTATCAAATTTCTCAAGAAATATAATTTACTTTGTTTGTAAATTTCTGGTAGACTTATAATTTTCTCTATTAAAGACAGTTGCTAAGTTTCAACAAGTTTCACAAAGGAAAACAAAAGATATAAGTGATTAACAACAGCAAATGGATTTTTATTTGGTATCTAGTACCAGGCCTTTTACTCACGGTCAGATCAGCTGGTTCCTGTTGGAGGAGACCAAAATACCTGAAAAAAACCCATGACTTTCGACAGAGCGTTGACTAACTCCTTTCACATAAGTGTCATGAGTCTGAAGTGAGGATCAAACCCACGATCTCAGAGATGAAAGGCGCTTGCTCTTCGAAAGCCCAATGCCGAAGTTCTTTCACCCCCCCCCCCCCACCACCACCACCACCACCCGCCAACGTAACACCTCCGTGAGCCGTTAGGCATGGTTAGGGATAACCCTTTGTTCACGTTTTTTTCCGTGTAGATTTCACTGGATTACGGACAGTTAATGTACCGACAGAATTAATGAGAAGGTTTATTGAAATAGCTTCGCCAAATACTCGTCAGAATCGAGAAACATGCGGACTTTTGGCTGGAAAATTGGTTAGTATCAAGTGGTAATCATAAGGAAGGCTTTAGTACTGGCGCATAAAACATTAAACTATTTTGATAACCGATCATTCGCATGCAACTGCAAAGCTAAGCGTGGTTGCTTGTATAGACAAGTGTCCTGTTTTTTAAAAAGTATAAAATATAAAGTCTATACTATAAATCAGACAAGAGTTCTATCAGTCACATGTCAGGTGATAGAACGATTTCATCGGACAAGATGTCAAATTTGGTCGGTCATTGTCCCGATGGCGGACACTCATGTAGTACATACATGCTAGTCTATTCTTTTTCATTCTATCTCATTTTGTATTTTGAACTGTGTGTATGTAATCATGCTTCTCAAGGTATCAAAAATACATAGTTTTGTGGCTCGGCAGAATTATACTGAAACCATTTGTTATCTTGACTAGATACAGTATATTTTCTCTAGAGCCAAAATGCTTTCCAAATTACACATCTCATCATTCCCAAACAAACCTCAACGTCTGATTCGTGTACAACACTTAACGAGGAAGAAATATTCACCTATCAAGATTCACATAACTTGATCACACTTGGCTGGATCCATGTGAGTATTTCGTTATGTTATTCTAGGTAATCCAATGCCTAAATATGTACAAGTTTTTGTTACTATCATGCAACTCTTGTTCTCGTTTGACCAGGACATGAGAGTTGAGAAAACTCGCACACAAACTCTCGCTTGTCAACTCTCATCAACTATCATGCAACTCTTGTTCTCGTTTGACCAGGACATGAGAGTTGAAAAAACTCTCATACAAACTCTCGCTTGTCAACTCTCATAAACTCTCATGCAACTCTTGTTTTCGTTTGACCAGAACATGACATATTAACTCTTTCCTTAAATCTTAAATCACATATGCGGAGTGTCGGGATATTAAAAGTGCGCAGTGGCGAAGCGATGCAAATGCGGATTGATCAAATGCGGACTGACATAAATTTCTTTAATAAATAAGAAACGTCTGTCAGGGTTAAGCAGTTAACCAACCGTTTATACTTTTTAGACTCACCCATCCCAAACAGCGTTTATGTCGAGCATTGATCTTCACACACATTGCTCTTATCAGCTGATGCTGCCCGAAGCCGTGGCTATTGTCTGCGCTCCTAAACATTCACAGTAAGTCTTTATTGCTGAACTTGTATGCAAACTGGTACGATAAATCGGGGGGAGGAGATTGAAGTTAATTTGATTCAGTTTGTCTGAGTTGTTGAAATACTTAACGTCAAAAATTGGGTCGTATATCAAATGAAAGCTATTGAAAGATGGATTTAATGTAAAAGTTTTTAGACTTTAGAAACTTTGAGTTTGTAGGCAAAAGAAAGACACCTTAATAGCTTTGAAGGAAAATTTGCTATATTTAATAGCATCAATTTGATACACGGTCCGATCTTTGGCGTTAAGTATTTTGTCTCAAAACTGACAAGAACTAACTTGGCTTCGCCCATTGTCTAAACTTTTGCATTGAGTTAGCATTCCGGTTGCACTATAGTTGTGCAGCAATCCTCTAAACATCTCATGAAAACTAACTCTTGTTTAATTTTCAGAACTGGAATGTACTCTCTCACCAGCGATCACGGCTTGAAGTTCATCGCTTCATGCAAGCAACAAGGATTCCATCCGCATCCCAAGGAGCCTCCGATATACGAGGTAGATCATTGTTTACAAAGTTGTCTACGCTAGCCTTATCCACGGGAGAGTGATTTTTTCAAACCGTCTATAAACATGTTCACTAATTGATAAAACGTCTATTAAAGTTTAGCATTTTGATCCGAAGTCACATTATATCTCTTGCGAGTAAAACATCCCTGGTGTCATTCCTTTTGTGCCGTTCTGAGGCAGAGTTGCAAAAAGCGTTCAACCTTTCTGCGAGCAAAATTTTCAAAGTTTGCAAACCTTCGACAAAATATTGTAAAGTTGGGCTTTCCATACTGAAGGTCAGAATGAATCTTGCCAATGAATCACTATTTTTTTTTACAAAGAAGGCATCAATTTTCTGTAATAGATCATCATCTATTATTAATTTTTTTGTTATGTTAGTGTTGAGGATAGATTATGTAGTGTGTTGACATGAAAACTTCCTCACTGACTGCCCATTTTGCAAACCTTCCTCACGGGTAATACCCGCATACCCGTGGCTTTTTTGCAGCTCTGTTCTGAGGCAGCTGAAAAATCATTTTCCGGTGGATACTATCCGCTATCGACCTTTCGTACAACCGGTCGTCATGTCGTCGGTCAAATCATGGTCGTGACGCAATCTTTCAATTATATGTGATAAAGACCCACGTTGACTCCACGAAACTTTCGTCTTGATTTTCGTGGCTTAAACAACATATATATGGAACATATCTTCGCAAATAAACTCCCAAGATGGGTATAAAATGGATCATCTTTGAAGCCATTTAAAATACTCGCAGTTTGTGCTTTATTAGATACAAAACGCTCGGCTGCGTCTCGTGTCTATATCCGCCATAGCACTCCTGCTCGTGTTTTGAGTAATATTTAAAACACGAGCAGGATTGCTTTATCAGATACGAGCTGATACAGCTGAAAATGTGCGAATTGCGAGTATTTTTAATGGCTTCAAAAACGATCCATTTTATACCCATCTTGTCAGTTTGTTTACGAAAGAATTTTCAACATAGATGTTGTATCAGCCGAGAAAATCGAGGCGAAAGTTTTGTGAAAATCTGCGCGTGTTTTATCACGTATAAAGACTCCTTCACGGCTATAATTTCCCTTGTGTTTTGCTCATGAAATGTCGAGTTTTTGAAATGTTATATAATGACTGCATCTTCCCTTCACGGCAATATCATCAAGACTATCGCTTGTCAAACAGAATCTTCGGATAAGCAATTCGTAACTGACCAAGTTGCTTAAATGGTGTCATTTTTTCCAGGAATGTGGTCACATTAAATTGGATAAAAGTTTATCGATTGTGGTGTCTGATCTTCGATGAAAAGAAATCCGGCAAATTCAGAGATTCAAAAATGAAACTTGTAATGGTCGTGTTCCTGTTTGAATGCAAGTGGCGGCGATCGCAGCGAACATTTTAGGTCTGAATGATGCATGCGCAGCCTAAATAGAATTGAACAAGTAACAAGTCTGCAAATGACAAGTTACAGCAAGCCTGGACTTAACAGACTTGTTGCAACTCGATGAAATTGACAAGTTTGTTGCAAGTTGTTGAAAAGTTGCAACAAGCCGGAGAAATTGACAACTTGCAACAAATCAGTGTTATGCTGTGTTGACCAACGGTTATCTGACATATTGATATTTTAACTGGATGGTACATACAGTGGCGGATCTAGCGTAGGTCAAAATAAATTACTGCAGCTCATTCTCGGATATATTTACGTTTTAAAACACCTTCAAAGCAATTTCATTGGTAAGATTTTATTCTTTGGAAATTCATAACCAATGACATTGTTGTAAAGTTATTTTGAATTTAAAATTGGGCTGCTATAATTTATTTTGACCTACGCTGGATCCTCCACGGGGTACATAACCTGATTCATTGGGTGAACCCAACATTATTATATTTAAGCTACGGTGATGCTTGCCTGGAGATCACAGAATACAATGTGAAATAAGTAATACACAGAAATTTATATATACCAACATTATTTATATCTTTATATCCTTACAAAATCCTAGTGTCTTTTCTTAAATGGTATTCAGGATAAATATACAATGAAAACAGACCTACAGTACATTTTGTAAATGAGACTCAATAGATACTGTACCTTACCTTAATACTTTACCTTACTTCACCTTACCTTACCTCACCTCACCTCACCTTGGCTTGCCTTACCTTACCTTACCTTGCCTTACCTTACCTCCTTTAACCTTACCCCTATCTAACCCACACCTCACCCCCATCTTATCTAAGCCTACCCCACCTTACATAACATTACCTCACCTTATTCCCCACCTCATCCCACCTTTTGCTTTCAAAATGAAAATATGAAGTGTGTTTATCTTTCACGGAAGCACGAGGCGTGGAATCTTCCAAATTAATAAAAACAATTTATGGAATCAAAGATGGCGACGTTTTGTTGACGATGACGAACATTGAAATGGCGCTCTTTAATTCAGCAGGTAATTTACAAAACATAACAATATTTGCATGTTTAACTCTGTTGCCATAGAGCTTTTTGATGCTCGTTTTGTTTAGCCTTTCGAGTAGCTAATAAAAAAATATTTCCTTCGCCAAGTGGCTAACTTGCCAAACCGCCCCACAAGAGATTTTTGCGTCGGAGTTGAGCGATAAAAAAAGTAGGTATACGTTCGCTTTTTCGACACTTTAGTGCTTTGAAGCTTTGGGTAAATTAATGAATTTACGGCCTAAACCGTAAACTTAATATTTGGTTGCATAGAAACTCGATTAAAGCTAATCTTTGATTTTAAATTCGGGGTAAATATATTTGTCAATAATATGCTATATGTAGCAAACAATTTAAAACTGTGAAATAGTTCTCAACGACAGGTAGCACTCAAGTAATCGTAAGTGTAAACTGTAAAATTTATATCGAGTGTGATTGAGTGTTCGCTTTGATTTTTTGTAAACGGGTCTGTTTGTCTGGGAACCAAATTGTATTGCGTTTAGACTTTAGTTACGTTTGTTGTAGATATTTAAGGTTGTTGATTTATGGTCTGTCAGTTCAGATTTATTCTGCATTTGATAGGAAATTGTGGTAATATGTTTACTCATGTTGCTAGTGTAGGAATATCATATAGGTGTTGAAAGATCCTGTTTGTTAAAGTGAATGTAAAAAACGCTTTGTTTGACACTTAGGAAACTGATAACGGATGCCGGTTTGCTATGCCATGTTTCAATCAAGCATGTGAGCTTTAAACCCTGTTTACACTATGGCAAAAGATTCCCAGATTCGTCGCTAATCCGGGATGTTTTGATATCGGATTTGTTTTCCCGTTTACACTAAGGAACATGAATCCGACACAAAATTATCACAGATAGATTATGAATCTGGAACTTTCGAATCCGAAAAAGTTTGTGGGAACTTTGTATCCAAGAAAGTTTGAATCCAACAAAGCTTCTCGTGTAAATTCTTTCCCTAAGTAATTTGAAAGAACGTGCTCCCTGGTATGGTTTTCGAATATAATGCCAATTATGCCATCAATTTCAACTATCAAAATCGGTTAAAAAATCACAAAATAAGATTGGTAGAATCGCGGTTGTGCTTCATGTATTGACAATTGCTGTGTGAGGCTGTGTAGTGTAAACGCTGCGGGCCTGAAAGACAAGGAATCCGGAAATTTAAAAGAATCTGGAAACTTTTGCTCTAGTGTAAACAGAGTCTTAATTTGCCTATAAAAAATACTCTGACTGGAGTAGCAACTGCTTAATGCACACTGGTTGGTGTGAGGGCATGAGAAATAAGTAGAATGTTTGAGAATTGAGAGTTCTACAATGTGCACATTTATCTATGCCATTAATCGGACAGTATACTTCAATTGAATGACATCTAATGTGATTTTGCTCATTACATGTGGTTGAAGTTAGCAAATTGTGATTGCTATTTTATTTGTATTTTCTCAATGAGCAGACATGAAATGTGTTCTTAATTTGAGTGGAAATTCAAGCGGGAACAGTTGAGAAAATTTCATCATCATATACAGGAATCAAACCTATGGCTTATAAATAATTTACACTTCAAGAGTGAAAATAATTTGCATTTAGTCTATATTTTGCACAAATTGATTCCCACAGTGTTGTGATTAGATGAAAAACTGTGATATAACATGTCAAACTGTGATATATCTCCTCAATAATGCACTATAGAAAATTTTCATCTCATATAGGCATTTCAGGAGGGGTGCCAAAAGATTGATCATTTGTGTGTGGGGGGGAGGGTAGGGGGATTTGTATATTTCTGTAGTTGTGTCGATTTAATTTTACCTTAAAATGGATCTGCTGAAATCCTGGGTTTCATGCACCTGATTTCAGCTTTTGAGCTCAGTCGATTATAAGTATGCAGTTCTTAAACTTATTGCAAAGTTCAAAAGCTCATTTCAGGATTCACAGACTGATTTAAAAGTAAAGGCACATTATTTCTTTTAATCACTGAATTTAAGAAGAATTTAATCTCAAACTGAACTTTTGTACTTCGCAACCAATCTCGCTGTGAAATGTTCGACAATAACAACTTGTAACAAGCTTGACGAGACTATCAGACATGTTACAAGGTTGTTCCAACAAGAATGATACAGTCATACAATATTGTTACAATCTTGTGTTGTCAGCTTTGTGACAATCTTGTTGCAACAGATTAGGAGACTTTGTAAGCTCGTACCAGAATATTATGTGATATTTCCGCGAGCTTGTTACGGGTTGTTAGCAAGGTGTTGTAATCTTGTTGACAGGCTGACTGCAAGTTCTCACTGTCTCGCGATTTTGTTGTGAGCGAAATTGCAAGGCAGATTTCATTTCTGTAAGGGACTTGCGGGATGTGAATTTTCGATTTTCAACGTCCTTTAACTTTAATCCTTTTCTATTTTTCTCCAATCTTCGAAATGTCTTCAGCAATTTAAGCCGTTTGGTGCTCATATCTAACCAAATTTCTTTCCGTTGATGGTTTTATTTGCTTTTGAAAATCGCGTCGCGTTGGCAAATCTAGTCAGGTCTTCGTGGGTTTTAAGAGCTCATTTTGGCCAATATCTTGTATCCATTACAACTTCCGTAATTCACAAACAGGAAAAAATGTTTAACTGATGTAAGTAAAAATTGAATTAATTTTCGAATTCATTTTTCTTAGCCACAGTGCTGCATGGGTTGCGGCTCATCAAAACCAAAGGTTGTAGCTTCGCAACATAAACCCGCACCTTACCAGCAACTCCCTTCAACCCCGCCTCCCGAAACCAATAATAACAAACCCACCGCCGACCCAGAGGAGTTACACGACCCACGGGCCACGCTTTCGGATCTCGACAACTTCGAAATCTCTTTTGAAAAAGCAGCATCGCTACGTCTCAAAACTCCAACCCAAATGTGGGCGGCTGTAAGGAAAACTTGTTCTCCGAATAAAAAATGGACTGTGGAGACGAGTAAAAGTCGAAGAGGATGGAAAACTATTCGATTGTTTGTGTCGTCCACGTTCAAAGATTTTCATGTTGAAAGAGAAGTGTTAGTTAAAGAGGTAAGGAGGTTGGTTTAGTTTAGGTTTCCTCCTGTAGTAACACTGGATCAATAAGAGATGATCCTTACTGAACCTCTAGAAAAAACAGTTTAGAACTGATAGAGCTATACAGTATAAATAAAGTTAGTTTAGTTTAGGTTTTCTCCTGTAGTAACACTGGATCAATAAGAGATGATCCTTACTGGACCTCTAGGAAAAAGAGTTTAGAACTGATAGAGCTATCCAGTATAAATAAAGTTAATTTAGTTTAGGTTTTCTCCTGTAGTAACACTGGATCAATAAGAGACGATCCTTACTGGACCTCTAGAAAAAACAGTACAAAACTAGTATGTTAAGTTATTTCGTGAATTGTAATCATCTTCAATCTTTCTCAAGGTTTTTCCTGATCTTCGTTTGTGGTGTGAACAACGTAAGCTTCATTTAGTGGAGTGTGATTTGAGATGGGTAAGCAAATCTACGTATATGGTACAGTTGGCAATGAAGTTTATTAAATCGATTTTACAATGTCTCTAAATTGATGTTATATGTGCTATAATCACCGAAAGTTTTTCTCACCATTTGAAGAGTTGTCTTGCAGCCGCTGTGCTGTATTGCCTGGATGTAATTTCTGGTTATTTCTAGGGCGTGCCCAAAGATTCGACGTCGGAAGAAACGATTCGTATCTGTTTAGAAGTTCTTGATCGATGCCATGAGGAAAACGTCTTGCCGTACTTTTTAAACTTAACATGGTAAGAACGAGTAGACATTATGTTTAATATATCTTCTTGATAGTCCTTGATCGTGAGACCAAAGTAAAGTCCGTTCTAGGTAAATTGGGAAAGTGATATTTTGGGTGTAGCTAAGACAAGTAAAGTGCAACGAGATAAATAGAGCAGAGAGATTTGTTAATAAAACAAGCACGACGGTTTCAGAACCATCCTCAGACTTGTGAAAAACTAGATTCATATTAATCTGACACTGCAGAGAATACGAGAGCTACTCTTGAGAGATGTGAAGTTGGCAAGTACGCGTCCTCACTACATTTTGCTAATAATACTTTCTTCACACATCAAACATTCTTTACTATTTAACATCTTTTAAGAGCAGAATTGCGTTGCAATTTGCAAGGAAATCGCAGCGTGTGACAGAGCGTTTGGTCGTAAATTTGTGCGGCATAAATTTGAAATTGACAAATTCGGCTAGCCATGTTTCTTCCGTTGCCACCCAATTACCATCTTTGGATTATTCCCATGGTTGGATACCATTGCTCTGGTTTGCGGAAGAGTACATTAGGACAAAAGTAATCAGGCATACGAATGATGAATACGAGTTATTGACTCGTGTCCATACTTCTAAATGCGTAGTTACTTTTGTTCTCCGTTGCGCTGTCGCAAGCTAATATAACAGTAACTAGCCATGTGAGTGATCATACTTTGAATTGGGTATAAACAAACGTTGATCGATTTTATCTGTTGACCTTAGTACTGTATGTGGTGTTTTCGTGTTTTATATAAAATATTCACACGTTCAAAAATATTCACACGTTCATGTAATAAAATATATCTCTCGTTCGCACGTTCATGTGATAAAATATATCTCTCACTTTTGAAAGATTACAATAAACCATCTGTTTGTCTTTATTAGCGAGCGTGCAGGATGGATCCCGACGTTTGGAGACCTTACATATAATCTTGCTGCGCAATATGGTTGGATCCACGGTCTGTCTGTCACGGAAATGGAAATTGTCCACGGAGCTTATAGAAAATGTAATCCAAATGGTAAGGTTTTAGTTTGGCAACACGTTTGTTGTCATTTAGGCAAGTTTTAAGACGAAATCCTCAGAGCAACCGCCTTTCGCCTCTGAGATCGTGGGTTTGATCCTCACTTCAGACTCATGACACTTATGTGAAAAGAGTTAGTCAACGCTCTGGCGAAAGTCGTGGGTTTTCCAATAGCGAAGCCAGCCCGACAATTTGGTCATGCTATGCAAATTAAAATCATTATCATCATTCATTTCTTCAGAAGTTGATTCCTTATACGGTCTATGAACACAGAAAAATTTGCATTTGCATGACCAAATGTCGGGCTGGCTTCGCCACTGGGGTTTTCTCCGGGTACTCTGGTTTTCTCGCACAGGGAATGTTGACAGGCTGGATTGAGATTAGCTCCTAACTGATCCTTCCATCATAGCTGTGCTTCGTGATCAGAAACGAGTCATAAGGTGGCTGTCAGAGGCGTCCCTCAGAGCTTTGTCCTTTGCAATTGAGTTTAGTTCTGCAACGATCATTAACATAACCTGAATTTACTTTTGTCTATATTTATAAAATAACCCAGTAAAACTAAAAGCACAATGGATACTTGAAAATCAGCATCTAGAAATTACAGTTAACAAATATAAAACATTTTCCGTGTTGATCTACAGTTATACCAACACGAGTGGAATTGGGAAAACGAGAAATTGTATGTATCAATACGGAAAAAATGTTTTACATTTGTTTTATAATATAGCAATGTCAAAAGCCCGAAGAATACGAAAAATTTTCGTGTTTACGAGCGGCGGGAAATTTTCCGTGTTTACATTGAGTTATGTAAACACGGCTCTTAACCAATCAGCATTCAGGATTCACAAATGCTATATTATAATATATCATCATTGATGTGTTTGTCTGTTATTTAGCTTTGTTTTTAATACGCGATGGTGATTTTGCAACAAAACTGCCAGAAAACTTGAAAGATGCGTTTGTGGACGGCGACGAGTTCGCCCAGCGAAAGCTTGTGAAATTAAAACAAGTCATATGTGAGCAGTTTCCGGTAAGAATTTTTCCCATTTTAAACAGAAACTAGTTGTGTTTAAATTGCAGAGTTATCCAGTATAAATAAAGTTAGTTTAATTTAGGTTTCCTCCTGTAGTAACAGAGGATCAATAAGAAATGATCCTTTCTGGACCTCTGGGAAGAACAGTCTAGAACTGATAGAGCTATCCAGCAGAAATAAAGTTAGTTTAGTTTAGGTTTCCTCCTGTAGTAACACTGGATCAATAAGAAATGATCCTTTCTGGACCTCTGGGAAGAACAGTTTAGAACTGATAGAGCTACCCAGTATAAATAAAGTTAGTTTAGTTTAGATTTCCTCCTGTAGTAACACTGAAAATAGGTCTAGTACATCCAAAAATTTATTTTGTTTTTTCAAAGGAAACGAACATTCATCATTATAAAGTGGAATGCAGTGATGAAAAAGTTAATGGGATAACGGAGAGAGATGTGAAATTCAAAGGCTTAAGCGGTCAGGGCTCTTTCTTTTATAAAACGGTGAGTTTGTTTACGATATGCATTCCGGCTCTTGAAGTTCGGCACTTTACGTCGTGCGGAAACGAGAATAAGAGTTGCATGAGAGTTGATGAAAGTTGACAAACGAGAGTTTGTGTGAGAGTTTTCTCAACTCTCATGTCCTGGTCAAGCGAGAACAAGAACTACATGACATTTTACACGCTCTTTTGTTCTGCAGGTGTTTGAATTCTTCAAAAAGAGAATAGAAGAACAATATCCTCTGGATCCAACGCCAGAAGATCCGCTGGAAGCTCAGAGAACAGCACACGAGGTAGATTTGTTATGTTCACAAAGATTAAACACAAGAAAACTAAAAATAGAGATCTTTCTAGTAAGAACTAAGAGTGACTTATACTGACATTCATTAAAACCTCATGCACTTATTACTCTCGTAAGTGTGAAAGCTTTAGCGTCACTCATGTATAGTGATCATCATTGACAGTGTCTGAACACTGATTTGGGTGAAACTCACGCAAAAATAATATTACAAAGTAATATCGTGAAATGAGGAGTATTGGTCATTAAACCGTCCACTTGACTCGGGTCATTTATTAAAAATATTAGGAATTAATAAATGACCCTCGTCGAGCGGGTGGTCTTAATGACTAATACTCCTCATTTCATGATATCACTTGTAGTATGCATATGTTAAAGCTTTAGTGTCACACCATGGAAATGCGGGCTAAATTTATTCGCTGTATTTATTTCTAAGGATTTGATATGACATGATGAGATTGCTGATAATTTCTTTTGAGTTTTGTAACTTAATAAATCTTTTATTTTTAGTCGTTTCTTGATATCAGGTCGCAATGCGTACTGGGAAGAGACAGTATACTTGGCAAGGTAACACCAGTGAACTGTAATACAATTGGAACGCTAACTCAATACAAAAGTTCAGTTAATAGCTGAAGCCAAGTTAGTTTTTCTGAGTTTTGAGACGAAATACTTAACGCCGAAGATCGGACCGTATATCAAATTGAAGCTATTAAAAAGTTACATTTAATTTAAAAAATTCAAGACTTTAGACAAAAAGAAATACGAAAACAACGGCAATTTTGAAAAATACGGTAAATTTCCCTTCAAAAGATGTTTGTTTTTCACCTAAAGCCTCAAAATTTTTACACCAAATACAACTTCCAAATAGCTTTCATTTGATGTACGGTCCATTTTGTCACGTTTAGTATTTCAACTCAAAACTCAGAAAAACTGAATCAAATTGGCTTCAATTTTTCCCCCTGACTTATCGTTCCAGTTTACTTATAGTTCAATTGGTAACACGCCATCCTTAAATTGTTTCTGATTATGGAATGTTTTGGTAAAATGTTTTTTAACCAACATGCAGTGGTGATATTTCTGAAGTCAAAAATAACGCAAACATTCAGCGTTGGTTTTGAGCTTTGTTCTGCCCAAAAAGAAGTTTTAAAAGTCGATAGTTTCATAGGCATTGCTGTTCATGTTTAAAGTATGTAAATACAAAGTGCTTGAATATATTTAAAGTGAAGTTACAGGGTTCCAAAGTAAAGCGTATCAGACCGTACCACGGGCGTTTGCGCTTAAGCTCGCGTTTTTAGTCCACTCCTTTGATTGTCTGTGGTTATATACACATCAAAATGCATGCCCGTACATCTCTGGCAAACTATCACTTTTCGTAAATAAGACAAGATATAAACCCCATGGCGTTATTCTTTTATAGATTGAGCAATATATTCGAAGCAATCCCAAAAATGCTCCACTGTTACTTGTTGGCAATGCGGGATCTGGAAAGTCAGCCATTATGGCGAAGTCAGCTCACGATGCTGTTGAAAAGTCTCACAGTTCAACTGAGATCAATTTCCCAGGGTATGTCGAGAACAAACTCTCGCTTGTCAACTCTCATCAACTCTCATGCAACTCTTGTTCTCGTTTGACCAGGACATGAGAGTTGAGAAAACTCTCGTACAAACTCTCGCTTGTCAACTCTCATCAACTGTCATGCAACTCTTGTTCTCGTTTGACCAGGACATGAGAGTTGAGAAGACTCTCATACAAACTCTCGCTTGTCAACTTTCATCAACTCTCACGCAACTCTTGTTCTCGTTTGACCAGGACATGAGAGTTGAGAAGACTCTCATACAAACTCTCGCTTGTCAACTCTCATCAACTCTCATGCAACTCTTGTTCTCGCTTGTCCAAGACATGAGAGTTGGGAAAACTCTCATACAAACTCTCGCTTGTCATCTCTCATCAACTCTCACTACTCTTATTCTCGTTTGACGAGGACATGAGAGAGTTGAGAAAACTCTCATACAAACTCTCGCTTGTCAACTCTCATCAACTCTCATGCAACTCTTGTTCTCGTTTGACCAGGACACGAGAGTTAAGAAAACTCTTATACAAATTCTCGCTTTTTAACTCTCATTCTACTCTTGTTCTTGTTTGACTAGAGTTTCATATTCGAACAATTTCTTTCGCAGGCAGATGTTAAAATGGAGAGTGTATTTTCATTTCGTCGGTGCAACGCCTGGCTCAACCGACTTGGCATTTTTCCTTCAGCGACTTACGAAGGAGCTTAACCCTCGAAAGGTAAGAGAACAGCTGTCAACAGCTAAGCAAGCATACCGGAAAATTCTTGTGCAAGAAAAAAGCATGCCTGTACTCGGAAAAACATCATCTTTTAAACTCAAGTTTCGAGCTTTTTAGAACAAGACAACAATTTTGCGGTGATATTTCGACTCTATTTTGAAGTCGTTAACTATTTATAAACATGCTATGATACTACCTACAAAGAAACAGGATGGGATGATGTATTAGGAACATTACACTATTCACATTCAATGATATTGTGGTCTTGAAATGGTATTGTATGTCAATGACTGCAAAATATTTTTGTTAGACTATAACAAAACGCCTCAGGCACTTTTCTTTTTACCAATATTATTTGCCCAAAACAGCCAGAATATTAAACACTAATGGTTGGAATAACCAATTTTTGGGGGTTTTTTTTAATTGATAAAGTATTTAATTTATTTGTTTGATATAATAGAAATCTAAATTGCAGCCAAGAGCTGAGATGTACAGAATTATTTACGTGCAATGTGTTTTAAGGTTTTATACAGCTAATTCAAAAAGGTTTCCCTTCCAGAAACGTAAACTGTAAAGTATAAGCGCTCAAGGGATGACAGGTTATAGATTATTTTCACCTCTAAACTCGGAATTATGTCTTTGAAACAACGTTGAATGCACATGCGAAACTTACGACGGCAAATTTACTTGCTACAAAGTTAATTCCCCAAGTATCAGGACCTAAATAAACAATAATCCATCATCCTCTGCGCGCTCATAGTTCACAGGTTACGCTTTTGAAAAGACAACCTTAATTGAAATAGCTGTAAACTAAAGACTACGTACTATAAAATACATGCAAGTTTTTTTAAAAAGATTAAAAAACTAAAAATATTAAAGTAGTGGGTCGTTATGGGCTAAAATACGTGAAGGTAAAAATTAATTAGTCAAATAAAGTAAAAAAAATGAGTTAGTCAAATGAAATGTAAGCAATTTATTTTTACAGTATATGCACTGTACATGATTATATACACAACGAGGATTCGTTCCTGATTTTAATTTTCTAATTTATTTGGAAGGAAATGTTTCTCGACTTTGATTGGTCAATTTCAGTACAGTGAATCCCAAACAGGGGTGCAAAAGTCTGTAGCAGCGGTGCAAAAATCTGTTACAACAGAATCACCAATCAGAGTTGACGCGTAAAAAAACGCGAGCGTAAATTTTCTTAACAGAACAAACAAACATGGCGGGTGAAATTTGAGAGCGATTGCGGTCAAATTTTACGGTCATGGCTAAAGGGGATGGACGAGAGGTAGGTTTTCAAGATGGCGGCTATTTTTCAAAATTCTTAAAACGAGAACGAATCAACAACCAAACATTTATAGCATTCGTAAATTGTGGTTAGGTTTAGGTTTAGGGTTAGGGTAAGCTTTAGGAATGCTATAAATGTCTGGTTGTTGATTCGTTCTCGTTTTAAGAATTTTGAAAAACAGCCGCCATCTTGAAAACCTACCTCTCGTTTATCCCCTTTAGCCATGACCCAAATTTTACTGGTTTTTAACGAAATCTATGTATTCAAATAAAGTGCATCACTATTGGGAAGTTCCGACTACTTTACACGTATTTATCACGACGTCAGGGGCGGAAATTTAAAGTTTTTAAAGGAAAAAGGAAGGGGACGATCGCAATGTAAAAAGTTGTATTGCGTATGTAATTCTTGTCTGGAACATTTCCTTTTGTGCTTTTAGCATTCAATTTGGCCTCACTGAAAAACTCACTCGTGCATGTTGTTTCTAAATTGCACTCGAAACCATGCTATTACCTATACCAATAAAACATTTCCGGTGTTTATAAATCATTTTATATTGTCTTTCTTAGACAGACGTTGTCAGCGACCTGGATTCCTTAGTACAACTAGCGAATTCCCTTCTATCGAATCCGAACACTCCTCCGACCATCGTGTTTGTGGATGCAATTAACCAGGTACTGCGAGGAACCATTTTTATTATTATTATTATCATTATTATTATTTCTCTAATTAATCAACAATACAATACTGTAACATTGGCCAGTACCCTTCTTACTGCAATAGCTGCCAACATTTGTCAGCTATTATTTACAGACACCTCATATCAATAGTCCAGATAGTATTTTTCTCATAATTGTCTCGCTTTCCCATAACACAGTCTTTTGCATTTTCATTGCAAGTCTTTGCTTCTACATATCCATTGCAAGTCTTTCTCGTTTTTAAACAATTCTTTCACATCATCTTTCAGTCTTTTCATCCCTCCTCCCAGACAACCGATAACCACTGGTATGAGTTTTACTTTATATCCATCTCGTCTTTCCCGTATTTCATAGCAGAGCTGCCGGTACTTTCTCATCTTCTCTTCTCGTTTTTTCTCTTTGTTCGATTCATTCATTCGATTCATTTATTATATTATTATTATTATTATTATTGTTATTATTTAAAATTGTTTATACAAGATGACTTATCAACCTATCTAAGTCAATATAAATAAAAAGAAGTACAATATTATTAACTAGATAACAAAAAAAAAGGTTGCTTTTCATAAGGCCGTGTAGAGATAATAAGGTAAAAGCGTCAAGCTACAATTCCAAAGGTCGTGGGTTCGATTCCCACCGTGGTCAGGCATATTTTTCAGCTTGCCTAGTGTAGGCATAAACTCAGAGTAACACCACAAAACGTCAACCTGCAGCAAGCCTGTGTATAAATAGTTTTGACAATCAACTTGCAACAAGTCTGTTGTCAACTTGAAGCAGACTTGTCGTCAACAAGCTGTCGCAAGTCATGCGAACGCATCCTGATATCGGCTTGTTGATAACAAGTCTGTTTCAAGCTCTCAACAGATTAGACATTAAAGCTGAAGAACTAAACTAACTTTCGTTTTGGTAGATGGACAGTGACAAGCTTCAGTATCTAACAAGGTGGTTACCAGAAGTTGTGTCTCCTAATGTCCGTATTGTTCTGTCCATGATTGACGAGACAGAATGCCATCGTTTGCTAAGGTCGTACAAAACAAACCCGACGGAGATTGTTGTCGGAGAATTGGATTATGAATCGAGAAAGGTACAGTATTGAGGGTTTGCATGTAATGCCATACTCGCCATCTTGAAAGTAGGTAACAAAAGAATATTTTATCGTTCCAATAGACAGTTCCCTTGACAGACGACTAAATTTCGCTCCAGAGACCAGACAGTATGCTCATCGCAGCTAAAAAGATCATCTTAAAATTTGTAAAATCCTAAAGTTTCTTGGCGTAATGTTTTAAAATACGGAAGCCCAAGGAAGTCCGCAAATTTTGTTTATACTTGTATTGCGCACATGAACGTTACCACATTTCACACTATGCAGTAAACGCCTGTAATTTTACTTAAATTGCGTGTTGCAAATAGCTCTAGTAATATTTTTCATTGTGAAATCATTAATAATTCATAAAGAAAACACAAAAGAAATCATGAGCGTGAAGGAGTCTATGTACTCTGATACAGAATTCTGTTGATTTTCGTAACTTTTAACTTTGATTTTCTCGTCTTATATAAGATGTATTTTCAAAATTACTTCGCAAACTGATTGATAAAATTGGAGAGTTTCACAAGCTATTTACAAAATTCGCGTCCGTGTTGTATTAAATATACAACTCTCGCCTTCGGCTCGAGTTTGTATATGCTGATACAACACGGCCGCTCATGTTGTAAATAGTACTTAAATTGTACAGAAACGGCAACAATCCAAAGCTGGAAGCCTGATCTTTTCGACTGTGCAAAAATTATTTCTGTAGATTAAATAGTGAACACGTCAAAGCACTTCAAAGTTCGCTAGCCTTTTGTTGATACGACCTCGCATATCGTTTCAGGCGATCGTTGTCAATACACTCTCTCGCTATAACAAACGTCTCGACGATGAACAGATGAACTTGTTGCTGAGTAAAAAAGGTTCGGCCAATCCCTTGTGGCTTTCTCTCGCTTGCGAGGAGCTCCGAGTCTACGGCGTGTTCCGAATGGTCAACGAAAAGATCCAATCGTTGTCCGATGACTTACTGAGGTAAGGTTGGGGTTGCCACTGTCGCTCGGCCTGCATATCAGTAACAGACCATTCCCCTTTTAGACAAAGTTTCGAATTAGGAATATTCATTAGCACAGCTGGAAAGAGCATTCTAAATTTAGTAAATTGGTGAAGTTTGGTTGCAAAATATTGTAAAATGTGGAAAATATAGTCTTGTGAAGTTTGCAAATTTTGTATACTTTTGTATCATGCGTGGAAAAGTGTAATCACGTTTTGAATTCTGATTACACTTTTCCACGTATAATGCAAAGTATACAAAATTCGCAAACTTCGCAGGACTATATTTTCCGCATTTTGCAATATTTTGCAACCAAACTTCACCATTTTACTAAGTTTAGGATGCTCTTTTCAGCTGTGCTAATGAATATTCCTAATTCAAAACTTTATCTAAAAGGGAAATGGTCTATTGGCAAGGAGGGAAGTGGATGTGACAGATCCTTAACTACCATCTTCAGTCATTAGTAGGCTCATTCAGCCATCTGGGCCCAGTTATTCACAGCTCGGTTAGCGCTTACCTTAGGTTAAAGTTTAATCCACTTTCTTAGTTTCTGTATTTCTGCGTCTCTGTTTGTTTCAGAGCTTCAAATACAAAACCTGCTATCGATCCAGACAAGATTTGTGTAAAAATATTCCCAAACTTACAAATAAGCTGCTGTGAAATCACATTCAAACTTTCCACTAACAAGGGTTCACTTAACCAACCACAGTAGTCTTTCTTATCGATCTGTAGTCACCGGTGGCCTACATTCTCTATCCCCAGCCATCCCGAGCCATTTTAGGCTACCTGACCATCTATAGCCTTTCTTGGCCATCCTTAAACATTCTTAGTCATTCATTCTGTAATCTTCCTTGACCGCCTGTCGCGTTCCTTAGCCATTTTTAACCATCCGTTACCTTTCCTATCCATGTGTAACCCTTCTTAGCCTGCTACAGGCATGTTACCTTGCGGTCATCGAGCCGAGATCAGGATGGATTCGCGTTGCTTGCTGCGGCTTGATGATAACAAGTATCAAGCAATGATGTTATTACAATGTTTAAGGAAAACACTTAGTTGTGATTTTAGCCTGATTACCTTCCGGAAAAGTTTCAAAAGTCAATAGTTCCATAGACATCATTGTTTTTGTTTAAAATATGTAAATACCAAGTCTTGGAATATATTTTAAGTGAAGTTACAGGGTTCCAAAGTAAAGCGTATCAGGCTGTATCACGGATGTCATTATCGCTTTAGCTCGCGTTTCCAGTTTATTCCTTCGCTTGTCTATGGTTGAAATGTTTCTTTGTAATTCTCTTTAGTCTTGAAGAACAAGTTCTGACTCGTTTTGAAGAAGAAAATGGCGGGCAGTTGGTCATAGCAACCGTTTGTTTACTTGAAACGTCTCGCCACGGTCTTTTGGAAACAGAACTGCTAGAGCTTCTCGCGGATGAGAACAATTTAACTCCCACGGAATACAAACCGGGCGATGACGAGCCGACTAGTACGAAATCCGAGGTCGCCACGACGAGTGACGCCACGGAGGCCCTGGCGGACAAACTGCAGGAGCAGGTTAATATCGCGTATGTTCAAAGCGAAGAAAAAGACGAAAGGAAGAAGAAGGATGGGGAGAATGGTAAGGAGTAGAAGTTTGTTTAAAGGGAAATGGCAACAAAAATTTTTATTGTCTCATTTGAAAGAGACTCTAAAGTAATATATAGAAGTCTATTACAAAATTTTTATACCTGTTGCACTTCGGGAGATATTGTCATGTGAATAATCGAACTGTCCGCCATCTTGGATTAATTTTTAACCTCATTAACAATGTTTTGGTGACGTCACAACAGGGAAAGCCATTCAAAGCTTCTCCTAAATACCTACCGCCAATAAAATATTTGTGAAACCTTTGAAACCTTTTCATGAAATCCGAAACACTTACCATGTGTTTGGTTATTGGAGAAGATTAATCATTGTGTCGTAAGGAAAAAAATGCGTGACCCTAGTTATGACGTATCATGCATATCTACAAATATCCAAGATGGCGGACAAGACAACTAAAGATTTCAAGTCAAATATCTCACCAAATAAGGCAGGTATAAAAATTCTGTAATAGACTTCTGTATATTGTTTTGGAGTCTCTTTCAAATAAGACTATAAAAAATTTTGTTGCCATTTCCCTTTTTTTCCTTTTAAGTGGCTATGCAACAGGAAATTTCATCATTTCACAAGAGCACTAAAACACACGTTAAATTTCACAAAACTTTTGCCTCGTTTTTCTCGGCTTATACAGCATCTACATTTTTTTCGCAAACAAACTGACAAGATGGGTACAAAACGGATCGTATTTGAAGTCATTTAATGCACTCGAACGATCGCGTTTATCATATCTAAGACGCTCGACTGCGCCTCGCGTTTCAAATAACACTCGAAATAAAGCCGGTATTTCCAAGCACCCATGTATTATTCTCAGTATATTTTGAATACCATTCATTCAGGACATAGATAACTGGTAATCAACAACAACTCAGTCGTTATGCAAAGTAAGACGATACTTGCGGGCAAAGCAAAATAATCAAACTGAAATATCTCGACAACAAAGTACGCAAAAGTATGAAAGAACTTGTGTTGCGCTTCTACGAGTTCTTGTACACAATGCAATAAAACTATTCGTAAATGATCTTTGCAATGTAATTTTTGTATTTATGAATTTGTTTGTCTGCTTTTTTCTATTGTAGCAGCGGCTGCTTCATCTCAGAAGCGTCGGCGAATTCATCTGCCAGCGGTGAAGTGGGCGATAGTGTACCGTGCTTTGAAGCCGTTGTTGAGGCCGTGTGGGGACTTGGGAGAGGGGCGGTTAGATTTCTATCATCGATCAATTAGTAAAGCTGTCAGAAGGAAGTGAGTGAACTAACTTTATTTATACTTGAATTCCATCAGTTCTAAACTGTTCTTCCTAGAGGTCCAGTAAGGATCATCTCTTATTGATCCAGTGTTACTACAGGAGGAAACCTAAACTAAACTAACTTTATTTATGCTGGATAGCTCTATCAGTTCTAAACTGTTCTTCCTAGAGGTCCAGTAACGATCATCTCTTATTGATCCAGTGTTACTACAGGAGGAAACCTAAACTAAACTAACTTTATTTATGCTGGATAGCTCTATCAGTTCTAAACTGTTCTTCCTAGAGGTCCAGTAAGGATCATCTCTCATTGATCCAGTGTTACTACAGGAGGAAACCTAAACTAAACTAACTTTATTTATGCTGGATAGCTCTATCAGTTCTAAACTGTTCTTCCAAGAGGTCCAGTAACGATCATCTCTTATTGATCCAGTGTTACTACAGGTGAAAACCAAAACTAAACTAACTTTATTTATACTGGATAGCTCTATCAGTTCTAAACTGTTCTTCCTAGAGTTCCAGTAAGGATCATCTCTTATTGATCCAGTGTTACTACAGGTGAAAACCAAAACTAAACTAACTTTATTTATACTGGATAGCTCTATCAGTGCTAAACTGTTCTTCCTAGAGTCCCAGTAAGGATCATCTCTTATTGATCCAGTGTTACTACGGAAGAGAAAATTACCTTAATTTATTTTCTGTTCCAAACTCTCTTAGATATTTTGGGGGTGATGAAGCTCGTAAGAAACACATGTACACATTCTGGCATGGTCGTCTTGCCGAGTTCTTTGAACATTGCGAGGATTATGATCGAAAATCTGAGGTATGTTGTGACCTCAGTCGGAGTTTTATCATGGGTCTTCGATCATGATATTGTCACAAGTTCGTGACAAACTGCACAAATGAAAAGTAGACAGAAGTTGTAACAAACTTACAAACAAACTGCAACAAGTCTTTACTCAAGCTGTTGACAAGTTGTGTTCGCACTGCTTGCTCCAAGTTGTTTGGAAAAGATTTGCAACAAGCTGTTAACAGCTTGTAACAAGCTTGATGGGACTATCAGACTTGTTACAAGGTTGTTCCAACAAGACTGATACAGTCATGATATAACAATATTGTTACAACCTTGTGTTGCCAACCTTGCGACAGTCTTGTTACAACAAGTCTGCATCAGAGAAACTTGTACTGTAACAAGTCTGATGACAAACAACTTGTTCACAACTTGGGACACGCAGTCGCAACACAACTTGTTGACGCCTTGTTTGCAGACTTGCTACAAGTTTTTAGATATTTACGTGCCTTTTCCATTCCTGAATTTCTTTACTTGAAAATTTCTAGGAATTGCCTTACCATCTTGAACAGCTATTGGACAATAATCGCCTAACCCGCTGTCTTCTGGATTGGCCCGTTTTCGAAAGACTGTTCTCCGAAGATTTTAGTGTCGATTTACTGCGTTCATGGCAAAAGGTATGACAGGAAGCACTTTCAAGAAACCCTCGTTTTGCTAACATTAATGTTTCATCGTTGATTAAATTAGACCCCGTTTACACTAGGGCAAATGATTCCGGATTCGTCGCTAATCCGGACTGTTTTGACATCGGATTCGTTTTACCGTTTACACTAAGGAACATGAATCCGATACAAAATTATCACAGATAGATTATGAATCCGGAACTTTCGAATCCGAAAACGTTTGTAGGATCTTTGTATCCGAGAAAGTTTGAATCCGACAAAACTTCTCTTGCGAACTCTTTCCGTAAACAAATTTGAGTGAACTTTCTCCCTCGTATGGTTTTCAAATACATTGCCATTAATTTCAACTGTCAAAATCGTTCAAAAACCACAAAATAAGATTGGTAGAATCACGGTTGTGCTTCATGTATTGACAATCATTGTGTGAGGCTGTGCAGTGTAAACGCCATAGACCTGAAAGACAAAGAATCCGGATATTTTTACGAATCCGGAAACTTTTGCTCTAGTATGAACAGGGTCTTAATGTACTTGATTACATTTCATTGTTGATTTAACCTTAGCCAGTCTGTTGCAGACTTGTTACCTTGCATCCACCATAGCGAGTGGTAAAATTATCAAGCTAAACTAAAGTGTGACTGTTTAGGCAGGTGGTTATGCTGCAGCGTCCAATCTTTACCGTGAATCCCTCAATATCCTTGAAAGTTCCGGTGCCTCCGCTGCTGAAGTTGCCGAAAGGAAATTCATGGTGATTACGTTCCTGTAAGTTTTTAAGGCTGTTTTTTATGTAGTCTAGTTGTAGTTATTAATGATGAAGAGTTTGAGCACTAAAGGCAACCAAATTGCTCGTGTTCTTGTATTAAAACATTGATTACAGCTCTACCTTCGCATAAAAATGGACAGGTTTTCTTCAAAAAAAAAACAATGGGCAATTTGCATAATAGACTAAAGGTCGAACTAGGCAGGAAGAACATAGGCGGCCCAATTCAGTGTGTAGTTTCATATAGAGATCAGTAGCGAGCGGCAGCGTATTGTTTACATATATAAAATACATAAGGTAAAAGGTTGGCAACTAAATTTCACCTGACGAACTTATGACTTTTGTTAAACACAAAATACATTGCTCGTGAAATTAAAAACAGGTAAAAAATTATAACACGTTAATCTCCGATAATTTTACTACACGTACTCAATGAAATTTGTCTTCAATGTTTCCGAATGGCTGCAAAATTTGAACATATTTTTCATGTATTGACAAAAAATTTCTTGTCTTTTATTTTATATATGTAAACAATACGCTGCCGCTCGCTACTGATCTCTATATGAAACTACACACTGAATTGGGCCGCCTATGGGAAGAACGAAATCTTTTACGACAGTTAGAAAGAGCATTCATTCCGCTGTCAACAAATTGTGTTCGCACTGTTCGGTTTTAGTTTGTTCTAACGAGTTTGGAACAAGCTCTCAACAACTTTTAGTATTGGTTGCCCTAGTGGTGATTATGGCCCAATAATCACCTAAGCGGGTTTTTTCAAAATGGCCTCCAGTCGTTTAGTCACTGTGACGGATGCTGTTTTGAAACATGAAACGTATTGTGGTCATTTTTCATCTATGTGATTATACTAAAACCATTATTCACCTCAGGCTCAGTGATTATCGGTGAATATTGGTAAGTAACAATCTTGATAGAGTTATTAGACTTGTTACAAGGCTCTTCCGACAAGGCTTATACAGTCATGATACAACTAGACTGTTACAAGGTTGACGAAACAAAGATGTAACAATGTTGTTATATCATGATTGTTACAGACTTGCTGGAGAAACCTTGTGACAAGTCTGATAACAAGTTTGTTACAAGTTGTTAACAGCTTGTTCTAAACTTGTTGACAACTTGTAGCAAGTCGTGCGAACATAACTGGTTGACAGCTTGTTTGCAGACTTGCTGCAACTTCTGAGATTTCTGTGGTGGCATAATTCCTTTTGGATATATCAATCAATGCAAATTTTCTCTAGGATCCAAGCAGGACAGTACAAGGAATCTCTGGAACTCTTGGAAGAACTGAGAAAAATTGAGGAAGAACAGATGGGTGGAAGGACTGAAAAAATGGCGGAGATATATCAACTAATGTCGAAGACAAAGAGCGAGGTACTATTGGAAATGTTTTGAAATATTGAAACCTAAACCAAACTAACGTTTTTTATACTGGATAGCTCTATCAGTTCTAAACTGTTTTTCCTAGACGTCCAGTAATGATCATCTCTTATTGATCCAGTGTAACTACAGGAGGAAACCTAAACTAAAGTAACATTTTTTATTCTGGATAGTTCTAACAGTTCTTAACTGTTCTTCTTAGAGGTCCAGTAAGGATCATCTCTTATTGATCCAGTGTTACTATAGGAGGAAACCTAAACTAAACTAACTTTATTCATGCTGGAAAGTTCTGTCAGTTTTAAACTGTTCTTCCTAGAGATTCTTTCTAGGACCAGAAACCAACTGAAATACTGTCGTTGTCTTACAGATCGTTAAAAATTACAACTTTGTCACGCAAAGTCAACTGAAAGAGGACCAAGAGATTGTTAGGTTCTGTCGCAAATGTATCAGTTACCGCGAAAAATTGACCGGAGATGAAAATGAGGTAACTTGATGTTCAGATTTATTCCTACGAGTCGTTTTTCGTATAATTCTAGTGTTCCGGTGCTACTACAGAAGGAAATCTTAACTAAACTAACTTTATTTATACTGGATAGTTCTATCAGTTCTGAACTGTTCCTCCTAGAGGTCCAGTAAGGATCATCTCTTATTGATCCAGTGTTACTACAGAAGGAAACCTAAACTAAACTAACTTTATTTATACCGGATAGCTCTATCAGTTCTAAACGGTTCTTCCTAGAGGTCCAGTAAGGATCATCTCTTATTGGTCCAGTGTTACTACAAAAGAAAACCTAAACTAACTTTATTTATACTGGATAGCTCTATCAGTTCTAAACTGTTCTTCCTAGAGGTCCAGTTATAAAGATCATCTCTTATTGATCCAGGGTTACTACAGAAGGAAACCTAAACTAAACTAACTTTATTTATACTGAATAGTTCTATCAGTTCTAAACTGTTCCTCCAAGAGGTCCAGTAAAAATCATCTCTTATTGATCCAGTGTTACTACAGGAGAAACAAGTTGTGTTTTGTCCTCAAACCTGTTCCAAGTTGATTGTCAAAACTTGTTATCCACAGGCTTGCTGCAAGTTGTTTCAACAAGTTGAAACACGTCTACATTTGTAGTTTGTTCTTAAGAGAATGCTTGCAACTTGGCTTGTAAAATTTACAGCTTGGAACGCGTCTGTGGCGTTTTAATTGTGTAGGTTTAACTGCTTTTCCGAGAGGTTTAGGTAAGGGACCTCTTAGTGATGGGTGTCTAGACCTTTAGACCACGTAGAACTCCCTAATAACAATCATAACTGATTGATGTTTCTCGTAGTTTAAGTCCGCAATGGTGAGGCTTCTCATAGCTCATCATTTGAGTATTGTTGCCGACTTGGAACAGAATGACAGTAAACGAAAGGAAGCCTTTACCACAATTGAACTCGCTATCGAAGTTTTTAAGAAGGTAGAACTTGGTAGAGAATCAAGATACGCATGTCCAATTAAGATACGCTAATCTGATAATGGCCGTTGTTTTGATAAGTGCTAGTGTTTTGTTCTCGTCTACTGAAATGGTAATCTCCCCCATCCCACAACCACATACTCAACCACCTATTTACCTACCCAACCACCTACCTTCTTATTAACCCACGCACTTTTCTACTCACCCATCCATATATTACTAACTCCCCCACCTACCACAAATCAACCTATCTACCTATATAACCACCTACCGTCCTACCAACCCATTCACCCACCTACCTTACTAACTCACTTACCCACCTACGAACAAACGACTGCCTTACGTTTTCTGTCTAAAACCCCACTCACCCACTTTCCCCTCCCTCACATACCTACCCAACAATTTCTCCATCACACACATGCCCACCAACCCACATTCTACTTACCATACACACACCTACCCATTTATTCACCCACCTACCTACAAACTAGACCGATCTACCATCTACTAAAGCCTACACCCACCTAAAAACCAAAGTACCCACCTCCTTTTTACATACCCACCTACGAACTAAACCCAACTTTGGCCAAAAAGCTACATTTGAAAAGACTTCAGCCTTGCCTAAATTAAACACATTGATATGTTCTTAATATCAAATTCAAATCAACTTGAGCAGCAGATTTAGTATTTTTAATTGGACACGCGTCAACATACGTTACAATTACTGCAAGATGTTTATTGTTTTATTTCAGAATAAGCTGGGACTAATTTACATAGTAATGACGCACCATTTCAGCACAATATGTGATATTGAGGGCTCGAGTGCTGTACGAGAGCAAGCATTCGCGTCTGTCGAGAAAGCCATTGAAATTTTTAAGAGGGTAATGCCTTTATCCTTCTTGTAGAAATTACATTTTGGCCTAATCAATGCAAACGAGCCTCTTTAGAGGAGATATCCGTGGAATATAGACCTTTTCCATAAATTGTGATTGAGACCGTGTATCCTAGGAAACGGGAATTTACGTATTGTTATTGGTCACTCCTCGTAAACAGTGACCAATAACAATGCATAAATTCCTGTTTCCTAGGATACACGGTCCGGATCACGAGTTATGCATAAAGTCTATTTTCTTAAAAAAAATTTTCACTGAACAATTCTTGCGGTGTACGTTCACATTACGACCCATAACACTTATGTGGGAAAAGAGCTAGTGAACGCTTTGTCGAGAGTTGTAGGTTTTTTTCGGTACTAGGGTTTTCTCCCACAAGGAATGTTGACAGGGTGGGTTGAGATTACCTCTTGATTTTCCCATCGTAGCCGTGCTCCGTGATAGCAGTCAACGCTTAACGCTTGTCTTTGAGGACGCGCAGTGTTTGAATTCTATTTCAGAACCATCCCCACAAAAATTTTTTTTGCTCTGGATAAGACTCGCTACCAATCGCAGTTGGCTCGATAGCTCAATTGGTAGAGCGGCGGTCTAGAACCCGAAGATGTGAGTTCGAATCCCGGTCGAGACAACGAATTTTTCGTTGTTCTCTGCAGTGTCAGATTAATATGAATCTAGTTTTTCATATCTCTGAGGATGGTTCTGAAATTCACAAGTAATGAAAGGCTTATAAACATATAACTCCGTTTTCGATGCAGTCTTTTTCAAAAGGGGGGAAATACATATCTCGAGAAAATGAATTATTGTAAAATACAAACTATCGTGGCCCAGCAGAGGTAGTGCAGTCAATTAAAATCACATCAAAATCTAGGCTCTTTCAAAACGTCGAATTCGCTATCGTTTCAACTACAATAGTGAATGAACCTATGTCTTCCGTATCTGTGCCCTCCATCTTGTGCTGACAAAATGCCCAATCGTTGTAGCGCTTGCTCATGCTTTGGTCAAAATTTAGTCTGTAACGAGAATTGTCAATTCAGCTCAGCTCTCTGCCACAAGTTTTAACGGAGGAGTAGCAGTTGTCTATTTTCTCGGGCAATTCATGGCCTTTGCCTTGGATTTGTTGTACTGACGTTGTTTTGAAAAGGTTTTAAACGATGCTATTTTGTTTGTTTAGCAAAATGACATGGGACATCTCGCAGAGGCAATCATGACGAAATCATTTATTAATCCGCGCCTGGCCAAACATTTCGCCGAAAAAGAAAAGGTACTCCAAACACGTTTATATATTTCCGCGGTCACGTATCTTCTCTCGGCAGAGTGGGATCGCGTAAATATCATCGACAGTCAAAGGAATGGACTAGAATCGCGAGCTAAAGCCCTATGAGTACGCTACATCCGTGGTACGACCTGATACGCTTTACTTTGGAATCCTGTAACTTCACTTTATATATATTTGAGGACTTTGTATTCATATATTTTAAACAAGAACGGTAATGTCTATGCGGGCTACCGACTTTTCAAACATCTTTTGTGTATAACAAAGCTAAAATTGCGTTATTTTTGACTTCAGAAATATCACCATTGCATGTTGGTGAAAAAACATTTTACCAAAACACTCAATGATTTAAATTCGACCTTGTTTACCCGCAGGAAAAGTTTGAAAAGTCGATAGTTCCATAAACATTGCTGTTCTTGTTTAAAATATGTAAATACAAAGTCCTGAAATATATTTAAAGTGAAGTTACAGGATTCCCAAGTAAAAAGCGTATCACGGATGCCATTATCGCTTTAGCCCGCGTTTCCAGTCCATTCAGTTGACTGTCAGTGATACCCCTTAATTAGTGTGTTCTATGTCTTGGTGCTATGTACTATTTAATGTACGAGCAGGACTTTATATTCTGATAAAGCACGAATTGCGAGTATTTTAAATAGCTTCAAAAACGATCCATTTTATGCCCATCTTGTCGGTTTGTTTGCGAATGAATTTTCCATATAGATGTTGCATAAGCCGAGAAATCGAGGCGAAAGTTTTGTAAAAATCCACGTGTGTTTTATCACATATTCTTCACGTCTATGATTTCCTTTGTGTTTTGCTAATGAATTATTTCATTGATAGTATAGTGTATATTTCTGACTGCGTTATTCAGATGCTCATGACAGCTCAAGAGTTGTGCGCCAAGACCTACGGTGAAAAACACATGTTAATGCTACGATTGTACCTCAATATTGGTATTTTATATGAAGACAATCGAAACTTTGAAACCGCTTACGATTACTTTGTCAAGTGGCATGATACCTGCATGGAGGTATGAGTTTTAATGGTTTAAGCGTTCTGGATAGCTTTGTCAGTTCTTCCTAGAGGTCCAGTAAGAATCATCTCTTATTGATCCTGTGTTACTACAGAAGAAAACCTAAACTAAACCAACTTTATTCATACTGGATAGCTTTATCAGTTCTAAACTGTTCTTCCTATAGGTCCAGTAAGGATCATGTCTTACTGATCTAGTATTACTACAGGAGAAAACCTAAACTAAACTAACTTTATTTATACTAGATAGTTCTGTCAGTTTTAAACTGTTTTTATACTAGAGGCCCAGTAAGGATCATCTCTTATTGATCTAGTGTTCCTACAGGAGGAAACCTAAATTAAACTAACTTTGTTTATACTGGATAGCTCTATCAGTTCTAAACTGTTCTTCCTAGATGTCCAGTAAGGATCATCTCTTATTGATCCTGTGTTACTACAGGAGGAAACCTAAACCAAACTAACTTTATTTATACTGAATAGCTTTATCAGTTTTGAACTGCCCTTCCTAGAGGTCCAGTAAGGATCATCTCTTATTGATCCAGTGTTACTACAGGAGGAAACCTAAACTAAACTAACTTTATTTATACTAGATAACTGTATCAATTCTAAACTGTTCTTCCTAGACGTCCAGTAAGGATCATCTCTTATTGATCCAGTGTTACTATAGGAGGAAACCTAAACTAAACTAACTTTAATTATGGCTTACTCAATTTCAAAGAAACTATACAGTGTTCTATGTTGTTGCAGGTTCTAGGGCCCAGTCACCCGAAAACTAAACGCGCCCAAGACACATTAAAGGAACCGACATACAAAAGAATAGCTAGTATGAGAGAGCAATTGGCTGCTGGTACGGCCTAGAAAACGATTGGAAAATGAATAAATATGGGGGATTAATTAATTTATTGACATCAATATTCTGTCAAGTCAAAGACGTTTTCAAATTGAATTTAGACAATTTTTCATTTGTAGCCCGTCTACAAATATTCTTTTAATAGTGAAGTATCACCGCTTAGTGTGTGTGAATAATTTAAGCGAAGTCAATTTTACATAATAACCAAAATTACTTAAGATTGCAACTAATAATGTTTTTTTTACATAGACGTTTTTTATTTTGTACATCAGTCAACTATCATGCAACTCTAGTTCTCGTTGACCAGGACATGAGAGTTGCGAAAATTCTCATACAAACTCTCTCTTGTCAACTTTCATCAACTCTCATGCAACTCTTGCTCTCGTTTGACCAGGACATGAGAGTTGAGAAATTCTCATACAAACTCTCTCTTGTCAACTTTCATCAACTCTCATGCAACTCTTGCTCTCGTTTGACCAGGACATGAGAGTTGAGAAAACTCTTATACAAACTCTCGCTTGTCAACTCTTATACAAACTCTTGCTTGTCTATTCTCATCAACTCTCAAGGAACTGTTGTTCTCGTTTGACTGGGAATCAAAACACTTTTAAACCTGTATATTATTACTTGACCGGGCTTTCCAACAGCACTTACTTGACGTATCTCACCGTACGCTGACCAAGAATGCGGGTGAGACAGATTCATATAAAAAGTTTTTATTCAAAAAACAATTTTGATAACTTTAAATATTTTTAAATTTCACATTTTAATCTAATAAATTTCTTTGAAAATTCACAAATTATGTCTGAATTTAATTGGGTTGGATGCGAGGTACTTGTAGACTGCGGAGAAATTGGAAAATTTGGTGGTAAAGTAACAGAAGTCGATAATGATGATGAATGTGTATTAAGATTGAAAAATGGTGAGGATTATTTGTTTGGTCGTTTTTATTTATGAATTGTATTTCATTTGTATGTAAAGGAAACGTCTACATAGTTTAGGTGCTTAGTGAAGTTAATTTTGAATTATTTGTTTGCAAATTAAAGATCCAATTATTTATTTCAACCCAACAGTGCTGGCAAGCAACTTTGAAGCATGTATTCGCGACATGACACCCGATATCTGAACTTAGCGACCCTTTAGTGGAAAGCATCAAAATTGCATGGACAATTCAAAATCCACTGCAAAGCTATGAAAAACGTTCAAGTTGCGGCAAGTCCCATGAAATCTTGCAACAGACTTGTTATGAACAAGCCGATATCATGACGCAATTTGCATGGCTTGTGACACCTGCTTGACGATAAGTCTGTTACAAGTTGTCGAAAGATTTCTTGCAAGTTGATTGTCAAAACTTGTTATCCACAGGCTTGCTGCAAGTTGTTTCAACAATTTGTAACAAGTCTGCAAATGACAAGTTGCAACAAGCCTGATTTTAACTGACGTGTAACTTGATGAAATTAACAAGTTTGTTGTGCTCGTTGACCAGTTGCAACAGGATGGTAAAATTGACAACGTAATAGATGTGCAGGGGCGGGGGTGAAGTTTTTTAAAATGGTGTAGAGCTCAAATTTTTTAAAAAAATGTTAAACAGATGCGTTGCTCAAATCTTTCGTTAACATTTTTCAGCAAGTCTCGATGGCAAGTGCCTGCCATGTGGTGACATCACGTTACGAATCTCGGAAATCAAAGATTTGAAAATAGTTTCTCAAGACTCGCCAGGTTTTGATCAAAATGATGGAGGAAGGCTTCAGTTTGAACTAGAAAGAGTCGAGGTTTGTTTTCAGATTGAGAAATATCTGAGTTGTTAGATCGTAAGGATTGGGGTAGCCTAGGTCTCTTCACCCCCCTTACTTCTGCATTCTATTTGTGAGTGGTATTTTTACAGGATTTGAATTGTGGTGTAATGAGGCAATAGAACCTTTCCAAAAATATTTGACCAATTCATTTGCTCAAGTTTAGCAACTCCTCTAATCAATGCCTCTGTGATTCCTCAAATTTTGAAAAGTTCGTTAAAATGTTCACAGCTTCCTGTTTACTGACCATATTGACCAATCAGAATGCTTACGAATAAGATATGGCATTCTGCTTGGTCAATCAACAGGAAGTTGTGAATCTTTTAAGGAACACGTTCAAAATTTTAAGAATTGATCAGAGGAGCTCCTCAACCATGAGCAAATGAATTGGTCAGATATTTTTGAAATGCATTCTATAGTTGTGACGGTAAATGTAGATATTGTCTTGATGGGTTAACCCATTAGGTGCAGAGTCTCCTCATTCATAAGTAAAATTAACAGGTACTCCACTAGACAAGTATAAAAACTTCATGCACAACCCATTATACTACAAAGCTACTCTTACCACAAGTAAAATCACCTGTTATTGAACAACTAGAAAAGGTCAGCACTTGGGCCATGGTTAGCGATTGCATTGGTTAGCGAGTTTTCGAAACAATATCATATATAGAGTGTCGAAACATTGGGTCAAGAATGCAGTTTGATCAGACCTCATATTCATTTTGGGACTGATTACTTGGAGAGTTTCCAGCTCGCTTAACCAAGCTAAAATTGTTTTGTGATTACATAGCAACATTCTCCCCAGGCTGATTTATGATTGCAGTTCAAGTCTGGGCTAAGATTTCTGCCTGGGCTGAAACGTTAAAGTCTGGAAATGGAGCTGTTTTGCTCAGATCTTTATTGCTCTTGTGTGAGACTGACTGCTGTGTCATGAAAACAAACTGAAAGAAATAAAACATGAAGACACAGTTAAACGATGTGTTAACAATAACTTCAGCCCAGGCTGAAGCGATTACACTACGAGCTCAGCCCAGGAGGTATTTTCAGCCCTGGAAGCTTGAACTGGGCTGAAATTTTTGTCATGTAATAACTCACTGTATTTTACGACGGTTTTAGTCTGTAGCCGGGCTGAAATTTTAGCTCGGCAAACCAGGCTGAAACACGACCTGGGCTGAAATGTCTCCATGTAATCACCCCCTTAAACATAACCATAGTACTTAGAGAGTATTACATGGTAACATTATCTCAGTGTGTAATATCTATTTATCCCTTTACCAGGAAGAGATTCTCTCAGCAAAGAAAAACTATGTAGCAGGGAAAAAATTTACTCCAGGTAAATTGTTATATAAATGCTTGTGATGATCAGGATTCAGCTAAAACATATCTGGTCCTTGAGTAGATTCAAAAACATTAAATAGCTTCAAAAACGCTAAATAGCTTCAAGAACATCTTGTCAGTGTGTTTGCAAAAGAATTTTCAATACAGATGTTGTATAAGCCGAGAAATTTGAGGCAAAAGTTTTGTGAAAATCCACGTCTATTTTATCACATATAAAGACTCCTTCACAGCTATGATTTCCTTTGTGTTTTGCTCATGAATTATTGATGAGTTTTTGAATGGTATTTAACATTCACATGCATGTGGTTTTTAAAAACTGATAAATGATTGAATGAGATGTTCAAAAGCCCTTTAATGTGTTATATTAAATCCCATTGTTGTTTTTTCTATTTCACATTAATGAATGATTTTCAAGATGGAAATTACATTTTACATGGACGTGAATATCAGTAAATTCCAGTTATTTAGTGTGTGGAATTACTTGAATGGAAAACACTAATAAACATAACACATAAGAATCCCATGCATTTAAAAGTTGAATACCAACAATAGAAATATCCAGTTAATGTGATTTGTACAACTTTCCCATGATGTGTGGCTTTTGTGGGTTTAAAATGGGAATTTGTGTATTTCCCAAATCAACTTCCATTCATGGGTTTTTGCAAAATCTCCATGTGCATACAAGTAGACTTTTTTAACTACTGGAGAAAGACATAAAAAGCGATGACGACAGAGATAATGAACTTGCAAGAGATAAAAAAGTGACCTTAACTTGAAAAATGCTGAACTGTAGTACGAGTTTTACCAGTTAATAACCTGTTTAGAAAGTTTCAAAAAATCGCGATCCAGTTGATAGCGCTATATTCACCTTTACTGAATAGCTCTATCTTTACCGGACTAATTTGCCTTACAATCGACCCAAGGTGTGTGGGTTGATTTTAATTTGGTAACTTTATGTCCCCATTTTCATGGAAAAACAATTAGAAATCCCTGAAGCCACTCTACCCAGGTATTGTTCTGCATCAAATATACACCCTTAACATGCCATGTCATATTTTCAGAGCAAAAAAGAAATCCTGGTAATGAAAGCAAACGAAGTAGCGTTAAAAAGAAAAATAAGGTAGAAAGATAGTACCGTCTAAACATTATCGTGTCTCTACAATTATATTTTTGTACATAAACATATTTACTATATTATTTGCCCCAAAAGCTTGAAACGTCTTGTTTTGGGGGCCCATACAAAAAAAAACACGATAAATTACAGTCCTTTTTTTTTTTTAAAACATTGGATTTGACTGACCAACTTTCAAGTCGAAATACCCGGACTCTAAAGAGAGTTAGTTCATATTTCAGTCAGTTTCCTTTGTTTTCAATAGGGTTTTATATGACATAGACTCTTAAAGCAAGGGGAGGGATTTGATATCGCTCCAGGGAAAAGTGGGGTTGATGAATAGAATTGAATAGCTAATAAAAAATTCAGGGTATCTAACTCCATAGTGACCTGTAAAAGAGGTCACTATGGAGGTAGATACCTTGAATATTTGATTAGCCACCTTTAGCCACTATAACAAAATAAGATAAAATAAATTCTAATTTAATTTCACACAGAACTGGCATAGTGGTATGGCATTCCTGAATTCTTTTTTTGTCTGACTTCTACGATAAAACTTGCTAAACCAATAACACAATTCTTCTTCGTCTGTCTCAAGCAAATCCAAATTTACAAATTGATAGCGTTCGTTAATACACAACGAAGAACTCATTGCATTTTTTTCCTTCGCCCATTCATTCAGCGTTCGCAGACACCACGCGGTATTGGACTTCGTCTTTTGCGATGTTTTCTCCTCTCGTCTCCTCTTCAAATCCTCGTCACTGACTGGGGTAATTTGACGTGTGCTCGAACAAGCTTTTTCTTGGATTCCATTGCTTTTGTCTTTCTTTTGGTCTTGTGCCTCGTTAAAGTCATCGTTAACCTACTCCAAAAAATCTAGGTCAAAATCACTCTCATCTACATCTACATCTTTCCTAAAAGAATCTTGTGTAATATAAAATGACTCGTCATCGCTCTCCATCATCGCTTTTGCCGTTGAACTTTAATCGAGTCGAATGCAATACAAGATGAATAATGAAGCGAGTCGCCAAAGTACATACAGTAGAACAGTTTTAATATATTCAAATATCCCAAACTGAAACCCCACAAGGCAATTAATCCATGCTTTGTTTTTTTTATTTCCTACCATTCAGTATTGTTTTTATCCTGTTACCTCCTGAATGTGAACTAAGTCAGTTAGATACCTCGAATGTCGGCACTTAGACAGATACGTCCCTCGGGAGCGTAGCCCTTGGAGAGCATCCCTCGGGGCCGTATTCCTCGGGTCACGTCTCTCGGGTTGTATCTGGCTAAGAACCTTCGTTCTCTGTATCTAACTCTTACTTTGATATTTTTAGGAATGTTTCGACGCACCCCTGGAAGATGTCAAGGTGCCAGACTTCGATTTTGAGGTACGTTTTTTGAATTTACAAACACTTGTAAGAAATAGATCTTCTCTGACTTGCCGATAGTAAATACGTTAATTATATTTATCAGAAATATGCCTACAACATCCAACAGCCAAAAACGAAACAGGATTAATGCAAGTTTGTCATCAAATTACAGCAGTTTCGAGTGATGCACGACACAGACACCCAACGCAAAATGTTTGGCAGTACAATAGTTGACATTTGAGCGCCGTTGCTGATTTAACTATAGGCTGGCGCATCCTGATATCGGCTCGATGCCTGCAAGGCAGCAAGCCCTTTATAAAATATTAGTAATTTTTTTGAATTCTTGGAAATTAAAATTATCCCTATCAATTCTTAGAAAAATCTCAAACTGTTTGATAAGGAAGCAATTTTCGAAAAATATAAGGTAAGCTTTAAGCTGAATTACGAAATCACTTCGAATAAGCAACATTTTTGAATAGCAACATTTACGACAAATTAGCTTCTCGCCCTTGAAACGTTTGAATTAGGAATATTCATTAGCACAGCTGGGAAGAGCTTCCTAAATTTAGTAAAATTGTGAAGTTTGGTTGCAAAACATTGTAAAATGTGGAAAATATAGTCTTTGAAGATTGCAAATTTTCTATACTTTTTGAAATCTGGTTACATTTTTCCGGGCATACTACAAAAGTATACAAAATTCGCAAATTTCACAGGACTGTATTTTCCACATTGTAGAATGTCTTGCAACTAAACTTCACAATTTTACTAATTTTAGGATGCTCTTTTCAGCTGTGCTAATGAATATTCCTACTTCAAAAATTTGTCTAAAAAAGGAATCGTAGTCATAGCCAAATCCAAGTAATCATAGTCCAAATCCAAGATTCCAGGCTTTCAATGAGGGTTTTCCTTTAAGTTCGTTTTTTTTGCAAAGAAGATTGAGCGTAGGTGAATTTCAAAGGTCTGAAGTGGCTGCCTCTAAAACGTAGTTGAGACAGGGGGTATTATTTGAAAGAAAAAAACCGAGTTCTGTGATTGTATAAGGCTATCACTATAATGCGTGATTTTTTCCTGTGTTGTGAGATGATTTCCAGCCATTTTTTTATTAATTCTCGGAATTCCAGTTGAAAAGTGATTCTATCCGTGCCGAATTTGGACAAACAACTTCTCTTTGATTGTATTGAACGTTGTATTGACAGCATTGAGTTTCAATTATATACATAATTGTTCATCTCAGGTCAAATAACTTCAGCTGGTTTGTTTATACAACATGCAAACTTGTTTTATATTTTTGACTTATCCACCGTTTAAGCTAAATGCCTTTGATACAACCGGCCCCTGATTGTTCCCTGCATGAGAAAAAAACCCTGAAAGTGGTAACGGAAATGTGTTTATATAGGGCAAAAAGACAGCATCGAAACAACTGCGGGCAGATAAAGCTTCAAAGCTACGACACGATGAGAACGTTTTAGAACAAGAACCAGTTAACTTGAGACAAAGTAAGCGTCAAATGTATTTTATGTGTTATAGAATATGTAGACGAAAACTCTCGCGCAAGCTATCGCTTGTCAACTCTCATCAACTCTCATGCAACTCTTGTTCTCGTTTGACCAGGACATGAGAGTTGAGAAAACTCTCGTACAAACTCTCGCATGTCAACTCTCATCAACTCTCATGCAACTCTTGTTCTCGTTTGACCAGGATATGAGAGTTGAGAAAACCCTCGTACAGTACAAACTGTCGTTTGTCACCATCCTTAAAGTGATGTCGGTTTAAATTTCAGTTGTGGCTCCATTAGAGCACACGGGACGGGAGTATCACACAGACGAGGGACTCGTAGTGCCCTGTATATCCGTACAATTAAGGAATAAACTCTTTAAAGTGGCAGGTAAGTTTACAACACGTGTCAGGTTAGTTTAGTAAGTGCATTGAAGGAACAGTGAACCACATACGATGAACCCAAAAAAAACGGTGTCGAAATTCTAAGATTGATTGCTGAATGAAAACTTGATTATATGAAGTGAATATTTTTTTGTTTTGTGGCTTGTTTATTTATGGATCTGAGTGAAATTAAATGCATTCACCACGTTTATTGACTTAATGCATGAGACAGTCATTAGTACTTTTTTTTTTGCTGTCTTAAAGGCACTGCCCCAAACACACTTTTATTACAGAAGATTAACAAACCACGGAATATAATTAAAAACGAGATAAATATTCATATTTCAGTTATGAAATCTGGAGATTGCTAGCTAGCGTGCAGATTGTGAACATGTGGTGTGATTAAAGCCCTATCTCAATTTTAAAAACTTTTGATCGCGATTGGTTAATGTACCATAGCTTGTGAATCACTCGCTCAAGTTTCATAGACAACCTGCCAAAGAAAGATGAATGAATGCACTTTTCAGCGAGAATAAACACTAGTTTTACTGCTTAATATTCTTTTCAAAATTTAAACTTGAATGCAAAACTCCGCTTTCTTTGGAGACCCTGTGTATTCAAAATTTCGCCCGTGATTGAGACTGGTCCGGCCGTTATTTCGAGCTGTGCTTACCATCTAGCTGATCTGACCGTGAGTAAAAGGCCTGGAACTAGCTACCAAATAGAAATCCATTTTGCTGTTGTTAGTCACTTATATCTTTTGTTTCCCTTCGTGAAATTTGTTGAAACTTAGTAACTGTCTTTAATAAAGAAAATTATAAGTCTACCAGAAATTTACAAACAAAGTAAATTATATTTCATGAGAAATTTGGTAATTTGGAGCGAAAAATGGATTTCTATTTGACAACTAGTGCCAGTACTTATCCGTATTTTCAGATTAAATGGATTATTTTCCTGTATTTCAGAGAACATGGGTTACAGCAAGGCACAGATCATCGAGAATGCCGGTATTTGTACATGCCAAATGGCTCTTCAGCTAGTAGGTGAGAAAACCGTTTTTTATTCAGAGTTGTTTTCGTGCTTGTACCCAGCTGATCTGACCGTGAGTAAAGGGCCTGGGACTAGCTACCGAATAAAAATCCATTTTGCTGTTTCTGAGCACTTATATCTTTTATTTTCCTTTATGAAAATTGTTGAAACTTTGTAATCATCTTCAGTAAAGAAAATTATAAGTTCACCAGAAATTTGGAACCGAAGTAAATTATACTTAATGAGAAATTTGCTAGTTTGGCTCGAAAAATGGATTTCTTTTGACAACTAGTGGAGTACTTTCCGTGTTTTCAGATCACCTGGACTGCTATGACCAGTTGTACCAATTAACCTCCTAATCATTTTTAAATCACATTGTTGTACTTGATCATCATTACTCCGCCTTTCTGTAGGGCGTAGAAATTGCCCTGCTTTTGTTTTCAATGTCAGAAATTTGGTTTTCCTTGAAAGTGCGTTGTGTGTTTTGATATTTTCACTTAAGGTGGCAGCAGTCGTTTTACTCAGCGTAACGCTCATCAAGTCCCTAATGTTGTAATCTTGGCAGGACCAAACAGTGTTGGCATACACGCAATATGCGCCGCCAGACATCTGGCAAACCATAAGGTATGCGCAGTCATGCTTTATGTCTCTTGGTTCTTTGTACTTGGGTGAATGCTTTGGTGTTAGGACTAGTTTACATATGCATGAATCTGGATTGAGTTTCGACCTTCTTAGCCTTTCTTACATGACGTAGTTTGTGACTAAAATAGCATGTCGCTGAGCATCATGTCTTGGCATCGTGGACTTTGTCAGGATTTTTCGCGCGCTTTTTGACTTGCTTTCGTACTTTTACTTTTCACAACAAATTTCACAAATACAAGAATATATTTCGCTTCTTTCAGTCGATGTAAGTGAAAATAATTGGGTTTCTTTATATTCCGACGTTTACATTGCATCGTTTGCAGCTGTTTGTGTTTATTTCAAACACGTAAACCAAAGTTCAAAATGTGGTTTTTAATGCATTAGTTGTGGACTAGTGTTATGTGCAGAAGGTTCTTAATCTAATGGAAGTTTTCTCAATTTAGGTTCAAGTCACGCTGGCAGTGCCAGTTAAAACAGAGGTAAGCTCAGACCGAAATAATCCCTTAACGGGGGGGGGGGCGGTATTGATACATGTATATTGAAGTACAAGTAGTGGAACTGGATTCAGGGGGGAGGGGGAAGCCAGCTGGATTAATTTTTTTTTAGTTTTTGAAATGGCGAAAGATTTGGCCATATATGTATAAATATGAAGCTTTTAAAAAGTTATTTTATCATACAATGTTGAAGACGTTTAAAGGTGAAACGGAGGGAAATACTTGAAACTTTGTCGTGTTTTACAGATATATTTTCTCATATTAAAAACAATTTGATATACGGCCCAATCTTTGGTATCGGGTATTTCAACTTAAACTTAGAAAAATTAGTTTGACTTCGTCTTATTAACAGGCCTTGTTGTTGAATAAGAACTAACATTAGGATAATTTTATATCACGAAGACAGCAAGTTTCAAAATGACGGTTTCATTCAGTTGTGGTTAGACATGGATTGCTAAAAAGCATATTTCGCTAGTTTAACCCTAGGTAGCCCAAAATTGCTTAGTGTTTTGATAATTCAAACATCCATTCAGTTTTATATTGAGGTCTGTGGCATAGCGGTAGTTGCGTAATTGTATATATATATATATATATATATATATATATATATATATATATATATATATATATATATATATATATATATATATATATATATATATATATATATATATATATATATATATATTTATATATTTATATATATATATATATATATATTTATATATTTATATATATATATATATATTTATTGTATATATATATATATATATATATATATATATATATATATATATATATATATATATATATATATTAATATATATATACAATTACGCAACTACCGCTACGCCACAGACCTCAATGTAAAACTGAATGGATGTTTGAATTATCAAAACACTAAGCAATTTTGGGCTACCTAGGGTTTAACTAATTGAGGAATTGTCTTGATATTGCACTCGAAAGCGTTGCATGTACACCTTGTTGACACAAAATTTCTGCTTTCTTAAACTCTGTTAAGTTATTTTTAGATGGTTTACATTCGTTGTACTAAGCAGAGACGTATTCTTCCACACAATAGAAGAGTTTGAAAAAAAAGTTTTGCAAATAATCTCACCATTAGCTTTCTTCTCTTTCATTCTAATTCCAGATACTTGTCCAGCATTTGGCTTTGTTTTTCCACACCGGTTCGAAACTCATTTCAAATGTCTCAGATCTGCCCAAGGAGCCGGTTGACCTCGTCATTCACGCGCTGTTTTCGGCCGAAGAGGAGTCGACCAATCAGATGTTACCGCCGCTGGCGTCGATGAATCAATGGGCCAATGAGAATAAAGCACCAGTCTTGTTGCTAGATCCGTGCACTCGATCAAGAATGCAAGGTTGGTTTCGGTTGATAACTTGTCGGGTTCAGAAAAGTTCCAACGTATTTTCAGTTTTGGTGATTGGAAATTAGTTCATTCAAACGTATGCCTCTACACATCTTGCAACAGACTTGGTATCAACAAGTCGATATCAGGATATGTTTTCATGACTTGCGACAGCTTTTTGAACACAAGCCTGCTTCAAGACTGATTTTAACAGACTTGATGCGAGTTGATGAAATTGACAAGTTTGTTGCAACTTATTGTCAAGTTGCTAAGATTATATAAGAACTTATAGAAATTAGTATGTGTGGCGGGTTTTTTAGCTTAGACATTCAAACTTCATTAAAAGGATTTGTAACACAATTTATATCAATTTGTAACTATTTAAAAAACGAGCTTCATATTAATCTGACAGTGCGGAGAACAATGAAAAATTCGTTGTCTGTGCAGTGTCAGATTAATATGAATCTAGTTTTTCATATCTCTGAGGATGGTTCTGGAATAGAATTCCAATTATTTCCTTCTGATAATGTTATATATTTCAAATGTCCAAAAAGTTGTTGCGTAAACGGCCTGTAGCACATGCGATGTCCATGTTTCCTGGATCACGAGAACCGCACACACGTAGAGAGGAGCGAAGCGATGTAGAGCAAATGAGATTTTCGTGCGAGTCAAAGTCAATACGATGTTGTTTGGTACCAAGCGTTTGTCAGTTATTTGACCCGACAGCACGGACAAGAATTTCACCGTTTCCGCCTGCAGCCTTCGTGTGGGGTGATTATCGTGAAGTGAAAGAGCTATGTTGCGGTTGACCCTAAACTGCATGGTATATTTGAACACAGTCTGAACTTAATATAAACATTTAGACAGCTAAAAGATCTACTTATCAAAATTTGGAGTCATAACAGGGGCGTAACCTGGCTGAGGGGAAAAGGGGGCTCTCGGCTGCTCGTCCCCCCTCCTTTTTAGTCAAATGTTGTGGGGACACTCAGGACGTTCGTCGCTTCGCCTTGCAGTCTAATTTTATTTTCGCTTGGATTTGGCCATTGGGAGTCAACTATTTCGAGCCTGATATAGCTTATTTAACCACTTTAATGTTCGTTTCTTGCAGGAGTGGAGTCGAAATGGTCTTTGTCATTTGGTCTACCACTTGTAAGTTATCGTAATGTGGACTAACTATTTCATGTGTAGATCGTTCTGATATGGCGTCACGTTCATGCAGGATTTAAACAGTCTCTTTCGTAAGGTCTGCTAATTAGTATCTGGTCGCGAATTTTTTTGGCTGTGGTAATTGATCCCCAAGGGTCGAGTAAAATCAGCAAATGAGTAAAATCTTATCATGTGAAGATTTATACAAATCTTATCACACATAAAAGCTATCGATGGCGTCAGTGCCATCAGAGGAAACCTAAGGTCTGAAACCTAGGGTATCAAATATGAGCAATGCCCGGAGATAATTCTTTTGCTTTATGTGCCTTGGGCTGGGTGCCACTTGATATCATGAGAAAAAAGGCTAAAGCAAGAATGATGTACAAAAACTCTCAAAGAAACTAGGCTCTGAGCCTCTTACAAATCATTCTTCATTTATAAGAATTAGTTTAAAACGTGTAGTTTAAAAAGTATAGTAAAGCTAAGGTAAGACAGAATACCAGCAAAGCCTACCATATACCTGAAATAGCACTTGCCTGAAAGCACATTTTAACTGCCACAAAAAGGCATAAAAAGCAATGACACCAGGGATATTGAACTCACAAGAGCTAAAAAGTGACTTTAACTTGAAAATGCTGAATTTTAATATGGGTTAACCATAATGTTTAGAAAAACACAATGTTTTCTGTCCGCATTACATCCAGTGTTGTCTACAATACTGTTCAGCATTATTACACAGGATTCAGGCTCGACAGTACTGTTGACATCTAGGAACATTGAAGGCAGCACAATATTGTTCAATCTAGTTTTTTTATGAACTTCGAATAAGAGATCATTGTTTAGCCGTGTATCTTATCGTGTCAATTTATATCCTAGATTGATGTTTCGAATGAGTCGCGAACGTATTTGGCAGACCTGGGCATACCAAAGGGAATCTTCGGCGCTGTGAACATAAGCTATACCTCACCGTTTGAAGAGAAGTTTGTAATCGCTCTGAACCAATAAAGGTTTGTGCGTTGAGTGAAATCTGTTGTGTGAAAATCCGTGATCATCCCAAATGCATGGTGGGAAAATCATGTATAATTCTTTTGAATTATGCTATCATGTTCTGATATTGCCCGCGCGCGATAAATGCCGTGTGAATTAATGCAATCCCGTCATTCGACGAATGCTTTAGTTTGACCGAAATTTCGAGCTGTTCTATGATGCGTTTTGGAACCGTATTCCCAAGGTTTTCTTCTCCAAAGAGGCAACCTTCTTTCCAAGGATGGCGATCATTTTTTAAGTAAACGAATTTGATCAACGACTTTGAAATTGAATAAAAAATAGATCAACGTGAAGAATTCGACGGGGCGAATTGGCATGAAGTTTCTGTTCGTGGGATTGTACATATATTATTTTATTGTTAACAATGAACTCTTTTCGAACCAAGAGGTTAAATATGGACGGTTCAAATGTATTATGCTAACTTTATATTCATTACATAAAAGAACATATTGAGAACATAAGACTTTTAGTAGATAACCGAAGCAGAAATTATATTCTACTGTTCTATTTGAAAATCATTTGAGGTAAAAAGAGATTTACTTGGTAAACTTAAGTTATAATTTATTTATATAGATCGGGTAACAACAAGTCTTTATCATTATGTATATTTTTTCTCATGAATCACATAGGGTCACATAGGCTCTCGCATGTTTTGACATCATCTATAGTTATATCAACACATCGAGACATATGTTTACAGTGGTATAGGAAAGCAAAGTCAATCTAGATATGGTCTGGAGACTCGGTCAACGTCTTTTTTCTATATCTTGTTGTTCGTGTTTATGCTGACTTGTGCACGGTGAAGATGAATTTTTGGTATAATGAAGCAATCGTCCAATAGCGTTGCCTCTCCGAAGCACTCAGCTGTACTTTTGAAATGTGAACATGCAAAATTTCAAAAAATTTGTGCTCGGTGAAGCCAACTCAACATAATATCGCAGCTCATTACGAACGCTTTGAAGTTCGCCTGGTTTCCAGACCATGTCTGGATTGACTATGAGGAAAGTAACTCCAGAACAATTGCCATATTGAATAATTATCATACACAATGAAGTAGTGTTTGGTAAAGTTAGTGTAAACAAAGTAAGTATCTGGTGACGCCTTAGGCATATTTAAGGACAAACATTTTTTTCCTTGGATGCATTCTTTACTAATTTTTCACAATTTCCTTTAATTAATCGTCTTGGTTTTAGAAAATATTAGTAAGACTTAAACGTGTAAAATAAATATTGATGCTAAATGTCGGCAGCTATTTATCACAGAATATACTAACTAAACAGAAGCGCCACTCGAGCCATTAAAGTTTGTTTCCCCACGCATGTTGCATTACGCATGTTCATTATGCAGGCTCTGGCTAGTCAATTGCCTCATTTTTGGCCAATGAAAACATTAAACTAGGTGTTCCGCCATTATTATTCCGGCCAGTCAATTGCGACTTGTTGCACTTTGTTCAGTTCCATTTTCGAATAGGTGTGTACTTCATGTAAATTTTTTATACTTAGGTGTTTATGCTTATTAGCATATATCGAGTTATATAACAAACTAATCTATGTGTTTATGTAAAGAAAATAGTCAACATTACACATTTCCAGTAATTTAATATGTATCAGTTGATAAAGTATAGTAAAATTCCGGTCATCAATAATTATCATCATCAATAATTATGCATTGTCATTAGTTAAATAACTATGAGTTGATAAAATATAGTAAGATAACGAATTAATTGTAATATTGTCTTCATGCTACTTATATACCTCTCTAATGTTGTAAATTAACATAAATCGTAGTTTTATTTTTAATCTTTTTATGTATACAGTAGATAATTTTGAAATTCATTACCATATATAGTTTCTAGAAATTGTAAAACTATTATAATCCAATTCTAACTGCAAAATTGGCTCTTATAAAACGCAAACTTAAGATATGTATATGTCACATAGATTCAATCAAATAGTTTCCATATACTACTATTACGAGTAAATTTGTGCCTCACTAGCGCGGCCATAGAGTATTTCCCTATTTTCTAATGCTAATTACTCACGCACCATGCTAAGAAGCGACGTAAAAAATCTAAGTGTTTGAGAAATGATAAAATATTAAACAAGTGCTCTCAAGTCAAGCACGTGTCCAAACACAAATAATCGGAACTAGCCAAGGATATTTTGTCTATGTGTGAGTGCGGCACTTGTACAACATATAAATATTTGAATACATATTGCTCAAGGTTATATTACATATACACAACGTGTATCACTGAAAAAATCATCTTTCTTCCATAGTACGTGGCAAAAAAATATCGATGAATATATTAGTTGACTTTGGCATGGTAGAAAAGAAAGAGTGCGCAATACGGAGTTCGAGCTCACTTTATTGGGGGGGGGGGGGCATAAGGCGGAAAAGACGGAGTGTGGTAAATTAGCGAGCGTAAATTGTTTACAATCAAGTAAATTAATGTCGCAAGACTCGCAGAGAAAGGAGTGGATTCCTCTTCTATCATTTCTTTTACTCTTGTTAATGAGCTATTATTTGTATTGGCGTGAATTTCTGACTGTTTATGCCGTCTGTATAATTGACGTGAATGAATATTAATATTGTCTCCATGCTACTTACATATCTTTCTAATGTTGTAAATTAGCATAAATCGTAGTTTTATTTTAAATATTCTTATGTATACTGTAGGTAATTTTGAAATTACATTACTACATATAGTTTCTAGAAATTGTAGAACTATTATAATCTAATTTTAACTGCAAAATTTGGTTCTTATAAAACGCAAACTAAAGCGAGCTAGATAACTGAATGACAAAATAAACTCGTGTACAGTGCATTACTCTATAAATGGATGAACAGATTATTAATAAAGAAAAGAGAAAATGATATATTATACGAGGAGAAAACCCTTGCTTGTGGATAGTTGATAGTCATACCACAATTTTTTCTACCATGCAAACGGAATACCGACATCATGAGGTTAACTATTCCGTCAGGCTTTTTACTATATTCGTAACATTAACAGCGTAAATTTCGATCTCTATTCTCCTCCCCTTGTTTTATACGCCCATAAAGTGGAAAAGACGGAGTCTGATGATAAACGTGCGCAAATTGTTTACAATCAAGTCTATCAACGTCTCAAAGAGAAAGTGATATTCTGTCGAAAGCGATTGCTGTAATTTTGTGACGATATTGGAACGGGACTTCATGGGTGTGTGATAGGATTAGTGTATTTAGGAAGCTCTTAAACAAATCCTATATAGATACAAAAGTATAATTGGCTTGAAACGGAACTGTTCAACGGAACTAGTTTTAAGACAACCGGAAATATTATTCCGAATTTTCTCAGATTAGCCGGCGACATTGAGTCGCATGAGAACGATAATATCCTTCAAAATATTAAAGGTTTCCGCTGACAAATTGCTTATGTACTATTTTCGGAATATCTGGCCGTTCTTGAGACCCTTACAGACGAGCATGTTTTTTATGTCAAATTTTCATGTGGCTAGTTGTACTTGCTTGTCTGTATTCGCCACTTTGGCAAAGTTTTCTATGACAAGTGCACTTGTTCAAAAGCTAGCATGTCAGCTTTTCAAAAAGTTCACTTGTAATAAAAAAATGGCAAAGTGAAAACTTTTTCGTCTGTACGCACGGTCAACAAAAAAAAAACTTGTCAAAGTAAATTGAGCCCAATAGTACGTTAGTCAGCGGTGAATGGAACACTTTATGTAAGGATCCAACAACGTTTAAACTTGTCAAAGACAAACTTGTCATAAAAAAGTTGTTGTGCATGCACACCTACACTTGGCAAAATAAACTTGCCATGAAAAACGTGTCATAGAAAACTTGCTCGTCTGTAAGGGGCTTTAATCAGTGTTTAGTCAGGCACGAGAGCTTCGCACGAGTATCTTTGAAGACTGATAGAGAACAGAAAAAAATTTTGTAAATTACTGTAAAAACGCACTTAAATAGTCGCTCAAAAAAATTACATTTAAAAATTGAATACCAGCAGAAACTTAGATAATTAAAGTTTATGCAAATCAGAACGATTTTCTGTCAGTATATAAAGATAATGATAAAACATGTATTTCTTTTGAATTTTATCCCTATGAATTATACCTTTTGTTATAAGCTCCTTGTATGATTGCATGGTGAATATCAAATTAAAATACTTAATTTTGTGGCAACACCACGTAAGTTTATTACCGATAAACAAAAACTACTATTGATAAAGACAAGATTTCTAAAGAACTATTTCCAAGCTACCGAACAAGAAAGCTCCGAAATTTCTTATGGATCTTACGTCAACCGGCTTTTGAGCAACTGTCCCAGAACAATGCACTGTGCCTACTTTGTTTGTTTCAGATGATTACATCACTTCATTAACATCTTTTTAATCGAAGTCACATGGGCGGAACTGTTTATGCTATAGTATACTTGTAAACAATATTTCAATTGTGAATTGGTGTCTGGTTTTATTGCCTTATAATTATTGCCTTACCTTGGGAAGTCTGTGTGGATTGGCAATCGAAAGCTTACATATTAAAGATTACATATTCGAGCTAAACTTTCTATTTCATTGCCAGCTTTGGTACTAAATGCTCCCCTGGAAGAAACTGCTTAGCACATGACGAAGACAATTAAATATATTTGCACGTATGCTCTCTTCTATAAGTTCATTGTACGTTTACTCACACTACATGGACTCATAACTGCAAGGCTTTCGATCCGTGAGGTCGGATCCTATAATGGTGAAGATCTGAGCTTACGGATCGAAAGCTTTGCGATGATGTGTCCACAAAGTTATGGCGATATGCTATCGCTCCCTTTATTTGCCTTTATTGCTTCAGTAATGTTTAAGAGCAAAAAACGAGTGGATGAAGGTAAACCAAACAATGTCACTGAAGCCAGTGTACCCTGGCAATGTTCCCAGCTGTTATACACGGTAAAATTTTTTCCTTAGGAAATAACGTAAGTTGTGTAAGCAATCTTCAAGGAAAATGGCCGAGTGTTAATCTGAAATAAATTTTTATATTCAAGAAGGAATTCAGCCATGAAAATTGTCATTATCACAGAAACTTTACAAGTCAACATCGACCATGACACAACAATATAAACATGCTTTGTTAAATTTACCAAAATACTCCTTACATCTCTCTGCTCTATGTGTAGAAACATTATAGTCAACGTATTTTGTTAAAATCTGTACACAATAATATTTAGCAGTAACAAAAATAGTATTTGTTTGTAGCTATTCACACAATAGGAACATTATTAATAGTTACTGAATCCGTGCAGTTCACGAACCATTAATTGACTTATATAGCTAATTAAATAATTTCACCAAACTTCAATAATGCAGCCTTATTTAATTATTCATCATAACTTGGTCCAATGTTAGCCAAAAATACAAACGTCTGTCAACCAGTCAAGCACCCAATACTTATATCCTTCACGAAAACTGAATTGCTTATTTCATGTATAGCCATTAAATAAGGCTTATAAATAATGTTACTAAACTATAGAAAAGTTTAAATAGACATTTGTGGTCAAACAACGACTTGAAAGGCCAATTGTTCGAATGTAAACGACTATAAATGATGGAAAATTAGTCAATTAAGTGCTGTTTTGAAAAGAGTTATCCTAAACCCTTGATTTTTTTTTAAACAACCAAAATCCAGAGATAACACACCTTCTGTTATGCTAGACATGACATTTTTTGTTCAGCTGACCAATCTTCGAACACCCAGCCCGGAATTGTTTAAGTTTGTTTGTAAATAGACTTACCAAACACTAAACTCAGTAGGTCTTTAACTACAAACGGTTAAACAATGAACAGTGTATAAAGGACAGACTTATCTATAAGTTTATATGTCTTTGAGAGAAGTACTGTTGATAGTGAATTTGAGAGTTATCTGAGTTCACGCTGTTTGCTGACATCGTGGGGCTACTGAGTGACGTCGTGGTACCGCTGTAGACGGAGGTTGCCTGTGTGGGGACATTGATAGGATCTATGGGGTACAAATGTGGTGGTGCGCCATGCATTTGGACAACATCAGTTCTATACCCCGCCAAGTCGCGGCTAATATCGCTGTGGGTTACCCCAGTGGGCGAATGAACGTTACCTTGAGATTGCGAGTAGAACGAAGCTTGTCTTGCGGCTTGGTAGGGATCGTGGTATTGCATATAGGTGGTGCTGGGAACTTGATAATAGGGGTACATGCCCTCTGGTGGCATACTTTGGGGGTAGCCTGGTACCTTTAGGGCTCCGTTGTCGGCAGTCGGTGGGAAGGGAAATGGAAATCGCGTGTCTTTCTTGACTGGTTTCGGCTTTCGTCTCCGAGGTTTGTATTTGTAATTGGGATGTCGAATGCTGTGCTCTGCTTGAAGTCGTTTCGCCTCCTCGATATAAGGTACCTTCTCTTTCTCGGGCAGAACTCGCCATTGCAATCCGAGCGCTTTCGAAATCTCCGAGTTGTGCATTCGCGGATGTTCGGCGGCCATCTTTCGACGCATATCACGTGACCACACCATGAACGCGTTCATTGGCCGCTTGATGTGCTGCTCAGATTTCGTCGCTGTCTGCTCGGCGTTCGTCGCCGCGGTGCCAGATTGGGATTGAACTGTGGTTGCCATATTATCGATAAATCACTTAACTCGATTAAATATTTGGTTAAATGTTCACTTTTAAAATTTCCCCTTGTAGAACTTTCGCCTTCGAAGTACTTGCCGGTCTCTGACTTGTCTTCGTAAAATACTTGAACAATTAGCGAATGAATTTTCACTAACTAATGTCTCTATTACCTAGAATGTAAAATATATTTGGCTCAGCTTTTGGAACAGCTGTGGCATATGGTTAAACTGTTTGCTTACAACTAGTTTTAAAGTGCTGCCCTTTAATACAAGTTTTTAATTGTAAAACAATTGAGCTTACCTTCGGGATGTCGAAATTTTGCGGTGTAGTCGAACGCGTGTAAAATTCCTGTCAGAAAATATTTCCGCGATGGTCGATGTACTTCTATCCAGGCTCGTGTGTGGACGTCGTTGGTCGCGTAGCTTGCTTTTAGCTACTAGTTGCGGAAGGGAATTCGATACCCGAGTCGAGTGCAGAGGCGAGATTCTCGCTAAAATAAATCCCAGCTAATCTTTGCCGCTTCGAGTAATTTCCTTCCTCGAAAATTTGAGGCTTAGTTCGCGACCGTCTTCTTTCCGTTGTGTAAATAGTGTTTCGAGAACTCTTGTCTGTTTTTTCTTTGTCAACTTTGTGTATGTGTTAAAGAATACGCTTAACAGATCTTTTCAACTCTCTTTACTTCGCAAACAAACGATGTACTGAGCTGGCCAGTGTTGAACAAAGCTATTTAACGCTCAACCCTTGGATGATCACAATACACGTTTTGAAATGTTAATTAACATAACGATGGCTTCATAATGCGCTCGAAACAAAAGCTGAGCGTAGGCTATTGATTCGGAATAATTAATTAAATACTGACAACAGAACTTCATAACAGTAAATACGTCCAAGTGAATTCAGCCGGCAATAGCTTTGCTTACAAAACTTTCGGTTTGAAAAGGCACTTTTCGAGCTGTTTACGACGAAGCACGAGGTTGTGGTGCAGATTTTTTCGCTCTCCCAGCGGGGGCCCTTAAGCTAGACTTGACAAATTCATGGTATTTTTAACTGTGCCCGATTTCGCAGCTTAATTGGTTTTTCGGCTTATTTCAAAAGTATGCCAAAATAACCCGAAGTTTGGAGGGGGAAAGTTGCAAAAATGTTCCAACCGTGTCGCAAAAACATTTAAAAAGCATTTAAAAGTATTCCCCGAGTGCTCTTAGCGAAAAGTCGATAAATTTTTTATGCATTATTTTTGGCTTAATTCATTGACTTTGTATTGAGTAAATGACTGTGCGAAAATAGCCCTAAAAGCTTCATATTGGTTTGCAACGGTTTTCTAACGCTTTGTTGTAGTCTAAGTGTACATAAATATTATGAATTTTGTTTAAAAATCGTGGTGAAAACGTGTAACTATATAGCACAGTGTTTTGGGGTTAAATTGTTCAATGCTTTTCAAAGCACGTTTCGCTCGGATGCCTAGCGGAAATTGAAATTTCAATGACAAACTAAACAAGTGAAATTCAATTAAAATCATTGCCAATAATTCGCCTAAGTTATTAAGTGGCTCTGAGCGTATGTCATATAACCAGTTATTATTTTCAATAAAACGAATTTCATACTCACTTTCAGCCTAAATCAAATTAAGCCAGCAATTTTCGCAAACAATGCACAATATACAGCTATCAGAAAATTATATAGCATAAAATTTTCGCGTCTTTTATGAGCTCGTTTTTATAATACCTTAGCTTGGTGCCGAGCCGTGATTCAATACTGACTCCCTCTAGAGACCATAGTTTTTGCTGTGCTAAATCGTTTGGTAAGCTTAAGACGACGGCGCAAACAGAGCGAAGAAAAGTTTTGCATTTACATTAATTTAACAACTTTGGAATGCGAATTAATTTCTGTGCTTGAAATGTTCGATTTTGTTACAAATGCCAGCGATATTCTTAAGTATTGTGACATGATGTAAACAGTGACGAGAGAAATGATAGCACATTGAAACCTATCGATGTTTTATACAAAGCGATATTTGCCTTCTAAACAAAGAACGCGTGTGACGCTTTGAAATAATAATTCTCTTACATATTGTTTTGTGAAACACTCGACAATACCGCGTCCAAATAAGTACACAAAATTTTCTATGGTTTTTCTGATAAATGTTTTCAACACGTATGTGAATAGCAATCAACGGCTTTTAGTCCTAATTCGATTTTACATGCGACGAAGTCATGAAAGTAAAAACCGTTTATATAGCTGACTTAACGGCGTTTAAGCAGTCATTCCAGCAATAAATAATAGCATTTTCATTTTTGAAGAAAAGCGAGAAGGTTTAATGTCGAATTTTCTCGACCCTATTACCTCCTTCACTTCGACTTTTTTTTTTTGATGTCACGAGATAAATCATATACGTTACACGCAGTTTGAAAATATCTCTCGTCAATTAACTTTTATCTGGAGCTGGCTTTAAGTATCGATTTATGTGCATTTTTTAACTGCTTCGGCTAATTGTGTGTAGTCGAGTGCACACATGTGAGGGCAAAAATTTTTAAAAAGAACAATTTAGACCATCAAAAAAACTCTTTGATTCAAGATAATTGGGTAGAAGTTACTCGCTTGTCTTAAATGCAGTGCTGAATGCTTTGCTGTTTATAGGTAATCGTACTGCAATTTTGCATTCTAGTCGATTCAAACGTTGTTTTCTTAACCATAAATGAGATTGCACGTAGCTCTCTGTCCTCTAGGGCACATTGCAAAAAAGTTATACCCATCAATATCTTTACTGCGAGAATATTGACGAATAAAACCGATATATTGCTTCGTTTGCCAATGATTATGCATTGCCTATTCATCCATACAACTTACAAGCGCGATTTAATGTTTGCTTTTGAAATCCACTATGACTATGTCTATGGAGGGTTGATTTGTGAGCATGTATCTGTGCAGTCTAGTCCCACCATGTCCACTATGATCCAGAAATTTACTTGAGAAACAATCAAATCCAGTGTGGATCAAATAATCATTCTCCACTTCCATTGGGGAGGTCTAAAAACATTCTAACCATTTTGTGTGCGAGGGCAAATGAATTTTATGATTTTTTACAGCACTTAACTCGATGTCTTCAAGCGTAAAAAATGTGCCTTAATGTCGAGTGCAAATCATGCACATGTTGAGATTCAAGCCGGGAACAGTTGAGAAGAGTTTATTATCAACTATAATATATAGCTCCTCCACCAGGAATTGGTCTTGTGCAGCGCTCTGATTAGTGGACAGAGAGTTGTGCCGGAATCTCAAGGTCTGTAACCCATATATATTGTGATAAGTAGATATATAAGCACTTGATCTTGCTGGAATTTGTGCTCATGTAGATTATACCAAGTATATGCCAACACCAAACGCATTAATCATGGTGGGATTGCAGATTAATTATATTTATTGAGTGATGACCACACCAGAAAAGTACAAAACTGCTTGATCATGGTGGGATTTTCTACTAAGACTACTAAGGTAGATTATGTATGAGTGATGTTCTCAAAGTGGTATCTACACCAGACAAGTGGAAAGCTACAAACCACTCAATCGGTCTTGATTGAATTATTGTTCTCGCATATTAACATGCACGTAACTATAATGAATCGCAAACTGCCGTTACAAAAAAGCAGCCAATTTGTACTATTCGTTTTTTTATAATCAGCGAGCTCGACTCAATAGTCTATTTGTTTTGCGAGGCATTTAATAGGTCTTGTATTACGCGCTCAATTCAAAAGGCCGGGCTCTATTTCCCACTCTCACAATGTCTACTATTTATTTGCACTGTAATGTATTGTTTAGTATTGCGAAGGCATTGTGCGCCAGATAAAGGTCTTCTAAGCGAAACGTTTACACGGTTAAGAAATTTGTAAATATATTGTATTGTCTATTGAGAGTCTTTTCAAAAGCTGTGAATTAACGTATTTAAGGCAACAGTTAAGTGTTTAACGAGATTTGTATGCAGAAATAGGAAGTGCTTGCTTGTGTATATTCGCATATTCTTGCACAGATTCGCTTCACTATATATTGATTTCTTGAGGATGGTTGGAAAGTCGCGGGGCATGCACAGCAGTCAGGCTGTCGGCGATGTGTTTCATCGTAGTTTGGGTGAATTTGTCATGCAATGGTCCCAATTTCTGAAGGATCTTTTTGATGCTTTTGCAGTATATTTGCTTCGTGTGTCAGCTGGTATTTCGATATCACGAGATATTGACAAAATCGTGATCACTGTCAAACTCTTAACATTGTGTTAAATGGTGGAGGGGAAATTTTGATTAAATTTATCGTATTGGCACATAAGTTGTAGCGATTATGGATTTGTGTTTTCTATTCAATTTGGCCTCTTTGTTATTGTTTCCAAATATACATCCTTTGATGGTGAATGTAGTTCATTTCAAAGTATAGTCTATATATGTGCAGAACACGGACTTAAATTGTGGGCTTTGATTCTCGTTAGTTCTTCCTTTTGGAGGGGAAGTAATTGTGCGCGTCAAATCATGGCGTTCGTGCACGTCCTTTATAGCCAAGCCCTTAGCAACGGGTAAATGGCTTCAAGCAATCTTGGCCTTGGCTATTTCTGAGATGTTAAATAGGGTCTTGCATAATGCAGACCAAACCAAGTTCTAAAGAAGAACTGAATAAATGTTATTGCAAGCAATGATTGGCTTTGAATAACTTGCTTGTAAAGAAAATGGAATTTTGGGGGATAAATTGGAAGTTAGAAATTAAAATCATCGTGAATCTACGGAAATTTTCTGTATATTCTTGTATAAGAGGCTTGCTGCTCTTTCCATAGAGAGTTTTTGATCACCTTATCCTGTATGTAAGGCAGTATAAGGACAATCTAGATTTGAATGGCCCATAACTCTGTGGTTCAAACGAGAATATATACTTCCAAAATATGTATACACAATAAGTCTTAATTTGCTTTAGACAGTTGTTGACCTAAAGGCGATTAGCTGTCACGGAGATGCTGATAATGATCTTAAAACCAACATATACACGAATGTGTGTACACGTTTTGTTTTGATTTATGGTCCTGTTGAAAAACGTGTGTTATCGTATAAGGTAGTTCTAAACTTTGAAGATGCAATTAATTTTGTTAGTCGAATATGAACTCAAATCTTTAAATTCTCGTTAGTAACAGCTTAGAATGGTTCAATGGTTTTACAGCGTAGGTGGTATGCTATTGCATAAGACTATGATGCAGACATTTACCTTAGACGTAGACGTTATAGACGCTTGTACAGCCTCGTTCAGCGTGGGCATTGCTTTCGAAATGAGTAAATTGCGGTTAAGTTTTTCAATGCCAATATATGTGACATAGTTTTTCCATGTTAAAAGGATAGGTACATATATAGACGCCTTAACTAGTAATTTGTTATCCTTTGTGACCCAAACTCTCTCAAAGTTCAAGTAGCTTGATTTCGATATCTTAATCCTAAAGTAACTAATCTTCTATTTCCTTTTAAAGTTTTGTTTTGACCCTAAACTTGCTCTGGTAAATCTCCCTCTGTTAGCGAGAGCATCTCTCGACGGGTGCAAGGAATGCTGCATTCAAATACAATTATGGCGCCACTCGGAGGAATTGTTTCAAAACTTATATACCCGTATTATCCCCTTGTGTATAAAAGAAAGACCTGTATTACTTTAACATCATTATATGAGACAAAAGTTCCCTGTAAGATTGTTAAACATTACACATGGGTGATACGCTGTCTTCAATACAGACACAGATCTTATTTTGTGTTGATTTCCAAATAGGTGGGCGGTTACTATTGTCAACTGTTGTCTGTGTTAAGCCACAGTTATTGAATTTTCCCTCATGCATAAAATTGTTATTTGTTCCTACGTGCGTGTAAATACATTCTTCGAGCGTAAAGGAACTTGTTTTTTGTCGTTCTCACAGCCCCATGCCGACAATCAAGCATTTTTCCTTGGCAGTTTTTCCTCGGTCATTTTCGTCTGTCCGCGCGTTGACGTGCAGTAAATAAATGACAATTTTTCCTTTGTACTCAGTAAAAGACAAATTTCGCTTTATGTTAAAAGTCAGTTTTATTAGTCAATAAGTTACGATGTTCAATGAGCCTGTCGTAATCGCTATAGATATGCAATGTATTTGAAACCGCACGCAAGGACACTTGGACCAACAAATTACTTACACCAGGCACATTTCCTTGTTGTTTAAAAAACTTTTGTCGCATTCAAATTAAACAAAATTAATACAGATTTTTTAAGGAGCAACCCGTAACTCATTGTATTTTCATGCGCTCGCTCGCTTATTCCAAACCACTTGAATAAAACTTAGTTTCTAGCTTTATAAACGCATTCGACCATCATATCTAAAGACATCCCCACAAATAAGCACCTATTAAAGACAAACCTTTTTAAAGTGATTTGATGGGCTAGAAAGTCTATTCCTTTTAGAAGATTCAAGAAAATTCTTACAGGGACGATTATGTCCACAAGACTCTCCCTACAGAGTAGATAGGACACTTTTCAAGATATTTTTAGTGGTAAAAATCAATGCTCAAACGATTTGATGGGCTAGAAAGTCAATTCTTTTCAGTTTTAATAGAAGAAAATTCTTATAGGCACGATTATGAATATATTAATGCCCAGCAAGTAAGTTTAAGATTATGTCTACAAGTCTCTCCTTACAGAGTTATTTTTGGTGTCAAGAATTAATTTCCGTTTGGTAGATTGACTGTATCGCCGAGATTATGATACTTCATTTAAAGGTGTCATAAACTCTTCCCATTCTTTTGTCAATAAAGGGAAGGATGCAGATAATCCTCATCCGATTTTAACAACAACACAAATGAGATCGTACACAGCTCTTGAAAAAGCTGTAAAATATTATGAAACACTTAGATCACGCATGCAATGTTTTGAATTGTAACTGGAACTCTTAGAGTAAAACTGGTTTGTGGCAAATGTTTAGAACTTTTGTACTTCGCTGTGATTGGTCAATTTTATGAATTCTGAAATCGACAAGGAAACATGAACGACAAAGTGAACGTGTAACACTTGTGTCTATTTATAACAATATTTTTCGACTCTACCACAATTAATACATGGTTTATTAAGCTTATCGGGGGAAAAGATCTTCAAAGTTACACCCATATCGATTTAAGCGAAATACGTACGTTATTTAATGCATAAAATGTCGATATTGAAGCAGCAATTTGTAATTCTTCGTGGCGCCACTGACATCAGTTGGCAACATGAATTTGTGTATTACACTACTTTTTTCATCTTGGACGTCGTTTTTATGTCTGAATTTCTGTCCTATTCGGTGGAAACTTTTGTGAAGACTATTGACTGTTAACTATATGGACTACAGTGGCTGGAGTTGAACAAAATAGGTACAAAACGAACAATGAGTGTATTAAACATTTGCCACAGACCGGATAAAACACATTTGGGAGTTTCAAGTCATTCTCTTCAAGTTGCAACATAATTTTATAAAAGTTACAAGAAAATAGATCAATGGAAAAAAATTCTTCCATAGACCCGTAGTGTGTATATTTATGTAATGTGTGTACTTTATCCGTTGCTAAACTGTGAATCACATTCACAGACTAAATCTACATCGAAACTTTAAAAATTTTTGTAAATTATTTCAGTCAAACTATTGGCGATAATTTTGTAAATCAGAACTTACCCTAGTATGTGAGAGAATCAAGAAACTCAATTTTTCCCGTCATTCTTTGGGCGCACATATTGCACATTTGATTACTATATTGTTGCTGTCAACCTTAATTGATTTAGCTGTATGCAGCCCATTCAATAAAGGTTGTCCCCCCCAAAAAACAGTGAACTCTATATTAGACTGGAACGATAACTTGGCCGCCATCTTTGAAGCCAAATTGGTTATCAATAGGTTATCAAGTTCAGTCTTTTTCTATTGTTTCTCTCGGCGCGGTTGACACCATTCTTCTGGGAATGTACCGATATTTAATGTTTTTATTTTGATTTAAGAGGTAATTTTATGGTTTATGAACTTATAACCTAGTTTGCGATATAGTCTTTTTTAAAAATAGCAAATACCTCTGGAAAATAGTACTAAGACTGTTTACGACATCTGTAGTTGTTGCCGCCATCTTTGCTTCACCCAAACGTAGGGTTTTTATCTGTAGTTATCATTCCAGTATTTATAGAGTTCACTGGCATGAACTGTAAACTATGAGCGCGCAAGGAATGACGGATTATTGCTTATTCTGTCCTCTAAACTTACGAGGGCAAATTTACTCGCTACAAAAAATTTCTCCGAGCATCAGCGTCTAAATAAACAATAATCCATGATCCTTTGCGCGCTCATAGTTCACAGGTTAATACGCTTTTGGAAAGACAACCTTAATTTAAATAGTTGTGTATACATTTCTTTAAGAAGGAAAATGTACTAGTTCGCTAGAGTATTATACCAGGCAGTAATTGACGAGCACCTGTCAGTTGGAAAGAATTTTACTGCCTTTTTGTAAACTTTATGATATAATCACCTTAGATAGTTAAACTAATTGTGGGAAATTTTACAGGCTTTGCCGCCTGCTGCTAATGTTGCTAAACTATTGCCAATAGCCCATAATAATTGAGCTATATATATAATTATAATGCTCAAAAGCCAGGTCGAAAATATATCATAAATATCATCAAAAGAATAATAATACAAAAAAATTTTTAAACTAATAATTTCATACGTTTTCGAGGCGCAGCCTCTTCCTCAGAATTCAGAAAATAATAATCACCTTCAGGACCAAGTATAGCAAAGATTTAACTATATGCATTACTTATATTAGTAAGGCCCTTCACATTGCTTTGTAATTTTAGATTTCATAATTTTCCTGTGGTTCTGGTAAAGACAATTTTACTGGTTTACTAAAATGTTCAAAATATGACCAACCTATATATGATTGATTGACCTATGTTTTGGACGCCATTTACTGTCTTGAACTATATGTATACATTTTTGCATGAGAAATTTCACTGTCATAATGTTCCGCGTGAATTTCGCCAACAATCCATGTCGATAATTGACCTAAATTTCTTTTAAAGATGTTTTACTGGGGCCGGTTGTTCGAAGCCCGTTTAGCTTAAACGGTGGTTAAGCTGAAAATAGAAACCAAGTTTATAGATTCATTCAACAACCAAACTAAAAGTTTTGAACCTTAATAGAATGATTATGCTTACAACCACATATTTACTGCAAAATATTTAAGTTAACTGTTTAACGAGTGATGTAAGAGTGTTATTTAATTTTGACTTATCCACCGTTTACGCTAAACGGGCTTCGAACAACCGCCCCCTGGTTTACTAAAATGTTGCAAAATATTACCAACCAACGATTGATTGATATATGTTTGGAGAGCATTTACTGCCTTGAACTGTGTATACACATATTTGCCTGAGAAACCTCACATGTCAATTCAACTATCCATGTAGATAATTGACCTATACACTTCTTTCTTAAGGTTATTTTACCGGTCGATCAGCCATTAATCAATCTGGACATTTCTTTTGGGGTAGAGGTGACGAGTTTGCCAACAAATTGTTACCTAACTATACAAAAATGAGGCGATTGTGTGGTCGTAATTATTTCCAACACGACATTCTGCAAGGTCATTCATAATTCAACCCACGCTCACTGTTCCTCTTTATACAATTTTCAAAAAGCGATTGACAATTTATCATTACATATTGTCTTGAGCATAAAACATTACACACAAGACGTGTGTAATTGTATAAGATTGCTTTACAAACACGCGCGCTTGATAAACTTCATTACATTGGTGGAAAACTTGGCTGTACTCTGACGATAAATGCTCGGCGGAATCTCTGCAAGTTTCAAAGGGACAAAGGGAATTCAAATAAGCTCGTAGAAGGAGTGTCACTCACTTGGAGATGAAGATCTTATCATAATTAAAATCACCTAAATTGCTTGTCAAACTAGCCGCATTTTTCAGCAGAAACACGAAAACCCTCAAAGAGTGAACAAAACTTATCCCAAACGGAAAAACACACTTGAATCAAAAGTCTCCAATTTAAAAATGTCAAAAGAACGTTTTAGACGTTTCCTGGGCTTTCTATCGAAGGAACATCGTAGGCAGCGAAGCGAGCAACGCACTTTAGACCCATTGCTCTTAACCTGTTCTCACTTCCCACCGTTGTCACCGGCAAAAATCGATCTTCTCGGCTGCAAAGTGCTCAAACAAACGCAACTAGTTGACAAAGACGACTCTGTTGTCTATATAACAAGCAATTATTTCGCGTTCAATAGAGACGCAATCATATGCTTTCGAAATCGTTGTTTGTAATTTGTGAGGAATGCAAAGAATTATCACCGCTCTTACACAAAAGGGTTTGTTTTGGTTTCTGATACCAGCAGGATCTTGGCTAGTCGCGCACATGCTGCGCGTTGCCCCTTCATCCCGTTATCACGCAGCGTGCAAAAGTTATGCCTGTCCGCCAGCCGCTATCGATCGCGACCCTTGCATTTGCCAACTCATCAAATTGTTGGCAATCTTCGATATTGGCTTTGACGCCCTGTTCACCATACCGTTGGCCCTTGAGGGTATAAAGCGAGGTTTAATTTAGGAAATAATTTATGCATTTGCAAGGCCAAGGGCAAACGTTTTTTGTTCCAGAGCCGCTTCACTGTGCTTTGGTTCAGACGCGTCTGAACACGTCTCGAAAGATATATTAACAAACACTGAAACACAAAATTTAATTTTAAGTTCATTGCTAGTTTGCATCGTGAAAACAAATCTTAAGGGTTTTGGAAACACCGCGTAAATTTACAGTACTGTGGAAAAATTCTAGGCATCTTTTAAGAAAAGCGTCTCTCTATGCTGTTGAGGTTCTCCCCATTTTTTCGACAGATGGCATTGGAAGTTACTTTTCTATGTACCGCTATCATTATATCTAAGCATTGGTTGTGGTAGTTATTACATGCATGTGTCTGCTTCATCACAACCTTTGTCAAAATCCGATTTCTCGCATATAAGTGTTAAATCAAGATCTATACCAGCATGCCTATAACCGTTGCACAGTACGGTCTTATCGCAAAGTTTTCGCTCCGTATGCTTGGATCTTTATTATTAGCACTGATGAAAAACCGAGCGTATGGATGAAAAGCTTCACGATGATAAATTTACTTGGTGTTTCCACAAAACCATACTAACAATATGAGTTTAATTTTGTGGAAACACTACGTAAATTTACTGTTGCAACGGATCCTTTGTATATCTCTTGCAATGGTAGGGGCATCCGGCTAGTTCAATTTGATTGGGTTGGTGTAGTATGATATAATGCCAAGTAAATAACTGTTTTTGCCGATTTACAAGATATTTGAAAACTGACTGCATATAACGTGGACAACAAGGGAACATTGACATAATTTTAAAACTAGATACCGTCATCCTTCTAGAATCTTAGATCGTATGTGTTAGCTTAGAACAGTAAAAGTTGCATTCAGTGTTTGCTATCATCAATGAGCCATTTAGATTTTCAGAATGCTGAGAATGGCTAGTCTTCAGACTATATAACCCAGGGGAGGGCACGTCATACATTTGCCCCCTCCCCTCGCACACCATTACTCAAGTGACGCCCCACAGTATGGTGGATAGCTCCATCAGCAGCTATAAGCTTTTATCTCTGAGAAATCACAAAGGATTCATATTTTTTCAACTAACAAAAGCTTTATTATTGTATATCCAAACAATACTAGTATGTATTGTTAATACAAATTTATACGAATACTGCTTGTATGAATCAATTCATTCCCTCTGTGGCCGCTATTATATGTGATAGTTGTTGAAGAAAGAAGAAATCAAAAACTTAATATATTAATGTACAATGTTAGACACGAAATGGCCCCTTCGTCCCTAATGCAATTCTACTCTTGGGAGGTGTAAAATTGGCAAATACATGTTTCCATCACAATTTGCCAAAATATTTTTATAACATGCCAAACATTTGTCACAAATTTAATCTCTTAAGAGTAGAATTGCATTGCAAGTTGCAAGAAAAATTGCACCGTGTGGTGACAGGGCCTTAAGTGGTATGTTCCAAGAAACGAGGTCCACGTATACCAAACGAGAAGAGCTAAGCATGATTTCCTACCACCAAAACCTAAACCAAACTACCTGAAAAAGGCATACAGCTATAGAGGTGTATTGGCCTGGAATAATTTACCAAATGAAATTAAGAATTTAGAAAGCATCAATATTTTTAAAGCTAAACTTATGAAAAATACATAAGTGTTTATTATGCAAGGTATTAATTATGTATATAGTATGTTTTAGTTTATTAAATCATTTATCTGTAAAAAAACATAATTAAGATCGCATTATTTATTTATTCCTTTTTTTTGTTATTATTTCACCTGGCACTAAAAACCCAGGAAGCTTTCCCTCAAACTGTCGAAAACATGTAGGATGCACGTGTCAACATCGTGTTTCTTATTGGTGGTATACCTTTGTGCGTATCATCATCGAATGCACGCGTTTGCATCGTGTTTTTTGTTAGTATAGCATAGCAGGGCTTGTATCAATACCGAATAATGACCTTCGCATTGTGTTTCTTGTTCGTTGTGTATGATTATGTATATCATGTAATGGAAGCACTTGTATAATTGTTGGTTCTGTATCAATAACACATGTTAGTTGCATATGATTGTGCATATCATGATGTAATGGCAGCGCTTGTGTAGTTATTGGTTGTGTATCAATATCATAGTGATCAACGCAACAGTACCAGCAGATTGAAAGAGGTAACGTTCCTGCAACAGATGCAATGGCTATTGGTTTTAGTACATCCATGTGTGATACATCATGCATTTCAATGGTTAGAGAACATGTGACCATGATGATGGTTGCTAAAGTGAGAAGAGCATATCCCACCCTCATTCCATATTTAGCATGTTTTACAGGAAGAAAAGTTTTTGAAGAGTGAAACAGAAAAGGAAAGGTAGCCAACATCGATAACAGTATGGCTTTTCTTTCACTGCCTTCGTCAATTATTTCTTTTAGAAGTATCAACCCCAGTAAAAAAAACCAGTGGAGTGCAAGTGGAATGATCACGTAACTTCGAAAAACATAAGCGAATAAAGCGATTGAAAATAATCTTGATACAAGTTTCCACAACTGCCAATTAAAAAACGCGAATCCATCAATGAACCTGAATAGTGTACCTTCTTGGATTCGTCTTTCTTTCTCGAGTATGGTTATACTCCAGGTTAAAGACAACATTGACAATACGGTTGAAAATATGGTGTACGATGGAAAATGCCACTGGCGTAACATGATGTAAACTTGAAGGCACCATTGTGGAGCACTTTCGGTGATTGTTTCCAAATACCGAAGTTTGGCAAGTAAGTAGGTGCCAGGTTTTTTTGAAAAAATTGCTTCGAAGTAAAGAGCAACAACAGACACTTGAAGCACGGCCGCTATGCATTTCCATACGTCGATAATTTGATTAATGATTGCCAAGGTGTTCACGACCAACGAAGGACCGGTGATAAATCCAGTAGTCAGCCCGAACCACCAAGTTTCATCATTTTTCCAGTACTGGACAGCCACGTAAATATCTGATCCGAGATCAAATACATACAACAGCAGGCCAACCAACAGAAAGAATATTTGCAATTTTATCACCATCTTTTTAAACTGTGAAATGACAAGGTTTCGTGGTCAGCCTAGGGAATAATATTTCTGCTTTGTCCTACAGATAAAAGTGTCCTATTCATGGAATGTAAGGAAGACTTTTTGAGATGAACATTCCCACAATCGACTCGTATAGGAAGATATGGGTAGTAACTTTTTATTCAATATAATTCAAAATACTAGAACGAAATCCTGTAGTTAACCTTCCATTTTATGCAGGTTAGGATAACTGGACCAGTGTTCCATAACTAAGGAAAATCGTGCTTTCACTAAACGATGAACACGTTGTTAAAACATTTTGAAATTTCCCAAAATTACTATCTATTTTGTTATGATGTTATCAACGAGATATTTGCTAAGATTTATTTACTGGAAAAGAAGGAATGCATTGGCATTTTTATTTTTCTTCAATCAAATCTGTAGCACGCTGCTAATATGCATTTCAGTTATACACTGGTGACTCCCCATTCTTTGGGAACTTCTTGTACAGGGTGTCCCAAAAGAACCCAAACTATCGAAAACACGTATTGTTAGAATTTTTATGGTCCAGTTTTATGCTGAGTGCAAAGATTGCAAAATATTGGCAGAGTGCATTTATTAAGTATTTGATTTAATTGCATCTTCGTTCCCGTGGATTTAATTCGTTATTGTCGCTTCGTTGTGTATATTTTCTCAATAAATATTCTGTCGTTAGTTTATCCGCTCGCTGGTTCAACTTAGTGCTAGGTATTGAAATTCTAACAATAGATCATTTTCAATAGTTTGGGACACTGCAAAGGACACGTAAAAAGCTAAACTTGTTCACTAGTCGCCAAAGAGCTTTGAAAGTGCTAAAATTAGAGCGAACTATAAACTTAACCGGCATATGTAGCACAAGGTTAATAGTTGGCCGTTGATTGGCGATGCTTTGTTCTATATCTTTGGTTGCAATGATGGTTATCTTTGGTTATAACAATGCCCAGATTTGAATCATGTTTAAATCCTCTGAAATTTGCTTTCAGATATTTTTAGCCTTATGGTTATTGCTGAAAGCAAGTATCTGGGAATATTATTAATACTTTTTGAACTCGATGTAAATTATTAAAAAATGGATACAAATAAAGATTATTATTATTAGATTATTATTATTGCAGGGTACAAAATAGGCAAATATAAGGTACTATAGGACCTTTCAAAGCATAAGGAATCGCCGAAATCATTTTTTCCACCGATGATTCGCTTACAATAATATACGTACATGTTATTTAAGAAATATAAAACATTTTCCGTGTTGATATACAGTTATATCAACACGAGTGGAAATTGGAAAAACGAGAAATTGTGTGGAAACACGACGCCCGCAGGGCGGAGTGTTTTCACACAATTTCGAGTTTTTCCAATTTTCACGAGTGTTGATATAACTGTATATCAATACGGAAAAAATGTTTTATATTTCTTTTATAATATAGCACAAAGAACTTCAACAGAAGAGTGGCGGGAAATTTTCCGTGTTGACATAGAGTTATATCAACACGGCTCTTAGCCAATCAGCGTTCAGAATTTACAAATGCTGGATTATAAAACTGTATATTAATGCGGAAAAGATGTTTTATATATTGTTTTAAAAGAGCCTATCAAACGAATGCAATTACGATTGTTTGGCCCACGTCTACTCTACTTTTCAGACAAAAAAAACAGCCTACAAAATATGACATATTTTCAAAACGTTATTTCGTAATCAGAAGTGTTTCTTTTACCTAGACCGCCGATATAACAGTCTATGATAAATCGAAATACCCATCTTTTCTTGTGCATGAGTGAGCATTCACGTACTCGCAACAAATCAATTCGTCCTAACACTGTAGAAGACATTTCAGAAGACAATCAAGAAGTAGTAGAAGTCATCCGTGCATGACTTTGATTTATATATTATGACATTCGAACTAAATAGCTACTACGAAACATAGTTAGTCAACGAGCATGACGAAAGATTATCGTGGAATATAACTTTGTGGGGACTAAATGCATGTTTTGTAGTTTTGTGATCATCTGCTAGGAAACTTAATTTCAATATAATAATATGACAAACGTACCTGTGGTGCAACCCTTGCCTGAATTAGCTGTAGAGTATTCACAACATATTTGCTGAATGATTGATCATTGACATTTTCATGAAGTAAGGGTTATTTCAAAGCAGACAAAATTGTATTCATTTTCACGTTGTCTTATTCCACTGTCAATTTACCGTCTTGTAATTTTTCAACTTCAAAAATTCTAGGAAGTGCGAGAACTTTGCTTGACCAAGCTGCTCGTTTACCTAACATACGATAATAATCAAATCACACAATACTTACCAACTCTCAGCGCATGGTAGAATAGCGGTAAATTCAGGCAGAAATCTAAACGTTAATGCATGGTATATACGCATACCTTGTCGCTTCTAAAATTTTGCTGTGTTATCAAGACAATTAGACAATTAGATCATGCAATTGATTTAAACAACAGGGCTCTACACTGTATTGAAAGAATAAGACAAGAATATTTACATATTTTTACACCAGTGCCATTGTTCGTGATTGAATTTTTTATCATGAACTGTTGTTGGTGTGTTGTGGAGAAGCGAGAGGAGTGGAGTTGGGTTCATTTGAGGGTGGGAAACTTCCACCTGTTTCGACGTCATTGTTATTAGTCTTGTGGTAAACTTTGCAACGGGATTTCGTACTTTTAAAAAATAATAATCCATTCCTATGGTCGTAATACCTGTGATATACCACAAAAAAGATCGTACTCAAGAGTAACCCAGTGACAACACACGAGATAGCCACTGGTTCTAGTATATTCATATGTTTGGCGTCAGATGTTGAAACGTTAACCGACAAGATGACCATTATGATATTTTCCAAGGAAGTTAAAGCCAGATTGATCAGAATGGTTGGGTGACATTCTATACGGTTCCATTTTAGTACCGTTCCTGACGAATGGAACACAAATGGGAAGTTCGTCGCGAAAATCGTGAAGAAAAAATGAACGATGTCCTTAAAACCATATTGACGCGCATTTCTGACGGTAATTACGCTGTTCAACATCGCCAAGTGAAAAACAAGGATTAAAAACACGTAGCTTTTAAAAACGTATGCAAAAATTACGATTGCTGTCAATCTGGAGACTAAAGAAGAAAGCTGCCATAGAAGAAAGGTCATCGTAGATTTGAATTTGAATGCGTGACGAGGTTCCCGTGCTTCTCTGGATTTCTCGACGACCGTGACGTTCCAGGCCATAGAAAGCAGAGAAAATGTCACCGAGACCACAGTGTACCATGGGTAATACCACTGGCGTAGCATGATGTAAACCTGCAAACACCATTGTGGAGCCGACTCAGACATTGACTCGATATAGCGTATTGAAGCAAGGTTATATTGGTAGTCGCTAAATTTTCGCTTTTCTTCAACGTAACGTTGGCATTTTTCACAAGAATTCTCGCGGCAGTTTCGTGCACAAGGGGAGTTGTCCCAGAACGTACGTTTCCACTGCATAAACTCTTTGTGGTAGAGACGAAATATTGACAGAAATGTATACATTAGACAATTGTTGAGTCGGCCTGACTTCATTTGATGTCGTGATGCTATTGTGATATATATTATAGTGACGAAAAAAATTATTATTGTCGAAACAAACCACCAAATTTCGCCATTTCTAAAGTGCTGAACCGCAACGAAGATATCAGATGATAGATCGAGCACAAACAGACCGAGGCCAATCACCAACATGAATAAGTCTCGTTTTCCATTCATCATGAATCGGGCGTGAAATCTGAAATTAATATTTTAAAGGGAGATGGTTGTATATGCCTTATCGATAAGACCCTATGAAGTGAGTATAATATCCGTTGTTAATGCTTAAGCATGCTCAGTTTCTAAAAGATTGAAGGACAAATGCCACTAACCGTCCACCATCTTGTTTTATATTAGATCTATTTTAATGACGTCACAACAGGGTTGACTGTATAAAACTTGCTGTGAATTAGCTAAATCTCAATGAAATTTTCTTAAGCACTAATTGGCAATTTACGTAAGAAGCGTATGCATACAACTCAAGAGGGACGTTATGGAGATGATCTATCTCTTATCTTCCATCTCTTAGTTTAACAATGGATATATTACAGTACTAGTTACTTACTGTCTTATCACTAAGCGAAAATAAAAATACATCATAATATATTGCCCTATCTTTTTAACTCTTAGAATTTAAATGGTAGATAAAACGCGTCTCGTGGTAAACAGACGTGACAAACAGCGAATAAATTGTTTCTCGTTCATCGTGATATTTTTTTGTATCTTGTATTCTTCCAACGACAACAGCTTCTGTTAATGGTGTTTTTACCCTGGATAGACCAATTTGCATCGATTCAAAATGACGTTGCTGTCGATAACTAGGGATCCAAGGATATTGCAGAGTTGGTGAACAAGGCGTGAGTCTGGTCATGACTTGTAGGAATGCGGTTATTACCTGATTATTTATACCCTGAAAGTGCAGCAATTGTAAACACCCCGGAAAGTTTATATTACAATGATCCCCTTAGTCATGTAAATTTCCCCCAATGATTTCCCCACTCATCACAATATTGCAACGTTTCGAAGAAACTTTGTGACCGGCGATTACAAGTCATTATTTTCGAAAATTATTTTTTATCGAAAGAGAATTTTTTGCTTGAGAACAGTGTTATAGTCCCTTCATGGTTGTTAAAAGTTTGGAATAAATTGCGATACTTTTCTATATGTAAACACTTGCCGAAATATGCGTTGTTAATTCCATTGCGTATTTTCTTGGCAAAATTTCAAAATTAATTCGAGTTAGATTTAGCACCAGTCACTGGTTTACTGGGAAACGATAAGGTGGTTCAATTTTCGCTTTGACTTTTGATAAAGGAAAATTCCGAATGATTTTGCCAACTCGAATCTTCGCGCCACGGTGTAATATCCTGTATATATTGCACGTCTACACTACTTTTATATGATAAACTGCTGTCGTATAAGCAACATAATTCACTTGAATTGAAAAATTGTGTGCTATAGTTTCTGCGTTATATACATACCAGAATGATATCCAGTTGCAGTACACAAAGTTACAAGTCTTATAACAACCAATGCAATTAACAATTTTCCCCACAAAATTAACGTTGTAGAGTGAAAGTCAGGGTTTTTACTCAATTCATAGATTTGATCTTGGTTGGTGTGTTACTAGGATTAAACCAGTCCACAAGCATAGCAACCAGACATCTCAAAGATTAATGGAGATTTACTGCTATTTACATTTATTAAGTACTATTTATCCAAGACTACGTTGCTACTAATATTGTTGGCAACGTTATTAGTAATGCTATGCTCCAATAAGGCAATATATATACAGATAAAGTAAATATTTTTTGTCTTACTCGAGTATGTCAGTCATACATGATAGACTCAGGGTAAAGATTTTGGTGAGGCTTAGGAATGTTAATAAATGTTTGATTGTTGATTCGTTCTCGTTTTAAGAATCTTGAAAAACAGCCGCCATCTTGAAAACCTACCTTTCGTCCATCCCCTTTAGTCATGACCACAAACTTTGTTGCATTGTCGAGTTTGTGCAAAAGGAATGTTATTTTAACAATACGGCTTAAAATAAAAGTCTCTGTAATTAATACTAAGAATATTTAGCTTGGGTAAGTAAATTTGTTAAGATAATTTGTATTTTGGTTTTAAAACGAATAACGTGCAAGTCACTGTCTGACATGAAGGAACATATGGTGATTACATTTGTTTCATAAACACGTACTTGTTTAAATGTCACTTCTAATAACTGACACGTCTATACGTAACCGCCTCTAATATATTGTTTTCACTCAATGCATCATGTTCATTGTTTTTAGCTATTTCTAAACTGACCATCTCAATCCTGAACGTAAACATATAATAAAAACGCACCATATCTTATTAACACTACAGTAGCAGCTAAAATAGCAATTACTTTTATTGCACTCATGTGTGGTGGTGCATAAGGCATGACAATAGCAGGCAACAAGAACATGGTAATGTCCGCTATATAAAGCAGATTATATCCAAATCTCATCACAAGTTTAGGGTTTGTTGCACCAAGATTATGTTCGGCGCAGTGAAACAGAAACGAACAGGCAGACAGAAATGATACAAAAAGGGATTTTGCCAACTCATCTTCGTCATATGTTTGTATGGATAATATCGACACTAGTATTAACCAATGTACTATAAGGGCAAAGATCACGTAAGATTGAAAAACGTAGGCAAAAATAACGATTGATAATAGTCGCAGTACCAGTGTTCCTGATTGCTTCAACGAAAACAGGAGAACGTCAGTACCGTCAAAATCCTCACTATTATTTTTTCTTCTCTCCTTCTCGAGTGTCGTGATGCTCCAAACTAAAGACAACAGTGAGAACAAACTTGAGACCACGGTGTATGATGGGAAGGATCGCTGACGTAACATGATGTAAACTTGAAGACACCATTGTGGGGCACTTTCGGCGATTGTCTCGACATAGCGAAGTATTGCAAGTAAGTAAGTTAGAGGAAAATCGCCAACACCCTTCATCGGTTCTTGGAGTGCTTCGATGTAACGAGCAACAATTGATAGCTGAGCAATGGCCGCCATACATGACCATGGGTTCCTAAATTGAAATATGGCTGTGAAGTTTACGATGCCTGAAGGGACGATGATTAATGCAACAGTCAGTCCGAACCACCAAGGTTCATCGTTTTTCCTGTGTTGAACTGCGACGTAAATATCCGACCCATAGTCAAATAAATACAAAAACAGGCCAAGCAACAGAGTCAGACGTTCTTTTTCATATTCCATTACTTTGAGCAGTCTATGAAATGAACAGTGTACTGAGATATGTAAAACTGAAGCAATGCCAACGAACTAAAAAGTTGTCGAACATAATGACAAGACGAATATACTGCTACAAGAAACTTTGAACTAAGCTTATCATGCAGTGTATAGGCAGTGCAGTTAATAGTTTACGAAAGGTATAGGTTCTTTCACTACCTCAATACTAACTTCACTATGACGTTGCTAGTGTAGGTAGTGCAGTTAATAGTAAACGAAAGGTATAGGTTCTTTCACTACCTCAATACTAACTTCACTAACATTGCTAGTGTAGGTAGTGCAGTTAATAGTACACAAAAGGTATATTTTCTTTCACTACCTCAATACTAACTTCACTAACGTTGTCAGTTTAGGTAGTGCAGTTAATAGTACACAAAAGGTATAGGTTCTTTCACTACCTCAATACTAACTTCACTATGACGTTGCTAGTGTAGGTAGTGCAGTTAATAATACACAAAAGGTATAGGTTCTTTCACTACCTCAATACTAACTTCACTAACATTGCTAGTGTAGGTAGTGCAGTTAATAGTACACAAAAGGTATATTTTCTTTCACTACCTCAATACTAACTTCACTGACGTTGTCAGTTTAGGTAGTGCAGTTAATAGTACACAAAAGGTATAGGTTCTTTCACTACCTGAATACTAACTTCACTAACGTTGTCAATGTAGGTAGTGCAGTTAATAGTACACGAAAGGTATAGGTTCTTTCATTACCTGAATACTAACTTCACTAACGTTGCTAGTGTAGCGCAGTTAATAGTACACGAAAGGTATAGGTTCTTTCACTACCTGAATCGATCTAAACAGAATTCGATAGCCTTTGGTCGCCAAGTTATGGTAGTACTAGGTACTAACTGTGCTAACTTCTCAACGAAGGGTCCTTATTCAAAATGTCGAATTTTATTTTATTGTTTCGGGCAGTGAAAGAGCCTATCGTCAAGTGATAATTATTTTATTCCATCTTCAGTTTTGTAAATGTTGGCGGCTAAGAAGCCATGTCAGTTTTAGGTGAATCACATTTACAAGTTGCCTAACCCTTGTGTACCTAAATGAGCAAAGTGGAATCCACCTGTACGACCCTCATGTAATATGACACCCCACGTGTTAAAAAAAGCATTTACTCGGACAAACATTGCGCGATTTATGTATATAGATACTATTACACGAAGGCATAACTAGCGAGCAAAGTTTGTTTTTTTCCCGTTTTTACGATAGAAACTGGAGAAATTGTTGAAATTTATTACTTTGTTTATTATTTAACGTATTCAAACGAGCAAAAAAGGTTTAAAAATTTCGTTTAACGGTGGATTATTGTGTTTGATTATTGTTGTCGTGTCCGAGTATACTATGGTTGAGATGTGCTTGGGGTACATGTAAAACTGACTCGCGCTATCCTGAAAGGTTGATAAAAAGTGGAAAAGTTATAAATTTTCATCCTTTTCCTTCCGAGAAAAAATTCAAAGAACGTAGGGAATTGTGGATTCGTTCTTGTAGCCGGGCAGATGACTTTAAATGTACGAAGGATAGCTACATATGCAGCTTACATTTTGTGGGAGAGAACGGGCCGACCGACAAAGATCCAAATCCTGTTCCAGCTACAGCTAGTAGAGAAAAAGTTTGTTTTTTTGTGTATACTGTATGTCTAAATATTACTTTTTATTCAGTAATTTAAAGTTAAAATAAGTATCACAGCATTGGCTGTATTTGGTTCTGTTGATGAAATAAGCAACATAGTTTCGTCCGCGGCTGATCTATATACAGCTGTTCTGAATCTTTTTCCATGGGAAAGTCTTTTTGTTGGTGACTTTCTCTTTGTAGAAAGCCGCTTGACCTATTAAAAAAACACCACATATTATGACATTGTGCGAATGCAAATTATGTGTCGTACTCGTTAGGTCATCTTAAGGTCATGTACACATGTAAACAGTCTACCATGGCGCAGGTCTTTAAATGAACTTTAAATTACTGAATAAAAAGTAATATGTAGACATACAGTATACACATAAATAACAAACCTTTTCTCTACCAGCTGTAGCTGGAGCAGGATTTGGATCTTTGTCGGTCGGCCCGTTCTCTCCCAAAAATGTAAGCTGCATATGTAGCTATCCTTCGTACATTTAAAGTCATCTGCCCGGCTACAAGAACGAATCCACAATTCCCTACATTCTTTGAATTTTTTCTCGAAGGAAAAGGATGAAAATTTATAACTTTTCCACCTTTTATCAACCTTTCAGGATAGCGCGAGTCAGTTTTACATGTACCCCAAGCACATCTCTTAACCATAGTAGACTCGGACACGACAACAATAATCAAACACAATAATCTACGGTTAAACATAATTTTTAAACCTTTTTTGCTTGTTGAATACGTTAAATAACAAACAAAGTAATAAATTTCAACTATTTCTCCAGTTTCTATCATAAAAACGGGAAAAACCAAACTTTGCTCGCTAGTTATGCCTTCGTGTAATAGTATCTGTACATAAATCGCGCAATGTTTGTCGGAGTAAATGCTATTTTTAACACGTGCGGTGTCATATTACATGAGGGTCGTATAGGTGGTTGCCTATTCTCAGACAAACTGAAGACTTGTCCCTAACGCTATATCTTTCATGTGATTCAAACAAACTATTTTGTGGTCAGGTTACTGATAAGCGTCGCGTGATGCATTCCAGACTTGAAATGAAATTGGGATTACACCAGGGGCGAAAGTTACATGTACTTCCTGAGCGGTTGGAACGATCGCTAGTTGGTGGACAGTCGACCAAAGAAGTGCATTTTACATACATACCAGGAATAACAATGCTTTAAAATCGATGCTTGTGCTGTTGGAAACCGTGAACTACCAACAAACGAACTTTTGTGCCTTTACGCAGACAAAGTTTGCATAGTTTCTCTTCCAATTCTCAGATGTTGTGCTTCGTTCCGTTGCTATAGCATTAAACTAAGTCAACAAACATATAGTAAAAAAATAGGTACGCGCTGCGTACATGTGGGTAGCCTGCAGTGTTTGATAATGGTTATTTCAAAAGCTAAAGTTATTGAAATTAAGTAAATTGGCACATACAAAACATTACACTTTAAGTAAACGAGTATTACGTACATTTTTTTTTCAATAAGCATAAACATATCCAAGAAGTTGTGAGGTATTTTAATATGTCAAATACAATTTCGCATACAGTGTACAAAACCTTGACCTGTATGTATACGAAAGGCAAGAGTTCACAGAACAAAATATAGATAATAAGAACAACTCTTAACACAAGAAGCGTTCTTGTTCCAGGGCGGTACATATCAAGGTCTCAGACAATTTTCGTGAAGTTTGAATTTGAAGGATAGTCCAAAGATCTAAGTTCGGCGAAGTTAAGAAAAGTCAAGATATTCGTCATTTCGTGACATTTTCACATTATCAGATATATTGACAAAAACATAGTTGCCAAATGTGTAGATATTTTTCTTCACTCTTGTTGTTTCAATTGATGAGTATATAAATAGTCCATGACTTTCTCAAGGTTCTCAATGCGTAGGATGGGTACAACGATGATTAGCTATTGATCGGCTTTTCTGATCCTCTCCAATGGAAGTGAAATTTCGTTGTTGTTTGTTGTTCTCCGAAATACTTCATTGCTGAGGTTGCACACTGTTTTAACTTTATGTGAATTCATTTAGTTTTACGCTTGTGGATTAGCATAAATGTCAAAAATTTGAAGATGTCCATAAATTTGATATTAGTGCCATTCATTTTTTTTGATGAATGTCATTCTCCATGGTTAGAAGTGTTCTCGTGGTCACCGTATAAATACTGGCAGGATGATTGCCAGAATGACCGTCAGGATTTACCTATAAATTCAGAAATACACAGGGATTAGAATTACAGTTCTTTAAGCAACCATTAAAACAAGCTCACTAAAATATGGCGTTTCAAAAGCATTCACATATCTTTTAGACAAAAGTGAAGCCATCAGCTTGGTATAACTTCGTAAAGTATCTCAAATTTGGCAAAATTCACCTTGCTTCACGTTGTTCGCCATGCATTGTATTTCATGGACAACTTTGAACAAACAAAAATGACGATGTTTTTGGACAATCCGGATAATTGGCGTTTCAAAAGCATTAAAGCAACATTTTTTAGACACCAGTGGAGCGATCAGCTTGGTATAATATCGTAAAGTATCTCAAATTCGGCAACATTCAACTTCACGTTCGCCATGAGTTCTATCGCTCCCTGGTGGCCGGAAGTGATTTTCGCATATATATATATATATATATATATATATATATATATATATATATATATATATATATATATATATATATATATATATATATATATATATATATATATATATATATATATATATATATATATATATATATATATATATATATAATTTGCTTCACTTTTGACTATCCAGTCTAGTACTGGATCAGTACTGCGGACACGAACCCACAGATGATTGTACATTTTACGGTTCTCACATAGTGGGTAGCTACGCATGCGCGGCTACCCACAAAAACCACGTCACGAAATACACAAATGTTGACTTCTCCTGAAGCTTCCTGTTATTTACATAGCTGTTAAAGCTGTCAAGGATTAGGTTATGTCTCCCACTGATTGTTGTTAAAGTTGGCACGCATATTGCGGACTCGTGAAGAATAGTATTTTTAAATATCATTTTACCAGCACGATAAAGGTACATTTCATATTGCATTAGGACATTGTAATGAAAAATATACTCAGTTCGAGACTTAAAGTAAATATTATTTTTGTCTGGCGGCAATGTGTCAATCACATATCATAGTTAAACATGCAAAAGGCTAACACTTTGTGCTCCTTTGGCAACATTTCTTTATAGTTTTCTTTTGAAGGTTGAGTGCTCCTCTGCTAAACTGAATTATTCCATATAGCTAAAAAAACTCCTTTACAAAGTATCCCTCCCCAACTCCCATCAACTCTTGTTCAACTCTTGTTCTCGTTTGACCAGGACATGAGAGTTGAGAAAACTCTCATAGAAACTCTCGCTTGTCAACCATCATGCAACTCTTGTTCTCGTTTGTCCAGGACATAAGAGTTGAGAAAGCTCTCATAGAAACTCTTGCTTGTCAACTCTCATGCAACTCTTGTTCTCGTTTGGCCAGGACGTGAGAGTTAAGAAAACTCTCATACAAACTGTCGCTTCTCAACACAGCTCTCGCTTCTCAACTCTCATCAACTCTCGTGCAACTCTTGTTGACATTCCCGTTTATATAAAAAAGGAGCATTGTACTGTAACCCAGATATACATTAATGCCGTATCTTGGCTCAATAACACTTCTACCAAAATCACGCATCTTTTCACAAATGTACACTGATTTTTATGCATAATTTTTCTACATGAACACTTTCACTAAGTTACAGCTGCGATATGTTTCAGTTATATAATTACCGCTTTAGAAGTATCAGTTTTCAGTCAATTTACTCATGATCACTTTACGTCAATGTCAGTGTACTTACTTATTACTGCGATGTATATACTGGTGCATGCATATGCTTAGCCACTTTAAGTGCATGGGTCTATTATCTAAGTATACAGTGTGTATAAAAAACCTGAACCCATTCAAATAAAAATTAACTATAACGTATTGTTCTAATTTGACAGATTTAAGCCCTCGTCAAATTAATATGCGTAAATTAAAACACAATTTCTTCCACAGTTCTTATGATCAAGAAGATTCTTCCACACAGTTTCGACCCACGAGTACAAGACCTTGTGTTCATACCTGACCATTACCTCAAAGCAATTAGATCTGTCAAATTACTACAATAAATTAATAATTAATTTGAATTTGAAAAGTTTCACTGTGCAACACCAGGTGCTTCTCTTTACATCCAGATTATATGTACTGTAATGGAGTCGCTTCTGGTGGCGGAGGTGTGTAGTATTTTGTATAATACAATAGTGACAAAATGGTACCTCCGACCAGACCAGTTATGACACATGTCATCGCAGTTGGCATCATTACGTTGATATGTGGAACATCAGATGCTTGTACATAAACAACTATTGGGGTTATGACAATGTTCTCCAGAGATATCAGACCGAACAGAGCCCAGCAAGGAAGTGGAAAACATGAATCGTCGCCGTCGCCGTCGCAGCGAGTTAGCCAGTGGTGATACGCCTCTGTCGGATGAAAGAAGAACGGAAATGTGAATATATTTACGTAGGGAAAACAAAACAACAATATGTACCAATACCACGATGCATTCATCCCACACAAGGAAATGAAATTCATGCTGATCCAATGGCCCAGGACAAAGATTAAAAAGTACTCTAGCGACCTGTAAGCAAAGATTACAAGTGTGGAAAGTCGGGCGAGCAAAGTAAACACTTGACAAATGAAAAACACAACTGTATGAGGAAAGAATTTGAAATCATGGCCGTGCATCTTTGCTCTTGCTTTCTCGAGAGACGTAATACTCAAAGCCAGAGAAAAGAAGGAAAAAAAAGGAGGACATCGCGGTGAACCATGGGAAATCCCAGTGAGCGAACATGATGCCAACCTGAAGACACCACTGTGGTGCGGATTCTGCGATTGTTTCAATATAACGTAACCAAGCTATGTCGTACACTGAAGTGTAGTACTCTTTTAATTTCTTGCGGTATTCTGTACAGTTTTCGCAATTGCAGTTCTCTTCGCAGTTGCCAGAAGGAGAATTATCCCAATGCATTCGTTTCCACTTTATAAACTGTTCAACATAACGCGTAATTAGGGACGAAAATAAATACCCTAAAGAACTCTTTAGACATCGTTTTGAACACTCGTCATGGTGGCAGACAGCCATAATATTCATCACCAAAAGAGGAGCGACAATAAAAATCAGTGTTAAGCGAAAAAACCCAACTTCCCCTTGACGATGATACTGGATAACCAGAATGATATCCGTGAAAGTGTCCAATATGAAAAAGATAAAGCCCAAAGCCAAGGAGCCTAAATTTATCTTTCGTCCGCCGGGTATGGCGTCCTGTTAATTAAATAAAGATATAAATGTTAAATCCAGGGGCTGGTTGCATACAGCTCTCTGAACTTTATTTTAACAACCCGTTTTGTTGTTGAATACTAATAAGAATCGGGTAAAAAAAATCAAAGATTCTTTAAAGATTGCATTGTTATAAGACGGATTATGAAAATATATTCAATGATATTTTATTGCATCATGTTTTTCTCAAAATAGAATCAAGCAGATTTTCTGAAATTTTGAGCAGCAATAGCCACAACACCAAACAATTTTTTTTACCTAAAAACTCAAAATTATACTTTTAAGGATAAAAATTTCGCGCTTATAAAAACACCCCCTCCACCAGTTTTGAAATTTTAAATTTCTTAATCTTTCTGTTTATCCTGAATTATAAGTACTTAAACAATCTATTTTATTAAAAAATTCATACACTGAGATTTTAGATTTTTTCCATTTTTTTTTATATCCCATGTATCATATTTTAAGCCATTGGATTTTACAAATCTTGTCGTTCAAAATTTTAACAAAGTGTTTGCACATATCAAAGTATTATTTTGTGGAAACACCACTGTAGCATACAATTGCTAATTTAAATATGTAAATATTAGTAAAGCATATAAAAGGCGAGAGTGTGGTATAAACATTTCTTAGTTTGTTTGTGAAAGTAAACCGTGTACATCGTCAACAAATTCCTGAACGTTAACTTAGTTGACTTAGAGCCTTATTGGCAGTTAATATTTGTATTCTTTATAAGAATGAGAAGACAGTAAATCATTTTATTTGAAGTGTTGTTCAATCCTTGTTTAAGCTATTATTGGCAGTAACAATAGTTCAGGAATTTGACGATTATATCAAGTTTGTATATGGAGTTTTTGGAGCAAGGAACAGGAACTGAACATGTAGCTCATACAGACGAAGACGTTCGTGACTCTTCAAGCTTGCCGTCCTCTGATGGAAGCGATATTACAATACGGCAAAATTCGAAATTTCGTATGCTAAGTTCAGAAAACAATTATGATAAAGAAGCCAGTCTGGAAGAACAATTAAAGCGCCTGAAGAACAGTCGAAGCGGCTCTCTGTCGGCAGTTACAGCGAAGAAGAACGAGATAAACACTTTACTGATCGAAGATGTTGATGTTAAACTGGTTAAGGAGAAATACGAAAGTTTGAAGCGATTATTCGACAAATACTTTTATGCTCATCGAGCGTATCAATGCAAATTACCGAATTCAAAAGCTATAAAACAAGCCGAAGAGCAATACGAAGAACAAGAGATATCGTACCGAAATTTTACGGATAAAATAACCGAGTGGATTTACACTAAAGATTCCCGTTCAGATGATATATCACCTAACGACTCAGCAAGTCAAGTTGCTTCGAAAGTTTCGTCCTCAAGACAGTCTGCTCGCTCATCTGTAACGTCTGAATTACGAGCTAAAGAGGCGACAAGGATGGCTGAGCTTATGGTGCAAGCTAAGTCATTAGAGACTCAGCAACGACTGGAGCAAGAAAAACTACGATTACAGCAAGAAGAAACCCGCGTAATGTTGGAGATGGAAATCGCTAAAACTGCGGCGAAAGAAAAAGCATTAGCGGCCCTACAAGTACCACAACCGTCTACGTCCAATACACTTGAAAATACGGGAGTTTTCAAGGGCTCACTAGGACACCGAACGCCGATATCTCGCTCAACCGGAAGGAAATTACCGCAAGTACCATCTATCAGTAAAACAAACGAAGACGCAAGTGTCGAGAAGCAAGTCGGACAGCATGATCGTTCGGAAAGACGTCATGAACCGGAACAAGCATTGCCAGTGACGTCGACTCTAGAGACAATGTTGCGACTCCAGGAACAACAAAATGACTTAAATATTCAGCAAAATGAAATTATGAAAGGTTTGTCATTACAGCAGCAAAAATCCACTTTACCACAGCAGCGAGTTCAAGTATTCGAAGGAAATCCTATGGAGTATAATAACTTTATACGTGCATTTGAGAACATTATCGAAGCCAAAGTTGCCAACGCTTCCGAGCGGTTGTATTATTTGGAGCAGTTTACTGCTGGTCAAGCGAGAGAATTGGTAAAGTCGTGTTATCATATGTCCTCAGATCGTGGCTACCAAGAAGCAAGAGCCTTGTTGAAGAGAAATTATGGAAATGAATATAAAATCGCAGCCGCTTATATGGACAAAGTCTTGAGATGGCCTGAATTGAAACCTGAAGATAATGGGAACTTGCATAGATTTTCAATCCCTCTTGTATGCTGCAAAAATGTTATGGATGGAAACGAATCTATGACTAGATTCGACAACCCTGAAAATATTTATCAGATCGTGCAGAAACTACCATTTAGTATGAGGTGCAGATGGCGCAGGACAGTGGACGATATTACAGAAATCAACCGAAGAATGATAACATTCTCTGACCTCGCAAACTTTGTTGAGAAAGAGTCAAGAATTGCGAATCATCCTGTTTTCGGAAACATTACCACTGCAAAGGCACCTAGCAATCGATTAAAGCCCGTGAAACCCAAACTCGGGGGATCAAATTTTGCCATCAATATAGAAGAACCTTGTCAATATTGTTGCAACAATGGTCGTGCAAAAGTCAATCATACAATTGAATGTTGTGAAGTATTGAAGAGCAAGCCTTATAAAGAGCGTATTGAATTCTTGAAAGAACTACAGTTATGTTTTGGGTGTCTACGTAAAGGACATCTCGCCAAGTCTTGTACTACACGACGTACATGCAAAGTTACGAACTGTTTCAAGAAACATCCAACTGTATTGCATACCATCCCTAATATCCAAATGAACAACAAGGTAGACAAGTCAACTCTGACAGATGAAGTTCATTTCCAAGTAGCTGGCGATGGTCCGTCGACATTAAATGATCGTGCTAATGCTTTCCATGTTGGCCTTACAAATGGAGAAACCGGCACAGTAATTCCGGACCAAACAGGGGCCGGAAAGCCCGAAATCGCTAGAGCTATAATTCCAGTCAAAGTAAGGAGCAAAGAAACGAATAAGACAATCGTTACTTACGCATTTCTAGATAACGGGAGTGATTCGTCGTTCTGTACTGAAAGTCTGGCTGAACAATTGGGTGTTAAGGGTATCGAAACAGCGATTTCACTAACAACGATGGAAAAGAAGAATAGCATTATCAATAGCTCAATTATCCAACACTTGGAAGTCTCGGATTTGGACCAGAATTGTTGTATTGACTTACCACTTATCTATACTGCAGCTGATATTCCTGTCTCCAGTGAAGACATTCCAACTCAAGAAGACGTTGATCAGTGGCCACATCTTCAAGGCGTTCAGCTACCAGTCCTCGACGCTCAGATTGGTATTCTTATCGCAAGTGACGTTCCGAAAGCGCTAGACCCTATTGAAGTCAGAAATAGTGAGAATGGTGGTCCGTACGCGACTAAAACCTTGCTAGGATGGGCAATCAACGGACCTTTATTTCGTCGGAATAAAGCTAAGAGAATTGAAAATTTCTACGTGAACGCTGATGTGAAATTAAATCAATTGGTGATGGACGCTATAAAAAGAGACTTTAACGAATCAATCTCCGATGTCAAGACTGAAATGTCTCAAGAAGAAGCACAGTTCATAGCCAACGTTCGAAGTACAGTCACACTTGAAAACGGTCACTATGTAATCGCATTGCCATTCAAGAACAAAGAATGTCAAATGCCAAACAACAGAGAGCAGGTAGAACAACGCGCCCGTTGGTTGAAACAAAAGTTACTGAAAAACCCAAAGCTGTTCGAGGACTATAAAGCGTTTATTGATAATCTCCTCGACAAATCGTATGCTCGAAAGATCCCACCAGAACATTTATGCAAGAGTGATGGCAAAGTCTGGTACATACCACACCATGGTGTTTACCATCCACACAAGCCAGGCAAAATAAGAGTGGTGTTCGACTGTTCCTGTAGATATAAAGGCACATCCTTAAACGATCACCTGTTGAAAGGTCCTGATCTAAGCAATCACCTGATTGGAGTCCTGTTAAGGTTTCGTGAAGAACGCGTTGCTTTCATGGCAGATATAGAATCTATGTTCTACCAAGTTAAAATACCAGATTCCGACGCTGATTCCCTTCGTTTCTTATGGTGGACCGAAGGCGACTTAACAAAGGATCCAGAAGAATACCAAATGCTTGTACACCTCTTCGGAGCTACATCTTCACCTAGCTGCTCAAACTTTGCCCTCCTGAAGACTGCAGAAGACAACGAAGGAAAGTTCAATAGTGAAGTGATCAGTACAGTCAAGAGACATTTTTATGTAGACGACTGCCTCAAGTCCTCTCCTACAGTTAGTAGTGCGATTCCGCTGGTCGAAGACCTACGTGACCTCTTGATGAAAGGCGGCTTCCATTTAACAAAGTGGACGAGCAACAGCCGTGAATTGTTGGCAAGTATTCCGAAAGACGAACGCGCCAAAGAGGTCAAAGATCTTGACCTAGATAAACTACCAATTGAAAGAGCTCTTGGAATTCAATGGTCTGTAGAATCTGACGAATTCTACTTCAAGATTGTTATTAAAGAAAGACCGCTGACTAGACGAGGAATCCTTTCAGTAATGAGTTCCATCTACGATCCACTTGGCTTGTTATCACCAGTTATCTTACCTGTGAAAGTCATCTTACAAGAATTATGTAGATTGAAGTTAGGCTGGGATGATACAATACCCGACGAGTATCGATCAGCATGGTTACGATGGTTGGAAGATCTCCCTAAGCTGTCTCAGCTATCAATCCCACGTTGTTACAAACCTTCAGATTTCGAAGTCAAGTCAAGCGAGCTGCATCACTTTTCAGACGCATCTGAATCAGGGTACGGGTCAGTATCTTACATTCGCCAAGAAAGTCATGACGAAAGAATTCATTGTTCACTCGTGCTTGGAAAGGCTCGCGTAACACCGCTGAAGACAATCTCTATTCCTCGCCTTGAGCTTTCAGCCGCTACAGTGTCTGTTCGCGTTGACTCTATGTTGCAGAAAGAATTGGATATTCCGCTCGAAAGTACAACGTTTTGGACGGACAGTACGGCAGTAATACGTTATGTAGAAAATGAGAATCGAAGATTCCAAACATTTGTCGCTAATCGTATTGCCATTATTCGAGATCGATCAAAGTCCGCGCAGTGGAGATTCGTGGACGGTACGTTGAATCCTGCAGATTTAGCATCACGTGGCTTGACTGCCGTCAAATTCATAAAGTCCAACGTCTGGATGAATGGTCCCGACTTTCTATGGAAGCCTCGATCGAGCTGGCCAGAACGTCCGGAGAGTCTTCAATCCACCGAAGTACCTCTCGACGACCCGGAATTGAAGCGTAATACGATTTCTGGCATCACCAATGTCCACAACACCTCGCTGAAAGAGGACTTTCTTCTTAACCTTTTACAAGGAATTTCTTCCTGGTATCATGCGCTAAAACTAGTAGCATGGATTCTGCGTTATCGTAGAAAGTTGATCGAAGCTATTCGAAAGCGTAAACAGAAGTTGTTCAGAAGCAAAGAATCTCGAGAATCAAATGGTACGAGGTTGACCGTGGACGAGCTTAAAGCAGCAGAAAGAGTCATTCTGATATGTGTCCAACAAAAGTACTTCCCAGAAGAAATGACGGCGTTACAAGGACAAGGATCAAAACCAAGATATATAAAGAAGTCTAGTCGACTATCCAAGCTAGATCCAATTTTACAAGACGGCCTACTTCGCGTGGGTGGACGACTGAGGCATGCTGTAATTCCCGAACATTCGAAGCATCCAGTTATTCTACCGAAAGGAATTCACGTAACTAACATTATTATTCAATACTATCATGTCATCTCTGGTCATCTTGGCAGAGAATACATGTTGGCACTTCTACGTAGAAGATACTGGATCATTCAAGCTAATTCAGCCGTAAGAAGATTATTGTCGCGTTGTGTCAGTTGCAGAAAATGGAAAGCACCAGTTTTGGAGCAGAAAATGGCCGACTTACCGAAAGATCGCTTGACCCCTGACCATCCTCCATTTACCTTCGTCGGAGTAGACTATTTTGGTCCGTTTCAAGTTCGTCGTGGCAGAAGTTTAGTTAAGAGATATGGAGTAATCTTCACATGTCTAGCAATACGAGCTGTTCATATTGAAATCTCGCACAGTCTCGACACAGATTCATTTATTTTGGCCCTACGACGATTCCTTGCCAGACGAGGACAAGTAAAAGAAATAAGATCTGATAATGGTACCAATTTTACAAGTGGCGAAAAGGAATTAAGAGAAGCTATCAACAATTGGAACCAAGATAAAATCCATGGTCACCTTTTACAGAAGCATATTACGTGGACATTCAATCCTCCCTATGGTTCCCATTATGGAGGTATTTGGGAAAGATGCATCAGATCTATTCGTGGCATTTTGAGAGTATTACTAAAAGAGCAAGTAATCGATGACGAAGGACTGCATACCATCTTGTGCGAAGTTGAAGCTTTGTTGAATGGTCGACCCATTACGAAAGTTAGCGACGATCCAAAAGACCTTCACGCATTAACCCCAAACCACCTGTTGCTTACTCAGTCCAACCAGCCCCTACCACCTGGAGTGTTCCACAAGGCTGACGTCTATTCTAAACGACGATGGAGACAAGTACAATATCTTGTCGATATATTCTGGAAGAGATGGATCCGCGAATATATCCCTATCCTACAGAAGAGACAGAAATGGCTCCAGCCGAAACGTAACGTAGCAGTTGGCGACTTAGTATTGTTAACTGATTCATCCATGCCCAGGAACATGTGGCTAATGGGAAAGGTCGTTAAGATTGTACCCGACAAGAAAGGCTTGGTACGACGTGTGCAAGTCAGAACGAAGTCTAGTGTATTAGAAAGACCAATAGACAAACTAGTACTATTATTAGAAACGGACAGTGTTGATGAAGATAGTGTTGATGATTAAGTTTTGTATTAATATAATAAGTGTTTGATGGTCTCGCACACTTAAGGGGCCGGTGTGTAGCATACAATTGCTAATTTAAATATGTAAATATTAGTAAAGCATATAAAAGGCGAGAGTGTGGTATAAACATTTCTTAGTTTGTTTGTGAAAGTAAACCGTGTACATCGTCAACAAATTCCTGAACGTTAACTTAGTTGACTTAGAGCCTTATTGGCAGTTAATATTTGTATTCTTTATAAGAATGAGAAGACAGTAAATCATTTTATTTGAAGTGTTGTTCAATCCTTGTTTAAGCTATTATTGGCAGTAACAACCACCTAAATTTGCTATCGCAGAGCTTTCGATCTGCAAGCTCGGATCGTCATCAGTGCTAATAAATGCGACTACTTTGAATTCAAACGTCCTTTATTATAGATGTTGTGAAACTCATTAATAATTCGTGAAGAAAACAAAAGAAATCCTGAGTTTGGAGGATTCTGTACATATGTGCTGCAGATATCTCTTGGTTCAATAAACTTTAACTTTTATTTTCTCGTCTTACAGAAGGCACGTTTTTAAAATTACTTCACAAATAGATGTGTAAAATTGGAGAGTTGCAGAAGCCTTTTGCAACATTCGCGTACTCTCGCCTTCAGGACGAGTTCAAGCTAATTCAATAAAGGTTTTCCTCCCAAGAGCATAACTGAACCAAAAGCATAACAACCTTAACTGAAATAGCTCTAGACTAGTACAACACGGCCGCTCATGTTGTAAATGGTGGTTAGATAAAGTGTTGTTATTTGTATACTCGCGTGACTTGAATGTTGACTGTATTAAAAATTCATATGATTATTGGCGCACCGTGTCAACTATAATGATAAATTGCTGATTAGGATGACACATTTATAGTATTCAAAATCTTTTTTCAAAAACTCATTAATAATTCCTATGAATCTCAAAACACAAAGAAATCATAGCCGTGAAGAAGTCTTTATATGTGATAAAGACACGTACGTAGATTTTTACAAATCTTTTGCCTCGATTTTCTCGGCTTACACAACATCTATATTGAAAATAAACTGATAAGATGGGTATAAAATGGATCGTTTTTTGAAGCCATTTAGAATACTCGCAACTCGTGCTTTATCAGATATAAAGCGCGAGGCGCAGCTGAGTATGAAATAGTACATATAATGTTGCAGCAATTAGCATTACAATGCGGCGTATTTGAAGGCATTAGATACATATAATAAAACGCTCCTTCTCGTAGTACTTTAACAGTCAGATCAACTACGTCAAATCTAACTGGTATGAACAATGCTGAATATCCGAGCTTACAGATCGAAAGCTTTGCGATAATAAATTTTCGTGGTGTTTCCACAAAATTACACTTTGATATATTTATAATAACCATGCAAACATGCAAGGAACTCATTATAGCTCGAACAGGCAAACCGAGTTACTTTCTGCATGTTTTTTATGATTAAATTTCGAATTACGCCAAACCGCCAATCGATTACGCCAATCGCCATCGTATTATTCTGACTTATAAACTTCTTCCAGTTATATACCGAATCAGATATCCTTATTTAAAATGTAAAAACATGCAAATGTGGCCTCGTTTTGCCTATTCGAAGTGTAAAGCGTTTTTACATGTTTACCTAACGGGCAGTGCAGCATCTTTAGTACTAAACAATTCCTAAATACTCCTTTAATTTAGTTTTTTAAGACCAGAACAAACCATAAAATCTATTAGAATAAAATTCACCCAACTGGAATGTGCTTCTGGTAATGTCCGCAATGTTGCCTTTATGTATATATATATATATATATATATATATATATATATATATATATATATATATATATATATATATATATATATATATATATATATATATATATATATATATATATATATATATATATATATATATATATATATATATATATATATATTAACCAACGTTCTGATCTATAACATCACGATGTTATGTGGTCGAATGTGCCAATTCTCTACTAGAAACACTTTAGAATTAGAAATATTCGTTAACACATGCAGCTGAAAAGAGCAAGCGCCTAAAGCTTCGTAAAATTGTGAAGTTTGGTTACCAAATGTTGTAAAATGTGGAAAATAGCTATAGTCCTGTGAAGTTTGCGAATTTGTATACTTTCGTATCACCCACGCGAAAAAAGTGATACCAGTGCGTCGAAACATGGTATCACTTTTCCGCGCGCAATACGAAAGTAGCTATATACAAAATTCGCAAACATCACAGGACTATATCTTCCACATTTTACAATGTTCTGCGACTACACTTCACAATTTTACTGAATTTAGAATACTCATTTCATATGTATGTGCTAACAGATTTTCCTAATTCAAGAGCATGTCTAACAGGGAATTGGTCCATTACATTTGAAATTTTCAATTAATGTCGCTTCTTCAAAGTTTACATGTCTAAAAACGTAAATACTTTATAAAAAGACTATAGAATAATTACCCAATGCTTGTAGAGTTCACTTTCACTGACCCACGACTTTAGCCTTGTATACAGTTGACACATCTTGAAAAGCGAGACGTGAATATATATACGTATATACGTAGATACTGGTATACTATAATAATGTACGCAGCTTCGTTACCAGCACCTTCTTGGAAAATGTGATTGACTTTCTGGGAAGAAATTACCATTGGCATGCATGTTTCGGACCAACCACTGTGATTTATGCAAGACGTGGAAATATATATTATATAAATATACAAGGTAATATAGCTACATACAGAAATTCATGTTCTATTTACCCAAAGAATTGTAAAAACGTTAATGCTGTGCTAACATATTTTTGGTTTCATAGCTTATTTATTTAACAGCGGCGTTTATATGCGTCTCAAACCAATTTCTTAAAAAAGACCGGATGTCGATTCATATTTTGGTTTCGTTTCATCGAACATGGAATGTTTGGGAAACAAAATTACTCAGTCGATTGTTTGTTTGATTTTCAATTACGTTTTCGTTTTATCATGGATAGTTAAAGAAGTGGATAGGGAACTCATGGTCGACTGTGATGTTTTCAGCCTGTTGATTGTGGTTGCAAATTATAACATCACTAAATTCTCAAATAACTGCATTTTTAGCAATGATACAGCTGAACATCTTAATTGAAAAACAAACAAATTTGGCTGCGCTATTATACTATGAAATATCTATGTATTTCAAGTCAATTTTAGCAAATACTTCAAGAACTAAATAGTTAGAATGCACCACTAATTTCAGTTAAATCAACGATAGTATTTGGGACGTAGCTACAAAAGTAAAAATGTCAAAACATTTACTGCAAATACTTGTGGCATAGGCATGTTTGTAAAACAATAAGACCAATTTGATATCGGAAAATACAGCGAATTACAGAAAATTTCCAAAACCATTATATAGCTGGTTATTCTTCCTCTCTAAAATCGAACCATATATGACATATACACTCGTGCTTTCGTGCACTTCATCCATGAGCCTCTGGCTTGGGTGACTGAGCTACCATGTACTCCCTGTGCCTATCACTTTAAATGCATCAGAGTGAGTCATAAGTCAAATTACAAATAACAAAATGTATTAACAGCATGATGTCCTAACTGCATCATTATTAAACATAGGTTAAGTGTTCTTGGTAATATTGTTACTTATACTATTTTTTGTTTTTTTGGGCTGAATACAATGCTTAAATTTATATTTGTTATATGGAGTTACTTTTCCGTATGTATATCCATAGAGAAGTAGTTAATATTTGGGTGAAATGCAATTGTTTTACCATGGGCGTTCATAGATAGGTATGGCATCAGTAAAGTGCGTGGCCAGCCATTATAATGTAATGTCTTTGACCATAATAAAAGGATAGCGGCACGTGGATTTAAAAACAATCTTTTGGGAACTTAGACCGGCTACGAAAAGAAAATTTTGTATATTGAATTCGTTTTAGTCGCAGGATTGGCTTTCTTATTACGAATTTTTGAGTCCGCATGTTGGCTTACTTTACAATTAAATGCATAATTCACGATTATAACGCTATTTCGCTATAGGAGCGGAAAAGTTAAATATGCATGCATGTAAACAGATATACATCGCTTTACCCAGGTCAGAATTAATAAAAAAATATCGAAGCCAATCTACCCTTGATGTTTCAAAACTCTTGATGGTTATGATCAAATGTAATTTACACTCGCAAAGAACACATTTTATCCTATTTTAATCTATCTTTTTATTATGGTTTTCATCAAAGCAATTTTTAGTCAGAAATACTTATAGGAGGAATATTGTAATTCTGGGTTAATCCGCTGGCTTCGAAAGAGCAAATAGAAACAGAGCGACAGAGGTAAGACTCCTGCAACAGATGCAATGGCGATCGGTTGAATTAAATTCATGTGTGGTACATCAGGCATTTTAATGGCTAGAGACAACATGACCATGATGATCGTGGTTAGGATGAGGAAAGCATATCCCACTCCCATCACACGTTTAGGATGTTTAATGTCCCATATGCGTGGAACAGTTTCCGCAGAATGAAACAGAGCAGGACACGCAGTCGACAGTGATAATAATATGGATTTTCCCCAACCATCTGCTGATATTTCTATTGAAAGTACAGCCACGACTTGTATTAACCAATGGACGGCAAGAAAAATGATCACGTAATATCGAAAAACGTAAGCAAAAAGAGATATGGCAAATAATCTTGAGATGAGTGTAGATAATTGCCAATTGAAAAACACGTATTCATGAAACAGCTTCCAACGTCTGTTTTTTTCTGCTAATCTTTGTTTCTCGAGTGTCGTGATACTCCAAGCTAAAGACAACAGCGAAAACACACTAGAGACTACGGTGTATGATGGGAAGGACCACTGACGTAACATGATGTAAACTTGAAGACACCACTGTGGGGCACTTTCGGTGATTGTTTCCAAATAGCGAAGTTTTGCAACTAGGTAGACATAGCGTTTCGGTGATGCGAATGCTTGGGCATAACGAATAACAATGGACAATTGAAGAAAGGCTGCTATGAATGTCCATATTTTAAAAAATTGAAATATCGCTGTCAAGTTCACGATGAGCGAAGGAACGCAGATAAGTCCAACTGTCAGGCCGAACCACCAAGTTTCATCATTTTTCCAGTATTGAACTGCAACGTAAATATCTGACCCGAGATCAAATAAATACAACACCAGGCCAACCGAAAGAAACAATCTGTCCTTTCTTTTCCCCATCTTTTTAAGCTGTGAAAGGGCTGTAAAAGAACGATAAAGTTGCTTTTTTGATTTAATTTGATACGGAAGAAGCAGCGTTCTCTGTTCCACCTGTTCGAGCACACGGTCAGAACTTAACCACAAAAATAAATGCACCCAAACAAACGATTTAATTCTTTTAGCCAGTGGTGCCCCGGATTTTATGAATTTTTCAAACCCGGCATTCGGCTGGATTTACTGGATTTTAAAGTTTTATATGTGTCTTGAAAGTAATAGATAGAATGGCAAAATGCCTCATCATATCATACGTACACTTGAATTATTATCTCCAACTGTATTTAATATAGAATCTGACTACATTTTGAGACAACAGTAATTTTAACATTTTATTAATCATTAACAATAACGATGACAAATTAACGACAATTATCACAGGGGTAACCATTATCATTAACATGCAGTCATTAATTGTTTCATCAGTTGAGTACACTTAAAATACGAGCAGGAGTGCTTTATCGGATATACAGACGCGCGAGGCGCAGCCGGGCGTTTTAATTCTGATAAAGCACGAATTGCGAGTATTTTAAATGGATTAAGAGGCTGTGTCTCTAAAATCCTGCCAGTGACTTTGGGTCAAAAAATAAATCTCCCCTGATTTTTTTACCATTTATAAGGGTTTGTAAGTTTACTTTAAAAGTGCATTTGGATTTTTGAGTTTTTGTTTTTTCTTTGAGATTTTACGGTTTTTAATTTTAGCCATTATAATTGAAATCGGGACAAAATTGACGAGTTTCAAGCAGCCAGTACAAACTCGCCATTTTGCGTTTAGATTTAACTTTAAAAAAACTTCAAAGACCATCCCTTCTAGTATGTAATCATAATAAAAGCGTAGAAAACTCGCAATTTTTTGCCTCTCCACCATACTTTGAAGCGCTTCCCGTATGAAGACTTTACATCTATTACATAAAATGCGCGACTTGGAAAATCGTTTTCTCAAAAGTGGCACCTATTCAGAAGCTATTCTCTCATTCAAACTAAAGTACTAAAGTGAAATATTATCTGCGTTAGCCAAAAGGTTTGGGCAAACGAGCCACTAGGAGAATAATTTTATTCGAAAATATGCTAATTTTAGCTTTTGCTTCACATGCGCCATAAACAACATGTTAATGAATTGGAATGCAAAATTTATTTCATCATCGTTTTATGACCAGATACACAATCAAATGCAAAACGTAACATTTTTACAAATGAAATTTCTTAAAATGCGAACGCCAAATGTCCATAGCAACGCAGTGACATTGAAAATACATTGATGTTACAAACCTTGAAGTCTGCGAAAACACAGACCGCGATGTTTTAATCGACTAACGGACGTTCAGCAGACTATCTATTTTCAAGATTTTTCAACAAATCTGTTCCTCTTATGACATTACGATTCTTTAACGCTACAACTTGTTTGTGTTTTCAACCCGCGCAATTCAACTGTCGTAGTTTAGCGAATCTTATAGGCGTGTTGTTTGTTAAAGTTTGCCACTTCCGGTGTTAATATTGTTATGAAATTAGCTATTTAATTCATATGAAGCATTGTTTAATACTTTATCACATTATTCGCTGAAAAATCTAGTGTCCCACAGTTGTACTATGTTTTCACCCGTAATGCTAGAGTCTTTTTGGAGCACCTACACAAGCTACTATATGGAATGCCTCTTCAATTGGCAAAAAACTTGTCGATTTCAAATGTATTAAAATAAACAGGAAATAATTTACAGGCTCATTTCGTACACGTGTTTTAACGCTATTTGTTATTGCGTTTGTGTTTGACTCGCAAATTTTAAATAAAAGCAGAAACACAATTCTATGGAGACCTGCTTTCTTAAAACCCGTCTCAACAGTGAATGCGGCAGTGATCGTGGAAAAGAAGAAATCGTTTATCTTACAGAATGCGATGATGACATTTCTGGTCATCTTGCATTTGCCACTTGTCCAGAGAGTCTTTATCGGAGTTTCGACTAATTCTTGCTCGATGTGGGCTGTACGATATCCCTGACGATTAACTGTCGCAGATGAAAATGTGTCCTAAGGCTAAGCATCGACATCAAATTGGGAAATTTTGGCGCCCTTTAAGAACATGCTAATATCCTGGTCACGAAGGCAAAGCGTCGCGTAGTGTCAAATTAAGGTACTCGCGTAAATGGCAAAGGATATCCAAACGTTGTTTAGCCGAACAGTACCTGTTGGATAGCGTAAGCATTTATTACAATTAATACATGGGTCAATTAATTGAAAACAGACAAACGTAAAACTGGATAAAAATTTGCGCGTGCATATAACTATGCTATGCATGGCTCTGCTAAACTGTACGTCAGGGTAGGTAAAATACAGTGACCTCCATCATATATCAGGATTCTGGAGTAAGAACTTGTGCAATAGGGACGTACGACAGATGTTTGCAAATTTTGCTAAAATTGGACGAGCCGCCAGGGCGAGTACTATTTAGAAAATGAGCGGCCGTATTGTATCTGATAGTTGGAAGTATGTGAATATTGTGAAACGTGTTGATGAGAATATTCGTATTTTGCAACAACTTAAGAGAGGTGATTGATATCCGGCGCGAAAATTGAACTTAAAGATGCAAATCAACAGGAATCTTGGAATCTGTATGAACATATACAGACTCCTTTACGCTTAGGGGTGGAGCCTATAAATTTTCCGCGTTTTGTTTACATTTTGAAATCGACACGTGTTTTTCGCTAAACTACGAGAGTTACCATTACTTGGGTTAAAAGTCGTAACCGTTGAAAAATTGTAATGTCATAAGAGAATTAGATTTGCTGAAAAATCATCAAAATAGAAAATCTGCTCACGCCCGTCGGTCAATGATTTAAAATATCGTCGTCTGAGTCAAGATAATTATGTATATACATCAATGTATATTTCACTGTCACTACGCTACTATGAGCATTTGGCGTTCTTATTTTGACAAATTTTATTTGTAGAATACCAAGTGTTGCCTTTAATCATGTATCTGGTCATAAAACGATGATGAAATAAACTTTGCATTACAGTTTATTATTATGCTGTTCATGGCGCATGTGAAGCAAAAAGCTAAAATTAGCATATTTTCGAATAAAATTATTCTACTAGTGGCTCGTTTGCCCAAACCTTTTGGCTAACGCAGATAATATTTCACTTTAGTACTTTAGTTTGAATGAGAGAATAGCTTCTGAATAGGTGCCACTTTTGAGAAAACGACTTTCCAACTCGCGTATTTTATGTAATGGATTTAAAGTCTTCATACAGGAGGCGCTTCAAAGTATGGTGGAGAGACAAAAAAATGCGAGTTTTCTACACTTTTATCACGATTATATACTAGAAAGGATGGTCTTTGAAGATTTTTAAAAATTAAATCGAAACAAAATGGCGAGTTTGTACTGGCTGTTTGAAAATCGTCAATTTTGTCTTGGTGGCAGACGCCCGATTTTAATTATAATGGCTAAACTTAAAAACCGTAGAATCTCAAAGAAAAACAAAAATTCAAAAATCCAAATGCACTTTTAAAGTAAGCTTACAAACCTTGATAAATGGTAAAAAAATCAGGGGTGATTTATATTTCGACCCAAAGTCAGTGGCAGGATTTTACAGACACAGCCTCTTAAAAACGATCCATTTTATACCTATCTTGTTAGTTTGTTTGCAAAAGAGTTTTCAATATAGTTATTGTATAAGCCGAGAGAATCGAGGCAAAAGTTTTGTGAAAATACACGTGTGCTTTTATCACATATAAAGACTCCTTCACGGCTCTGATCTCCTTAATGCTTTTTCAACCCAATTTCATATTCAAACAACTATATCATGTAGTTAATAAATTTTCCTAATTTGCCGACTTTTAATACAACCCATTGATGGCGAATCTCAAAGTTTACTCACATTCACTCAACATTTGTTGCTCAAATTGTTTACAAGAAACTGGCCATCCACAGTAAAAACTTCGAGACTTATTTTGAGATTTGCAATCCATGTGCTGAAGCTAGCTATGCCATACAGCTATTTCAATCAGTGGCGTCGCCTGGATGATCATCAAACAGGGGGGAGAGAACTAGCATGGACCGAAGGCACGAGATTCCTAGGGGGGTTGTGGAGAGGGCAAGAAAGTTTTGATTTGTGGCAGGCTTATTGATAATCTAATAGCCACACATCGGTGATTGTTGTGTTTGTTACAATTTTAAACAACAAACGTACCTCCCCCCCTCAACACACACACACACTTTTCACTTCAGATCTTAACTGCGTTATCTTAACTGTGTTAACTTTCATTCCGATGGGCTCGAAATCACAGCCTTTTGGCTCAGCTTTGCTTCTTGAAAATTAAAAAATGGCCAAATTTTATTGAGAGGAAATCGATCAGACTAATTATTAAACAGCTAATCAAAGTATTGTTTTCATTGAATTATTAGCGATTCATAGCGAGCCTTTCGCGCTTTGGGAACACCTTAATTGAAATAACTGTATGTGCTATAGAGTCGACTTTAATCTTTGATTGACGTTGCTGATAAGAATGAAAACGCATTTCAGGAATACAGATTTCTCAAAGTCAAGTTTATAGCACATATGGCATGATTTCAGTTGTCTTAAATTAAAACATTGGTTTGAGTTCATAAATTACTAAGCTTTCGTAAGCAACTCCGATGCTGTCATCGACCTGGCTCTGTCCCAGACCTTATGAAAAATGATTAGTCATCAAACACGACCAAATATTCTCGTGAAATGTGATTTAGGGCTAATTTGTAGCCATGATTGTACAAGAAACGTAGTTTAGCCCTTGCTTTAATGGTACTCGGTACGAAACGTTATAGCTGCGATTTCAAGTTTTTATTGCGTAGCTTCACTTCGTGGAAATTTTCTGCCACAGTTTGTCGATTGGAATGTGCAGATCAGTTAAATCACGCAATACCTTGATATAATTTTTGTGACTGTCTTACTTGTCGAGATATTCAATCTTATTTGACACGAAAATAACACAACCACTGACGCCTGGGCATCGTCACACAGGTCTGTGAGATAAATGTTCTTTTGAAGGGGACAAATTTGTAAATTATTTTTTGTATCTATTGTATGGTAACTGTTTTGCTGTTTCAAAGTTGAAAGCTCTGTAAATTATCTTTTAGCTAACATACGATAATGCTCAATTCACACAAAACTTACCAGTTACCAGTTGTGTGTATGGAAAATCAACGGCAAATTCTGGTAGAGATCCAAAATTTACTTAGACCACCTCACTTTCGCTTCCAAAAATTTGCTGAATAATGATGTTTGTGACAACGGAATCATTTTATCATTGCATCACGCTGTTTAGCAGCACGTCTATGGATTGTTAGAGTGAATAACACAAGAATATTTACATATTTTAATTTACACCATTGCTAAATGATGTTTCTGATTAAATTTTATCGTCGAATCATCATGAAATAAATTGTAAAGTTTTTGTCCATGAAGAAACGATTTGAATAATAAATGGTATGATTATATTTCCGATTAAGTGCATATAAGGTCATCTTCAGTCACCCCCTACTGTTGCTATTACTATTACATTAGTATAGGTAACTTTAAAAATATGCTGTCACAGGAAGGTTACAGTCATTTAAATAGATCACTCGTTGATAGTCATCATCAACATTAGAATACCTGATGCAACAAAAGCAGAACGACAGAGGTAACAGTCCTGCACAGATGCAATGGCAATTGGTTGTAGTACATCCATGTGTGGTACATCAGCTTTCATTAGAGACAATGTGACCATGATGATGTTGCCACAACTAATGTCAACCAACGGTTGGAACACTTTCGGTGATTTTCTCGATATAGCGAAGTATTGCGAGTAAGTAAGCATAGTATTTCGGTGATGCGAATGCTTGGGCATAACGAATGACAATAGCAATTGAAAAACGGCAGCTGTAAATGTCCCTATATTCCTGTTTTGGACGATGGCTGTGAAGTTTACGATGACGGAAGGAACCCTGATAAATCCAACTACCAGCTCAAATTTTTCCAGTACTGAATTAGCTACGTAATTCCAGTAGCTACGTAAATGTCTGACACGAGATCAAATAGATACAACACCAGGCCAACCGACAGACTAAATCGCTTTAGTTTATGTTTCATTTTTCGAAAGGCTATAGAAACAAGCAGTTTGTTAAAATAAGTAAAACTGAAGAATTTATCCTAAATTTATTGCACAAGGTCGACACTCTAGTTTGCATGGAGTGTGTGAAATTGAAAAATATTGAACAGGACAGTTCAGTGGTAGTTACAAAACAGCTACTAAATGTGTATCTAATACATCAAAACTTTATGTGAACTCGATTTGTGTTTATAACTATATAAAAAGATCTGGAAATTTGGAAAAATTCTCTATATGAGGAAAAATAAATCTAAATCTAAATCTAAATATAAGATGAGGAAAAATAAATCTAAATATGAAAAAATTGCAAAGTAATCGTCCTTAAAATTTATCAAAATTTTGTTTTAAATCCATGAAAAAAAGCATGACGTGACATGCACAACTTCCTTGTCACTAATCATATTTCTATGTTCTAATATTGTAAAAATGCATTAATTGTGTGATTCTTTATAGAAGGGATAGTATATAGCTCATATATTCCAACGACTTTGTGCACCTGCTTAAAGCACCTGCTTATATAGTATAGAAAGCTTGGGTTTAATGAAAAAGGGATCGGTGACACTAAATATGCGCATTCATGGGCGGTCGCTTTACGAAATATATGCCAATTAAGGTGGAAGTAAATATATTTTTTTCGTACTGACAAATTTAAGCGAAAAACAATACTGCGTGTGGTCTAACCACACACGCGAAAAACAAACGCAACTTCGATTTTGATACTAAGAAATTCTAGCCTTCCGATAACCATTACGTAACACATTATACACTACAGGAATTCAGTTATTAAGATCAATAAAATTGTCCGTGTATTAGAATGCACACGCTATCATAGTGTAAAACGTTGAGGAAGAGGCTGGACCTCATCAGTTCTGTGACTGTTGAACATTAATTATTTAGGTTTGTTCAATTCCCTATCAATGATTTTTGGGAAAGTTATCGATCAATCTTGATTTTTTAGATTTCATTTGCGTTTTCAAACGGCAGCAGTAGCGAAAAACTTCCTCAAGTATTTTGTTCACGGTAATACAAGAAATTACCAATTCTACTTCCAAAACGATTCAAAGTTAATCATGTTACTGAGACAATTTTTTATAGCCATTAACTAAATATATTTGCAATAAATAATATTTGAATATATTTTTCAATTGTCACTTCCATGCTCGGGTATAAATAGCCGGTCGGAATTAGTAACTCACACCTGGACTTACTTCCGGAGGCTCGGGGACATGGCATAAAAAATTCGTATCTCATATTATAGGATGCGATGTGTGAATTCTAAACTAAACTAAATGAAGCCTAACAGCACAAATTTTCGGCATTGCTACATCTCCTCATCTGATTTGCAATAAGATAGTTGAAAGAAAATTTGGTATGTGAAATTTTTTTTATTTAATTACACTACGTGATTATTATTAATTAATGATTACTGTGTTGATTACTTTATACTGGTTTCATATTTATATACGTTTTATATTTCTCACCATCTTATTGGTTTAAGGCTTAATTAAAAAGCACACCATTGCACACCGAAATGTTCTTGGTGTGGGCCATAGGTGTTGTGGCACAATTGAGTCATTGGTTATATATTCATTGTCTGAAATGTCGATGTAAGATAATATTGACGCGTGCAAAAGTTAACCAATCAAATGGAAATATAACTTTGAAGATAAACTCAAACAAGTACATGATATTTACAAGATTATAAATTTCCAGAAGGCAGAAGGTCCTGCAGCAAGCTTCGAATCGTTAGATAACGACTTCATAATGGAAATGTTATTAACCGTAAGAGCTACCGTGCGCTTCAGTAAGAAGAAGAACGTTGTGATGGTTTAAAGTAAACTTTCCATTGAAATATTTAGGTTTTAAAAAAGTCTATTTAACTACCTATAATTCTTAACAATATGCAATCTTGCGGATCGTGTTGTCATGTGTCCTGTATTTTGTGCGCGTTTGTTTTTAATGCCAGCAGCAATCCCCAGTAATAATTATTTGTGTGTACACGACAGCCGATCTTTCGCACCTCTCCTACCCGGGTCAACCCGGGTCTTGAGAAGGGTGCCCCGGGTTGGCGAGGTGTAAAGGCGTGAAAATCTTCATGTAAACCCAGGCTGGCCTAAAAAGATGTAATACAAAAATACAAAGAAAATGTAGACACACATTCATATCAAATGGAATAAAATTGAGCGTCTTTGACCTCTTTGATATGCTAAAATGTTTACATGGTAGATGTTCATCGAAAGATAAACAGAAGGACAGCGATGCGTTGTATAAAACTAATGAAGGAAGCTAATGAAGCCCCGTAAGGCTTATCAAACAATGTTAAAGTTTAAATCTGCCGTTATGACTGTCCATCTTTGGTAGAGCCTGTAGGGGATGATTGAAAGTATGATTGCAACAAAGCTTCCAATGGCTATTGCTGTCACTATATCCATGTCTCCTACACCGGGAGTCCAAATAATTATCAGAGATGATATGGCGATAATAATGTTTTCGAGAACAAGGATAATATACCCCTGTTTCATGATAGCTTTAGGATGCGCTGCAGGAAGATCGAGTACATTATACGCGGAATGAAACAGAAAAGGATAGGCAGCTTTAAACGACAACACTAGCAATGACAAGGATGTTTGCGAACCCTCGCCGTTATGCCTTTCTATTGCCTCTTTTCGAAAGACCATCGCCGTTATTATTAACAAATGGAGTACAATGAAAGTTATCAGGGAATATGGAATAACGTAAGCAGATAGAATGATTGTAGATTCTCTTGATAAAAGTGTGAGGAATTGCCAACAAAAAAAAATGGATGCATGTATGCACTTGCATGAATTCGCCTTGACGTTTTTCTTCCTCGACTACCGTGATGCACCAAGTTAGAGCCAGCAGCGACAACACACTTGAGATTACGGTTGACGGCGGGAAATACTGCTGATGTAACATGATGTAAACTTGAAGACACAATTGTGGGGCGTTTTCCGTGATTGTCTCCACGTACCGAAGTCTGGCGAGTAAGAGCGTGCAAGGATCTGGTTTTTCAGAATCATCCATACGTTTTGCCGGTTCGATAATAACTGTGATGTAACGATAAGTAATGAAAATTTGAAGATAGTCCCATGCCGTTAGTCGCCTGCGTATTGTCCATACTTGAGCGATTGCCATAGCGTATACGATCAGTGCAGAAACGCCCATGAATCCAGCTGTCAGTTGGAACCACCAAAATTGATGATTTGTCCAGTGTTGCCAAAGCACGTACAAATCTGACCCGAAATCAAACAGGTACAACACTAGGCCAAATAACAGTTTCAACCGTTTTCGTGCTAAACGATTATAAAGAATTAATATGACAAATTTTCTCGGGTAACTTGAAGTCCAGAAGACATTTTATAATCAATCTTGGCCTATAAACCATTAGGTATAATTGCATATTTTGGAGACAACACATTTCAAAAGTTTGATTATATCATCTATTTATAAACATTGCCGGCATAGCAGATTCATTAGCTATGTCTTGATATGTTTTTGCCAACATGCGGCAATTGATCTTAGTTTCAGCTCCATGTAAGAACATTCTGAATTCAAGTAATTATAAACTTACCAACTTCGGCCATGACCACTTGATTTATAGAGAAGCAACAAACTTGACTTGTATAAAGTTCTAACTAATGACGATGCTGGAAAGAATGAAAGTACTCAATTTTTGACGTTTTACATTAAGAATGGTAATAGAGAGCTTATGCAAGCGACGTTTTTTTCAACACGGACGGCAGCCGGAAGTAAGTTGCGTCGTTATAGATGGCGAATGATGGCGTCAGCCGTTCTTGTTTGAAATCAACAACGGCAAAGAGTAGAGACTACAAAGAGGGACCACTTCATTAAAAAAAGCGTAAGGTGCTGTCGTCATGATACGTCATGGGCGCCATGTTCCTAGCCAGTGCCCTAAACAGAAGCATTTCCCCCCGGTATTAGTAGTGCAAGTGGTCCCTCTTTGTAGTCTCAACTCTTTGACAACGGCAGTCGTTAACTTTCACGTTCACTTCATTCGCCATCTTACCTCCGGCTGCCGTTCGTGTTGACAAAAACGTCGCTTGCTTAAGCTCTTTAATGTTTTGTTTGCGACGTCATACTGCAAGAATGTTGATATTATTGTGATAAGACTGTTACAGTTTGTTTTAATTGATTTTAGCTATTTACTTTTGCTTGCATTGGTGGTATTTGAGTCGCGTTTGTACTTTGTTTCTGGTCCCAATATTATAAGCAGTTTAAGTTTTGGACATGCCCAAGGACAACAGCAAAAAATCGCAATTCAATGAAAATGTATGTTATCAAATGATGTCCCATGCAATTACATGATTTGCAAAAAGGGATGATTGATTTTATAAGTACATTATACTATGGGACCCTATAATGTCTTTTTTCTATTACATTATCACATATATATTCATACAATAAGAAAATACATTGTACTATAATATATATTTATACAATAATATATATTTATACATTGTGTAAGTGTGGCATAAAACCATAGAATTTTTCTTCAAGTGTCCCAAAACACTGGGTAAATTTTAGGAACTCCTCTGTAACCTCATATGAACCCATTGAACTACATACAACTGGAACGCTACGCCTAGTAATAAACTAGGGGTAGTTGTATAGGGCTTAACCTGCAAGTACTACAGTATTACAATTATACTACTCACGTATACAATTGGAAAGTGATAAAACGACGTGTATAGGTGTGTAAGATACAAATTGAGTAAAATCATTTGTCACATCTTGAGCCAGTTGTATAAAACTCTTAATCACTTTTGGTTAAATACTAAATAGTGATTAAGTACTAAATACGTTGTTCTGATTGGTTGATGTTTCCACTAACTATAGTTAACTTTAATCACTTTTTTATACAACTAGCCCCTGTACTATAATTACTAAAAATGTGTTTCTCAAGTTCTAGCTTGAAGTCACGAATGTTTACTACTGACTTCATTTGTCAAAATTTTAACGTTTTCTGACCAGTACTAGTTTGAAATTTTGGGATAATCAGGTCGTGGATTTGCCTAATAAATATTTCATTCATTTAAGTAGTCCAAAGCGTAATATAAGATGCAAAACGCAATTGACAGAAGTGAACAAACTGCAACATATGCAATTCCACCATTCAAGACGTCCATGTGTGCTACATCAGGCATCTCAATCAGCCCGTTAATTGTCTATTGTCAGGGACAATGCGACCATGAAAGTGCTCAGTAGAATGAAAACATACGCAACTATCATCTCAGTTTTGCCAGTGGCGGATCCAGGGTAAGTCAAAATAAATTATAGCAGCTTAATTTTAAATTCAAAATAACTTTATAACAATGTCATAGGTTATGAATTTCAAAATAATAAAATCTAACCAATGAAGTTGCTTTGAAGGTATTTTAAAATGTAAATATATCCTAGAATGAGCTGTGGTAATTTATTTTGACTTACGCTAGATCCGCCACTGAGTTTTGCAACGTCTTGTAGGAAACATAGGTTTCAAATATAGGTTTAAACTATGAGCTTTCCGTTCTGCAGGATTCTTGAAGGATTTTCTGAACAACCAAACGTGGAACTGTAACCCCTTCTCTCTGAAGTGTGGGCTAGACCTGCCGATATTTCTCGATACAACCAAAAATCTCTGGTCTTCTGGCAAACTAAATCGAAATCAAAATCCGGCTGTCGTTTGTTCAAAGCACGAATGCGTCTTTTTAAAGTTCTGACGCTCATAGGAATATTACTGCATACTCATATCCATGTTTAAAATACTTCTTCTGAAGACGTCGTTTTAAATCAAAATGAATTAATTTTGGATTCACTTTCGCCGCCAATTTTACTTCCGCCGCCATTAAATTCCTCGTGATGTTTTGCTGTTGCCGTGATGATTCAATTAACTTTTGCCGTGATGCTTGCACAGTTATATAAAAGGTAACGTGAAACCAAATGCTTTAAAAAATAATAAGAACTGCATTAATGACCTGGAATGCTGCATTACCCTGGAGTCCTGGTTAAGTCATAGCCAAGACTTGAAGTGTACATGACACGAAGGGAACTTTTAAAACTATAATATAATTTCTCTCATATTTTCTTGTGTTATATACAGTGCTTTTAGTTTGGTGATGAGATATTTCAGTTACTATATAGTGACGTCTTACTTTGTACAATCAGTTGTTGTTGATTACCAGCTACATATCTATGTCCTGAATGAACAAAATTCTTGTGATATTGTCGATTTTAAAATGATATATAGGTTGAGGACAACCATAGTTATACTATTTATTTTCCAAATCGTTTCTTCATGGAAAAACAATTCTATATGTTCTATTTCATGATGACCCAGCATAAAATTTAATCAGAAACAAACCTTCAATCAGTTTTATCAATGAAACACGATACGTCGCGATCGTTAAAGGTTGAATTCCTGTAGTACTAAATTACGTAATCTTCCCAGAAAGACTGTGATATTTCTGAGAATCAAAATCGAAACTATATGACTAGACATTTTTTGTCTTGTACGTTCAGAATATAAAAGTTCTAGTAAAACCGTGCCGTGGCTTTGGTTCGCTGTCGCAGCATTGGTGTCGTTGTCCTCGATAAAAATATCTGTTTGTCTGTCTGCATGCATTTTACTACCATTTGTCCCGGTCTAGTTGCTCACACCTCGACGAGGAGACATCGCTAAAAAGGTCAAGGTGTCCTATTTTACAAGGAGTTCAATCCTTAACCTAAATCGCAGCTGTTTTACCGGCTCCTCTGCATGCTTATGTAGTGGCAGTGGCTGTTCAAAGAGAGCGCTCGGACGGTATCGGACATAGTGTTTTCGGGCTGTCCAAATATCGGTCAGCATTGTCGTTCACATCTTATACCGTAATATAGGATTTTCTACTATTTTTCGCCATAAGTAGTATTGATCTCATCGAGATAACACTCTAAGCAATTGATATAACAAGCTCAAAGTTTATGTCTTGAATGCTGTTGACATATGTGATTTAGTTGAATTATATATTCCGGTCGTCATGTCGTTGCTATGATTATTTCGTTTTGAGCAGTGCCGTTCGAAGTTCTATTTTCAGGCGTGAGGGTGAGGGGGGGGGGTAATTGTTCATGTACTCATATTCTGCCCGAATACTATCTTTTGAAATCGATTGTTTTTAAGATCTGTGTCTATGAACAAGAATATATGAAAAATTGCCCTCCCCCCCCCCAAATTGTCGATATCGATCTGGGTACGGTATTGTTTTCGAATCAATTTTCTCCGATGTATTCGAGTGGTCAACTCTGATAGTGACCTTAAATAAATAATTGCATGAAACGTATGGAAAAATATTGATAAATCTTGACTTAAGTTCCTTGTCTTGCATGGTGTATATCAAATTAAAATACAATTTTGTGGAAACACCACGTAAGTTTATTATCTCAAAGCTTTCGATCGGATCTACCTAAAATCTTTAAAGTGGATGGAAAACCTTTTCTTAAGTGAAATAAGTCACAATATACATCATAATTATAGTATAGCCTTCGTATTGCTTAGCCATTATTCATATTAGTGCATTGATAATTTTATAGACACTTTTGAAGAATGGGACATAAGTTACAACGCTTGGATCTATTTCTTGGCATGATATTGTATTTATTTGACTACGGGTCAGATATTTACGTGGCTGTTAAACACTGGAAAAATGATGAAACTTGGTGGTTCTGGCTGACAGTTGGATTTATCTGCGTTCCTTCACTCATCGTGAACTTCACAGCCATATTTCAAATCATGAACCCATGGTCATGTATAGCAGCCTTTGCTCAGTTGTCTATTGTTACTCGTTACATCGAAGCACTACATAACCCTGACTCGCGTATTGGTAATTATTATCGCACTCATTTACTCGCAATGCTTCGCTATATCGAGACAATCGCCGAAAGTGCTCCACAATGGTGCCTTCAAGTGTACATCATGTTACGTCAGTGGTCCTTCCCACCATACACCGTGGCCTCAAGTGTGTTCTCACTGTTGTCTTTGGCTTGGAGCATCGCATCACTCGAGAGAGAGAGAAGAAAAAGAAAACATGAAGAATTTACGTTGATTAACGCATTTCTGTTCTGGATGTGGCAAATGTCTACACTGATATTACGATTATCTGCAATCGTTCTTTTTGCTTACGTTTTCCCGCGATATTACGTTATCATTCCTCTTGCTGGCCATTGGTTGATTTTAGTAGTGACGATACTCACAATTGAAATATGTAATGAAGGTAATTTTGGAAAATCCTTGTTGCTATCATTGCTGGCTGCATCTTCTTCTTCGGTTCATTCTGCAGAAAACGATCTTCCTACAAAACGTCCTCAACCTGAGATGATAGTTGGCTATGTTCTCCTCATGTTAATAAGCATTGGGATGTTGATTTTGTCCGTGACAATTGATATGCCTGATGTAGCACACATGGACGTATTGATGCCAATTGGAATTGCATCGGCTGCAGGTGGTTCATTTGTATCAATCTTGTTTTGCATCTTATATTATGTCTGTGATTAGCTTGAATGCATCATATATATTAGGTAAACCCACGACTTGATTATCCCAGAATTTTAAACCAGTCCTGGTCAGACAACGTTAAAATTTTGAAGGAACACATTAAAGTAGATGTAAGAAATGATTTACCTCAATTTTTATCTTACACGGTTATACACGTCGTTTTATCACTTTCCAATTTGATACGTTAGTAGTATAATTGTAATACCGTAGTACCTGGAGGTTAAGCCCTATACAACTACCTCTAGTTTATCAACTGGACAGCGCGTTCCAGTTGTATGTAGTTCAATGCCTTCAATGGGCTCATACGAGGTTACAGAGGAGTTCCTAAAATTTACTTAGTGTTTTGGGTTATACTTGAAGAAAAATTCTATGGTTTTATGCCACACTTATACTTATGGTACAATGTATTTTCTTATTGTATAAATATATATGTAATAATGTGATAGAAAAAAAGACATTATAGAGTTCTTTAGTAAACATGTACTTATCATAAAATCAATCATTACTTTTTGTAATCATGTAATTGCATGGGACATCTTTTAATAATATACATTTTCATTAATTTGCGATTCTTTGCTGTTGTCCTTGGGAATGTCTTGATGTACCACACATGGATGTATTGATGCCAACTGGAACTCTGTTAGTTGAATTGGCCTTATTATTTTCCATGTTGTTTTATGTCACATATCATCATGCATCTTCGAAGACAAATCCAAACGCCTATCTTGTTTTGGTCAACGTGGTTAGAACATCGGAGTGAATACAGAGAATACAACGTTGTGTCGTCGTCTATGTACACGGCAAAAAATCTGTTGCAATGTTGTTGAGAACAAGATTGAACAATGTTGTGCTGTCCACATTGTTCAAGGTTGTTGACAACATTGAACAACATTGTTACACCCGATTCAGGCTCAACAATATTGTTCAATGTTGTTGTTGACAACTATAAACAGTGTGGGCAGCACAACATTGTTCAATCCTGTTATACTGCAGGCTCATAATTTTTAGCCGTGTAGTGCTATGTATCGATTTAATTTGTACGCACATTTGTACTTATACAAACATATATTCTTTTTAAAACATAACGATACAACCTTGTTTATTTCACGCTCGCCTACCTAGACTGTAAAAAAAATTTGTTTATCAACTGGACGTAGCGTTCCAGTTGTATGTATTTCGATGGGTTCTTTCATACTAGATTTCGAAACCAAATTTACCCAGAGTTTTTGGGTTATACTTGAAGAATGATAACATCATAGTTGTATATCACACCTATACTTACAGTATAATAATAAATATAGTGGTAATAATGTAATAATGGGAAAAAAGGACACTAGAGTCCTCAAGTGTAATATAGGTATCACAAAATCAATCATTGTATACTGATATTGTATAAGTTTGGTGCTAATAATATAAAAATGAAAAAAAAACGACACTAGAGTTTCCAAGTATAATGTACTGCAATAAATCGATCAAAAAATTTTTTGGTAATCATGTAATTGGGAGATCATTTGATAATATACATTTTCATTGAATTGTGATTTTTGCTGTTGTCCTTGCGAATGTCTAATATTCTTCATGAACCCGTGGTCATGTATAGCAGCCATTGCTTAGTTGTTTATTGTTGCACTAAAAGAACGTATTGGAAATTTTATCACTCCTGGCTGCATGCTCTTCATTGTTCCACTCCGCAGAAAACGATCTTCATACAAAACGTCCTATGACTGAGATGATAGTTGGGTACTTTCTCCTAATTCTAATGAGCTTTGTTATGCTCGTCATGTCCCTGATAAAAACGAAAAACACGCTTGATGTGGTATACATGGGCGTATTAATGCCAATTGGAATTGTATCAGGTTTAGGTGGCTCAATTCTGTCAATGTTGCTTGCCATCTTGTTAGTATTTTAGGTGTTGTAACCACTTTACCATCAAACCCTCATAGAAGGAAATGAAACTTATTACTTATATATTTGTATATTATTTTCAACTATGATATTTTGACAATTTAGATTATCCTCTGCTTATGTTGTGGAAATTCTGCTTTCCTAGGCGGTGAAGTTCTGTCATTGTCAATGAATGTGTTAGTATAACTTGATCATGCATTTGTAGTGAGAAAGTTTGCAGCTAAACAATCAATGTATAAATCAATGTATCTTGAAAAGAGATCATAGTATTCGAATTTAATGCGAAACAGTTGGCCATATAACAGGCCATTATATAGGAAGTTGCTCATTTCTAAGCCTAATACTGACCACCTTAAGCGATCATTCCGTTATAGTGGCATTTCTCTTTCGAACCGCTTGCCTGAACTCTTAGATTATCACCATCTCTTACGTATTTTAAAACTAATCTGGAATATTTAAATAGACTTTCTGACTTTCACACGGCAACCAGGTAGAACAGTAGTTTTGCATTTTCTATCTTTATCACTATGTATCAATATGCACTTATTTCATTCTTTTCTTCTTTTGTAAATACATGTACTTAATATCTTGCACTGATGGTTCTTTCCGTCTTCAAATAAAGTTTGTATGTATCAAGATGTATGTATGTTGTGTTTAGTAGCGTGACATATGCTGTCATGCTACAATACGACACGTGTACACCAATTACTTTCTTCTTAGCACGTCACATGTGCGCGCGCACATTGCTTATCTTACACCTGTCTTATATCATGTTGAAAGCGCGCCGCCCTTGAGAAACGAAAGTGTAGAGAACACGCAACACGCACCAGAAAAGTTTGGATTTCTACTTGAATTTGCCGTTATTTTCTGTACTCAGAATTGGTAAGTATTTCGTGAACTGATTATTATCGTATATAGGGGCTAAAGTAGGTTCTTGGTTTAGAAAATTTTCGGAATTTTTAAGACATGTTCAAACCTAGCTAAATTTCGCCACAATGTTATACGGAGTTGGATGAAAATTTAAACAAAGTGAAACACGATCCAACATCACTGAACAAAATATCATAGTGTTTAAACGAGAACAACATGTTGTATTAATTAAACAATAGCAGCCGTATAGGCTTAAAGGGTTTTCAGTTTCAAATGCTTCAGACTATAGTTTTAAGTTGTTATAGTCCAACTGGAATAGAGTTCTCCTCTACTTAAATTTAAACAATTATAAAAGGTGGTAACAAATATAAATGAGAGTAACTTGGAAAAACTTTTCGTTTATCGCCCAAGACAATGTCTAGGAAGTCAACAAAATTATTTCATAATTATGTATAGCGCTTCTAAAATCGCAATCGACAATTGTACCTTTGAATGTTAAAAGTTGTGCATTCAAAATTGCAATATCGTTGCCAAATTCTAATAAAGTTCGTATATTTTGGTTTATCTGCTAGGGCCGTTACTGCATGACCAGAGAGTTTCAACTTCAAATACTGAGAAATTGGCCTTTTCAGCTGCTTTAGAAAACAGCTTCATGTTTCTTTTGCATATATTAACACTTAAACAAAACAATGTTAGAGAACAAAAAATTTTGTTCCGGGTATAATCATGGCTTTACCGTTACAGTTTGCAGAATTTATTCGTTTATGACCAATTTTTGTGTTTAAAATTTTAGAAATGTTTAAAGAACGCATTTAGTGATCGTTAAATTTTGAAATTATTGAGTATAGTTGACAAGAAGCCTTTAATTTACATTTGGGAAAAGCTAGTATTATTAAGAACTCAACTGGCCGGACGTCTGATATCATATCTAAAAATATGTATACTGGTGGCCAAAAAGTGCCAAGACATCGGTGAGGTATTGCCATTTCATTTGTTTAATTGTACCACGTGATGTTGGATGATAATTACATTTTACTGAGTTGGAAGTGGAAAATGTACCACTGCATGCTCAGCCGTACAACAGTTGCTGTTTTTATTGGAAAGCATTAATGGTTTTACCGTACCGTGAGTTACCTGGCTAAGTTCAAATTCTGTAGTCAGGTTCTTCTTTAATTAAATCAAAAAATCAAAAAATAAACAAGCCCAAATGTAGAGAAAAAAGTTTAAAACTAGCGAAGAAAAAATATCCTTAGAAACAGTGTCCCTGTGCTTGAACTCGCTGCTAAGAACGAGGAAAAAACATGCCTTAACGTCTGTTTTAGTTTTAAGCTCGCTGAAATCCATGGTGAAACAAAACACTTCACACCGTCAATTTAAAAAATACATTTATGCGCTTAACAACTTTCAATGTCATACCGCAAGAATATTGATATTATTGTGATAAGGCTGTTGCAGTTTTTTTAAATTGATTTTCGTGCTTGCATTGGCGGTATTTGAGTCCCGTTTGTACTTTGTCTGTTTCTGGTCGCATTCCCAAGGACAACAGCAAAAAATCGTAATCCAATGAAAATGTATATTATTAAATGATGTCCCATGCAATTACATGATTTGCAAAGCGACGATTGATTTTATGATAAGTACATTATACTATGGGAGTCTATAATGTCTTTTTTCTATTACATTATTACATATATATTTATACAATAAGAAAATACATTGTACTATAATATATATTTATACAATAAGAAAGTACATTGTACTATAAGTGTAAGTATGGCATAAAACCATACAACTTTTCTTCAAGTATCCCCAAACCCAAAACGCTGGGTAAATTTTAGGACCTCTTCTGTAACCCTCGTATCAACCCATTGAACTACAAGCAACTGGAACGCGCTGTCCAGTTGATAAACTAGGGGTAGTTGTGTAGGGCTTGACCTCCAGATACTACAGTATTACAATTATACTACAAACGTATACAATTGGAAAGTGATAAAACGACGTGTATAAGTGTGTAAGATAAAAACTATACAGCAAAGTATCGCGACTGAAGAGGCATAGTATTTCGGTGATCCGAACGCTTGGGCATAACGAATAACTATAGGCAATTGAAGAACGGCAATTATAAATGCCCTTACGTTCGTGATCTGGACAATCGCTGTGAAGTTTACGATGATGGAAGGAGCGCATATAAATCCACAAGTCAGCCGAAACCACCAAACACCATAATAACCACCATATAACCATCATAACAGTCAGTCAAATACTCTAAGACTTCATAACGAAAGTGTAGGGGTGAATAAACGATGAGATTTTTAAAAAAAACGCGTTATATTTTGGGACAGAGAGCGCGTTAATTCACGCCTTGTTTACGTTGAAATTGTTTGCATAAATATAAAGCAATTATCTTAGAATATCGCCAGATATACAGTCTCTGAAATTCCAAATTAAACCCAATATTGAGATAATAAAATTGAAAACAACTTCACACTGCATAAACGGTGTAAAAAATATGTAAATAAGTAACGATGTAATAATGACATCATTGTGTTGATACAAACATTATATAAGTCATCATCATTGATAAGACTGTTTTAGTCTGCCCTCTCTCAATCGTCAGAAACCAAGTAAGAAAGATAGGCGGACAGAACTATCCCGGATATCTGCCAATGGCTTTACCTATGGCTTCATTGTTGGTTATGAATAGATCAAACATATGGGAGTTTAGACAATCATTAAACGTACAGGGCGCAGTCAGCCTAAGGGTTTGGCAAGCAAATAATAGAAGTCTTTGTTAGAGTCTTCTGTTGTTTTGACAATAGTGGCCTTCTGATTCGCTTGACATGATATCTTAGTCTATGACCTTCAAGTCTCGTGCGCTCAATATCGTCCATTAACAATAATTTGTACTTGTCAAAAGCCATTAACACGATTGTCTCCAGTTGATCTGACAGCACAGAAAGGTACTGGCACTAGTTGTCAAATAGCAATGCATCATTCGATCCAAATCATCAAATTTCTCACGAAATATGATTTACTTTGTTTGTAAATTTCTGGTAGACTTATGATTTTCTTTATTAAAAACGGCTACTCAGTTTCAACAAGTTTCACGAAGGAAAGCAAAAGATATAAGTGAATAACAAAATCAAAATCAACCTCGTACCCAGGGCTTATATTGGCCGCCTGCGTTGCTATAAGCCCTGGGACAAAACGAAACCGGAACGTGCAACGACAGTTACTAGAAATTCTGAGTCAACTTATTTTTAGAAATGGAGAAGATATTCTCTGTATTTTTTGCGTGTTTATAGCCTTTATGTTGTGAACTATATATTGTTAGGAACAATAGGTAGATATTCGCATTCTTTGCCCTATTTTGTATTGGAATCATACGTCAGTAAGTCATATTATATTGTGTTTCATCATATTACAAACAGTGATATCGATAGTATTCGATATCGTCCTGTATGGACGAAGACCTGTTTAAACGTGCGCATTCTGACAATGTTGTCTTTTCGTAACAATGTTGGATTGAACTTGAAGCGAATGCAGCTTGAAGCTTTGTCTTCTGTAAACTTCTGCTAAAACATTTAGGAAAAATTCAGTGACATACTCCTTTGGGAATTGAGATAAGTATGAAATCCTTAATCTTGCCCAACAGTCCAACACAAGCAATATTTTATCGACAAGTAGTCATAAGTTTGGGCTTTGTCAACAGGATGTCGCTGCCAAAGCAAAACAAGGCAAGGCAACCTCATTTAATTTTAAGTAAAATTAGCTTTTAATAGGCTGCCCCAGTTGATATGACAGGCCAGCAAGTTGAATTTACATGTGTTTATACCAGACAATTTTCCCCTGTTTGTTGTATCAATTCATTTATAACGTTGATAAAATTTTGCAGCAACATCTTGAAAACTTTCTCCTTTAGGAAAAGTTCTCATTTTGTAAGTAAAAAATGGTCTCACCTCTCTGGCTATAATTCCATGTCCCATATTCCACAATAAGACCCAATCCCTGAACCCAATCAAGATATATTGTATGGATCATTGGGGATTGCATTTCTGGTTTAGATTAAGATTTAATTTGGTGTATTGTAGTCGCAGGATGATTATCAAACACAAGACTAAACAGGTTTCCTTCAGCTGCCACATCTGACATAGAAAACACCAATTTCAGTATTATTGACTGACAAGGCAGTTTGATCACTAGAAACATATATATGCAAACAACTCTGTTTGCAGGTGTTGGTATACATAGTTTTTGATTAACTGACAACATCAATTCAGCTGATAATTTTGGTTTACCAATTTTCATTCAATGTACCTAACAGAAAGTCTTGCCCACCCCACACACAAATTCTGTTAGGTTTGAGAAGGAAGGGGGTTACCCACGCACCTAGTTGGTATATCCATGTTAATCACATAGAAGGAGGCCTTAAATGCACAACAGAATGTCTATGCTGCTACAACTTGACTCAACTTTCCTTTTTCCCACTAATAGCATTTAAGTTGTATTGTGTCTAGCTGTCATATCTAATGCACTAAAACAGTTGCAAAAAATAAAAACACACTATAACAATACACTTACCTATGATTGATCTAAATTATCATTTTTAATCTGTATATTACTCTAGTGTTATACAACACAACTTGATTTAGTGTGACTGAGAGCTTGATAAATGTTATACAGATCTAAAAAGCATTCATTCACATTGAAGCAGGTGTAATAATTATTCATATTTACGTTTTGCTACTGTTTAAAAGAATAAATTCATAAAAAGTCTGATCAAAATGTTAGATTGTAAACAAAATAAAGTTGCCTTAATATTAATTTATATTTGGCCTGAGCAGCTCATGTAAAAGCAATTAAGTTGACTACATGTGTAAAAAGGATTGTTATCTTAATTTTGTATACTTCAATAGTTGAACATCGGTTTTGCTATACTATGCATATTAAGTATGTCTCAATCAGTACGTCACCCCCGGCTGAGGATACACAGAACATAAAATTACTATAATTATATGATTATAGTAATGTATGATTATATAAGCAATACAATAACATGTTTTCTTTAAATAGCTGTTTCATACAGATGTATTCTGATCCAGTTCACAAAACAAATAGTTTCAGTACAAGTTTAGTGCAATTATCGACATAATTATTCTGATGTATATAAAGGACAGAACTTGTACACTGATAATTTAAATTTAACGTCATTGAATTATCCGCTCAATATAAATATTAACTGATATTGTATCAAGTTTTTCAAGTGGTTTTTCTTCTTTTCTGACTGACGAAAGTCCGGCATTCTGAAAACATAATATAGCAGTCGGACGAATAGTGACCAATTCACATCGCAAATTCGGTTTGTATACAGTTTTTTCAAGCCATGCGTGTCCCCACGCTCAGGATTTATCCAACACAACGTTAACTTCCCACTTTCTAACGTGCTGTTAGTACATGATCAAATTGGAATATTGATCTACACATATTATTCGCGATCAAAAACTCTTTCACTCCTCGAACAATCGGCCATATTTAATGCGCGCAGTTAATCGTTAACTTTCCTATATTCCATGGCATTCGAACGACCAATCAAATTACTTTTGCTTTTGATTTGTCCCAGGGATTATGGCAACGCTGGCAGCCAATAAGCCTTGGGTACGAGGTTGCAGCAAAATAGTTTCTATTTGGTAGCCATTTCCAGGCCTTTTACTCACGGTCGGATACAAACACCGTTGTTCGGCAAACTTTTAGAAGCGAAAGTGCAGTGGTGCAAGTAACTCTACCAGAATTTGTCGTTATTTTTCCACTCTCGCAACTGGTAAGTTTTGTGTGAATTGAGTTTTATGGTATGTTAGTTAAAAGAAGATCTTATAGTTAAGTGAAATGATCAGAAATCGGTCACAGAAATGGGGTGCTCAGTGAATATTCATGAACCCAAACAAATGTTTTAACTGTTTTGGATGGCTTTTCAGACTACTGAAATCATACCATAGGTACTATAAACTTGACTTTGAAAAATCTGTATTCCTGAATTGCGTTTTCATTCTTATAAGCAACGCTATATAATCAAGGATTAAAGTCGACTTCATAGCTCATACGCGACATCGCTTCCGTTGTTCTATCTGCATATATATGAAGTAAGTTTTCCCTCACGATTTGTCAACTGCATTGTGAATATCAGTTAAATTCACATTTTACTCGGATAGAATTTTTGTAACTGTCTTACATGTCGTTTAAATATATTCAATCTTATTTCATATGAAAACCTGTGAAAATAAACCCCTGCACACGTCATTGTGCATGGTGACCTTCAAAGGTTCATGTTTTTAAAGAGTATTTTAAACATTACACAAGTCATGCATATATTCCAGGGCCTGGATGTTATCATAGCATACACACATGCTAAAGTATAGTTTTAGTTATTTTACACATTAATTATACAGTATAATATCGGTAGTTGTGTTGTTTTCATATCCAATAAAGTTGAATATCTTGGCAAGGAAGGGAGTTACAAAAATCCTGCCAAAAATTTGAAGATCTTTTACATGCTTAGAATTGGTGAGTTTGTATAAATTGATTTAAACTATCTTACATGTTACCTAAAGAATGTCTTAATTAAGCGAAATTCTCAGAGGGTTACAAGCTTTAAAAGGCAATATATATGAAAACAATGCGACTAAAATTGCAACTATATTACATTGCAGTAATGTTTTCTGGCAGATAATGATGAAATTACAAAACGTTTAGTTACTAGCAAGTCACATTTCACGAGAATCTTCAGTTGTGCTTTTTCATTCCCCTGTTTCAAAGTATTTGCAAGTTGACAACGCATTTGTTCAAATGTCGAGGACTCAACGTGCAGTATATGTTATAGACATGCACGGGGAACTTTTAGCGAAAAGACTTCTGCAATTTGTATAAACTGAAAAGTAATGGAACTTTGGAGAGCCATATGCAAACTGTTTTCGAGGTTTGATATGTGTGCAGATTAACATTTTGCTGCTACATAACCTATTATAGGAATTATAAGTTGCATGGTCTCTTCCAAAAATCCTCAAGTTTTTTTGACAAAAATGTTATAAAAATAGCTGAACAATTTTCAGTGGATGAGTAGACGCGTTCGATAACGTTAATCTAAAAACAAAAAAGCTAACCTAGAAGTATTTACCACGAAAGTATTTATTAAGTTCCGCATTAAAATATTCAATAAAATGATATTGATAGGAAATTACACTTGTTCTCGATCGAAGTATTAACGAAAAATGAAACTTGTGTTTGGCGAATTATTTATATCTTATAAGCATTTCGCCAAACACACGTGCGATTTTTCACTAATACTTCTCGAATTGTGTGATTTCTTATATTATTATACAAATTATACAAACCTGTGCAATCAACGTCAAGTAAACTGAAAAAAAATACGATATTATAGTCTAAGCACTTATTGTTCGAGTGCGAAGTTGAAAATGCTCCAGCTGTCTGTTAGTTTGTGACAAAAGACGCACGATCTGAGGGTAATCTAAAAGTAAAATATTTGCAAAAGGTGTGAGCGGGTCAAAACATGAAACCCTGCCATCTCAGACTAACTTTATCACTTCTTTACAGTCATTTCACAGTCAAAATGATGGGAAAAAACTCGGAAAAATTGTTTCTATCGGTTGGCCTGGTGTTGTATCTCTTTGATCTCGGATCAGATATTTACGTGGCAGGTCAATACTGGAAAAACAAGGAAACGTCGTGGTTCTGTTTGACAGTTGGATTTATCTGCGTTCCTTCGCTCATCGTAAACCTCACCGCAATGATTCGAATTAAGAATATCTGGCGACTTATAGCTGCCATTCTTCAATTGTCTTCAGCTGTGCGTTACATGGAAGCAGTCATAAAACCAGAGAAACGTACTGGCATTTTTTCCCGCAATCATTTAAGACTTCGCTATAGAGAGACAATCATGAGATGTGCACCACAATGTTGTTTTCAAGTTTACATTATGTCAAGTCAATGGTCCTTCCCATCACACACCGTGGCCTCAAGTGTGTTCTCGATGTTGTCTTTAGTTTGGAGCATCTTGGAACTTGAGAGAGAGAGAAGAGCATCAAATAACCGCGATTTCATGTGGATCGACGTATCTATGTTTTTCACTTGGCAAACGTCAATGCTCATATCAAGACTACTTGTCATCATTTTCTTTGCTAACGTTTTTCAACAATACGTGATCATTGCCTTAGCAGTTCATTGGTTAACAGTTGGATCGACGATATTGCTCATAGGAACATCTGATTGCGATAACGGGAAACCGATTTTGGATTCATTTCTAGCTGCATGCCCATCTCTGTTCCACTCCGCACGAAATGATTATTTCACAAAACGTCCCAAACTTGAGACGAGATTGAAGTCTGTTTTCCTTATTATAGCAAACTTCGCCATGATTTCAGTGTCTCTTGGCATGATAATATATGAAGTATCGTGCAATGTCATGAAAGAAATCATTGTTGTTATAATTTTAGCAGTTTTATCCAGTTATGTTATTATGTTATGCCTCTACCGTAAGATAGATATTGACGAAGACAATGATGATGCAGTAGACACTAATGATGTGCCCAAATACACTTTAGCGTACATTCTCTGAAATTTACAGTGGAAACATTGTATTTCATGAGGACATTTCTTTGTATTTCTTTAAGTTCTTAGCTTATATAGCGAGACATACCTGTAATCAGGGACAACCAGTTCGTTGCAATGATACAAGCAATAAAAGTTTTATAAGAGTTGCCAAGCGAGATTATTTGTAAGAGTTTTTTAACTCTCATGTCCTGGTCAAACGAGAGCAATTACATGAGAGTTGATAAGAATTGACGAGCGAGAGTTGGTATAAGAGTTTTCTCAACTCTCATGTCCTGGTCAAACGTAGTGTATGGAATATCTTGAAGTGTGCATAAGACAAAAGTTAACTTCTAAAACTGTAACACAAGTTTCTTTATATTTTCCTGTGTTACAGATATCCTACCAGTTAGGGCCTGTTTATATGAAAGGCGGAAAGTTAAGTTTGCCGGTAGGGGACATTTTTCATCCCGCGTCGAGTTTTCGTTTACATGAGAGGCGGGTCAAGATATTCACCGAGACGCAAACAAAGCCGGGACAACACTCAAATATTGCAAAATGAATTTTCTTTTTCTTTGTCTAAATCGATCATTGTTTGTAATTGTCATTGCTTCAATTCTACGGCACTTCAAAGTTAACACCAATAGAATAAAAAAAATGAAAAGAAATTTGTCCAAACAACTTCAGGAATCATCTGAACAAAAAAATCAGATTGTCCCGTTCAGGCGGGATGGAGCATTTATATGACAAAAATCGTCCCGCTTGATGCGGGATCCCCGGTTGCTGAAAGCGAGATCCCGCCTAGGCGTGACGGGACAAAAACGTCCCGTCTTTATATAAACGGAATGCAGTGAACTCTATAAATACTGGAACGATAACTCCAGATAAAAACCCTACGTTTGGGTGAAGCCAAGATGGCGGCAACAACTACGAATGTCGTAACAGTCTTAGTACTATTTTCCCGAGGTATTTGCTATTTTTAAAAAAGACTGTATCGCAAACTAGGTTATAAGTTCATAAAGCATAAAATTACCTCTTAAATCAAAATAAAAACATCAAATATCGGTACATTCCCAGAGAGATGGTGTCAACCGCGCCGAGAGAAACAATAGAAAAAGACTGAACTTGATAACCTATTGACAACCAATTTGGCCTCAAAGATGGCGGCCAAGTTATCGTTCCAGTCTAATGTAGAGTTCACTGACGGAATGCGATAAATATCATAGAAACATATACATGCCGGGTCCCACATAACTTCCCGTCCTGGTTCTCATATAAACAGCCCTTTATCTCCTGACACACTCACACCTCCTTGTTTCCAAACACATGCTAAATCTCATATTCAGCGGTATAAAAACCATCAAGTGGGCAGGGCTTTGAATAGAGGGAAATTGCGGGGTAAAATAACTCATTAATATGTAGTAAAAATTTATCACTCTCTGATAAGTATTTATCACACTCTGGTGAATACTTATTAATCTCTGATAAATACCTATCACATACTGATAACTAGTTGTCAGCAGGGCCGTCGCTAGAGCGTTAATTGGGGGGGGGGGGGGGGGGGTTGAATATTCATATTTTTGTGTTATGCCCGACTAATTTCTTTTGAAATCAACTTGATTTGGACAGAAATCAATCGGGCATAACATGAAAATACGAATATTCAACCCCCCAATTAACGCTCTAGCGGCGGCCCTGGTTGTCAGGGAAAACATCTTTTCTGCATGGCCGATTAAATGGTAATTTCATCAAAAGTTTATTTTGAATAACATAACAAGCTAGAACAAAAGCAAAGAATGTGTATAGGCGCTTTTGTTATCCAAATCGTCATTCAACCTCTAAATTTCATATGTAAAAGTCCTCATTCGTTTTCGGTGTGTCATGAGACAAGACAGTTAATGAATGGTTACTTGCATGCGATATGAGATTTAACATCGCTCATGAAGCGTAAAAGCCACACGTGCGCCCTCGTAGCTATTAAGTTTCCCTCGCGATGTTAATTCTCATATCGCACTCGTACCCATTCATCTCCTCTGGAGCTCCGCTATTTATTTTTGTTGAATTTTCTCATCCTCAACATATACTTATATCGCCAAAAGTCTGATATTTTAAACTTAAAAGTATGCTCAATACATATATGCGCTGGACTGGATAAAATCTCTTTTCCTGGACGTAATTCTGGGCAGGGACGTAACTAGATTACTAGAACGTTAATTGGGAGGGTGTATATTCATACAGCGTGTCCCAGAAAAAAAGGCTACCCTAGACATCAAGCGTTAACGCCGCACGTTCAAATTTGAATGCTTAATTCCCAAAAGAGCCAATTTTGTGTTATTTTGGCTGAACAAATTCAAATAACTTGCAACGTAAGCATAAAAAATCTCTGTACAGTATAGCAGAGAATTGCGCATTCTTGTGCTCATTACGAAGTTAAAACAGTCAAATTCGCTCGACACTGGCGCTTGATTTCAAAGGGTAGCCTTTTTCTTGGGACACACTGTATATTCATGTTCTGCCCGACGAGTTTCTTTTCAAATCAAATTCAAATTTCTCAATTTGAAAAGAAATCTGTCGGGCAGAACATGAATATATGAATATACACACTCGAATTAAAGTTCTAGTTACGTCGTCGATTCTGGGCTACCACGTTGATTTAATAACATCTCAAGAGTGGCCGTATTATTAAAGCCTCAAGACTCTTAAAGTTATCTAAAATGGGTCTGTGGTCGTCAATCTACCTCTTAGAGGCTGGATATAGCTGCCCACAGCCTGGTCCCGACATTGTAAATCGATTGGGCTTTGATATCAAGGCGATCAGGCCTTTCTGTAAACCATCTAAATCTTCAAAGCCTTTGTGGTATGCTTGATGAACTTAAAATTAGATTACGCGATTCGAAAACAATTGACGTACTAATGTTTTCTGAAACGTGGCTTCACCCAGTGGCTACTTCAGACGACGAAATACAAATCCCGGGCTACACGAGGGTAAGGTCTTATCGGACAGCTAAAACTGGGCGGCGGTGTAATTATATATTGTAAAAATGGTCTCACTTTTGTGGAAAAGAATGATCTGAAGGGCAGTAACGAATCTGTTTGGGCACAAATTATCAATCGCAATAAATGTAAACTGATTATCGGTTGTGTGTATAAACCTGACCAACCCATTGACGATTTTTTTGACGGTTTCAACTTTTCTTTGAGTGGAATTGAACAAAATTTTGACAAAACTATTCTTGCTGACTTCACCAAAAATGCAAATTCGCCCCATAAGAAAAAGCTAAGAGGATTGCGGATCTTATTTGATCCGGTCTGTGGCAAATGTTTAATACAACCATTGTTCGTTTTGTACCTATTTTGTTCAACTCCAGCCACTGTAGTCCATATAGTTAACAGTCAATAGTCTTCAAACAGGTATCCACCGAATAGGATAGAAATTCAGACATAAAAACGACGTCTAAGATGAAAAACGTAGTGTAATACACAACTTCATGTTGCCAACTGATGTCAGTGTCGCCACGAAGAATTACAAATTGCTGCTTCGATATCGACATTTTATGCATTAAATAACGTACGTATTTCGCTTAAATCGATATGGGTGTAACTTTGAAGATCTTTACCCCTGATAAGCTTAATAAACCATGTATTAATGGTGGTAGAGTCGAAAAATATTGTTATAAATAGACACAAGTGTTACACGTTCACTTTGTCGTTCATGTTTCTTTGTCGAGTTCAGAATTCGTAAAATTGACCAATCACAGCGAAGCACAAAAGTTCTAAACATTTGCCACAGACCAGTTTGATTTAAGCCAACTGATTAAGATGCCGACTCGCATCACTGAAACCAGTCAATCCTTAATTGACATGATATTTACAAATGTCTAACACAGAATCAAAAAAGAAGGAGTAATCCGCATTGGGCTTAGTGAACATTTATTGATACACATGTACAATATATATAGGTTAAAAGCCAAGGGGGGGGGGGGGGCGGTTTATTCAACTTTGAAGACCGAGGGCCCCAGGCCCAAGGTCTTTACAGTTGAATAAAAACCTATGCTAGCGGCTTTTAACTTTTATTCTTTTGTTTTCGGAGGTCCCCCAACCCAAAACCCAACTCTATAGCGCGTTTCGTTAATTGTTTATGCATAAATCTTTTATGAACTGGAAAAGTATATATTGAATAGGTTTAATTTCAATGTTTACCTTTTATGTTGTATTTGTAAAGGAAAATTAATTCCACTGTGGCAATTGTCAAGCCAACGCATCATGAATTCATGTAAAATAGGCGTTCATGCAAAGCTAGATCGCGTAAATCTTGTCCTAATTCTTGACTTGCAACCAATCTCTTGGGACACACCTGACAATGCTTCTCGCCCGCGTTGGTTGGTGCCCACAATAAAACTAATAAAATATTCTTTTGTGCTTCACCACCAACATGGCCGACCTGCAAATCAAGAATAGAGGGCGGCCGATCATGGACAACAGTGACGAAGAACTTTATCTGATGTCTCAGAAATAGCAGAAAGTGATGTTCTATCAGGTGACGATGTTAATATTAAATTGAGGATAGATTTGATTGACTTAGATTGATAAACGAATTAATACAGTCTGTTCCTTTAGCAACTCGTTACAAAGACGAATGAGCGGTAACAGCCTTCGATGCTTAGCGTTCAAATAGAGCGACTATGGCTCAAAGACAAAGTGTATCACTTTTTGAAGTTAGAACTCACTGCATGGCTTGGTTTACTTTACATAACGATACCATCTATGTACTGGATACTCTGTTCATTTGAAGATGTGTAGGCTATAATACGAGGGCAATTAAGATTTGAAAGAGTTGAAATATATACGTTAATATAACCCAGTAACCGGTTATTATTTTCCGTAATAACCCAGTAACCGGTTATTTTCCGTAATAACCTTCAACCCCGCATTTCCCCCCGGAAAAATCAAATACCACCGCCTGCTTTTAGGATGAAGAAGGTTATTACGGGAAAATTACAAACTGACGAAAAACAAAAGAGTATGGTCTCATGAGTTTATAATATTTAATGTGTTTTCAAAGGTGGCGTAGTCCGAATATCTGCTAAAGTAATTGAATTTCGATCTTTTAAAACCTATAATAATGCCGTGGGTGACCGTGGAAATTGCGATATAAGCTCGTATCTGACCGGCATTTTTATCTGAAGAAAGCAAAAAGAGATAAATCAAGTAATTGGGCGGAGTATAAAAATGTTAGAAATGACGTGCACAGACATATTGAGAAAGCTAAATCTGATTACCACACCAATATCTTACAAGAATGCAGAGGAGACTCTGGAAGGCTTTTATTTAAGCTAAATTCTGGAAGGCTTTTAATCAAGTTTTGCCAAGTAAGCTGACCTCTACCATTTCTAGTTTGAAAATAGGTCATACTACATATGTATTTTTAATCAAGGCTACTTTTGTCGACTTTATAATGTCTTCTAAGACATTTCATCGAATCCATATTGATCATAACAGTTAGTCAAACACTTTAAGACTTCATATAGTCCAGCCGATTGGTGTAAAATGATAAAGCAATTGTGCATTTCATGATAGAAGCACACAACTTGCCATGATTGTAGAGCATATTTAAGAAAAGCATTTTTGATATAGGGCCATAACTGGTTTTTTCGTAGACGCCACAAAATCGAGTTTTCTTACTAATGATATATTCAAGTACTATTCCTTTGAAAAAACGAAATTCCAGTTGCATTATAAAAGTACGGGTGTTGAACCTGTTTTCGAGTTACAGGAGGTTGAAGTCGCTAAAAAACAGCCCTTTGGAGTATTTTGCGGTATTTTTCACCTGTTTGAGCGCAAATATCTCATTGCAGACAAATAAAATAGCAAAAATGGCTTAATTGTCTCATATGTACTTTTTCGCAAACTTTCTATTCATGTTAGTAGCTTTTACTAAAATTGAACTAGAAATTTCTCTTTTTCATAACGTATAGTAAATTAATAGATAAAGGTGACAAAAACTTGATTTTTTTACAAGCAGTTGTAAACCTACAATGGCCCTATAGCTAAATCACGCACTCGCGACTTGTTCTAACTGTATGGCAAGTTTTATGCTTGTATCATCAAGTGCACATTGTTTTCACTTATCTGCACGACTAATAATGAAGCGTAGCGATGATTAAACGATGAAATGTAAAGAACACGTTATATTGTGGGACCGAAAGGGCCTTAGTTTGCACTTGTCACAGCGCCGTGTTCATCGATTCAATATTGATCACGACAGTCGTTTGTTACTTTTATCATATAATATGAGCAGCATTAACTGCGATTTAGGTGGTTTTTCATCAACCTCGTACCCAGGGCCTTTCTCTTTGGCGCGGTTGGGAAAGGTCCTTGCCACATCCATATGAGAAACAAATCTGATTGGTAGATTTAAAACACGCTGGATTCATGCCCTAAGTACGTTTTCTTGCCGCGGCCAGTATATTTTTGTACAGGGGTGGGGAGTATTTTGCGAAAAATTTTGCGCAAATTGCTACAATTTTGAATAAATATCGAAGGACTATTTAATGTACGTTTGTTTCATGGCTAAAATGGAACGGCATGACAATGGACCGGCCGATATTTATTGAAATCGCTTTGATTCTCGACGGTGATGACATGAATATTTTAATATGTAGTTGTAACTTGTAATGAGCCCCTCCCTCTAAATTCATTTGACTTTTATGGGTTGAAAACAGAATATCAGTTGTGATCTGTGAGTCCAACGTTGTCCATCCTGTTGTGCTTAAAGTCTTTAATTAAAAGTTTGAATAGTGTACACGACTGTGATAAATATTAATGATCTACTTTGGATTTTGGAATGTGTTGTTCCATTCTGTTTTCGTGATTGTTAATACGTATATTTATGATTTATATAGATTCCGCCATTCCACTGTGCATTCTTTGTTCTACATTAAAGGTGAGTGACAGTGGACGGAGACGAGAGCGCATAATTTCTGCGCATAACAATCAGTGGTTTTGCTAGTTGTTGGAGTTGTTACGCTTCGAGTTTTGCCAATTTGGATTTGCACTTGCAGGATTATCTGTCGTTACGTGTTTCTAAGTAATAAGAAAAACATGCTGTATAAAGCCAGTAAACATGCCGAAAAAGTAGCAAAAAGTCTTCGAAGCCAATTGTTTTCATATTATTGCATATTATACTTCAAACATGACGATTTCAGCGGGAAAAATGTTGGATTTAATGCTGAAACGTTGCGTTTCAAACGTGAACAAACGTGTGAAATAGTTCGTGCATCATGCTTGAACGTAATGGCAGTATTTTATATGAATTTATTTGCCTCACGAACGCAAAGTTGCTGACGCTTCGCAACAGTGGCCATCGCCCCGAGGAAAATAAAGTCGCAAATTGCATAATCTGCAAGATTCATGACGTCACGGCATCTGAGTCAGGGTTCCTCACGCGTACACGATATTAAACGGAGGGGACTTGGCCGGGGTACGAGGTTGATGTGACATGCCCGAGTTAATATTTTGCAGGCGTGAATATATAATATGCAACTTTAGAGGGAAACATGCCTTGACCTTGTTTTAGACCACAGTTGCGGCAATATTTTACCCGACTCGAAAAGCTTCGTTCGTGCCACAATTTTGACAAAACATCTCAACATGAGTGTTTAGAATACTCTCATACAAACTCTCGTTTGTAAACTCTCATGCATCTCTTGTTCTCGTTTGACCAGGACATGAGAGTTGAGAAAACTCTCATACAAACTATCACTTGTCAACTTTCATCAACTCTCATGCAACTCTTGTTCTCGTTTGACCAGGACATGAGAATTTAAAAACTCTTACAAAATAATTTCGATTGTCAACTCTCATAAAACTTCTGTTGTTTGCATTCATTACAACCAACTAGTTACCTCTGATTACAGGTATAGCTCTTTAAGCTAAGAAACTTATAGAAATACAAAGAAGTGTCCTCATGAAATACAATGTTTCCACCGTATAAGTTTCAGAGAATGTGTACTAAAGTGTGTTTGTGTACATCATTAGTGTCCACTGCATCATTATTGTCTTCATCCATATCCATCTTAAGGTAGAGGCATAGTATAATAACATAACTAGGTAAAACTGCTAAAATTATTACAATAGTGATTTCTTTCATGACAATGCACGATACTCCATATATTATCATGCCGAAAGACAGTGAAATCATGGCGATGTTTGCTATAATAAGGAAAACAGATTTCAATCTCGTCTCAAGTTTAGGACGTTTTGTGAAATAATCATTTCGTGCGGAGTGGAACAGAGATGGGCATACAGCAAGAAATGAATCCAATATCGGTTTTCCGTTATCGCCATCAGATGTTCCTATGATAAATATCGTCGATCCAACTGTTAACCAATGAACTGCTAGGGCAATGATCACGTAATGTTGAAAAACGTTAGCAAAGAAAATGATGACAAGTAGTCTTGATATGAGCATTGACGTTTGCCAAGTGAAAAACATGGATACGTCGATCCACATGAAAGCGCGGTTATTTGATGCTCTTCTCTCTCTCTCAAGTTCCAAGATGCTCCAAACTAAAGACAACATTGAGAACACACTTGAGGCCACGGTGTATGATGGGAAGGACCATTGACTTGACATAATGTAAACTTGAAGACAACATTGTGGTGCACATCTCATGATTGTCTCTCTATAGCGAAGTCTTAAATGATTGCGGGAAAAAATGCCAATACGTTTCTCTGGTTTTATGACTGCTTCCATGTAACGCACAACTGAAGACAATTGAAGAATGGCTGCTATAAGTCGCCAGATATTCATAATTCGAGTCATTGCAGCGAGGTTTACGATGAGCGAAGGAACGCAGATAAATCCAACTGTCAAACAGAACCACCACGTTTCTTTGTTTTTCCAGTATTGACCTGCCACATAAATATCTGATCCGAGATCGAAGAGATACAACATTAGGCCAACCGATAGAAACAATTTTTCCAAGTTTTTTCCCATCATTTTGACTGTGAAATAACTGTAAAAGAATGATAAAGTTAGTCTGAGATGGCAGGATTTCTTAGGAAATAATATTCATGTTTTTTGGCCTGCGCCGAGCGAAATATTTCAGTTTTACGTCCCCAGGTCTCCCGACTATAATCATAAACTGGCACATTTTACGATTGGCACTTAAGCAATAAGTGTTTTGACTAAAATATCATTTTTGTCAGTTTACTCGCAGCTGATTAGCTAAAAGGTTCAAAAGCTGTGCAAATTAACCATTAATCGCACAGGTGTGTATAATTAGAATAGGAAATCACGCATTCGAGAAGCAGTAATGAAAAATCGCACGCGTGTTTGGCGAAATGTTTATAATATATTCTGAATAATTAATGTACTAATAACTAACAAGTAATAATTTATAATCAAAACACAGAGGATCAAATCACCATGATTTCGCTGTCTTGATACCACGCTAATAAACGTCCATAAATTACAAAATATTGTCCAAAATTCAAGCTTGTTTGAGAAGCAATATTGTAAACTCGAAATTGTTTATTACCTTGTTTTTCAACACACTTTTCCGTGTTTTATACTCCGGTAATAAACGCTTTCTCGTTTATTATTTTTTACTTACAAATATTTCGCCAAACACATGTGTGATTTTTCATTATTACTTCGAGAAAAAGTGTAAGTTCCTATTAACATTATCTCACTAAATATTTTAATCTTGAACTTAATTGCTTTCGTGGATTGTTAAAGATTAACAGCTGTCATTGATATATTTTGCAAACTTTCGTAGTAAATGCTTTCAGGTTTGCTACTTTGTTTTTAAATAAACGTGATCCAACGGGTCTATTCATCCATTGAAAATTGTGTGAAAATTACTTTTGTGAAATAAAGCTGGTGATTTTTAGAATATTTCAAAATAAAAACACTCAAATCAGTTAAAATTAATGTTGACAAATTTTGTCTGTAATAAGGACTTATTAACCGAGTGGGAGGTCTGTACGGGAAAGTATTGCCTGAGGTTTTTCGTACAGACCGAGCGACGAAGGAGCGAGGTCTGTGCGTTAAAAACCGAAGGCAATACTTTCCCGTACAGACCGAGTAAACGAGGTTAATAAGGGATTTATTATATGGCTTTGGATTGCAATTTGTTGTGACTTTGTAGAAAAGACTAAAAACTGCTTTCGCTGCTAAACGTTCAGCCGTATTTATTTGGGTCTTTTTGTTTGTCCAGGATAGTAAAACTCGCTCGGAGAGTGATTTTCGTCGTCATTATACGGCATAATAAGTTTTAATTTCCTTTAAAATTTTATTTGTGCAATGTTCACACGAGCGGGCAAGATGAATTTCTTGAGAGGGCAAGATGACTTTCTTGAGCGGGCAAGATGACTTTTTCCAGACTGCTAACCAACCAATCAGCGTGCGTCGTTTGTCTCAGCCATATAATAAAACATTTTACTACATAACCTTCTGCGTGAATCATAAGTAGCCTTGGGCCCTTTTGCGCGCCGATTAATTTTTAATTGTTATATTGTACCGATTAATGATTAATCGGTACACTTCTTAACCAATTAGAATCGAGTAAACTGCTATTATTGCTTTAATGGCACGGAAGCGAGACCACACGTAACTTATGTTCCCTATAATAGATATGTAGTAGTAAATTAGTAAAATGTTAATCTGCACACATATCAAACCTCGAGAACAGTTGCATATAAGTTCGGCATTGGAATATTTAACAAAGTGATATTAATGAAACTGTGACAATGTTTCATGATCTGTTGGCAGCACAACAATTGCCTGCGCGATTAAAATCGCAACAGGTGGCTGCCAAACACGGCAACTGTCACGAATTTCCCGGGGCACACTGATAAGCTTCGCCATGAAAAAAAGAAGAATGTGTCAGTCACTATATGTTTCGCTTCGTTTTTGACTTATAACTTTGTTGAGAAAACATTAGTTAAGTACATCAGCAGCTGAACTACAAAATCGCGTGACGCCACATCATACAATTTCAGCGGGGGGCAATGCCAATGAGCAGATTAATCTGTCCTCATTTGATTCGCATTTGCTCAATTTTACATCAAATGGCAGGAACTTGGTCTTTCCGACTGTGAAAGAATGATTTCTGTAGATTAAATATCAAGCGCCATAGAGCTTTCCAAAGTTCCATTACTTTTTTTAAACAGATTTCAGAAGTCATTTCGCTGCGAGTCTTTCGTGCATGACCATATGCTTATTATTTGCCACACGTCAAGAATATTCGAACAAATGCGTTTGTCAACTTACTTTGAAACATGGTAAGGAAAAAGCACGACTAATGATTCTCGTCAAAGGTTACTTTCTAGCAACAACATGTTTTGTAATTTTATAATTGTCTGCTAGAAAACAATCCTGCAATGTAATATAGTTGCCCTTGTTTACGGTATAGCCAAGGTCAGCCTTCGTTACCAAATGGTTTTTCTGGCCTTTTTGCCAAACGTTTTTGCTGAGAGGTTGATCAGTGAGATTCTTTATGACGTAAAACTTGGTTTATTATAAGAGACAATTATTCCTTTTCATATATATATATATAAATATATCGCCTCTTAAAGCTAGCCAAACAAAGAACTTTGAGAATTTCGCTTAATCAAGACATTCTTTAGCTAGTATATACAATATATGCAATAATTAAAATCAGTTTATACAAACTTACCAATTTTGAGCATGTAAATTAAAATAACGGAAAATTCGATAGAGATCCACAATTCACTTTTAAGTTCATACAGTGTAATCACGTACCAGAATAGTCTGTTGTCATTGACCAGGCATGCGTATACATTACCCATAACCAGTAAGGGAAGAGTATTTACATATTTGTACAAAGTGTGCCTTAGATTAAATTTCATGCAAGAACGAACCCCATTCAGAACAACATGCAGCAAAGTTGACTAAAAAATGTTTTGCCGGGGGGGAGGTATCCTATTCCCATGACTAAATCCCATTGCACGCATGTGCTCAAATTCCCTGGTCCTAATGGCTGCCTTGTTCAAATCGTAATCCCATTCCGATTTTCTATTGCTTTTTTGGCCAATGAATCGCTGTTGAATTGCATGGAATCCCCATTTTCATAGTTCCCATGCATTTTATTCCTTCAGGACTCTCTACTAGGTATCGTGCTAGCTGCAACAATAAGCATGGTCGCCATCAACGACATATAAGCAATAACCGTCATAACAAAGGCATTAAAAAAGGATAACTTGTCTTTTTCACAAAGACAAAGCAGAAAGAATTTTCTTGGATGTAAAATGAATTTGCTTTTGTTTCGCTGCGTGTGTTTATGTCCATTATGTACAATGTCGCATATTTCGCTGTATTTCTTTGCTTTGACTTTTTTGGTTTTAGCTATGTTCCTAGTAACGACCAAGCTTATATAGACTAATATTGCTACCAATCCATATTTTCTCCGCCAAAACTACCATCAAAGGTGACCTACGTAATATTTGCAAAAAATCCTAGTCTTACCTGGCGTAAAAACTTACGATGAGAAGATTTTCTTAATATATATTACTACCTCTGTTATATTGCGAATTTTTATCAGTATAATGTCATTAATTATTTACTGCGGTTAAACTATTTAACAATTATTCGCCGAAGGCGAGGTGATTATCGGGGAATATTTACCGAGACGTAGTCGAGGTAAATATTCCCCGATAATCACCGAGCCTGAGTTTTTGTTTATTTCTTTGTCCGGTTTCCACTTCAAACGGTTTTGTTTATTTCTTTGTCCGTAATTTGTACAAAACGGCGGATAGTCCGCCATTTTGTAAACTTGTTTTTGCTGTTATATTCACCTGTAGGTGAATATAAAGGAATGTCATGTCCTATTGGACCAATCACAACGTCGGATTTCTTATGTTCACTTGTGTGAAAATATTAATAGAATTTATTTGCGGAAACAATTTCATAATTTATGAGTTGCAGATCTTGAACTTTTTAAATGTTGTTGAAGTGATACGGTCTAATACGCTTTACTTTGGAACCCTGTAACTTCATCATTTTAAATATATTTCAGGGCATTGTATTTACATATTTTAAACAAGAATGAACAAGAATAAACAAGAATTAATGTCTGTGAAACTATCGAACTAATCCTTTCTTCAGGGGGTAAACAAGCTTAATTAAAATCAAGAACGTTTAGATGTTTTTACAACATCAGTGGCGATTTTTCGCCTGACTCAAAGCGCGCGTTTCGTTGCCTAGCATATAATATGTGCATATTTGACGTCACTACGTTGAGATTAAGAAGGTTATATTACATTGTTATCTGTTACGAAATCACTTATAGCTCAAGAGGAATTTATTCCGGTGTCTACATTTAGATAAAAAGTTCGTTTCTAGAGTTCAGAGAGGCAAGGTTAGGGTGGTGTATTATAATATATTTCTCATGCAAACAAAGATAGCATCGTTTGATTTTGTTCGAATAGTTATTGCATCTTGCAAGTATGAAAAACTAGATTCATATTAATCTGACACTGCAGAGAACAACGAAAAAATCGTTGTCTCGAGCGGGATTCGAACTCGCATCTTCGGCTTTCTAGACCGCCGCTCTACCAATTGAGCTATCGAGTCAACTGGGATTGGTAGCGCGTCTTATCCAATTTAAGTGCACGAAATATTTTCGTGACGACTTAGGCTTGTCTTTGAGGATGTGCAGTGTTTCAATTCTATTTCAGAACCATCCTCAGAGATATGAAAAACTAGATTCATTTTAATCTGACACTGCAGAGAACAACGAAAAATTCGTTGTCTCGAGCGGGATTCGAACTCTCATCTTCGATTTTTTTTAAACTGTCTTCAAGCGTCCTCAAAGACGAGCGTTATTAAGTCAACGAATTTTTCGTTGTTCTCTGCAGTGTCAGAATAATATGAATCTAGTTTTTCATATCTCTGAGGATGGTTCTGAAATAGAATTGAAACACTTGCAAATATCCTCCACTTAATTGAGTATTTTACATTGTTATCGTTGAGATTCCAAACATGTTTACTCAGTTCTGTAGCATGCTTGTATTTCGCTTTTCAAAAAGAACTGGTGTGGCCGTTATATCTTGTCTTAAATTGGCAATAAGTTTCTTGCTCGTTTGCGTCATCTCTTGTAACTGTTGCCTGGTAAACTACGTTTGTTGTTAAGCATTTACCGGAGAGAAGGCAGGTATATTTCTTTCGGCACTTGCAACTTGACTTGCTGATGTGACTGATTGGTTCTTCAGTACAGAATTGTTGTGGCCAGGGATTATGGATTTAACGTTAGGCATACAGCTATAGCTTAGCTTTAGGGTGTTCTGTTGAGTATTTTGCGTAAAGGGTGATCGGCTGTGAGCAATCATCGAGTGCTATCATATCACAGGACATGCAAAAAATCAAGTCAAGCTATGAACTCATGATACATGCCGATAAAACGACAAATTTCTATGAATTAGATACCCCCTCATACAATAACTTACTCAATACGGCAATTACGAAAGCCGTCACTAAACACCACCGCACAAAGAATCGCAGAAGAAAAGAAAATCGCAAAGAGTCTTCTCCTTGACGACCGCATTGACTCGCTTAGCAACAAAGGACAGTTTATCACACTTATGCCAGTTAAGGCCGGTTTCCACTCAGGAAAATAGACCTCGGATCGGACTGGATCGGAACAAAATTTAACCTGCTCATATGCCTTTAGAGCCAATTTTCTGACGGTTTAAGGTGGGCTGTTCACACGTATAAAATTGCTTCAAAGTGGACAAAGAATTGGCACCAAAGGCGCATGTGCAGGTTAAATATTGTTCCGATCCGGTCCGATCCGAGGATTATTTTCGTGAGAGGAAACCGGCCTTTAAGGACCACAAACCGAATTTTAATAACAATCCTACATGCAGACTAACCAATCCTACTAAATCCGAAATCAGTATTATCAGCAAGCCAATCTAGCTCCCAGAGAATAAATGCTGCAGTCCTGGAGCATATTAATGTATAAATACAGATTCCGCGGTCATGTCGTGGTTCAGTAATCCACCAAATAAATCTACCCGGCGTTCATTCATTACGTGCACCTTCGATATAGTAGATTTCTATCCCTCTATATCCGAAGAGCTACTGTGTGAAGCCCTCACTTTCGCTAGAAAGACATCGTACAGGCCGTACTTACATGATACCTGGTAACACCCCGCAATACGTCCACCACATGACAACAACGGTAATCACCCACCATCAATATTACGTTCCGTGCCTGAAGTCATAAACAAACGATTATCAAATATATCGTCAAATAAGAAAGCTTTCGATTCAAGCTGTTCCACCTTACCAGGAAGCTCTGCAAAAAAGTGGTTACAACTTCAAATTACAATACAACCGTCAAAACCTAAACCATCCAGAAGTAGAAAATAATGTAATATGGTTCAATCCACCCTACAATTCCACAGTTAGTACGAATATTGGCTATAAGTTTCTTCAAGCCGTCGGTGATTGCTTCACACCGGATCACCCTTTACGCAAAATATTCAACAGAAACACCGCTCTAAAATTAAGCTGCAGCTGTATCCCTAACATTAAATCCATAATCTCTAGCCACAACAAATCTGTACTCAAGAACCAAGGAGACACATCAGCAAGTCAAGTAGATAAAGATTGCAACTGCTGAAAGAAAAATACCTGCCCTCTCTCTGGTAAATGCTTAACAACAAACGTAGTTTACCAGGCAACAGCTACGAGAGATGACACAAACGAGCAAGAAACTTATGTAGGACATACAGAGTGCCAATTTAAGACAACATATAACGGCCACACCAGTTCTTTCCCAAACGCGAAATACAAGCATGCTAAACATGTTTGGAATCTCAACGATAACAATGTAAAATACTCAATTAAGTCACAGATCAGGCATAGAACCAGATGTCTCACTTCCTATCTATTCCTAATGTTTTCGTGTCCGCGATTTTTCGGCTGATCACGAATTGCACACGCGAGATGACGCAACCAGAGAGCACGAATTGCTCACGCAATGGCACTTGCCACGCTGACGTGCACTGCTTACGTGAGAGCACGAATTGGACACGCAACACCTCTGGCAAGTGTAATGCACATTTTTTATCAGAAAAAAGATAGGAAAGTGCAGAATTTTGGCAGTTAAACGGCGATTTTAGGCGCAACTACCTATTGATCTTTATTTTCTTGACGAATTTTACTGATAAATGATACGCTGCTTCTTTTTAGCAAAAAAGATTCACGCCACGCGAGCAAATCTGACGCGAGCGATCTGACGCGAGCAAGTCTGACGCGAGCAAATCTGACGCGAGCGATCTGACGCGAGCAAGTCTGACGCGAGCGATCTGACGCGAGCAAATCTGACGCGAGCAAATCTGACGAAGGCTGACGCGAGCTCTTCAAAATCGCGGACATAAATTTTGCTTAGTGAGACATCTGGTTCTATACCTGATCTGTGATTAAGTGGAGGATACTTGCAATAGCTATTCGAACAAAACCAAATGATGCCATGTGTGTTTGCATGAGAAATATTTTATAGTATACCACTAGGGTGGTATACTTATCATTTATATGCCCGGAGCGAGTGGGATTCGGTGAAATATTTCCTGAAGTGGAATTATATTTCGCCAAATCCCCCGAGCGGAGGGTCTATAAATGATATATTATACCGAAAACCAAAAACTTCCGTAAGAATAAACTTTTAAGTTCTTCAAGTTGAACATACCTTCGTGAATATGATGCTCTAAAATACAAAATAGCCAGTTTTTTGTTTATTTTTATAACGAGAAGTACAGAAAATTCCTTTTAATTTTTTAAGTATTTATGTTTTCAACGTCCTTGTCCTCCAAAATACTTTATAATTCTTCCTGAAGTTCATCAAACTTTTCGCACATTCCGCCATTTTTGTTTACGAAAACTTGCCAATCTGTGCTTGCGTGTACAAGCGTTGCCATGACAGCGTGAGATATTTACTGTATCTCACTTTAAAAGTGATATATTTACTGTATCTCACTTTAAAAGTGAGATACAGTGAGAAATCACCTCATGTCCTCATCACTTGGTAGAAATACGATATTTTGATTGGAGAATTTGAATTTGAGGTATAATATTATAATATACTTGCCTTTCTGAACTCTAGAAACGAATTTTTATCTAAATGTAGACACCGGAATAAATTCCTCTTGAGCTATAAGTGATTTCGTAACAGATAACAATGTAATATAACCTTATCCATCTCAACGTAGTGAGGTCAAACATGTACAGCCAACTCTCGCCTTACGGACACCTCGCTATTACGGACACCCCGCTATTAAGGCCACTTTGTAAATCCCCGGCAAAACCTATTAGAAATGATATTGCAGCAGCTCTCGCTATTACGGACTCTCGCTAATACGGCATTGCGGACACTTCATGCGGTCCCCAACAAACATTTTTATTGTTCTACTCTCATTACAACGGACACCTTGGAAGTATTTTTCTTTAAACACATACAATTTTTACTTAATATTGACTTGAACTTTGCACTCGTTCATTACTACTGACATTCTATACACACTGAAATTTGGAAATTTTGTTTGCTTCCCGTTACTGCGGACTCTCCCGTCCCCAGGGTGTCCGCTATAATGAGAGTTAACTGTATATAGTATATCCTAGGTAACGAAATACGCTAATATTCAAATTTACCTGATGAGTGTAACAGGGTTCTGCCTGTTAAACGAAAAGAATTTGTAGTGAATTAAAATCTAAATGTAATGTTTCAAGTTTGTTTTAATGTTTGTTTTAGATATGTCCTATAGTCATAAGGTCCTTGTATGTTTGCATGGTGATTATTAATCAGAGTATAATTTTGTGGAAACGACGGATGGACGACAACGAGTCAGAGAAACGACCCTAGGAAGGTAAGTTTCGTCCTCAGACGCAATACAAATTTTGTTAACGTATAGAGTTCATTTTAGCACAGACATTATTATAAAGAAATGCATGATTTGAAGTCCTAATGCCATATAATATAAAACATTGTAGTAAACTTGCTTATTCGGACCGGGTTCTTCCCAAAAATTACTTATAGGGAATTTCGACATGTTTAAGTTTAAAAATAATAATCTCAGGTGTTATTGTGCATATTGGATATAAATTTTCGATATAAATGTTGAATAGTTTAATAAATATTGACCTCTCTTGTATGCGTGTTCGAACTATACCGTGAAATATAGGACTTCAGTTTTTTTAGTACGTACTAAAAACCTCAATCAGATATTTCACGTTACAGACCTCAAAGAAATCGTTTTCAAAAAAATTTAACCAAAATTTATATTTGCCCGATTTAGGGTGGTTCTCGCTACCCACGAACAGGAACATTACAAAAGCGCGGGGAATTCTGCTAAATCCAATATGGCGGCGATTGAAATCAGAAACAAAATCTTTCTCTTGTATTTTACTTTTAATGCTACAGGTGCGTTTCTGGCTGATACTGAAGCTAAATTGGACGATGAAGTATCGACAGAGGTAAGATTTTGCTCAAAGGATGTTTACTTTGGGGCTAAAAATTAAAACTAGATCTTGATAACAGACATATAACTTAAATAATAATACTGTCTCTGACGTCTGAACGGGCAAGTTAAGATGGCATTTACATTTCTGATTGTTTCTTTGATTTTGTGTTATAGTAAACGTAACATTTCTTCAAAACTCATTAATAATTCCCATGAATTATTAAGGTAACCAAACACCAAGGAAACGCGGCGACGTGTCTCTATTTGTGATAAAACACACCGATTTGTTACGAAATTTTTGCCTCGATTTTCCCGGCTTGTACAAAGTCTATTGAAAATTCTTTCGTAAAAAAACACTAACAAGGTGGCTATAAAATGGATAGTTTTTGAAGCAATTTAAATGGTGCTTTATGAGAAATAAAACTGCCCATGTTTTTAATATTACTAAAACACCATGTCTTTACCTGCCCCCTTGCCCCCCTGGTCTTCCCACTCTTTCACTTGAAGTAAATAACCCCCTCCCATTTGTTGCTTAAAGCCCAACCATAATTATGTCCATCGTGGTTGCAAGACAGACTCTATCAGTCTTGTATTAGTGCAAAATCTTACAAACTTTATACTTCAATTATATATTTAATGTCTTTATCAAACTTGCTGCTTAACACAAGAATCTAGTCTGGCTTGTTCTAACAAATATAGGGATCATCATCATTAATCTTTTTTTAAATAATGTAAACAATAACAATGAGAAATGCATTACAGGACATAGAAAATATTAAAGGTAAATTTTGAAAAACCCTTTGGAAACCATATGCCAAAAAAATCCCTGAAAAAAACTGTTGGTGTGCCCATCCTTTTTTGTTGTAGTTGTGATATTGTTGTGTTGTAGTATTGTTGTGTTGCTGTTTTTTGTTGTTCTTATTGTTGTAGTTGTTGTTGTAGCTAGATATGTACATTAAGGGGCTCCATGGTACACTCAGCAGTGTAATTATTTTTTATGAAGTGGCAAGTCAAAAAATATCCCTTTCTTCATGGAGAATGCTAAGAGGCAGTGTTAGTTGTAAGGAAGGTGAATATCCCCTGGACAGTGATTTTTTTATACTTTCTAAATGTGTTCATGCTGATTCTACTGTCACATGTGAGATTGCTATTTATTTTGGTGTCACAAAAACCATGAAGACCAATGGCACCGTCATGTCACCTGTGTGAAGGGAGAATCACGCTTGAGTGATTGGTAAACCCATATTAAGTCACTTTTTATCTCTCAAAAGTGCAGCATCCCTGGTGTCATTAGTTTTTATGCCTTGTGTAGCAGTTGAAAAATCACTATCTGCTGGATAGTGCTATCTACCTTTTGTACAACATGCCCCAGGTGTATATTAGGATTAGCATATTGATGTCCTAGTGGAGAACCATTGCTAAAATTCATTTTTTTATGTTTTTAGATCAAAAAGCTTTCTTTTGTCATTCCGTGGTATAATCCTCACGTGCGAGACAGTGTTTTCATATGGCAATAACCAGTGTCCATTTCCACTATACCTAACAGTCACCTGAACCCATTTTGCTATGGACTTATCCCAAGGGCACAAGCTTCTACATTCTCTCTTGGATGTTGTTAGTTGGGCAGCTAAACTATTGTGTTAACAGTTCAAGATGTGTTGACTGCAGATCAAATTAAAATGTACTCGACCATATCCACTAAACAAGGTTAGTCAGTTTAGATGAATATGGAATAATAGATGGTGTGTGGAGAAACCACATTTATTTTGAGTGTCGAACATGATATCTCACGAGCGAACACAGTAAATGAGTGTAAAATTCCATGCTGAACACAGGAATAAATCTGGTATTTCTGAGCACCCATGTATCAATCATAGTAGATGAAAAAAGTAGTTTAGAAACTGAAGAAGATATGTTAGTGATGTTTCACAATATGCCTGGTTTCACCTATTTGGATATCCACTGGCCCTGTATGTGGTATTTGTCTTCATTAGCCATCTTTTGAAAGTGCATTGAAATCATGTGAAAATTTCCACCCATCCTTGAATCATTGCGCCTTTGTGTACAACGTACGTTTTGGTCAGTTAAGATATAGATGAAAGAGTGTGTCAGTGTTGAACTATATCCTTGCCATTCTTTCACTTTGTTATATTTTTAAAAATTTGAAAACAGTGATGAAATCACTTAAAACTTCCCAAAAATGATCAAATCAATCATAGTAGCTGAAAAAAACTTAGTTTGGACCATAAACAACATATGTAAGTGATGTTTCACAATCTGCCTCATTTTACCTATCTGTCTTTCCATTGGCCTTGAATGTGGTATACGTTTTCATCCACCATCTTTCCGTACTGCATTGAAATCACGTGAAATTTTGCACATATCACCAAATCAGTTTGCCCTTGTGTGCAACATAAGTTTTGGTCAGTAAAGATATACATAAGAGAGTTTGATCGTGTTGACCTATATTCTTGACATCCACTTTGTTATATTCACCTGAATTTTTCAAAATTTGCGAACAGTGATGAAATTGCTTGAAACTTTGCAAAAATAATCAAATCAATCATAGTAGCTGATAAAACTTAGTTTGGACCCTAAACGACATATGTTACTGCTTTTTCACAATCTGCCATATTTTACCTATCTGGCTTTCCACTGGCCTTGAATGTTGTATAGTCTTCATTTACCAACTTTCAGTAGTGCATCGAAGTACTGTGGTAACTGTTCTGATTCAGCCCTCTTGCATCACCAAATCAGCTCACTTTAATGTTATAGCTAAGTTTTGGGCAGTGGAGATGCACTTTAAAAAGTGTGTTACTGTTGAGCACTATCTCTAAACTTCTTTCAATTTGTTATATTTGCCTAAATTTTTGAAAATTCCAAAGCGCCATGATATCACTTAAAAACTTAGCAAAAAATGATCAAATCCCTCATCAAATATGGGAAAACTTACTTTGGGCACAGAACCACGTAGTGGTTTTGATGCAAAATGCAAACCTAAGATTCTGAATCAAGACAGGTAGAACATAGCTTAGTGGAAGATACCTCTTCTTGCAACTTTTCTCCTCACTGCTATTGTTCCACAATTGTACCACAATTGTACCTGAAATTTTGAAAATGTGTAAATTGTTATGGAACTCGTTGAAACTTGTGGAAATGACCAAATCACGCATTGTTTGTGAAAAAACTTAGTTCGGAGCTCTGGAAATGCATTATAGTTACGTTTCAGCTTGCCCATGATTTTACCCATTTGGCCTCCCAATGGCTCTTTCTATGTGCTACTTGTCCTGATTCAGAACCTTTCTAATTTGCATCGAAATCAGTTGAAATTTTGCACGCATCACTGTACCACTGGTCTCTTAAGAATAAACCAACTTTGGACTTGTCTCATTATATTTGGACAAACTTACATGGAGATACTTTAGCTGAAATTTTGAAAATGTGCAATTTATTATGGAATTCATTGAAACTTATCGGAAATCACCAAATTACGCATTGTTTGTAAAAAAACTTAGTTCGGAGTTCTTTAAATGCATTATAGTTATGTTTCAGCTTGCCCATGATTTGACCCCTTTGGCCTTCCAATGGCTCTTTCTATGTGCTACCTTTCTTGATTAAGAACCTTTGCATTTTGCATCAAAATCAGTTGAAATTTGGCACGCATCACTGTACCACTGGTCTCTTAAGAACAAACTAACTTTGGACTTGTCTCGTTATATTTGGACAAACTTACATGGAGATACCTCTTGTTGTAATATATTTCCTCATTGTTAATTGTTATAAACTTTAGCTGAAATTTTGAAAATATGCAATTTGTGATAGAATTCATTGAAACTTTGTGGAAATGACAAAATGACGCATTGTTTGTGAAAAAACTTAGCTCGGAGTTGTTTTAATGTATTATAGTTATGTTTCAGCTTGCCCATGATTTTACCCCTTTGGCCTTCCAATGGCTCTTTCTATGTGCTACCTTTCTTGACTCAGAACCTTTGCATTTTGCATCACAATCAGTTGAAATTTTGCACGCATCACTGTACCACTGGTTTCTTAAGAATAAACTAACTTTGGACTTGTCTTGTTATATTTGGACAAGCGTAGATGGAGATACCTCTTGTTGTAATATATTTCCTCATTGTTAATTGTTCCAAACTTTAGCTGAAATTTTGAAAATGTGCAATTTGTGATCAAATTCATTGAAACTTGGTGGAAATGACCAAATGACGCATTGTTTGTGAAAAAACTTAGTTCAGAGTTCTTTAAATATATTATAGTTATGTTTCAGCTTGCCCATGATTTTACCCCTTTGGCCTTCCAATGGCTCTTTCTATGTGCCACCTTTCTTTATTCAGAACCTTTGCATTTTGCATAAAATTTGTCGAAATTTTTCACTCATCACTGTACCACTGGTCTCTTCAGAACAAACTAACTTTGGACTTGTCTCGTTATATTTGGACAACCTTACATGGAGATACCTCTTGTTGTAATATATTTCCTCATTGTTAATTGTTATAAACTTTAGCTGAAATTTTGAAAATGTGCAATTTGTGATAGAATTCATTGAAACTTGGTGGAATTGACCAAATGACGCATTGTTTGTGAAAAAACTTAGCTCGGAGTTGTTTTAATATATTATAGTTATGTTTCAGCTTGCCCATGATTTTACCTCTTTGGCCTTCCAATGGCTCTTTCTATGTGCTACCTTTCTTGACTCAGAACCTTTGCATTTTGCATCAAAATCAGTTGAAATTTTGCACGCATCACTGTACCACTGGTCTCTTAAGAATAAACTAACTTTGGACTTGTCTCGTTATATTTGGACAAGCTTAGATGGAGATACCTCTTGTTGTAATATATTTCCTCATTGTTAATTGTTCCAAACTTTAGCTAAAGTTTTGAAAATGTGCAATTTGTGATAGAATTCATTGAAACTTAGTGGAAATGACCAAATGACGCATCGTTTGTGAAAAAACTTAGTTCGGAGTTCTTTAAATATATTATGGTTATGTTTCAGCTTGCCCATGATTTTACCCCTTTGGCCTTCCAATGGCTCTTTCTATGTGCTACCTCTCTTGATTCAGAACCTTTGCATTTTGCATCAAAATCAGTTGAAATTTTGCCCGCATCACTGTACCACTGGTCTCTTAAAAATAAACTAACTTTGGACTTGTCTCGTTATATTTGGACAAGCGTAGATGGAGATACCTCTTGTTGTAATATATTTCCTGATTGTTAATTGTTCGAAACTTTAGCTGAAATTTTAAAAATGTGCAATTTGTGATGGAATTGATTAAAACTTGGTGGAAATGACCAAATGACGCATTGTTTGTGAAAAAATGCTACCTTTCTTGATTCAGAACCTTTGCATTTTGCATCAAAATCAGTTGAAATTTTGCACGCATCACTATACCACTGGTCTCTTAAGAATAAACTAACTTTGGACTTGTCTCGTTATATTTGGACAAGCGTAGATGGAGATACCTCTTGTTGTAATATATTTCCTCCTTGTTAATTGTTCCAAACTTTAGCTAAAGTTTTGAAAATGTGCAATTTGTGATAGAATTCATTGAAACTTAGTGGAAATGACCAAATGACACATTGTTTGTGAAAAAACTTAGCTCGGAGTTGTTTTAATATATTATAGTTATGTTTTAGCGTGCCCATGATTTTACTCCTTTTGCCTTCCAATGGCTCTTTCTATGTGCTACCTTTCTTGATTCAGAACCTTTGCATTTTGCATCAAAATCAGTTGAAATATTGCACGCATCACTGTACCACTGGTCTCTTAAGGATAAACTAACTTTGGACTTGTCTCGTTATATTTGGACAAGCGTAGATGGAGATACCTCTGGTTGTAATATATTTCCTTATTGTTAATTGTTATAAACTTTAGCTGAAATTTTGAAAATGTGCAATTTGTGATGGAATTGATTAAAAATTTGTGGATATGACCAAATGACGCATTGTTTGTGAAAAAACTTAGTTCGGAGTTCTTTAAATATATTATAGTTATGTCTCAGCTTGCCCATGATTTTACCCCTTTGGCCTTCCAATGGCTCTTTCTATGTGCTACCTTTCTTGATTCAGAACCTTTGCATTTTGCATCAAAATCAGTTGAAATTTTGCACGCATCACTGTACCACTGGTCTCTTAAGAATAAACTAACTTTGGACTTGTCTCGTTATATTTGGACAACCTTACATGGAGATACCTCTTGTTGTAATATATTTCCTCATTGTTAATTGTTCCAAACTTTAGCTGAAATTTTGAAAATGTGCAATTTGTGATGGAATTCATTGAAACTTAGTGGAAATGACCAAATGACGCATTGTTTGTGAAAAAACTTAGTTGGGAGTTCTTTAAATATATTATAGTTATGTTTCAGCTTCCCCATGATTTTACCCCTGTGGCCTTCCAATGGCTCTTTCTATGTGCCACCTTTCTTGCTTCAGAACCTTTGCATTTTGCATAAAATTTGTTGAAATTTTTCACGCATCACTGTACCACTGGTCCCTTCAGAACAAACTAACTTTGGACTTGTCTCGTTATATTTGGACAACCTTACATGGAGATACCTCATTGTTAATTGTTCCAAACTTTAGCTGAAATTTTGAAAATGTGCAATTTGTGATGGAATTCATTGAAACTTAGTGGAAATGACGAAATGATGCATTGTTTGTGAAAAAACTTAGTTCGGAGTTCTTTAAATATATTATAGTTATGTTTCAGCTTGCCCATTATTTTACCCCTTTGGCCTTCCAATGGCTCTTTCTATGTGCTACCTTTCTTGATTCAGAACCTTTGCATTTTGCATAAAATTTGTTGAAATTTTTCACGCATCACTGTACCACTGGTCCCTTCAGAACAAACTAACTTTGGACTTGTCTCGTTATATTTGGACAACCTTACATGGAGATACCTCTTGTTGTAATATATTTCCTCATTGTTAATTGTTCCAAACTTTAGCTGAAATTTTGAAAATGTGCAATTTGTGATGGAATTCATTGAAACTTAGTGGAAATGACGAAATGATGCATTGTTTGTGAAAAAACTTAGTTCGGAGTTCTTTAAATATATTATAGTTATGTTTCAGGTTGCCCATTATTTTACCCCTTTGGCCTTCCAATGGCTCTTTCTATGTGCTACCTTTCTTGATTCAGAACCTTTGCATTTTGCATCAAAATCAGTTGAAATTTAGCACTCATCACTGTACCCCTGGTCTCTTAAGAATAAACTAACTTTGGACTTGTCTCATTGTATTTGGACAAGCGTAGATGGAGATACCTCTTGTTGTAATATATTTCCTGATTGTTAATTGTTCGAAACTTTAGCTGAAATTTTAAAAATGTGCAATTTGTGATGGAATTGATTAAAACTTGGTGGAAATGACCAAATGACGCATTGTTTGTGAAAAAATGCTACCTTTCTTGATTCAGAACCTTTGCATTTTGCATCAAAATCAGTTGAAATTTTGCACGCATCACTATACCACTGGTCTCTTAAGAATAAACTAACTTTGGACTTGTCTCGTTATATTTGGACAAGCGTAGATGGAGATACCTCTTGTTGTAATATATTTCCTCCTTGTTAATTGTTCCAAACTTTAGCTAAAGTTTTGAAAATGTGCAATTTGTGATAGAATTCATTGAAACTTAGTGGAAATGACCAAATGACACATTGTTTGTGAAAAAACTTAGCTCGGAGTTGTTTTAATATATTATAGTTATGTTTTAGCGTGCCCATGATTTTACTCCTTTTGCCTTCCAATGGCTCTTTCTATGTGCTACCTTTCTTGATTCAGAACCTTTGCATTTTGCATCAAAATCAGTTGAAATTTTGCAAGCATCACTGTACCACTGGTCTCTTAAGAATAAACTAACTTTGGACTTGTCTCGTTATATTTGGACAACCTTAGATGGAGATACCTCTTGTTGTAATATATTTCCTCATTGTTAATTGTTCCAAACTTTAGCTGAAATTTTGAAAATGTGCAATTTGTGATGGAATTCATTGAAACTTGGTGGAAATGACCAAATGATGCATTGTTTGTGAAAAAACTTAGTTCGGAGTTCTTTAAATATATTATAGTTATGTTTCAGCTTGCCCATGATGTTACTCCTTTGGCCTTCCAATGGCTCTTTGTATGTGCTACCTTTCTTGATTCAGAACCTTTGCATTTTGCATCAAAATCAGTTGAAATTTTGCAAGCGTCACTGTACCACTGGTCTCTTAAGAATAATCTAACTTTGGACTTGTCTCGTTATAATTGGACCAGCTTAGATGGAGATACCTCTTGTTGTAATATATTTTCTCATTGTTAATTGTTCCAAACTTTAGCTGAAATTTTGAAAATGTGCAATTTGTGATGGAATTCATTGAAACTTAGTGGAAATGACCAAATGACGCATTGTTTGTGAAAAAACTTAGTTCCAAGTTTTTTAAATGCATTATAGTTATGTTTCAGCTTGCCCATGATTTTACTCCTTTGGCCCTTCAATGGCTCTTTCTATGTGCTACATTTCTTGATTCAGAACCTTTGCATTTTGCATCAAAATCAGTTGAAATTTTCCATGCATCACTGTACCACTGGTCTATTAAGAATAAACTAACTTTGGACTTGTCTCGTTATATTTGGACAAGCGTAGATGGAGATACCTCTTGTTGTAATATATTTCCTCATTGTTAATTGTTCCAAACTTTAGCTGAAATTTTGAAAATGTGCAATTTGTGATGGAATTCATTGAAACTTGGTGGAAATGACCAAATGACGCATCGTTTGTGAAAAAACTTAGTTCGGAGTTCTTTAAATATATTACAGTTATGTTTGAGCTTGCCCATGATTTTACCCTTTGGCCTTCCAATGGCTCTTTCTATGTGCTACCTTTCTTGATTCAGAACCTTTGCATTTTGCATCAAAATCAGTTGAAATATTGCACGCATCACTGTACCACTGGTCTCTTAAGGATAAACTAACTTTGGACTTGTCTCGTTATATTTGGACAAGCGTAGATGGAGATACCTCTGGTTGTAATATATTTCCTCATTGTTAATTGTTCCAAACTTTAGCTGAAATTTTGAAAATGTGCAATTTGTGGTGGAATTCATTGAAACTTGGTGGAAATGACCAAATGACGCATCGTTTGTGAAAAAACTTAGTTCGGAGTTCTTTAAATATATTACAGTTATGTTTCAGCTTGCCCATGATTTTACCCCTTTGGCCTTCCAATGGCTCTTTCTATGTGCTACCTTTCTTGATTCAGAACCTTTGCATTTTGCATCAAAATCAGTTGAAATTTTGCACGCATCACTGTACCACTGGTCTCTTAAGAATAAACTAACTTTGGACTTGTCTCGTTATATTTGGACAAGCGTAGATGGAGATACCTCTTGTTGTAATATATTTCCTCATTGTTAATTCTTCCAAAGTTTAGCTGAAATTTTGAAAATGTGCAATTTGTGATGGAATTCATTGAAACTTGGTGGAAATGACCAAATGACGCATCGTTTGTGAAAAAACTTAGTTCGGAGTTCTTTAAATATATTACAGTTATGTTTCAGCTTGCCCATGATTTTACCCCTTTGGCCTTCCAATGGCTCTTTCTATGTGCTACCTTTCTTGATTCAGAACCTTTGCATTTTGCATTAAAATCAGTTGAAATATTGCACGCATCACTGTACCACTGGTCTCTTAAGGATAAACTAACTTTGGACTTGTCTCGTTATATTTGGACAAGCCTAGATGGAGATACCTCTGGTTGTAATATATTTCCTTATTGTTAATTGTTATAAACTTTAGCTGAAATTTTGAAAATGTGCAATTTGTGATGGAATTGATTAAAAATTTGTGGATATGACCAAATGACGCATTGTTTGTGAAAAAACTTAGTTCGGAGTTCTTTAAATATATTATAGTTATGTCTCAGCTTGCCCATGATTTTACCCCTTTGGCCTTCCAATGGCTCTTTCTATGTGCTACCTTTCTTGATTCAGAACCTTTGCATTTTGCATCAAAATCAGTTGAAATTTTGCACGCATCACTGTACCACTGGTCTCTTAAGAATAAACTAACTTTGGACTTGTCTCGTTATATTTGGACAACCTTACATGGAGATACCTCTTGTTGTAATATATTTCCTCATTGTTAATTGTTCCAAACTTTAGCTGAAATTTTGAAAATGTGCAATTTGTGATGGAATTCATTGAAACTTAGTGGAAATGACCAAATGACGCATTGTTTGTGAAAAAACTTAGTTGGGAGTTCTTTAAATATATTATAGTTATGTTTCAGCTTCCCCATGATTTTACCCCTGTGGCCTTCCAATGGCTCTTTCTATGTGCCACCTTTCTTGCTTCAGAACCTTTGCATTTTGCATAAAATTTGTTGAAATTTTTCACGCATCACTGTACCACTGGTCCCTTCAGAACAAACTAACTTTGGACTTGTCTCGTTATATTTGGACAAGCTTAGAGGGAGATACCTCTTGTTGTAATATATTTCCTCATTGTTAATTGTTCCAAACTTTAGCTGAAATTTTGAAAATGTGCAATTTGTGATGGAATTCATTGAAACTTAGTGGAAATGACGAAATGACGCATTGTTTGTGAAAAAACTTAGTTCGGAGTTCTTTAAATATATGATAGTTATGTTTCAGCTTGCCCATCATTTTACCCCTTTGGCTTTCCAATGGCTCTCTCTATGTTCTACCTTTCTTGATTCAGAACCTTTGCATTTTGCATCAAAATCAGTTGAAATTTTGCACGCATCACTGTACTACTGGTCTCTTAAGAATAAACTAACTTTGGACTTGTCTCGTTATATTTGGACAACCTTACATGGAGATACCTCTTGTTGTAATATATTTCCTCATTGTTAATTGTTCCAAACTTTAGCTGAAATTTTGAAAATGTGCAATTTGTGATGGAATTCATTGAAACTTAGGGGAAATGACCAAATGGCGCATTGTTTGTGAAAAAACTTATTTCGGAGTTCTTTAAATATATTATAGTTATGTTTCAGCTTGCCCATTATTTTACCCCTCTGGCCTTCCAATGGCTCTTTCTATGTGCCACCTTTCTTGATTCAGAAACTTTGCATTTTGCATCAAAATCAGTTGAAATTTTGCAAGCATCACTGTACCACTGGTCTCTTAAGAATAAACTAACTTTGGACTTGTCTCGTTATATTTGGACAAGCTTTGATGGAGATACATCTAATTGTAATATATTTCCTCATTGTTAATTGTTCCAAACTTTAGCTGAAGTTTTGAAAATGTGCAATTTGTGATAGAATTCATTGAAACTTGGTGAAAATGACCAAATGACGCATTGTTTGTGAAAAAACTTAGCTCGGAGTTGTTTTAAAATATTATAGTTATGTTTTAGCGTGCCCATGATTTTACTCCTTTGGCCTTCCAATAAATCTTTCTATGTGCTACCTTTCTTGTTTCAGAACCTTTGCATTTTGCATCAAAATCAGTTGAAATTTTGCACGCATCACTGTACCACTGGCCTCTTAAGAATAAACTAACTTTGGACTTGTCTCGTTATATTTGGACAAGCGTAGATGGAGATACCTCTTGTTGTAATATATTTCCTCATTGTTAATTGTTCCAAACTTTAGCTGAAATTTTGAAAATGTGCAATTTGCGATGGAATTCATTGAAACTTGGTTGAAATGAGCAAATGACGCATTGTTTGTGAAAAAACTTAGTTCGGAGTTCTTTAAATATATCATAGTTATGTTTCAGCTTGCCCATGATTTGACCCGTTTGGCCTTCCAATGGCTCTTTCTATGTGCTACCTTTCTTGATTCAGAACCTTTGCATTTTGCATCAAAATCAGTTGAAATTTTGCACGCATCACTGTACCACTGGTCTCTTAAGAATAAACTAACTTTGGACTGGTGTCGTTATATTTGGACAAGCTTAGATTGAGATTCTTCTTGTTGTAATATATTTCTTCATTGTTAATTGTTCGAAACTTTAGCTGAAATTTTTAAAATGTGCAATTTGTGATTTAATTCATTGAAACTTGGTGGAAATGACCAAATGACGCATTGTTTGTGAAAAAACTTAGTTCGGAGTTGTTTAAATATATTATAGTTATGTTTCAGCTTGCCCATGATTTTACCCCTTTGGTCTTCTAATGGCTCTTTCTATGTGCTACCTTTCTTGATTCAGAACCTTTGCATTTTGCATTAAAATCAGTTGAAATTTTGCACGCATCACTGTACCACTGGTCTCTTTGTCGTTATATTTGGACAAGCTTAGATAGAGATTCTTCTTGTTGTAATATATTTCCTCATTGTTAATTGTTCCAAAGTTTAGCTGAAATTTTGAAAATGTGCAATTTGTGATGGAATTCATTGAAATTTTGTGGAAATGACCAAATGACGTATAGTGTAATGAAATTATGTGAAACTTAGCACAAAATAATAAAATCACTGATCATATATGGAAAAACTTACTTTGGGCATAGAACCATTTATATTTTTGTTTTTTTGGAATTCCTCTTTTCATTTATTTGGCTAAGCACAGTCCTTGTCTGTGGTATTTGCTTTGATTTGGCGTTTTCTCATATTGCATCGAGGTCATGTAAAAATTCTCTCTTATCACCGAATCAGCTCGCTGTAATTTTATAGCTAAGTTTTGGGCAGTGGAGATGCACTTTAAAGAGTGTGCTACCGTCAACCAGTATTCTTGAACTTCTTCTACTTTGTTATATTTGCTTGAATTTTTGAAAATTTGCGTAGTGTGATGTAATCACTTGAAACTCAGAAGAAAATTATCAAATCACCCATCATATATCTGGTCTGTGGCAAATGTTTAGAACTTTTGTGCTTCGCTGTGATTGGTCAATTTTACGAATTCTGAAATCGACAAAGAAACATGAACGACAAAGTGAACGTGTAACACTTGTGTCTATTTATAACAATATTTTTCGACCCTACCACAATTAATACATGGTTTATTAAGCTTATCGGAGGAAAAGATCTTCAAAGTTACACCCATATCGATTTAAGCGAAATACGTACGTTATTTAATGCATAAAATGTCGATATTGAAGCAGCAATTTGTAATTCTTCGTGGCGCCACTGACATCAGTTGGCAACATGAAGTTGTGTATTACACTACTTTTTTCATCTTAGACGTCGTTTTTATGTCTGAATTTCTATCCTATTCGGTGGATATCTTTTTGAAGACTATTGACTGTTAACTATATGGACTACAGTGGGTGGAGTTTAACAAAATTGGTACAAAACGAACAATGGTTGTATTAAACATTTGCCACAGACCGGTATATATGGAAGAACTTACTTTGGGTGCAGAATTAACCACTTATATTTTTGTTGTTTTGGAATTTGCTTCTTTTCACCTATTTGGTTAAGCGCTGTTCTTGTCTGTGGTAACTGTTTTCATTCAGCGTCTTCTTATATTGCATCGAAATCATGTAAAATTTCTCTCACATCACCAAATCAACTCACTTTAATGTTATAGCTAAGTTTTGGCCAATGGAGACGCACTGTAAAGAGTGTGCTACTGTTGAGCACTATGTTTGAACTTCTTCTACTTTGTTATAATTGTCTGAATGTTTGAAAATTTGTATGTTTGAAGAAATGGCTTGAAAATGATGGATGTTGGATAGTTGGTAAAGGGTAAATGTGCGTTCATTTTGAGAAGAAATCATACACATGTGCAACTCCTGACCGAGAATTCTTTAGTAAATTTCATGGTTAACTGTAGGTCCTGAGGGAACCTAAGCCTTTGCGATATCAGAGCAATATTAAGGGGGCTGAGACACCCTACTCGATAGGAAGCGTAATTTAGTGTTTTTTAAGTGGATATTGAATCAGTTGATAAATTTCCGATAATTCCCAATCATGTAAAACTATGTTTTATCAATAAGTTTGGGAAAGTTGGGGGTGGGTCGGGTTAGATTCCCGCTCAGTACGTAGCCCCTAGATTTTTGAACCCAGCTCCTAAACTGCTTCTGAATAACATATAAAATGTCTACGGTAAAATTATACCAAGAAATAAATGTCGTTGGTGTATGGGAGCTTTAGGTTTTAATAGTTTTACGAGATTTTTATTTCTAAATTCTCTCGTACAACCCTGTTCGTCTTCATTTTGGATCATCCGTTGTTTTAAAGACATATTGTGTGAAAGAAGGCGATATTAACGGTGTAAAAGAGTCGATATTAACGGTGTAAAAGAGTCGATATTATTAACAACTAAGTTCGGTGTTCGGTTTTAAGGGCAAACCATCTTGTAATACCCACTAAAGACAGCTGGGACCTATTTAAACTATATGTCTAGTCACGGAACACATTTTCCCGCAAGGCATCCCAAAACCTCTTCATTGGTAGACTAAGCAATGAAATTAGCCAAGTCGCCAAGGTAATCTCTAGTAGGTTCAAAAATATTTGCATTCCTCTCGAGTTCTATATTTATTTTTTGTAGAGGCTCGCTGTGGGATTAAAGTTTAAAACCTTGTGAAAAAGCTGTTGACATAGCTACTGTTCATAACTTTGTGGTACACACACTTGCATCTGTTGTTATCGTTATATTCCCTTCTAGCATAACTTCGTTTTTAGTTAGTTTAAAAGCTTCCGACAATTGTAAAGAGCGGTGAACGTATTGATGTATAAAAGAGCTGTGTTTTTGTGGCTCCATTTCAAGTAACTTGCAACTCGAAAACCCGAATTCGATCTGGAATATAGTTACAATATCGAATGGCGTAGTTTTTATCAGAATGGATAAATATTTTTTGGAGAAAAAAAAAACAGCGGAAGGAACAAATTAGTTTTGGCGCTGTAAAACTCATGGTCCGAGCTTATCAACTGTCCCCTATCGTTCAAGCACTTAAAACACTGACGGTTCTTTATTGTCAAATATATGTTCAGCTTGCTCAGTTTTAAATATTTGTTTACGTATATTTAGCTTTTTCCTTAAATGTACCTGTTCGAACAGCGATACGAGAGGATCCTCATTGGCTAACTGGAGGCGTCGACGTCGCTGATTGGCCAACGGCTTGAATCGATTAATTCGTTAAAAACACTGAATTTAATATCAGAAAATATACATAAGTTTGTATAATGTACGCAAATTTACAGCTATTATACGCAATACGGCCATAGAATTTGTGGAGTGCGGAAAAAAGGATAAATCTTCGGAAAATGTTAACTCTTGTAGAGCGTTGGTGATATTAATGGAGTCGGAAACATGGGGGTCCTTTAACGTGGATGAGTTATTTGGCTCCTGCGATTTGGATAAATCCGGCTACATAGACAGACACGAATTGGCCGCCGTGTGCGATTTGAACGAAGAAGATTTGAACGAAATATTCTATCAACTTGACTTGGACAACGACGGACGAATTAGCGTTGAAGAATTCTCGAAAAATTTCCAAAGCTTCAGCGATGTTGTTGCCGAACTTAAGTCGACAAAGCAACAAGAGGAAACAGAACTTCTAAAAAGTCGAAAAGGCCTTACTGCGTTTAGGAATGCTTTGGGATTGGATTCTTGCCCTCTTGCAAGGTAGGGTAGCCGTTTAAAAATTTCTTTGGACGAAATTTCAGACGAAATTTAATATTGACTTATATCAGTTAAGGATCTTTTAGATGCCAGAATTGTAACTTTTTGCGCCTTAAATTTTCAGTCTCGTGTTGTAAAGCGCGCCTATATTAATGAATGTAATTAAATTGCTCTGTAATTGCGCGTTCTCGGCTAAATTCCGTTCGGGATTTTTAAAATTGAAGTATATTCAATTGGTCTGAACTCAGGAGGCGTAAAATTGTCTTCTGTTATGATTTTAATTCGCTCGTCAACACAAACTATGAGTACTTCGAACGCGGAAAGGTATTTATAACAACGCTTCATCTAGTTTAAAACACGCGCTTTTCATCTCTATTCGAGCAAAAAAGTTCAAGAGAGGCTCCAAAAGTATTGCTCTAAATTTATCTTAGTTTTAATAATATATCCCTGCTTCTACGTGTGAACGAAAATGTCACCCACACATGATTAAAAGTGCTTGTTTAATTTCTGGGTGGATTTTGACATTCGTTCAGTTTCTTCAATACGTGACCACTTCACGAACCAAGTGTACAATTGTAATGCTGTCCGTACGAATTTCTTAGGGTTTCTTTTATCGTGACTAGCTCAAAGTATCCGAAAATATGAATCTATACGAAATTATTAAAATCCTAAATTAATTTTAACAGGTATTTGACAGGTTCCCGTCCTATAGTATAGATACACACACGTTATGAAACGAAGTGAACAATTATTGTGACACCGTTAAATTTGGCTATTTCCCCTTGCCCTTGGACTTTCCTGGCTAACCGCTAGTTCTTTCACTGTTTTTTCAAGACCACAGCAAAAAGGCATTTTAAATTTCAAAAATACATCGTCGTCGCATCGACTAAGCGACTAAGTTTTTTAAATACACACACGGATTGGTGTTTACATAAGTTGCTATATTTAATGAATTTATATTGTATATGCGTTTATCCGAATAAAAGATTTAAACGCCGTTTCCCCAAGGCCAATATATGATGCCTAAATCGGTTTGTATCTTTTACTGACAATGAAAGGTTTACTCCACGTCTGTTGTGTCCAAATTCAGTTACATTTTCGGCATAGGTTAAAATATGAAACGTACATTTCTCTTAATTACGATTAATTTAGACAGGAAACACGTATATTTTATGGGTAACACTTTTAAGCGGTCTCGTCAACGAATGTAAATATAGGCGTTTAAATGATTTTAGCAGTTTGTAGCTGGTTTAAATTCCGATCGGAATTTTTGCCATACACGTAGTATCACGTATATACATTTATAGATTTCTAAACGTAATGAGAAAATTCTCATAGAAACTCTCGCTTGTCAACTCTCAACTCTCATGCAAATCTTGTTCTCGTTTGACCAGGACATTAGAGTTGAGAAAACTCTCATACAAACTCTCGCTTGTCAACTCTCATAAACTCATGCAACTGTCTCTGGTTTTCGTTTGAGCAGGACATGAGTGTTGGGAAAACTGATGCCAACTTTTCGCTCGAATGCGGATCGTAATTACTATTACCCTTGGTAGCGTATACTTTATCACAAATTATCAGCATCCTAAACAACAAGCGTTTGCCTATGTATATGCTTTTTGCTTTCATCGATGCAGCTTTGGTTTGGCGCATCTTCAAACAGCATTACCTTTGTGACAGAAACTTCTAGTTTAAATCGTGATTGTAATTCGATATTGTGGTTACTGGGAGTCCATCCGACATGTTTCGCCCACGCTTTTAAAAGAATTTGCTCAGCGATGTTACTTTTATTCTGCAAAAATATTGACGTAGTCGCCGAACTGTCAACGAACGTTGGTTGAAAATGTGTTGATAAACGAGCATCATGATTTCAATGTTATTGAGCAACATTGTCTATGTAAAACAAATTCCGAAAATAGACATCTTGTATTCCTGATATCCAAGAACAAACAAGACAATGTCTTTGGAATAAAGACGAAATATCAACGACTCCGTCGTTTTCTTGTTTTTTTTTAATATCAGGAATACAAGTTGTCTATTTTCGGAATTTGTTTTATTTTGTATTTCCAGTTAAGGTAGTCATTCCCCTTTAAAATGTAATTTTTGAAAAAAAAATCAAATTTTTAAAATTTATATATTTAGGTACTTTAAGTATTATACTTTAAGATAACATGGCTTGTTTTGTTGAAAAAATGCATATTTGTGAGAAAATAGGTGTTTAAGAAGCCCTATTTAAAAAATTTCCCCATAGCAACGCCATAGCAACGCGTTTTCCTTCCAAATTTGCTTGATTATTTCACTGACAAAGCGTATTTTTTTGAATTAAACTTTTGATGTATGTTATTTAAAGCTATGCCAGTAGATCTCTTTGTGATTGGTTCATTTTCGTAGGCATAGCAACGCGCTGACTTCTCAAACTCGAGGTCGATTTGTGGCGAGCTGTGTAAAAAATTGTGTCAGAAAATTGCTGTTTTTTTCGCGTTTATAAGTTGAAATATTGTTGTTACAGTGTAGAATTACATTCCTAAGGTTGTTCTGAGTGTAATTCAGAGTGAATAGATGGGGAACTCGAAAAATAGAGCAAGAAAAAAGAAGAAGATACCACCGTCAAGGAAGAAGAATATAATCCAAGATGGCGGCCCAAGCTACAAAGATCGTGGACCTTCTGCGAAAAAAATCAGCCAGAATACAGAATTGCTTCGTGGTATGACGGAAAACATTGATAGTACTGTAAAAGAAGGAACTATTTTAATGGACTTATCCATACTATGCAATGTATTTGACAATGTTTTGAAGTGCCCTGATTGTGGATGTGATATAAAGTCACATGCTGACATGAAAAAGAAATGTGGATATTCCAATTACCTCGTGTTACAATGTGAAAGTATGGAGTGTGATTGGGAGTATTCTATTAATACTTCAAAGAAACAAGGTCATTCTTATGAAATGAATGTAAGAACAGTCTTAGCTTTCAGGGAAATTGGCAAAGGGCATAATGCCATGACTACCTTCAACAAGGTCATGAACATGCCTCCTCCACTAACCCGTCGTGTCTTCACAAAGATCCAAAATGAAAAGGTTTTGCCTGCTGTAAAGAAGTTGGCTTCTGATAGTATGATCAACAATGCCTATCAAGTCAGAGATGAAATAGCAAATGATGATGGTGAATGTGGAGTGTCGATCGACGGTACTTGGCAGAAGCGAGGATATTCGTCCCATAATGGGATTGTTACTGTGATCTCCTTGGATACGAAGAAATGCCTGGATGTGGAAGTGTTGTCAGACAAGTGCCAAGAATGCCAAAAGTGGGGGGAAAAGATTAATGACCCAGGCTACAATGCATGGAAAGCATCCCATGAATGCAAGATCAATCATGAAGGAAGCGCTGGCAGTATGGAGACAACTGGTGCCGTTCGGATTTTTAAAAGGTCGGTGGCTACGAGAGGGCTGAAATATATGGACATGCTTGGAGATGGGGACTCCTCAACCTATAACAGTATTGTTGAAAGCCAGCCATATGGAGAGGATTCTATTCCAAACAAATTAGAGTGTATCGGCCATGTTCAAAAAAGGGTTGGAAGTCGTCTACGCAAACTGAAGAGTTCGAACAAAGGAGTGAAATTGGCTGATGGGAAAGGTTTGGCTGGTAAAGGTAGGCTGACTGACAGTAAAATTGATGTGTTGCAAAACTATTATGGCTTGGCAATCAGGGAAAACCTTGATGATGTTGGTAAAATGGCCAAGTCCATAGAAGCGTCTCTTTACCATGTTGCATCAACTGCCGAGAATCCACAGCATCATCTCTGCCCAGAAGGAAAGGACAGTTGGTGTGGATATAAGAGAGACAAGGAAGAATATAAACATAAAAATGGAATACCAAGCTGTATTGTTGATATGATCAAGCCAGTATACAAAGACCTTAGCAAATCTGAACTGCTAAGTAAATGTACTCATGGCTTGACACAAAATGTTAACGAGTGTCTGAACAGGCTCATCTGGGACAGATGCCCTAAGTCTACTTATGTTGAGCAAGAAACTGTGGCTCTTGCCACCTACCTGGCTATTCTTAAGTTTAATGATGGTGACATTTCCTTCTTGAAGTTATTTCAGGACCTTGATGTAACTCCTGGTATTTTCACTGGTAAAGCCTCGGAGGAATGTGACAACTCGAGGATAAAACTGTCGGCAAAAAAGAGCTCAGAACAAGTGAAGAAGAGAAGAAAGATACTGAGGCACCAAAGAAAACACTATATAGACACTACAGAAGACCAAGAAGGTGTTACCTATGAAGCAGGTGCTTTCTAGAGACTATATAAACCAGAACAAAACATTAAAGTACTATTTTCTCAATTTCACAGTTTTCTCATTTCAGTTAATCTTTGTGACAGCATATCTTTCTGAATATTTAGTGTAAAAGGTTGAAACTTGGTATGTTTATGGCTTTTAACATTATCTAGTAACTGACCATTTTTAATTTTTCATATTTTTCATTAGTAATGTATAAATGAGGTTTAATTACCTAATTAGCTGTAAAAAATCCCTGTTTTTTCCTAATGTGCAGATTTTTTACCAAATTTTTTGCAAAAATGTTTTAAAGTGAAAATAAAGATGGTCAGTTACTAGATCATGTTATAAGCTTTCAAAATATATGTCATTTATGTTCTTCTGATTAACGGTGTGTGTGGTATCATGTTTCATGCGACGCCATTTTTTGGCTAATTAGCGGGCGGCCATATTGGATAATTAGTGTAATTAATGAGTAACCTGAAAATTTTTTTTAGATTTTGATTTTTATCACTGTGCCCCTTAAAAAAATGTTTTTGCTGAGTCTGTACCTTGTAAAATAAAAAAAAATGCTTTAAAGGGGAATGACCACCTTAAGTTGTCTGCTTGTCGTGGTCAATGTTATTGAGCAACATTGGATTTTACGAAAGGTCTGTTTATATGATCCCGGCTAGACGGGACGGGACCGTTGCCAAGATCTCGCCAGTAATGTAAATTCTATGAAGTGTTTATATGGTCCATCCCGCCTAGGCGAGATCCAGTTGCCGGGATCTCGTCTAAACGGGACGAAATATTTCCACATAAACACTCAATCCCGACCAGGCGGGATGAATTTTGACTTCTGAGCACGCGCAATTACGCTTTGTAGCAAAAACATATGACGTCTTTATGACGTCAAGCACTTAATTGGCTTCATCCCGGCAAGTCTTCGTCCAAATAAATACGCCATCTCGCGCAGGCGAGTTTCCCGTCTAAGCGAGATAAAAACGTCCCGTCCCGGCAAGGTGGGATCACAGGCCTTGAGTTTTATGCCCCGTTCAATCCTTTCTATAACATCGAACGTGTTTGATAAGCGAGAAAAAGGCCACCTTGAGCTATCGGCTGAAGGCACGAGAACGTTTGCTCACGCTCTCAGCCCATGACTCTCGTGTGAGACAGCTGGCCGGCTTTTGGTCATCAAATAGTTCCAAATACATCGGTATAAGGTCTATTGTTTATTTTATGAAGTTGATTTGACTTGTAATCTCAACTGCGTTGAATCAGCGTTGAAATATCGTTCATAAGATTGACATCGTGATATTTAAAGGCCGGTTTCCACTCAGGAAAATAGTCCTCTGATCGGACTGGATCGGAACAAAATTTAACCTGCTCATATGCCTTTAGAGCCAATTTTCTGACGGTTTAAGGTAGGCTGTTCACACGTATAAAATTGCTTCAAAGTGGACAAAGAATTGGCACCAAAGGCGCATGTGCAGGTTAAATATTGTTCCGATCCGGTCCGATCCGAGGATTATTTTCCTGAGAGGAAACCGGTCTTTAAACCTTATTTTAACGTCGGATTGGTTGCATCTTTGTCAATAATTTGGCGGGTAGTATTCTGCAATATCTATTTTGATATATTTCAATCTATAATCAATCTATTAGATTAAAGAATAGTCTATTAGATTGAAAAATTCTTCAAACTTGTGTGAAAGATTGAAAAAAATCCCTCAAACCAATGTTTTAGATTAAGAGAGTATTCTATTGTGTTTGAACTACCTGAGAAAGATATCTCAAGCGTGATGGTCTAGTGTAGGTTGTATTCTACAATAAACTGTCGTGGTTGGTGTCTGAACTACCTGAAAAAGATATCTCAAACGTGGTGGTCTAGTGTTGGTAGTATTCTACAATAAGCTGTCGTGGTTTGTGTCTGAACTACCTGAAAAAGATATCTCAAACGTGGTGGTCTAGTGTAGGTAGTATTCTACAATAAGCTGTCGTGGTTTGTGTCTGAACTACCTACCTGGGAAAGATATCTCAAGCGTTGTGGTCCAGTGTAGGTTTTAGGTAGTATATTTTTTAACTCTAATAATATAATTGGCTGGATTTCCTCGTTTCCATTGGTTCATTGGAGCACTGAATTTGTAATTAGCTGTATAGAATTTCCCTTCTTTCGGATTTAGAAAATTGAGAGACATAAATTATTTATACCTAAAGCAATTCTGTTTTACTAATTCAATAATCAATATCTTCACCGGACCTCTAGATCTAGGAAGAACAATTTAGAACTGATAGAGCTATTCAGCATAAATAGTTTAGTTTATGTTTTCTCCTGTGGTAATCTTACTCGAAGTAAACTGTTAATTACCCTTTAATTGCTGTACACTATCTTGCAGCGAATGCAAACAGCCATATATGAGCTGGCACTTTTTGGGCAAACAAAGTTTAGTTTACTTCAAATGGGATTAGTGGTGTAAATGTTTAGGCATTATCACGGGTAAACAATTAATGAAATATTTCAACTATTTCTCAAAACAAAACCTTTAAATCCCTATCATCAAATGAACGTGGGCCTCTGTTCTTTCAACTGTCGCAAATTGTTTCCTAATTTGCAAGATTGGCAAACGTTTTTGAATTTTTTGAAGTTCATTTCACACTTGAGTGCGTACCTCCTTTTGTCCAAGCTAAGTTGTGCTTGCCAAATATGGACAGAAGCCCTCAATCGTTGTAGCCACAGCTAGCAACTTGAATTGACAAAGTTGTCAACAATATTTATCCTGTGTGTTTGAACGATATCGCTTGGTATTTTTGTCGAAATTGGTGTTGTGCATATTTTAAAACGTGTCCTGTAAGTGAAATGGATATATCCATCGGTTAATGAAATGAAATTACGGATGATGGATCTTGAAACTCCTAATAAATCCGAACTCGTTCGATTAGTCCAGAAGTATATGAGCGAGAATAACAAAACTTCTATCGAACGTGGTCAGTTTATCGAATTCTGCGCCGAGTTAAATGTCAGTTCTGAGGAACTGGACAACGTCTTTACCCAGCTAGACAGCGACAAAGATGGGAGGATTAACGCTAGCGATTTTACAGCAAGTTTTGAGCAAGTAGCTGCGCTCGAATCTCATAATTCTTCGGAGATACGAAATGGTTTTGAGTGTGTTGATAAATCGCTGTATGAATGTCACGTGAGCGGATTGGAAAGTCCGATGAATATTGTAAGCCAAAATGGGTAAGTCCGAAAGAGGTGAAGAAATCTTTGTGTTTATGTTGTGGTTTTGAAAGCTGATTCCAGTGTGGGTAATTAGGTGGTCAATTATAGATAATATCTCAAACGTCGTGATCTAGTGTTGGTAGTGTTCTACGGTAAGCTGTCGTGGTTTGTGTCTGAACTACCTGAAAAAGATATTTCAAACGTGGTGGTCTAGTGTTGGTAGTGTTCTACGGTAAGCTGTTGTGGTTTGTGTCTCAACTACCTGAAAAAGATATTTCAAACGTGGTGGTCTAGTGTAGGTAGTATTCTACAATAAGCTGTCGTGGTTTGTGCCTGAACTACCTGAAAAAGATATTTCAAACGTGGTGGTCTAGTGTAGGTAGTATTCTACAATAAGCTGTCGTGGTTTGTGCCTGAACTACCTGAAAAAGATATTTCAAACGTGGTGGTCTAGTGTAGGTAGTATTCTACAATAAGCTGTCGTGGTTTGTGTCTGAACTACCTGAAAAAGATATCTCAAACGTGGTGGTCTAGTGTAGGTAGTATTCTACGGTAAGCTGTCGTGGTTTGTGTCTGAACTACCTGAAAAAGATATTTCAAACGTGGTGGTCTAGTGTAGGTAGTATTCTACAATAAGCTGTCGTGGTTTGTGTCTGAACTACCTGAAAAAGATATCTCAAACGTGGTGGTCTAGTGTAGGTAGTATTCTACAATAAGCTGTCGTGGTTTGTGCCTGAACTACCTGAAAAAGATATCTCAAACGTGGTGGTCTAGTGTAGGTAGTATTCTACAATAAGCTGTCGTGGTTTGTGTCTGAACTACCTGAAAAAGATATCTCAAACGTGGTGGTCTAGTGTAGGTAGTATTCTACAATAAGCTGTCGTGGTTTGTGCCTGAACTACCTGAAAAAGATATCTCAAACGTGATGGTTCAGTGTAGGTAATATTAGCCCAGAGTTCGGACACAAATCTCGACAGCTTATTTTACGCTCGCTTCATATTACCGTAAATTGAGTTAAACGCAGGAAATATTAAGCCAGTGTTTAAATAATGCGTATTTATTCACGATGCGACCATGTAGACATCGCTTTCACTTTAATTGCTACAGTTGATTATTGTTCAGATTTATAAGATCCGGAATCGAACCTTATCGCAGGGATCGCGAATTGCATTTTGCTTCAGTTCTTTTTTAAGGTTTTTTTGTACGTGGGTATTTATAGGAATATGTGGGCTCTGCCGCCAATTCTCGCTTGTCATTTATGCATTGAATGGTTAGAAATCGATAGACTATCGCTCTAGTTTAAGTTTTTAAACTGTTCGCTCGCAGCATGAAGGGCATGGCAAAAAGTTTTGAAGCTATAAAAAATGTTTATACTAGATAGGTATATCAGTTCTAAACTGTTCTTCCTAGAGGTCCAGTAAGGATCATCTCTTATTGATCCAGTGTTACTACAGGAGGAAACCTAAACTAAACTAACTTTATTTGTACTGGATAGCTCTATCAGTTCTAAACTGTTCTTCCTAGAGGTCCAGTAAGGATCATCTCTTATTGATCCAGTGTTACTACAGGAGGAAACCTAATTTAAACTAACTTTATTTATACTGGATAGCTCTATCAGTTCTAAACTGTTCTTCCTAGAGGTCCAGTAAGGATCATCTCTTATCGATGAAACCTAATAAAACTAACTTAACTTTATGCTCACAATCTTCTAAACCGTTCTCCGAAATCGTGCTGTCGGCCCTGTGGTCCCACATTTTTTGCATGCTCTAGAACTTAACCCTTTCAAAAAGGTCTTTATATAATTAAAATAGATTCTCAATACGACACAGCATTTTCTGGACAAAGTGTCTTTGTTCAAACAACTTTAAAACTTGTCTAGATATTTCGATCTCCATAACAACGAAAAGAACAATTACCTACCCTTAACTTTTTTTATGATAAGAAAAAAAGGTTAAAGAGCTTTGCAATTCGAAATATAAATACTAAAAAGGGAGTTAAAGTGAGCAATTAAATCTGTTATTTTTCAATGGAAAAATGTGTTTGTTTAATGACAGTTTTGTTCCTTTGTATTCTTGAACTATAATGCTTCCCATAAATTTCTCATTTGGGGCAAGGGCGATATTGCATTCAAGAATTAGTGTCATTAAAGGTAGTTCTGTTTAGGTTTTGGTTGTGGTAACACTACATTGATCAATAAGAGATGATTTTGACTTGACCTCTGGGAGGAACAGCTTAGAGCTAATAGAGCTATCCTATATATATAAAGTTAGTTTAGTTTAGGTTTCCTCCTGTAGTAACACTGGATCAATGAGAGATGATCCTTACTGGACTTCTAGAAAAAACAGTTTAGAACTGATAGAGCTATCCAGTATTAATAAAGTTAGTTGAGTTTAGGTTTCCTCCTGTAGTAGCACTGGATCAATAAGAGATGATCCTTACTGGACCTCTAGGAAGAACACTGTAGAAACTTACCAGGAAGAACTTATCAGCTTATTGGGCCATGAGGGGTTGTCAATAAAATCTCGTGTTGCGATTGCGTTGCTTGAGTCAATAAAATCTCGTGTTCAACGATTGCGTTGCTTTGCCAACTCGCAACTTGACATTAAGCTTGTATATGAAAATCGTTATTTAAAACAAGCAAAGACATGTGGAAATATAAGTGAGGTATTGTTAGGGAAATGAACTTTTCGACTTTCATGCTGAGTCTTTATGTAATAAGTACGGCGACTCGTGCTATTTAAACCCGGCTATATATATATATGTTTGTTATCAAAATATAAAGGATATGAACTTGTGTATGACCTTCTGCATGAATCTTAAAAAGATTTGGTCAAACTAGGACAACAGTTAATGAGAGTTGATTCGATCTCGCTTAAATTTGCCTGCCAGCATTTGTGCACTCGTACATCAAATTTTAGCGCTTTCAAATCTTCATTGACTGTCGTCGCAGAAAAGCCGTAAGACTACGTATTTCTTTTATCCATAAGTGTTACAATATAAGTAATTGGGAAAACATAAGGAATACGACCTCTTATGTTTGTTCCTATAAAAAATCTCCACGTGACGGATTTCGAAGGTCCTTTCTAACTGGTTCTATATTCTTTCACAATAATGAACGACGCCCGACCCACGTAAAACACTAACTAACCTGGGATTGGTCCACCAAATCTCATCAACTCTTGTTCTCGTTTGACCAGGGCATGAGATTTGAGAAGACTCTCACACAAACTCTCGCTTGTCAACACTCGTCAACTCTCATGCAACCATTGTTCTCGTTTGACCAGGACATGAGAGTTGAGAAAACTCTCATACAAACTCTAGCTTCTCAACTCTCATCAACTCTCATGCAACTCTTGTTCTTGTTTGACCAGGACATGAGAGTTAAGAAAACTCTCATACAAACTCTCGCTTGTCAACTCTCATGCAACTCTTGTTCTCGTTTGACCAGGACATGAGAGTTGAGAAAACTCTCATACAAACTCTCGCTTGTCAACTCTCATCAACTCTCATGCAACTCTTGTTCTTGTTTGACCAGGACATAAGAGTTGAGAAAACTCTCATACAAACTCTAGCTTCTCAACTCTCATCAACTCTCATGCAACACTTGTTCTTGTTTGACCAGGACATGAGAGTTAAGAAAACTCTCATACAAACTCTCGCTTGTCAACTCTCATCAACTCTCATGCAACTCTTGTTCTCGTTTGACATGGACATGAGGAGGACGATTGTCTGGCAATGTCTTTAACAACCCCCCTCCCCAAACATTTCTCCATGGTGCAATCAAATAAATTTACGCACCAAAAAAAATTTGAAGTCAGTTTTAGCTTGTCGAATAGAGGTTGAAAAGTTTTTTTTTATTTTAGTCAACAATATATCTCGGAACTTTACTATAATCTCAGCAATTCCAACCAGCCCGATCTCTTGGACCTGTTTGAAAAACATTTGGCAAATGTCGTGAAGGACATCAAAGCTAAGGCTGCCGAAAACCAAAGATTGGAAGAGGCATTGAAACGGTAATTAAGGAGATAGTCTAGATACCGCGGGTGGCGCCAAAAATGTTCTGCTATCCCCATTAGTACGAATCCCGGCGGAATTTACTAGTGGGAATGTGGAATGTACTAGTAAGAATGCAATATGCTTTTAGATTCCTTGACATTATGCGAAAAAAAAAGAAAAGTTGTTGAAAACAGGATGCAACAATGTTGTGAGAGCAATATTGTACCTGATTGTAAACAATATTGTTCCGCATTGTTTTACCTCTTCCGGCTGACTCTGGCTAAACGATACTGTTCGATGTTGTTGATAGCCAGGAACAATGTTGCCGCAACAACATGGTTGCATCCTGTTTATGTGGTTGAGCTTACGTCTTTGTATTTCATCTATACAAGATGTGCCATTGTGCGTAGGTAAATACTTCGAACTCCAATCCTTGCAAAAAATTGTTGGGACATTTGTCTTGAAATGCGACATATCCCCCCTTCCCTCCCCCCTTCCCCCCCCCCCCGCTTTCTGCAATGTTGGTTCTATCCTAAACAAACCCGATCAACTGTGATATAGTATGATACAGTAAGCGAGGTACGAAACAACATTGAAAAGGAGGATGGGGTTCGTTGCAAAATAATCTGAGACTGCTATCTTAGTGCACATTCACTTGTGTAGTAGATATTTTATCAAGTGTCCTAACTACTTTCTGCAATGTTGTAACTTTGTCAGTGTCGGTAGTGCAGTCATAACCACACGAAATCAAAAAATCTTTTTGCCGCCTTAGCTCAAAACGTCAAATTCTGCTTACCGTATATTGTTTGAAGTAAGGAAGGACTCTATTTTTTATCTATGCAAACGTTAACGCAGACGATTTTTAGCAATGATTCGAATTCGGTTCGAAGGCTTCATGTGTAATTGTGATTAATAGGTATGTCGTTTTTTCCAGAGCAACGAAACAACATGCCAAACAAGTCAGTAACTTGGACAGAGAGGTTGAACAACAGATGGAAAAACTGGAAGCAAAAGTACGCGAGGAGGTAAGATGTTGACCATTCACCTGAGCTATGTAGCTTTATTTATACTGGATTGCTCCATCAGTACTAAACTGTTCTTCCTAGAGGTCCAGTAAGGATCATCTCTTATTGATCCAGTATTAGCTACTACAGGAGGAAATCTAAACTAAACTAAACTTATTTATACTGTATAGCTCTATCAGTTCTAAACTGTTCTTCCTAGAGTTCAGTAAGGCTCATCTCTTGTTGATCCAGTGTTAATACAGGAGGAAACCGAAACTAAACGAACTTTATTTGTATATACGGGATAAGGCTTATAACTTCTAAACTGTTCTTCCTAGAGATCCAGTGAGGTTCATCTCTTGTTGACACATTTCCCCTTTCTTGTTTAGGAAAAGTCTTCCTATGAAAAGAAAATGTCTGACTTTGAATGGCAGTTGGAAAGCAAAGATAAGGAAATCTCGGCTATGAATAAGACAATAGAAACACTTGAAACTCGTCTTGACAAAGAAACGCATAAGCCGAAATCTCGTCACGAGGAATTCGAAAATGTCGTCGAGGAAAACAGATACTTAAAGAGTCAGGTCACTGACTCTCAAACGACACTAGCTTTACTTCGTAGCGAACTTGCCGAACTTAAAAGTCAATTTGTCGAGCAGTCAGACCATTTGCAGAAGGAACAAAGGACTGCGCAAGCTTGTATTCAAGAGCAGGAGAGTTTAGCAAGGCAACTGCAGTTGCTGTACGAAGCGAATCAGAGATTGCAGGATGTCAATGATGAATTGAGAGGAGCGCTGGAAACAAGGAAGAATGTCAATCCAGAAAGAAAGACCAGTTCTGAAGTTTTGAGATTGTCTGGTGTTTTCCCTGACCCGGCTGTGTAAGTTTTTTGGTTGACAAATATGAACAAACATGTTTCCCAAAAGGAAAAAGCAGGAAACATTTTTTCCTCGCCATGTTTCCTGAAGGTGGAGAAGCCAGGAAACATTGTTTCTTAGCCATGTTTTCTGAAGGTGCACAAACCTGGAAACATTGCTTCCCAGCAATGTTTCCTGAAGGTAGACAAACCACAAAACATTGTTTTTTAGTAAACTTTCCTAATGGTGGGCAAAGTAGGAAACATTGTTTCCTAGCCATATTTCCTGAAGATGGACAAACCAGGAAACGTTGTTTCTTAGCCATGTTTCCTAAAGGTTGATAAAGCAGGAAACTTTGACCCCAAAGGTGGAATGCAATTAATTCTGTGAAATTTTTTATTGTTCAAGTAGCTAATGAACTTCGTTTCTTCTCCAGACATCAAGAGTTATCTCCTAGTATGAAACGTACCAATACCTTCCCACGCAACTCAACGCCACCACCAGCCTCCAGACTTCCTGAATACGCAGGCGCGGACTACAACGACAATACGTTTAACGAGGATTCTTTGTTTTCGGAGATACATCGCGCAAGCACGGTATGTGTTTAGCGTCGTTTAGTAATTGATAGTTAAGCTAAATGAGTCGAACTGGTTCTTGTTGAAATGGTAGGTTGGCTGAGGTGTTGGTGACATAGTGGTTAGTGTATGTGTCTTTCATCTCTGTGACTGAGATGTTGGTGAAACAGTGGTTAGTTAGTGTCTTTCGTCTTTGCTACTTAGGTTCTATAGTTTAAAAATTATGTTCACCTTGTATAGATCCATAACACAGACTTACAAACGCTTGACGAATCAAGTACGACAAATGACGACAACGTTACGAACACTCACAACAGGGACAAAAACAACGTCAATAACAACAACAAAAACAATAAGAGCAGCAATGCTCCCACCAAAACCAACATTACCAAACCAAGCCAAAATGTAGAAACTAACCCTTTGGCGAAAATTATGACCGCCATTGCAACTCGAAATTGCGGTAGAAGAAATCTTTTCAAATCTTCCAAATTTCATCAAAACGAGAACGGTTTCGTTGATACCGCAGTCGGTGAAAACTGTAGTGATTTTAACAGCACGGGTTCTTTTTACGCCGAGCTAAATGCTGATGAGAATTCATTTGAATGTTCTTATGGAGATTTTGAAAAAGATCTTGAACAAGACCGTCAAGGCAATTTGTTATCCTCGATTTCATTTGCTTTCTTTGACGAAGCAAGGTTTTCTTCAGATGAGGTAATTGCTAGGTTAGAGAATGAGGAAGTCAGAATTAGGCTATTATGACGGGAAGATATTACTTAATTTCTGTTAACGAAATACTACCGCGGCTTTCTACTCTGGTTTTCGTGACAGTCTAATTATCACAGACTTTTATTCAATTTGACAAAGTCAACTTGATGACAAAGTTGCATCAAGCTGGTAAAATCCATAACTGGTATCAAGTTTGTGGCATTTCTGTCTGTGTAGCCGGGAGAACCAAATTTGGTTTAGCTTAGGTTTCCTATCCTACATAAAGATCATAATAATTTACATTTTTCTTTAACTTAAGTCAACACAGACTTGACGACAAATCTGTTGCAAGATGTCAACCGACTTGTTGCAACTTTTGGTCGTGTAAGATCGGTGTGATAAATAGTATTTGTAAAATTTTCCAGCCATACAAGTCAGATTCTGTCGACGAAGAAGATGACGAAGCGTACGGTACAATGTCGCAATCAAGAAAGGCAGAAATTCAAAGACAAATCCAAATTCTCGAGTAAGAAAAAAGAAAAACTGATTTGATATATTTAACCATGTTATCACGATTGTAATATGCTTTCCGTTTCTTCCAGGGATACAAACAAACGATTGAGTTCCAGTAATGACGAGTTACGAGTGGCTTTGAAGGTAAAATTTATATCACAAATCTTAAAGTATATTATACGTTATGAGAATGGCAATGATGACCTACCCTGGCTCTTGGAGGAAGGAAGATTATTTCTGAAAGGATTTTCGATAGAAATTGCAATTTAAGCGCTGGATCTTTATGGCTCTATTCCTCGTACTATTTCTGCACCTTTGTTAACTTCACACAAAAACATAACGTAACATAGAATAATTTATTTATGCAGGGCAACCTAATTTAAGCCTGGTTCACACTTGTCGTAAGAATCGGAGATGGCTTCTTCTGACGGATGTGATTGGGTGAATTCTACACCATTGCAAAAGCAATGAGAAGGAGAAAGTCCCCGATTCTTATACGATAAGTGTGAAACTGCAGGCTTTAGTGAGTATAGTAACACTGTAAAACATACTCGAATAATAATGACATCCTGTATACTCAAGGTATGACTTATTTGTGTAAAACAAGACACGAATCAAACTTGTTTTACTCAAATTTTATTTTGATGGTAACACTGTCATCAAAAACCTACACAATACAACTTAGATTTCAGAAACCTTTAACCAGATTGTACTGGATCACAGTCTCCTTCGTATTTCAGCTTAGCTCTCCGATCCAAGAAAAGATGATTACCGGAACTTTTTGGAGAAATTAAATTGAAAATGTTTTTCTGTTTACAGATGATGGCTAGGAGTGGCAGTTTTCGTAAGGTAAGTATTGTGTTCGTAAAAATCGCTAGGGAACCGCAGAGGTGCATGTAAAAAAAAATTAATATCTTTAGTCCAGCTCTGACATAAAAGTTATGGCAAATAAAACAGACCAGCAAAAAAAACATCACAATTGACCGTAACGAAAAAATGGCGTATGTTTGTTTTACCAGAATGCATTGCGGTCGAAAATCGTTGCAAAAAGAAAGTTGACGTTTGTTGAGGGACAAACATAAGAATGGGGGCTATTTTCATTGGTTTGTTAAAGTTTTATGTTCTTCGTATCTTTTTTCAGTCGTTTTTTATGCTTGCAATGCATTCTGGTAAAATGTGAATGCGGCTATCTTTGTCGTTGTCAAACTGTTGACTGTCAATTGTCAAACTATTCTCGTTCGTGACTCTCAGCTAAAAATAATGATTTTAATATGCGAAGGAAATTTTTTATTTACCATCCCAATATAATTTTTTAAAGTAATACCGAGTTCCAGAAACAATTCATTAGAGTGGTACTGTACGGTGTCATTGATAATAATATCGTTCTGTTTCAGCCCAAAAAGAATTCTTCCGGAAGTCGTCGTGGCCAAAACTCTCACAGTGACTACGGTTCACTTTCGAGTAACAGAAGCAGTCGGAGCTTTTCACCACAAGAGTAAGTTATCGTCTGAGCTGTGAAACAAATTATCGTATACACGGCTAAAACGCCACATAATGCCATTGCCTTGTTGAAAGTTGTCAATTTTACCAGCTTGTTGTAACTTGCCAAAAAGTTTCAACAAACTTGTCGATTTCATCAAGTTGCAACAAGTCTGTTAAAATCAGGCTTGTTGCAACTTGTCATTTGCAAGCTTGTTACAACTTGTTGAAACAACTTGCAGTAAGCCTGTGAATGACAAGTTTTGACGACTAACTTACAACAAGTCTGTTGTCAGCAAGCTGTCTCCAGCCACGCGAACGCATCCTGATATCGGCTTATTGACAACAAGCCTGTTGCAAGATGTCAACAGACTTGTTACAACTTGTTTTTTTTTGCTGTGTAGTTAGAATATTATACGCTAAAATCACATTCGTAAATTAGTAAGGGACATGTTTTTTTACCATATCTTCTTGCATTTCAGAAAGCGTTTATCAAACGGTGATGTTGGCGAAGCGACAGATGAATCAACCACGTATGACGTTGAAGAAGAAGAAAATATTGGAACAGTAAGCTATAATTCTATTGCATTTAAAAAATATCAAATTATTCAATATTCATTTGGAAAAAAGGGTGTTGATTAGAGGAAAGTAGAAAAAATGTGTTCACACAAGACCTTTTGCGCGATGTGCGTTGATTTCACAGGAATTTTGAAAAACAAAAATACCAAATAGCGGCTTTCGTATAAAAAGCATAAGTAAAACAAGTTTATGGTTGCCGAAAAGGGAAAAAAAGTATTACTTAAATACAACAAAACGGAAATTTTTAGTTTGGAAAAAAGTTTTATATCTTCAAAATTTACTTGTTACATCTGAAAAGGAATGCAAGAATAATTTCTACTTTATAACTTCCATGTTTAAATTTAAATATAATCAATAATTCATAATTAACTTTCATTTCAACTAAACTAAATGATCTAACTTAAAACTAAATTTAAATTTTTAAACATTTTAACATAAGATTGAAAAAGATTCATTAAAAGATATGGTAGAAGACTTACAAGAAACTGAATTGAATATCGACCAAACAATAGTCGACTTCGTGGACAAAACCATAGCCACAAGTCCTGAAGAAAATAAGGTGTGTGAAGATGCGAATAAGACACCTGTATGTGTTGAACAAGATTTATGAGAAATTTGCTCTAATGATACATGTAATGTTGATCGGACAGAATATGAAAACTGTTTAAATGACAAAAACCAATCGCAATATGGAGATGTTGATGGTTTGAATGAGAAAATTTCTAATGGACAACGCATAAAGACTAGATCTAAAAGTTTAGAATTATTTTATATCGAGAACTTCGCTAATTTAGAAACTTCTGACAGTAGTGGAGGTGAACCCCGTGCAAATGTCAACTTTGATAGTGAGCCTTCGAAAAAATTGAGCAGCGAAAGTTCGTTTCAGAGCTATGAAATGGAAGATAATGCAAATAGCATTGTGGACAGCAACAACTATATCAGTAATGACACAGAGGATAATGATAGTAGCAAAAATGCCGGAAGCGACGTCAGCAACAATCATAACTCTAGCAACCACAACGGCAATGGTAGTAGCAGCAACATCACTAGCACTGCCAGCAACCACAATAACAGCAAGAACAGCAGTAAAGGACTTTGGGAAATTACAAAAGCGTTAAACGCTTACGACTGGTACATGAGCCAGAGTTCTTTGGATGAATTAAGCTGCATCGAAGAAGAAGGTACAGTTGAAGAAGAAAGCAGTGAACAGTCTGAAAACGAGGGAGACGTGTCAAAAAGCGAAAGGCTTAAGCCTCAAGTAGAGAAAAATGAAAGCTCTAACGGAAAAACATTCAGGGAAAAGGATTGTTTTGATCACAAAAGCCCCCTGGATGAGATGAGCAATGAGCAAGGGCTCCAAAAAGGCTCATTTGCGAAAACCAAGTCCACAGGAAAGGAACTTAACGAACATCAAGCCGAAAAACTAAATGTTCAAGAAAAGCGCAATCATCACAGGTCTGATGAGAGAGGATACAACGATGTTGAGTTACACAACGGGCTCAATGAGCAGAGGAGTTTAAAACAAGGGCCCGAGATTGAGGAGGTCATCAATGGACATCAGGATATAGACGACCAAAGAAATAGACTGGAAGAAAATGGTGTCAAGGTGGAAGACAGTGAAATGGATGAAAACAGTTGGGAGACAGACGAAGAGATTGAAGGGAGTGGAGATGAAGAGGTGGATCAGATCGAAGGTGGGGGAAGTGGAGGTAGAAGGAGAAAGGTTTATTTCAATGATTCAAGGGAATATAATGCGGATGAGGATATCAGTGATGACGAAGAAACCGAAAAACGGAAGGAACCCAGGACAGGTCAAAGTAATGATAAAGGGAATATCAGGGTGTCTTTTAATAGTTCCAGAAGATATGATGATGAGAAAAATGATGATGAGGAAAATGATGATGATTCGTATGAAGAAACGAGTGAATATTCAAGTGAAGACGAAATGTCGGAATCTTCAGTTGAACAACAAAAGGTAGCGATAAAGAAATTAAAATAATATCTAAACGCAGTCATAAACACAGATAAAAATGCTAAACTAATCTTAAACTAACTTAGTTTATACTGGATCGTTCATGCTTAATCGATAATTCCGATAATAGACTAAATTTTGATCTAGGCGAGAGGAACGAATTATATCTGCACAGCTAAAAAAAGCATCTCAAAATTAGTAGAGGGGCAAAGTTTGGCTGCGAAATGTTACAAAGAAAGAAAATTAAAGCCTTGCAAAGTTTGCAATGTTTGTTAAAAATTATATTACGCTTGGACAAGACAAGACAATGATAGGCTTTCCAATCTTGGCAAGGCTATTTTTCCGTATTTTACCACACTTGAACAAAACTTGGCAATTTTACTAACTTTAAGATACTCTTTCTAGCTGTGCTGTTGGATTTTGTTCTTCCTACTTGGCTCAAAGTTTAGTCTAGAACCAGGAATTGTCGATTATTTTGGCTCAGATCTTGTACCACCCATTGCAATTCGTAAAAGTTCAGAGACATTAAATTGTTGCAAGGACATTAAAGTAACATAACACCAAGATGCATAAAATCAATTGACGAATTTAAAAATATAAAACGAAATTAAATTTTAAGAGTGAATATATTGATTTAAATTTATTATGTTGGAAGGGCGTAATCATTTCGTATTTTATTTCAGGATAGCACAGCAACGATGAATTCCGAAACTATCGCCGAACTTGAAGCCCAGGTAAGCCACGGGTAAACTAGTGTAGATATAAATTCAAAGTAACACCACGAATGCATTTTATAGCTGAGTACAGAACACGAAGATTAATAGAAACACGACCCACAGGCTTGCTAAAGTTATTTCAACGAGTTGAAACTATTCTGCAAGTGCAAGTTGCAATAAGCTTGATTTTGACAGACTTGACCATGATGCAACTTAACCAGCTGGTGAAATTGACAAATTGCAACGAGTCTGTGGCGCTTTTAGCCATGTATAAGCCTCAGAAGTATTTCTATATAATGACTGTATCGAGTTTGTTAGAGCAATGTCCTGCACGATGTCTCGTATTATCTCGTATTATCTGGGCTTGTTAGCAACTAACGTTGCCAGTGTAGGTAGAGCAGTTAATAGTACACGAAAGGTATAGGTTCTTTCACTACCTGAATACTAACTTCACTAACGTTGCCAGTGCAAGTAGTGCAGTTAATCGTACACTAAAGGTACATTTTTTTTCACGACCTATATCTTTCGTGTGCTTGTTTGCAAACTAACCAACATTGTTTAACAAAAAATTATACCTTTAGCGGACTATACCTTTAGTAGACTTGTTGGTAGAGTAATGTGTAACACCATACAAGACACTTTTTTGCTTTTAATATTTCCAGCTCACAAAAATCAATCAAGGCAAGGAAGATGGCGAAGAGAAAAACTTAAAGAGCGACAACTCCAAAAGTGAGACTGATGATGACGATGATGGTGATGTGGATCCTGCTGAGTTGGCAGAATTGGTTGCCATGGCATCTGACTTGACTGACGCGACCGACTCCGAGTCGGAAACGGAAAAGTTACGGAGTAACGAAGTGGAAGATTCATCCACTCTGACGTCGACCTGTGATAGTCTTTCGGTACGTGTCAAGTTTAAGACAAGCGAGAGTTTGTTCAAGAGTTTTCTCAAATCTCATGTCCTGGTCAAACGAGAACAAGAGTTGCATGAGAGTTGATGAGAGTTGACAAGCGAGAGTTTGTACGAGAGTTTTCTCAACTCTCATGTCCTGGTCAAACGAGAACAAGAGTTGATGAGAGTTGACAAGCGAGAGTTTGTATGAGATTTTTCTCAACTCTCATGTCCTGGTCAAACGAGATCAAGAGTTGCATGAGAGTTGATGAGAGTTGACATGCGAGAGTTTGTATGAGATTTTTCTCAACTCTCATGTCCTGGTCAAACGAGAACAAGAGTTGCATGAGAGTTGATGCGAGTTGACAAGCGAGAGTTTGTGTGAGAGTTTTCTCAACTCTCATATCCTGGTCAAACGAGAAAAGAAATTGCATGAGAGTTTAGGTGCGAGAGTTTCTATGAGAGTTTTCCCAACTCTCATGTTCTGGTCAAACGAGAACAAGAGTTGCAGGAGAGTTGATGGGGGTTGAGAAACGAGAGTTTGTATGAGAGTTTTCTCAACTCGTGCGTCCTTTTCGAACGAGAATACCAGGTTGATTACTTTCTTCTATTTTCAGCCAAATTATTGTACTCCGGAAAGAATGTACAAACTGGTTCTGGCTGGGGATGCAGCGGTCGGAAAATCAAGTTTTATTCTTCGTCTTTGTAAAAATAAATTTCATTCCAGTCTTAACGCGACACTTGGTAAGCATTCTGGTTAAATGTAAATGGTGCCATCTTTCCCGTCATTGTGTCCCATCATTAACCTTAGCAAAAAGATTAGTGAGAATAAAATCTGGTCCATCAAAACATATCTTGACAAGTTAAATTTCTTACCGTTAATATTACTGACATGGCCTAATCGTTTCTGTTATTACCAACTGTAGTCTATTAGCAATAGTTCTAACAAGTGGTCGCCATTGATTATTTTAGGAGTTGATTTTCAAGTGAAGAATCTCAATGTGGATTCGAAAACCATCGCGCTTCAACTGTGGGATACCGCAGGCCAAGAACGGTGGGTTCAGCTGGCTCATAGACAGCCTTCATTTTAAGCATAAATAAATGAATAAACAGATTTGACCCACTGAGCAAAATTCTAAGGACGTATGAGCACCTTTAAGATGTCCACAGACTTGTTGTGACATGCTGAAATAAAAACATAATTCTGTCACTATATGGATTATCTCGTCAACACATTTTCGCGTGAAAGTTTTAATGTTAACTTCAAAAGTTTTGATGATAATTCTCTTTTCTTACTCTCAGGTTCCGCAGTATCGCGAAGTCATATTTTCGCAAGGTCGATGGCGTTCTCCTCTTGTATGACGTAACATGCGAATCATCTTTTGTAAACATTCGCGACTGGATGAGCACAATTGAGGTAAACATTAAGGCCAGTGTGACCGTATATGCAAATATACATCAGTTATCTTGATAATTGTTTTCATTTCGGTAATTTGACTGTTTTTCCCCAGGAAAGTTCGCAAAAGAAGGTTCCCATTATGCTTTGCGGTAATAAATGTGATCTTCGAGAAGAGTATCTCATGGAAGGAAAAAAAGTCATTTCCAAAGAAAGCGGTCAGCGGTTAGCCAAGGTGAGCAGATGAACTTCATTGGAGAACAGTTTAGGACTGGTATAGCTAACTTGTATGAATAAATTTAGTTTAGTTTAGGTTTTCTCTAGTAACACTGGATCAATAAGAGATGATCCTTACTGTACCTTTGCGAAGAGCAGCTTCGATCTGATGGAGCTATCCAGTAAAAATAAAGTTAGTTTTGTTTAGGTTTCCTCTTGTAGTGGCACTGGATCAATAAGAGATGATCCTTACTGGACGTCTAGAAAGAACAGCTTAGAACTGATAGAGCTATTCAGTATAAATAAAGTTAGATTAGTTTAGGTTTCCTCCTGTAGTAACACTGGATCAATGGGAGATGATCCTTACTGGACCTCAAGGAAGAACAGAATAGAACTGATAGAGCTTATCAGTATGAATAAAGTTAGAGTATCTTAGGTTTCCTCCTGTGGTAACACTGGATCAATAAGAGATGATCCTCACTGGACCTGTAGGAAGAACAGTTTAGAACTGAAGAGCTATTTAGTATAAATAATAAAGTTAGTTTATTTTAGCTTTTCTCCTGTAGTAACACTGGATCAATAAGAGATGATCCTTACTCGACCTCTAAAAAGAACAGTTTAAAACTGTTAGAGCTATCCAGTATAAATAAAGTTAGTTTAGTTTAGGTTTCCTCCTGTAGTAATACTGAATCAATAAGAGATGATCCACACCTGATAAATTAGACGTGTAATCCATAAGTATTTGCTTTCTAGCATTATGACGCATTGTTTATCGAGACCAGTGCAAAGGATGGCAGTCATATTGAAAAAGCGTGTAAAGAGCTTGCGAGGTTTGCGAAAAATATGTTCTTTGATTGAATTTAGTTTCATAAATATTTTTAACCGATATAATTGCACATGTTAGCCGTTGACTTTGACTCAAAAAAGTTAATTAATGTTAATTTAATTTAGTTTCTTGTCTAACAGAATCCTCACCTCCCTGGAGAACGAAGAAATCGAGCAATGTGGACTAAAACTGGACAAGAAGGACAGGGATAAAAAGAAACGACCATGTTGTCCAACCTAGCGACTCACGGCGGTGACAGAGTTCTTGCAAACAGCTGGGTTGTCAGGTTACAGTCCTTGTGCTCTCGGAGGCCTTTCGTCAACTCTCGGTGCAGAAAAAATTTGGAGTGCCAGACAGTGATCACATGGTGGTTTTCGAAAAAAAGTTACCGCGCGCGACGTGTGGGTCGAACAAAGTATAAATATACCAGACGTCATTGCTTGTTATTATAAAGACTTCGAAACAAGCATAAATAATTTGTTACGCAGTCAAACACGCGCGCTGATTTGAAACAGACCTTTTTCCACAAACCGATATTAGGATGCGTTTGCATGGCTTGCGACGGCCTGTTGTGGCGCTGGTTTGTTGCAAGTTGTCAACAGACTTGTTGCAAGTTTATTGCATGTCGACACTTGTGAGCCACACCCTTGCTGCAAGTTGTTTCAACAAGTTGTAACAAGTTTGCTAATGACAAGCTCCAACAAGCCTGATTTTAACAGACTTGTTGCAAATTAATCAAATTGACAAGTTTGTTGCAACTTGTTGACGAGTTGTAAGAAGCTGGTAAAATTGACAACGTGCAACAAGTCTTCTGTCGTTCTTCGCTGTGTAGTCTAAATTCTCTTCTCGCACAAACCTTTCTTAAACTAACCATTTAACATGACAAATCGTGCAGTCCACTTGGCACGCAAGAAGGCTTAAAGGACGTACCGGAAACTACTTAAACCTCTTGCATTCGTTATCTTCTGATGGTAAAATGCCGCGTCTGTGAAAAGCTTTTGGTAAACAATTGTAAAAAAATGAAACATTCGTATGGTATACTATGAAACATCGAATATTTCTGTATAGATAGTTGAATATATTTATTTAATAATGAAAAAGTGCTAGAAAGTTGAAATGAATTAAGAATTTTTAAACTCGGGTACTAATGTGTATGAACGTTACAATGTGCGTAAAATAAGTTTGTTTTCAACTGGGGCATTTAGAGTACGATAATCAACAAGTTTTGAATTTTTAGTTGCAGCAAGTCTACTACAGGCTTGTTACCTTGCAGACATTAAGCTCATACAGGAATGCGCTTAATCCTCCGTCTTGGGTGATAACAAGTCTGCTGCAAGCTGTCAACAGGCTTGGCGCAAGTTGATTGTCAAGACTTTTTATCCACAAGCTTTATGCAAGTTCTTTCAACAACTTGCAGCAAGCAGGGACGTAGCCAGAACTTTCAAAGGGGGGGGGGGGGGGGGGAGCCCTGCAGATACTAATTATTATGATAGGTTTGACGCGCCTATCGCGTTAAATACTAGGGAGGTTTAGCAAAGAGACGTGACGTCAATGCGACGTAAAATGCCGTGATTGCCCATCTCCAGATTTGCTCACGGCATTTCCACATCGTTTTTACCTCGCTTTGGCGTTGTCATGGCGTTGTGTCGTCTTTGCTAAACCTCTCTATTAACGAAAGTGGGGGGAGCCGAGGGAGCCGCGGCTCCCCCCTGGCTACGTCCCTGTCAGCAAGTCTGAAAATATTAAGTTGCATCAAGTCTGATTTTCTCAGACTTAATGCAACTTGATGAAGCGAACAGGCGTGATGATAAAATCCACAACTTGCATCAACTCTGTGACGTGGCTAGCTGTCTACTATTCATGGCTTAAAGATAATGAGATGACAATTTAACATTTTGACCATTGTATCGTGATTGGAATGCTGGATGAGATGGAGAACAGTGAGATTTTCCAAACAATGAAAAGACAATGGAACATTCTGATCACTGGGTCATGACTGGATGACATGGAGAACAGCGAGATTTTCAAAACAATGAAAAGACAATGACAAAAACATTCTGATCACTGGAGGACATCGAGATCTATCATATGTTTACTTTGGTATTTCCCGAAAAAAAAATGGAAAAATATAAAATCTTGAAAGTAAACTCAGAATAAAGACCTGACAACAAGTCAGATCAATGACTTTACACAAAGTATTGAACCACGCAAAAACCAAACCGCTAGTTTTGTGCAGGCTCGGAAAATCATTTACACGTTTCTCAATCGTTTACGGTCAAAAGTTGCTCGAAATTTTTCATTTTTTTCGCCATCTGTGGTAGTTTTTCAAGGTTCAAAAGCGGGTTATCGTTGCAGGAAAGGTCTGCTGTTTCCTGTAGTGTTTCAAGATGGATTTCCAGCACAGAGCAGGCGGTAAGACAGGCAGTGGTGGCGTCGCTTCGTTTTCCGAGAGCAACAGAGACAGACGAGAAAGACTCCGACAACTCGCCTTGGAGACCATCGATTTGAACAAGGTTAGAGTTCAATTTTTCATTCATGTTTTTGATCATTTGATGTTATCAGTGTATTAGGTTTATCATAATGTCTGTTTATTTGATCTAATTGGTACAGAAAATTTTTAAGGTGTATATGGATTGAACCAAAAAAACTTCGAATTTTGCATTTTGCTTTTTCGTATTTTAAGAAGTTTTAAAAATTTCTGCTAGAATAGCTATAATGAAATCATTTTTGGGCCACTCAAAGCATGTTCCAGAGTTTCACGTATGTCCCATAGTGGAAACTTGGTTTCTCCAGCTGCAGGAGATCTCCTGCAGATTTCTGAGCCAGACTGCAGAGTATGTCAACAGTGCCCTCGAGATTTTTTATAGAAAAAAAATTAGCGCACCTGCCTTCCTTTTCCCAGTTTCAATCTGCCCCCAAAGCTCTAATTTTCATTGTTTTTAACACATATTTTGTTAATAACCCTTAACTCACACATGATCTGCACTTGGCGACTGTTTTGCGCACCTGCACCTAAGATTTGTTCCTTCTCCGCGCTCGAGATCTTGTCGAAAACTATCATACTCTGCAGTGTGGTTTCTGAGCTTCGCATCAAAACTACGGCATAGCCATACCCTCATTGGATTTCCTGTCGCACAGGTTTCCACCAGTTCTTTGGTTGCCACTACGACAATAGAATACTTGCAGGACGTTTAGGCTTGTAGAGTATTTTGAAAGACCCCATTCAATTCAATCAATTACAATCATTTTTACCTCATTACAGTTTCAATGTCACCACTAGGTGGCAGGTGGTGCCCGCTGAAAGGGGAAGCTCTGCGTTGGAACATGCATGCGCAATATTCCACTGCATTGCTAGTTTCTAAAAAATTGTACTACATTATCCCGTCGCATTTGAACATTTACAAAGAAGCCTCCAGCGAAAGATCTTCCGCCAAAGTGGCCTACCTTCCAGTGAGGCCTATGTCCTTCTTTGGTATTACCCCAGTCTGCATGCTGGTATACTGGCACTTTTGCATTCTGGACAGACATTTCAATTTTGGATTCATATGGGCAGAAGTTAGCTTGGTTAATAGTGAGAGAACATTTTGCCAAGTCAAATAATTTTGTTCTGCTCATATGGAGAAATGTTATGCCGCGTACTGGGTAAAGTTTCTTGACTATAACACACTTAGTTAACTTTGTTCATTATTCTTCCAACAGGATCCATATTTCATGAAAAATCATCTTGGTTCTTATGAATGTAAATTATGTTTGACACTACACAACAATGAGGTAATGTTCCATTACTGCTGCATTTATTTATGTTTATTATGGGCCATTTAGGAAATGGGCTAGCTCAGTTTATCTGGGGCAGATTTGTGTAAAGAATATTTTTTGATGTCGAAGAACGACATCAGTAGCTATTATCATCTCTCTTTAGAGCAGGATGAATCATACTTGATATGCGTTGCTTCTAGGCAGTGTCATTAGCCATAACGATTGTCAGTGGTAATGGACAATTTGCATAACAGACCAAAGGTCGAACTAGGCAGGAAGGAGGAAATCTTTTACTACAGTTAGAAAGAGCGTCTTAAAATTAGTAGAATTGCATAGTTTAGTGGCCAACTGTTGTAAAATACGGAAAATACATAGCCCTGCAAATTTTGTATACGTTTGTATTACGTGCGGAAAAAGTTACCATTTTTGAGCTGAAATTGCTTCTGCGCGTAATACAAATATAGGCAAAATTTGCCAACTTTGCAAGGCTATATTTTGCATATTTTACAACATGTCGCAACCAAACTTTGTAATTCTACTAATCTTAGCATCTTCTCTCTTGCTGCAGTAAAAGATTTTGTTCTTCTTGCCTGGATATAATGTTTATCTATCATGCAGATCGTCTATTGTTTGCTAAGGTTACATGTTTTACCAAACGTGATTTCCCCTTCTTTAAATGTAGGTTACACTCTCTTCTTGGCATTTGTTCCACTCATAACAAACGAGAACCACAGATGTGAACGTTGCCCAAATTTTGCAGCTTTCAAACTCTTTTTGAATCGAAGCATAAGTACTTTGCACACACTTGTTGTAATTGAGTGTTATATTTCTTCACACAGGGAAGTTACTTAGCTCACACACAGGGGAAGAAACACCAACAAAATTTGTAAGTAAATATGATGTCTGACCAGGGTTCGAATTAACGGTGTGCAATGTGCAATTTGCACATCGTTTAGACCTAAATAGTAAAAATTGCACGTCATTTTTCCAAACGATGTGCAAATTTTTATTTTGCAATTTGTAACAATCAAGGTCTAGGTATAATTTTTTTATGTGAAAAAAGAAGATATAGGCATGCTTTTTTATGTTTAAAAAGGTAGAATGTCTTCAGAAATTTCACAAAATTTACAATGAAACGGCTGCCATTTTGTCAGTGTTTCCACTTTACAAAACAAAATTTTCCTCGACATTCTCATAAAGAAAATTTGCACATCAATTTTTCCTCGCTAATTCGAACCCTGTATCTGACAAAAAAGACTTGCTTCAGAATGAATGCCAACTGCTCTAGGCTATCAAACATGATGCAGTCAATGGACCACTTGCACTGTCATCATAATGCCCCCAGTTGCCTCCCCTAACAGTGATAAGCAAGCATTAACGTTAAAGGCCTATATGGCTGGCTTAAAGCCAACAAATGAAAAATAAGGTCTATCTGATAGTTAATATTTCAACATTTTTTTTCAAAATTTAAATCAGTTGAAAAAATTTATACAAATATATATTTGTTCTCCAGTTGCCCAGTGTGTCCTAATGCATGCAAAGGCTCTATATTAGACAACATCTGAGTGACAGTAAAAAACATTGAAAATTTCTGACATGAATGTTGTTCGATAATATTTTTTAGGGCAAGGAGAGCTGCCAAAGAGGCCAAGGATGCCCCAGCGCAACCTCAACCAGTAAGAGAATATTTTTGTTGTTTCTTGTAGCCATAGTGTAGTATAAACTTCAAAAGTCGTTATCAAAAATGAATTAGTTTATTTTTTGGAAAACTATTTTGTGGGAATATGTCTGATAGTTTATTTAGGTGATTTATTTATTTTTTTGAAATAGGCAAAATGGTGTTGGGCAGTAATTTTTGTAAAATGTTTCTTTTTTATTGATCGATACTGAAAGCATTCTAACTTTGGTTGTTCAATAATTACGACAGCCACCCAGTATTTTAATGAAATACAAAAGAATAGTAACTCCGAACAACATTTCGACAGTCCTGATGATGACTACAATTTAGTCGAAACTTCGACTCATTAAAACAATCAAAATGTTGTTCGGGGTTGATATTGTTTTGTATTTGCTTGTTCCGCCTTATAAAATGACTAATTTCAACGCCTCAAGATCATTTTACGCTGCATTTAATCCCGGGTAAGCAGGATCATATAATCAGTCCGCGTGAGAAGCTTTATAGTTCCATGGTTTAGTAACGGTTTTAGAAATTAAAATTAACCATGTTGTGAATTTTCGGAGCTTCCACTGTGCTGATATTTCATCGAAAATTCGAAGTACTCACTGATTCGTGCAATATTTCGTTTGACTTGAAAATTTTTATTCTTCCTGTGTGTCATTTCGGGTTCAAAAGGTCACTTAAAACTGTGAATGTTTTCGAAAACGAACTCCGTGATAAATTGATTCTTGGGCTTCTGTGACCCACATAATCAATGGTCGGTTACAAACCAAATTTAAACGCTAGAAATTTAATCTTGGCGCTAAATATACACTATATAACTGCATGCACTGGAAAGGTCGATCAACACTTTGTTAATGCTGCCCAATATTTCAAGTGTTTATATTTGCTGCTCTATAGATATTTCCTCTAACTATAAGACGTCTGATTCATCTTTTCTTATATTGTAGACGAATTACAAAAATGCACGTTCATGTTATATAGTTCTGATAAACTTCAGTGACCATATGCGTCATTGATTTTGGATCCATTGACTTTGCTATCAAATTTAAGTTCTTTTTAGTCGTGTTTGGTCTGAACAAAATGCGCAGGCTTGCATATTTTTGTCTTGGGTAACTTGAAACTTTGATATAATCAAGCGCTTTAGAGTTGTATGTAAATCACTCAGGTGGCTTCTTTATAAAACCGATCAACAAAGTGGCTAATGATATCCGTTCTGTCTGCTGCGTTAAAACCAATCGGTGTTCATTGTGAAGAGAGTTTATTCAAGTCAATATGTTCTTACTGCTTTTCTACTGTGGTTTGTTATCAACCATCGTGTCTGCACATTTCAATAACGACACATCACATGACGGAGATGAACTCGACATAAACACTACGTTGTCCACTTTGCCGTCTACGACGATTCCTGTGTCCAAAGATTGCGTACTGGAGATGAAAGAAAATGAAGTTTCAGAAGTAATTGAACTTTTTAACAGTAATCTCGTTAATGTAGTGGTTATCCATATCTCATTCTCCAACGGTAGTCACGAGGGAGAGCTTTTCTCGGATTTTAATGTTTTATTATCGAGTCCCATCGGTCGAGAGATTCTCTACGCACTAGAAAGGTCGCAATTCAGATATTTTCCATGGACTTTGAAAGCTGGCATAAGAAACTTTAAACTGAATGTAAATGGGAGCCAAAACGATTGCATTGAAAGGAGAAAGAATGCGTCAGATTTTGTACTCGAGAGTACACAACATATTGTTGACAGTGTAAACCTGGCAATAAACTACCACGTTTGCTCTTCGTTTAAAGAAACTTCATCTGGAAAAGTAAAGCAAACTTGCTGTCACATGACAAAATCCAGTTTGAGTTCCAAGTTCAATTATAAATGTCCTAAGGGAAATTCTTTTCTTCTCGGAAGTAATGTGCCTTGGATTGTAACATGTATACTCATGTCTAGTTTTGCTTTTTTCTGTCTCGCTTGGGTGCTGTCAGTGTTTCAGTCTCGTACTGAGTTCAACTTGAAATATCCTGAGTATTACAAACTGGAGGAAAGCATGATGTCGCCATCTTCTATTCTCGTTAAAGTTATCTGGGATCCAAACGGTCAAGTTGTTTCCTTTTCCCGCAGACTTGTATTAGTAGTCGTCTTTTCATATTTCTGGTACTTTGCGTGGTCGATAAACAAAGAACGAAGTGTTGTATTTATTATCTTCACACCTGTTTTTGTTTTTTGGGGACTATCCTTTTTAGTTTCCAATCTCTTCAGGCCTAACATTACAAACTCGTCTCTAATTCTAAATAGAATGAAAGAGCCACGCAACCTTGACGTTCTTTCGGAGAACGGACCGTTTGAATTCTTAGTTAAATTCATAGGGTTGCTTTTTGACCCAAGCGTTTGGAGATTAGTAAGTATAACTGTGTACTACGGTTGTAAAGATTCTGCCGGACATGTAACTGGACAGTTCAGAAATCGTATACTCAAAACTTTAGCATTATGTTTCTACTATGTTCTTGTATTGTTGATTTGTTTTATGTATGTTTCCATTACGTTCTGTTGGATTATATGTGCGTTACCTTTCTCACCTTTTTTTTTGTGCGTTAACTTTTTGTTTGTGATGTATGATTTGGAATATCACGATGACAACGTAAGAAAAAAAATTCTATGTTTTTTCATCATAGTTGGCTTTTGCTTGTTGTCTTTAATTTTTGCACTGATAATAGCAAACTCGATAGTGTCATTCCTGTTAGGATTGTTTCTAAATCTCGTTTACTTCATTCCTTATATCGCATTTTTTTCAGTCCTAACATTCTATTGTTCCACTTACTGGAAGACTATGGAAGAGGAATACTTTGTGTTAAAACAGCTCATTTACGAAACATGTCGAGAGGCACAGAACATTAATAATGGCTGCATACCAAACAGACATCCCAAACCAAGCGAAAAAGTGTTGCCCGTTGTGTCCCGAGAGCTTTATGATAAAATCAGAAAAAAACTCTTACCCTATGATACGAACTTATTTTATTTTGTATTAAAAATGTTGTGGGCCATTGCTTTTTCGTTGGGCATCCTAGCGCTTATCAATATGTTGAATGAACTCAATGTTACTGGTTTAGTCCAAGTTGTGACAACTGCGAGTCTCGGTGTTATGCCGCACATATTCAACATGGTAGCGTTGAAAACGAGCGAAGCCAAAACGAAAGCGAAGAATGAAAATTTGAAGCTAAACATAAAATATATAGTGAATGAATTAATTTGCGAACATCTCGTACGAACAAAAATACCATCTCGGACAGTGCCTGTAAGACAACAGGATGATGACGTGATGACCGAACACTCCACGTCGGTTGATGAAAGTATTAAAGATTCTGAACATTTTGAACATATCGCTCGGACAGTGTTGATAATAGAGCCGAAATATCAGGGTCCTGAAAACGCAGCTAGAGATTGGTTGGATAAATTGTCAAAAGAACTGATTCCAAACTGTATTCTTGCCACGTCAGATGATGAAATTAGTGAAGATTCTAAAGATTTTGATATAATGTTTGGTATAGATTGTTCTGACAATCATGAAATTGGACCTGTCCGAACAACTGATGAAAGTGATCAGAATTCTGAAAATGCACAAGATTCTGAAGACAAACCTTTGATACAACAGAATGATGAAGCCACGGTTGAAGACAATTATCGAACTCATGAAAATTCAAATGATAATGTTGAAGGTGAAGATAGTCAACTAAATGTAATAGTACATCGGAATCCTAAAGCTTTGGCTGAGGATGACGATATTGAATATTCTGAAGGCCAACCTTTGATACAGCAGAATGATGAAGCCACGGTTGAAGACAATTATCGAACTCATGAAAATTCAAATGATAATGTTGAAGGTGAAGATAGTCAACTAAATGTAATAGTACATCAGAATCCTAAAGCTTTGGCTGAGGATGAGGATATTGAATATTCTGAAGACCAACCTTTGATACAACAGAATAATGACGTGGTAGTTGAAGGCAATGATAAAAATTATGAAAATACGCATGATAATGTTGAAGGTGATGTTATTCAACTGAATGTAATAGTACATCGCAATCCTGAATCTTCGGCTGAGGATGACGATGTTGAAGATTCTGAAGACCAACCTGTGATACAACAGAATGCTGAAGTCACTGCTGAAAAAAGTGAACAAAATTTTGAAAATTTGCATGGTAAGGTTGAAGGTCAAGATTGTCCATTAAATGTAACAGTACATCGCAATCCTGAATATTCGGCTGAATATGACGATATTGAAGATTCTGAAGACCAACCTGTGATACAGCAGAATGATGAAGTCACGGGTGAAAAACAAGATCAAAGTTTTGAAATTGCGAATGATGATGTTGGTGATAAAGATTGTAAACTAACTGTAATAGTACATCGGAATCCTGAAGCTTTGGCTGAGGATGACGATATTGAAGATTCTGAAGACCAACCATTGATACAACAGAATGATGAAGTCACAGTTGAAGAAAAAGATCAAAATTTTAAAAATGCGCATGATAATGTTGAAGGTGAAGATAGTCAACTAACTGTAATAGTACATCGGAATCCTGAAGATTTGGCTGAGGATAAGGGTAGTGCAGATTCTGAAGAGAAACCTTCAATACAACAGAATAATGACTTGACAGTCGAAAATGATCAAAGTTTTGAAATTGCAAATGATGATGATGTTGATGATAAAGATTGTAAACTAACTGTAATAATAGATCGGAATCCTGAAGCTTTGATTGAGGATGAGGATAGTGCAGATTCTGAAGTCCAACCTTCGATACAACAGAATAATGACTTGACAGTCGAAAATGATCAAAGTTTTGAAATTGCAAATGATGATGATGTTGATGATAAAGATTGTAAACTAACTGTAATAATAGATCGGAATCCTGAAGCTTTGATTGAGGATGAGGATAGTGCAGATTCTGAAGTCCAACCTTCGATACAACAGAATAATGACTTGACAGTCGAAAATGATCAAAGTTTTGAAATTGCAAATGATGATGATGTTGATGATAAAGATTGTAAACTAACTGTAATAATAGATCGGAATCCTGAAGCTTTGGCTGAGGATGAGGATAGTGCAGATTCTGAAGAGAAACCTTCGATACAACAGAATAATGACTTGACAGTCGAAAATGATCAAAGTTTTGAAATTGCAAATGATGATGTTGATGATAAGGATTGTAAACTAACTATAATAATACATCGGAGTCCTGAAGCTTTGAGTGAGGATGACGATACTGAAGAAGAGAAACAACAGAACAATGATGCGACAGTTGAAGGGAACGATCAAAAGTCTGTATTCAAACATTGTACATTGTCGTGATGTTGGAAATATTTACAGGAACCGGTTTGATTCCTTTTGCATGGACTGAAAAATGCAATTATTCCCGCACGAAGGCTTAGAAAATGATAACAGTTTAAATAATACATTATTTAGCCGTTGACTCAGCATCGCACGGACTGTAAATAAATTAATGAAATGACAGCACTTTAATACAACCGCGATAAGAGTACTCGGGCCGGTTGTATCAAAGGTGTTTAGCTTAAACGGTGGATAAGTCAAAAATATAAAACAAGTTTGCATGTTGCATAAACAAACCAGCTAAAGTTATTTGACCTGAGAAGAACAATTATACATAAAACTAAATATTTATTCTATTAAACTCATAATTTCTGTTCAGTACTATAGGTGTAAAAGTGATTATTAAATTTCTCATATCCACCGTTTAAGCTGACCGCCTTTGATACAACCGGCCCCTGTTCTTTAATTTCTTATCTCTGATAGTAATCAAGCGTATATATTATATACAGGGTGTATCAAAATGACAAATCTGAAATCGCTCTCTGTTTCTGGAAGCGCCTCAGTGTACGAAGTTTTTTATATTGAAATAGATTGTTTTTGTACTTATAATGTAGAATAAACAGAAATTTAAAATACCGGGAGTGTTGTGTCTTTTAGGACAAGTTCAATATGCCCTGCGCGCAAACTTAAATGCTATTTTGACTTGGTAGGTGGAAGATTTGTCGGGTGGTGTATTGCTGGACAAAATTTCAGAAAATTTGCTAGAGTCCAAGTCGTTCAAAACATCGTGCGAACTTAAATGTTTTTAGGTAAATCAGCTTTGTGCATGCTGAATTTATGCATTCACCTAATTTGCAAACAACTCCCAAAGGACATGTAATTAAAATTAGAACTTTTCTTTGGAAAAATGATTCTTATTGAGAAAAATATACGATCGCAACACAACAACCAACGTATTTTTTACCTACCAACTCGAAATTACTTTTAAGCATCAAAATTTCGTGCGCAACCCACTTTTAATGTGTTCGAAAATACCCCCTGGGTTTGAAACATTCCAACCCTGTATGGATTATTCTACAATTTAAAGAAAATTTCCCAGAAACTTGTTATAAGTTGACATAACCTTTTTATATGTAAGACTAGTAGATTTATGTGTAAACTTAGTAGGTTTATACACAAACTTAGTAGATTTATTTATCTTTCCACAAAAGTATTCTTTGATTGATATTCACCATGCAAACATGCGCTTTACTTTGGAACCCTGTAACCTCACTTAGAATATATTCCAAGATTTTTCATTGACATACTTTAAACAAAAACGGCAATGCTATGAAACTATCGACTTTTCGGGGTTGGGGGGGGGGGGGAGGAGTAAACACGCTGAATGTGACAACAAAATGCTTTCAACAGCATCAGTGGCGATAATCATTGATGATAATGCTGTATAAACAACAGGTCTGTATCAGAGTTGTTAGGAGAACCTTGAAACAAGTCTATATTTTCATTAGTTTGATGGGAATATTAGACTTGTTACAAGGTTCTTCCAATAACCTTGTCACAAAGATGGGACATGCACCGTGAACACAACTTGTTGGAATACAATCTTTGCTTTGTCATGAATCTATCACGTGTCTTGACGCTGAGTGACACTCTCTCATTATAGGAGAAGCCTCGAGTGTCCCTAAAGAAATTTGTCAAAATTGGAAGACCTGGTTACAAAGGTTGGAAGTTTGAGTGTTCGCTTTAAAAGAAATTTGTTTTACAAGTTGCGTTTGTACTGTTAAAGTTCGAAACAAGCTATTAATATTAGCATCTTGCAACAAGCTTAATCAACAAGCCGACGTCAGGATGTGTTTGCATGCCTTGCGACAGCTTGTTAACGGCAAGTCTGTTGCAAGTTGTGAACAGACTTGTTGCGAGTTGATTGTCAAAATTTGTTATCCACAAGCTTGGTGCAAGTTGTTTCAACAAGTTGTAGCAAGTCTGTAGTTGTAGTAAGCCTGATTTTAACAGACTTGTTGCAACTTGATGAAATTAACAAGCTTGTTGCAGCTATTTGACAAGTTGTAACAAGGCTGTAAAGCGGACAACTTGCAACAAGTCTTTGACTGTGTACACAAAATGTTTTAAGGGAAACAGCAACAAAATTTTTTATTGTCCTATTTGAGTCTCCAAAACGATCTATCGAAGTCTATTACAGAATTTTGATACCTGCCTTACTTGATGAGATATTTTGAATGGAAATATTATGTTCTTCGCCATCTTAGATATTTGTGGGTATGCATGATACGTCACAATAGGTATTTAGAAGTAGCTTCAAATGGCTCATCCCTGTTGTGACGTCACCAAAACATTGTTAACGAGGTTAAAAATTTATCCAAGATGGCGGACAGTTGGTTGATTTAGGTAAGAATATCTCCCGAAATGAAACATATGTAAAAATTTTGCAATAGTCTTCTATATGTTAGTTGTTGGTCTCTTTTAAATGAGACGAATTAAATTTTTGTTGCTATTTCCCTTAAAATAACCAAAGTTCATTGCTCTCTTTCAGTAACAAAACAACGAGAACCAGGATCCGGTCAGCACAGTTTACTCTTCCAGGTAGGAAAATTAGCACGCGTAAAAAACGGACAAGGCATAACAAGCCTGCAAAAAAAGTTTTTACAAGCCTGCAAAAAACAAGTTATAACAAACACGCAAAAAAACAAGTTATAACAAGTCTGCAAAAAAACAAGTTTCAACAAACCTGCAAATAAACAAGTTTTTAACAAGCCTGCAAAGAAGCAAGTTATAACAAACCTGCAAAAAACAAGTTATAACAAGCCTGCAAAAAACAAGTTATAACAAGCCTGCAAAAAAACAAGTTATAACAAGCCTGCAAAAAACAAGTTATAACAAGCCTGCAAAAAACAAGTTATAACAAGCCTGCGAAAAACAAGTTATAACAAGGAAGTCTATTCCCAAGCTGTCTTCACACTGTTTGTTCCACGTTGTTGGAACAAGTTTGGAACAAGCTGTTAACAACTTGTAACAAACTCGACAGACTATCAGACTTGTTACAAGGTTGTTCTAACAAGACTGATACAGTCATGATATAACAATATTGTTACAGCCTTGTTTTGTCACGAACTAGATATTGGCAGAGCGTTGGGCTAGCATTCCAAAGGTCGTAGGTTCGATTCCCACCGTGATCAGACATATTTTTCAGCTTGCCCGGTGTGGAAATGAACTCAGAGTAACACCACAACAAAAGACTGTACCTTTCTAACATAGCTTGCTATGAAATCCATTCTTTCTGTTGTCCAGATTGATTATCCAGAGATTGCAGAAGGACTCACACCACGCCATCGTTTTATGTCAGCGTATGAACAGCGAATTGAACCCCCAGACAGAGCGTGGCAGTACTTGCTTTTTGCAGCAGAACCTTATGAAACCGTCTCATTCAAGGTGACAAACAATACTTCTTAAAGAGCTACGGTAATATGTTTCTTCTTTCGCTTATGGATGAGAACCTTTGAAAATTGTTTGTTATTAGATTCCAAGTCGAGAAATTGACAAAAGTGACGGGAAATTTTGGACACATTGGAACGCGAACACAAAACAGGTATCTTTTTGTTGATAATTTGATGAGATGACTTTTACTGGACCTCTAGAAAGAACAGTTTAGAACTGATCGAGCTATCCCGTGTAAATAAAGTTAGTTTAGTTTTGGTTTCTCCCTGTAGTAACATTGAATCGTTAAGAGATGATCCTTACTGGAACTCTTGGAAGAACAGTTTAGAACTGATAGAGCTATGTAGTATAAATAAAGTTAGTTTAGTTTAGGTTTTCTCCTGTAACAGTGGATCAATAAGAGATGATCCTTACTCGACCTCTAGGAAGAACAGTTTAGAACTGATAGAGCTATCCAGTATAAATAAAGTTAGTTTAGTTTAAGTTTCCTTCTGTAGTAACATTGGATCTTTGTATTTTCCCACCAGTTTTTCTTCCAAATGCATTTCAAGATCTCAGCCCACCAACAACAGCTCATGCAACAAATGAAACAACAATCTCGGAACCCACGTCGTCCTAACCCGCCCTCAGGAGCACCGCCCCCACCTCCCGGGGTCTCGAACAACCCTCCTGGTCCGTCTCAACCAAGACCCCCACCTCCTCCGGGATTTAACCCACCTACAGGCCCACCCGGAGCCCAGCAAGGTCCACCAGGTGGACCACCGGGGGGACCTCCTCGCCTGCCGAGTTTAATCCCCCCACCGCCGCGGAATGTGCCTTCGGAGAATCCGCTGAATCCTTTTGCAGCAAGATAAGGGACTTGTTGAATTTTAAAGTTTCGCTTTAGACATTTCAATATATTTAATGGTTTTCCACTTTCTAGTAAGCGCCACGGAGCAGATACTAACAGAGCTCTCACTCAATTCGGAATTTTCGAAGCTTTTGTGGCCGCGCGTCCGCCATGTTGAGAGAACGCCTCTTAACCCGAAAATAACTGAGACTGTTTGGTGGAAATCTTAGTCGGGACATTAAAATCGCCATTAATGAGCCCATACATGGAAATTAACCAATTATAAATTATGGTTAGGACAAAATTCCACGCTAAAATTCGTTTGCGTGCATTCTGAATGCAATTAATTCAATCAGCCGTACACAACCTAAATGATTTTAAAGTAATATTACTGTCAGTCAAATGTTCTTTCCGCTACATCAGTTTTCATCGGCTACGCCTGTAAACATTCCTATGGAAGCTTTCTTTCAACATGGCGTGCAGGTCATTGTAAAAGTGTCGTACAGTAGTATTTTCGTGATGCGTGATCAAATCATTTTATTTACCGAGAAACGTGTTATTTCAAATACATACAAAACCACAGACTTCGCAAGACTTCTATTTTTTTATACCTATTTTCACAAGACTTTGCTTATTTGGTGGGGGGGGGGGGACGGGATTAGCAAAAGAGAGAAACAAAGAGCTTTTAAAGACATGTAACTTATGTAATTATTGACCCCTCCCTCGACAATGATTGACTTTTTGAAAGAAAATTTCCTGTAATTGCGGGAAACCTGTAATTAAACCCCAAATATAAGTGGCAGTCGATCTAGTTCCCACAGTAAGACGGAGCTGTCATGGGAAATGTGGGTTAAAAATGGCAAAAATTTAGTACTTTTTACAACATGAACCGCTGTGTTGTATCGGCATATACAATTATCTTACATAGCCCTAGCGTTCATCCTAATAACTAGCCAACCTGTGATATTCAAATTAGAGCAATATTCAAAGCCTCGAAAAGTCTGTTTGTGACGTCATCGTGCGGGCACATGTTTTATGCAGGCTAACCTAGCAACCTGGCCTGGAACACCCTGATTACGATCATGCCCGACTATTGGGGGCATTGCCTGAGTAGTATCGAACGGCCGGCCGCCATTCTTCGTCACACCCTAGATAAGTTTATGGAGAAATTTCGTTTATTTTTGGACAAATTATCGCTTCTGTAGAAGCTGTTAAGGACGGATCTTGTTCGGGTGCATCCAGAGCACGTTTGTGGAACGATTTGAGAGCGATCGAGGCGGATTCCTGACAGAAAAGAAGCCTTAAAGTTGGTGTTTTAGATTGGTATGTGGTAATTCGTACCTATATAATAGCCTAGCGATGCTAGCCTTATTCAAATGACCTTCAAAATACCCGGAAAAGCGGTTATTTTAGAAGACTTTTAAGCTTCTTCCACACGGGCTACGGTGCTAAATTCAGCGGCAAAAATTAATCATTCTATGGTAATTCGGGTGCTAAAATTTCCCCCCAAAAATTATCGCCAGTTCAAAATTTGCCGACAACATCCGTGATACAAAAACTCGTCGGAGCCTGAAGCAGCAAGATTTGTATATTTGCTTTTGTTTGGAGCGGGACATTGACGCTATTTTGCTAAGCGCTAGCTTTATTAAATAGTCGGCAATTTTGTTTGGTTTGTTCAACATATTGTTTCAGCTATCCTATCAATTCTAGATTATTTTTTTCTTAGAAGTTTCCAGAGGTTGTTGTGTAGAATGCAATGGCCATCAACGAATTCCAGAATCTAATTTAGATTTTTCGTTACAATTGGCGTGGTAAACTTGTGATTTTTGCATGTTTTTGAATATCCAATGGAATTTTTATGAATCATATTTGATGAAGTGCTTAAAAAGTTCAGGAGCTGTCTGGAAAAGACATATTAAGTCCTTGTTTAAGTAGAAGTACTTCTTCCTAAAGAACAAGATTGTATATCGAACCTTGCAGATAGATGAATCTAAACGATCGTCTGTGTTCGATTGGTTTTTATATCAAAAGGTTGGGATTTGGTTTATGTTTTATTCACAGTTTTGTTTTGTGCAAACTAAATTGTGGGCTTAATTTGTGGTCATCTATTATTTATACATGTGGAAGGTAGCTTTGGATTGAACTACAGTAGCCTTGTAACTGAACCAGCCAAAAAAAAGTTACACATAGCACTAGCTGAGGCACAAAAACATTGATGTTTCGACAAGAGAGTATAATTTCGGAACTGCATTTGTGATTGTCTAGTTGCATTCATTTCAAGAAAATTGACTGAAGTCAAGTCCAACATTCTTTTGCAATGATTCCATTTTTGTGGAATGTAAAAATCATGAATCTAATAAAATAGGAAACAGACAGGTAACTTTTAACAGTGTAGTGTTCCTCCCAATTTCAATGCAGTTTACTGGCCAGAATAATGGCAGAACATTCTGTTGTGTGCTTCTATCAGCCAGAAAACACAATTGACTATCTCAGAATTGTGTGATTGCATACCTAAGGACTCACACTTCAAATTCTTTGGCTCGAAAAGGCCTTTCTTATTGCATAATTGTGCCATCTATTGTATAAAAGCATGGTTTCACTTGTCAAAGTTCTGCTTATTTTCAGCCATTGTCTTGACGTAAGTGGGGCCAATAATTCAACTTGATTAAAACCATCGCTTTTCCTAACTGATATTGGTAGCATTATACAAGTGTACTATTGCAAATGCTATCATTTGATTAGCTACCCTACTCCCTATCTACGTTTGGTGGATAGCATGCTGCAAAACAATAATTTTCCTAGTGTATATGGAGAGTAATACATGGTTGTGAAGAAATACCAGATTTATTTCCAGTCTTGAACATGATATCAACACGAGAAGTAAACCTGGTATTTCCTAGCACCCATGTATGTTTCTGTTTATTATATGAACTACAGTGTTTTCTACCAATATAAAATAATCAGAAGCTATGTTTGATGATTGTTTGAAAAGTGATAATTTTCAGATGTGAAATTGTCATAAATTATCTCACATGTGAAATTATCATAAATTATCTCACATGTGAAATTATCAGTGCCAGAAATCCAAATAAAGCACTGTACTTTATATAATAAAGTTGATTTGGGTTTAGCCCTCTTCAGCTATCAGTGCATAAAAATCTTAAGTTTATAATTGAACTGATATATTTAGCAAGCTTTAGATTTGAGTAGGGAACTTGTTTTTGGTGTTTCCAGTTTATCAACTGTAAATTTTGAAAGGTATCAGAAAATATGGCATAACATAACAAATTCCATTTAAGAAATGAAGAATCTTACTTGTAATGAAGTCTCAAGCTCTCTGCAGAATTAACACAATGTCTGAGAAAGGGGTCTCTTGAGTTTATGGAAAGGCTGTGATGCTTGAACTTTAAATAAGGCATTTTGGGGTTTGTTTACGTTTGTAATGTGACGTTTGCCATTTGAAACGCAACATTTGCCATTATAATTGTTGCTGTCAAAACTACAAAAGTTACTACAAAACTGAGTCCATTTCATGTGTAAGAAAAGATTACTTACAAGTTTTATCGCTTTTGTACAATTTGAAATCCTATACAACCTTTTACCCCACAAAATGTGCATCAAAACATGACATAACATGACAGTTACAGTTCTAGAACCATCTTGTTTTGCGTGTGAATGGCTTCTATTTCAAATGACCAAACATCATGTTACAAACGACCCGTGTTAAAAACCCAAGAAAATGTTTGTGCTTAATGATTGGATGCAGATTGCTGTACATGGCTTTATAAGGTAACAACAGCTATTTACTGGACTGTGAAAATCTCAAAAATCACTGTCTGGTAGATACCACTGTCCACCTTTTTACAACTGATTCCAGAACTGTGTAGAATTAACCACGTTTTATTTTTTGCTTTATGATTTTTTCCATATAAGCAGCTACACTATGTTCCAGTTACAGTCATGGCAATGGAAGCATTTCGAAAATATTTGACCAATTAATTTGTTCACGTTTAGCATTTCCTCTGATCAATTCCTCCTGTGATTCTTAAAATTTTGAAAAGTTTGTTAAAATGTTCACAACTTCCTATTTATTGACCAATCAGGTTGTTCATGAATATGGTATAGCATTCTGATTGGTCAATTAACAGGAAGTTGTAAGGAATTTTGTCGAAATTTGAGGAATCACGGGAGGAATTGATCAGAGGAAGTGCTAAACGTGAGCAAATGAATTGGTTGAATACCCTCGGAACGCTTCAATTGCCGCGACTGTAAGATCGTGATCTAGAATAAACATTATCACTTCATGACCATGACACACACAAGACTTCCTGTATTCTAGAAACTTTGTCATAACTAGTCATTAAATGTTTCCAGAGCTTGTGCCAGAAACTGAGGATTAATTTTAAAAATATTTTGGGGCAAAACAGGAAATGCTTTCTTTCATAACTAATCATGGGAAACATTTTGTTACATATAGAAATTTGCTTGCTGTCAAGCTAAAACATTTCTTTCAAAATTTTGGCAATTTTTGTTGAACAAACATTTTTCAATGTGTGTATTATTTGATGCTAGCTCTAAAGTGTACTTGGTTGAAAACTAGGCAATTTTGTTTGGAGCAATAGTACAACCATACCTCACAACAATATAAACTGTGCAAAAACTAATGTTGAACCAATGAAACTTTGTGTACCAACTTGTATCCACATTTGACATTATTATGAGAACGTCTGTGTATGTCTGTGTGAGAGAAGCTGGCCTGGGAAACAACCTCATGAAAAAACTTGTTAAAAAGCCAAATTGGAACACACTAAAGAACATCCAAATATATTGTTTTGGCAAACAATATTTCCTAGTTTTCTCAGGTTTCAAACATTCCAAGTAACAATTGATATTGAAAGCTGGAATGTGATGATACTGGAAGCTTTACTATAATGTCAGTGTGTTATCAACTTTATTCTAATTTTAAACATTTCAGAGACATGTGTTTGACATGTTACAAACAAATTCTTGTTACAAAAATGTTTCAATATTGATATGTCATTAGTAGGTGTCTTTATATGGGCAACAAGGTTTCAAGTTAAGTCATGCTCTCAACTTAAGAGGTTTTGACTTTATAAGCATTGTGTCCATTTTGCTTCTGACGCCCCTGCAATTGGGCAAGGCACAATTTCCTTGAATAGATGTTATGTCCTTTAGCAAAATCTAGTGGTTTAGAATGAAACATTTTTGGTAGCAAATTGGTACAGGATGTCTTGACCAAGGTTTGATTCGAGTGAAATAATTTCAAAGCTCTGAGTCCTACTAGAATCCTATTGATTTGGAAAAAAAGTTTTTGTTTTTTTGAAAGGCAAAACTTGCTAAATAGTGCTTGTTTTCTTGCGGTAGTAAACATTTTGAGAGACCTCTAACAGTTTATTATCCTATGGATATCAGGGTATAGTGTTTTGATGATCATGTACACATGTATAACAACTTGTTACCAGCTGTATTTGCACTGCCTGTCCTAAGTTATCAAAAAGTTTGTAACAACTTGTTGACGAATTGTAACAAGCTTGACAGGAATATCAGGTTGTTCTAGCAATTCTGATATAGACTTGTTGTGACATGATTGTCACAAAGATGACAAAACAAGACTGTAACAATATTGTTATATCGTGACTGTATCAGTCTTGTTGGAGCAACCTTGTAACATGTCTGATAGTCCTGTCAAGCTTGTTCCAGTTGTTAACAGCTTGTTCCAAATTTGCTTTAACAACTTGTGAACAAGCTTGTGAATACAACTTTTGGAGAGCTTGTGAATACAACTTTTGGAGAGCTTGTGAACAGACTTTTTTGAAGTTTTTTTATGCATGTATTCTTATGATTGTCTTTCTTTTATCAGATAACATACTGAGGTTCATCACCGACCATCAACATGGGCAAACTACTGTCCAAGATCTTTGGGAACAAGGAAATGCGAATATTGATGCTGGGTTTAGACGCTGCCGGAAAAACAAGTATCCTTTTGTAGAGCGATCCATTGATGTGTATGTAGTTTGGATAGCCACCGCTTGTGTTGCTCTGCTGGGAACATTTTGGGGAAACTACAAAATGTGAAGGTTGCAACAAGTCTGTTAAGACTGCAAGTTGCAAGCAGAATCAATATTGCAACTTTAGTATCCCTTGGGCTAGTTAGTCAAAAGTAGGTTGCCTTAGCCCTTGGGTAAACTCAAAATTCATAGCAAATACTTCAAGAGCTGATTTGTGAAGTTGAAATGTTTTTTAGTAATCTCTCTTGTATTGATTGAAGTCTTCTTTTCCCAAGTTTTGAAAGAAAGGGAGGCATTGCATTGCAACAAACAAAAACAATTGGTTAACCCAGTGTTGACACTAACCCAGCTTTGACCACCAGTCCTAAGTGTCATATTGTATTTTATGCTTATCTGTGCCCTGATAACCTATGCACCTTGCAACCGGCCCCTGTGTTTTTTAATTGTTTTGTTCCTTTACTTTTTATCACTAGCTATATTATATAAACTAAAACTTGGACAATCTGTCACTACTATACCGACTGTAGGTTTTAATGTTGAAACTGTGACTTATAAAAATGTTAAATTTAATGTATGGGTAAGTAAATATTTATTTTACTTTTCATATCATAAATTACTTTTCATATCATAAGATAGTTTTTTATATAAATGTTTCCTCACTTGAACTGGATTTATTGTTGGCCTATCAACAAAACTCATACCGTGCCAGCCAACTACATTTTGATACCGAGTTTTGAAACTAAATGCTCAAGAAATTAGACACATTTAAAAAAACAGCTCAGATTGAAGAACTTTGGGCTAGCATCATGGGTCTGAATTCAGCTCTGTGTTTTTAGGCTTCACAGCAAAGAATGAACACCTTGTTCTGGACTAATGAAAACATGATTGAGCAATGCTTTGCTGTCTACAGTATTCAATATTGTCAACAATATTGTTCAACATTGGGCCAGAGTTAGCCCACAATCAGGTGTAGCAATGCTAAAGAATATCGTTCACAACATTGAACAAGGTAGACTGCAAAAACATTGTTCAGCCCTGTTTTCATCAGCTCTAACTGTAGTTTATTTTTTGCTGTGGCCACCAACATGAACATTTTGTTTCCACCCTGCTGACAGACATAACCTTTATAATTGTTTGTTCTGTTTCAACCAGGATGTTGGAGGGCAGGACAAAATACGACCTCTATGGCGACATTACTACACTGGTACCCAGGGCCTGATATTTGTTGTAGACTGCGCAGACAGAGATAGGATCGATGAAGCTAGGCAGGAACTTCACAGAATTATAAACGACCGAGAAATGAAAGATGCTATAATTTTAATATTTGCTAACAAACAAGATCTACCTGACGGTAAGATATTACTCTTTTTTAATTTAACAATTATAAGCTGAAGGTGAAGTAATTTATAGGTGAATATAGTTGAAGTCTTGGTAAATATTCACCAATAATCACTTTAGTATAATCACATAGGTTTAAAAAAAAAAAGATATGTTTCATATTTCAAAACAGTTGACAAAACGACTGGTGGTCATTTTGACATCTCTCTAATACACACATCTCTCTAATACACACATCTCTCTAATACGCACATTTCTCTAATACAGACATCTCTCTAATACTAACATCTCTCTAATACAGACATCTCTCTAATACAGACATCTCTCTAATACAGACATCTCTCTAATACACACATCTCTCTAACACAGACATCTCTCTAATACTAACATCTCTCTAATACAAACATCTCTCTAATACAGGCATCTCTCTAATACAGACATCTCTCTAATACAGGCATCTTTCTAATACAAACATCTTTCTAATACAAACATCTTTCTAATACAAACATCTTTCTAATACAGACATCTCTTTAATACACACATCTCTCTAATACACACATCTCTCTAATACAAACATCTCTCTAATACAAACATCTCTCTAACACAAACATCTCTTTAATACACACATCTCTCCAATACAGACATCTCTCTGACACAGGCATCTCTCTGACACAGGCATCTCTCTAATATAGACATCTTTCTAATACAGACGTCTCTCTAATACAGACATCTCTCTAATACAGACATCCCTCTAATACAGACATCTCTCTAATACAGACATCTCTCTAATACAGACATCTCTCTAATACAAACATCTCTCTAATACAAACATCTCTTTAACGCACACATCTCTTTAACGCACACATCTCTTTAATACAAACATCTCTCTAGCGCACACATCTCTCTAATATTGCTCACAATGCTTTCTGTGTTCATTACAGCAATGAAACCACATGAAATCCAAGAGAAACTTGGCCTTACTCGAATTCGCGACCGAAACTGGTATGTCCAACCATCTTGCGCCACAACAGGTGACGGTCTGTATGAAGGCTTAACGTGGTTGACTTCAAATCACAAATCATAAGACAGATTATTTTCACACTGAAAAAGACTGACAAATATCTAGACCCTAAATGTATGATAGATGGAAATGCTATTTTCTAATTTTCAAAATATGCACAATGTGCTTCATGCTTGTTCCAGAGCATGGATGGCAGAAGCTTGGATAAAGAGCTTTTGGAGAATGAACTTGGGACAAAAAAAAACAATGCAGACTGTGAAAGTAAGCAAGCTAATTTAACAATAAACACATTCTTCCCTTTATAATGGTTATAAATCCATTTTTGAGATTGAAATTGGCTGACTTAGCCTAAAGTATCTCAGGATAGTTTTTCAATATTTTTTGCAAGATCTGTGGTTTTAATTATTAGTTCAACAATGTGTGTACAAAGTTTGGGAATGAAGGTGGAAATGGATTTCTAATCTGTTAATAAATTTCTAGTCTAATAGTAAATGCTTGCTAGTTAAAGCGGCTTTGAGTATATATTTCTGTAAATTATGCCCTATGTCTTAAGAAAACTGTGAAAGATTATTTAGCTATGTTTCCTGAAGATGGACATGCCAAGAAAGAATGTGATGGACAAACTAGAAAACATTGTCTCCCTAGCCATGTTTCCTAACCGTGAACAAACCAGGAAACATTGTTTCCTAGTCATGTTTCACGAAGGTGGACAAACCAGGAAGCATTTTGAGCTATTAAAGAACATTTGAAAGACTATTCAAAGCATCAGTGTGCCATAAACTCATATTTCTGGCATCAAAACTAATAACTAACTGTATTTTTAAAGGCAAAGTGTGGTGTCTATGTTAGTGTGTAGAAAGATATTCAATCATGATCGAATCGGAATTTTACTGCCTAGATATATTGCTGTAACCCACTCTTGTAAATTTCACATGTTTATTAGGAGAAATAAATTGAAGAAATGTTGTACATTGGACTGACAAGAAAGAGTTTATTGTTGTATAGTTTAAAGTACAGTAGACTTCCCAGTCCACTTTACATAATGTACATTCTAAAACATTGTACTGAAAGGAACATGTCAAAAAAACTAAACTAACTTTATTTATACTGGACAGCTCTATCAGCTCTGAACTGTTCTTCCTAGAGGTTCAGTAAGGATCATCTCTTATTGAACCAGTGTTACTACAAGAGGAAACCTAAACTAAACTAACTTTATTTATACTAGATAGATCTATCAGTTCTAAACTGTTCTTTCTAGAGGTTCAGTAAGAATCATCTCTGATTGAACCAGTGTTACTACAGGAGGAAACCTAAACTAAACTAACTTTATTTATACTGAATAGCTCTATCAGTTCTAAACTGTTCTTCCTAGAGGTTCAGTAACGATCGTCTCTTATTGATCCATTGTTACTACAGGAGGAAACCTAAACTAAACTAACTTTGCTTATACTGGATAGCTCTATTCGTCGTAACTGTGAAGTATGTTAGTGCCCCGATTACCATGTTAAATCGTTCTTGTTGATTTGTTACCCAACAAATATAGAATTACACAAATAATGATTTATGTCTAATCAAATATTGGGTCATAAAATGCTTCTTTCCAACATGAGTGCCATCGTTTTTTCTGAAATTCTTTCAAGTTTTCTCGAAATTTGTCCAGCATGCCTTGATTTTTTGGAAAGTCCACCAGCAATTCTTGTAACTGTCCAACAAGTTGCTCAGGACCATTAAATACCAGGCCGTTTTTACCATGTATGACCAACTCATTGAGACTAAGAAAAAAAGTTTTTTAGGAGGTGTGTTTCTGAAATGGAGAGGAAGAGGTGATTGAACTAGAGAGCTGTTTGTTTAGAGAGATGTCTGTATTGAAGAGGTGATTGAATTAGAGAGATGTCTGTATTAAAGAGATGTCTGTATTAGAGAGATGTCTGTATTACAGAGGTGTTTGTATTAGAGAGCTATGTATTAGAGGGATGTATGTATTAATTAGTGTATTACAGAGATATTCAGGGCACACCCCAATCCTTACCATGGAAAATTGACAGCACACACAGGGACACCACAGCCAAACATATCGACAACTTTCATTGGCAGATCAAGACCTGACGACGAGGTATGCAAACATATTCCCAAGTCAGCTGACCCGACCAAGACAGGATAATCTTCCGCGTGTAACCAAGGAGTACAAATCTGGACACGGTTTAATGTGGTTTGCAATATCACTTCCTGATAGTGGACCTTTAATGGACCCTTCCCAGTGATCACACACACAAGTTCAGGAAGTTTTGAGGATTCAATGTTGGCCATTTTGTCATATTGCTTCAAAGCGTCCAGAAAGATTGAAAAGTCTTCATCTTCAGTCCAGCTTGTGCCACTTACCAGCAAGGCGGCACGGTCTGCTCTTAAGGTGGCTCTGCTGTTATCCAGGCTTGTAAATCTTGTTCCTGTGGTATCCTGGTAATACAAATGTTGTTTATTGCAGTTGTTGCAAGATGGCTTGGGATGATCTTGAGATGGCTCTGCTATGTAAGTCAGAATTTAAAACCTTTTTAAGTTTGTACCCTATAAATGCTGTCCAGTTTAGTTCCAGCAAAATGGCTTGTGATTATCTTAAGGTGGCTCTAGCCCAGATTTTAAAATCATTGTAAGTTATAATCTAGGAACATAAATATCATCCAGAGTAATTAAGAGTGTAGTTTAAATATCATCCAGTGTGGCTGCTCGTAAGGTGGCTCTGATGTTGGTTATGCTTCAACTTACAACTTACCCTAACCCTAACCCTAACATTATTAATTTGGTTATTGAAATAAGAGATCTTCAGTTTAAAACTGATCCAATCCCATGAAGTATAAGTAATAAAGTGAAAATGACTCAAAAATTTCTCATTCCCCAGTTAGAAAGATCTTTTAAAACTGTATTACAACTTATTTTGCCATTTTTCACTTCCTTTCATTCAGCTTTCTTCTATTTTAGTTTTTCCAAAACTTTTTATTGCAAACAGCATGATGTCATTAAGCATAATGAATTTCCTAAAATTATTGGCATTAACAGCTGCATGGTTGTCAGGTTCAATAAGTTAAACACGAGCTCATTATATTTTTGAAGTCACATTGGTTGCAACGAAAAGTTCAAACAAACTATAATATCTCAATTTAGAAGAAAGGAAATGAAAAACTGTAAAAGGGGTTCTTATATACAGTTCTGAAAGATCTTTCCAACTAGGGGTTAAAAATTTCGTGACATATAGATATAGAGGATATTACACGGTGGCCCGAAGAAATGAATTTATTAGTGGTGAAAACAATATTCATATCTTCAAGCTACCATGTAATGTTCTTTTTATTATATGGTCAGAAGTCGGAACAAGCGAACAGTGAACATATAATCCCGCGTGAAAACACACATGTTTTTCACACGTTACATATTTTTTCATATCTTCACTAGTGAAATATCGAAAATACGAATGTTTTAGTTTACGGTAAAACACCCATCACCATATAATAAAATGCCATATATTCCAAAGTATATGCAGCGTTAAGTGTTTTATGCACCTTAGTGTTTGGCTTAAAAGCATCATAACTCTCAGACAATTTCATGAATATCTTGTGTCTAGCATCCTGGTCAACATTTTGAAACCTTTCTGGAGGTCTGTCGTACAGTGTGGTTGCCTTAACACCCCACCTCCGACTTAAATCATCTCTCATGGCTCGTGTCACACATATATTATGTGCGGCTCTCCGTCCAAGGATGCCTTCGTAAAACTTGGAAAATTTGACTAGCGGGTGGGCAGAGCCAAGAGCTAGCGACAAAATTGTGTAGCCATAGTTATGCCAATCTATGATGAACTTTGATTGACGTGCCAGGCTCATAAGCCAAGCTACGGCAAGTGTTGGAATTGCCGGAGGGTTTTGGACAAGGACGTGGGAATGTCTCGAAGTTCGCCAAAGAATGACTAGAACTAATTGTAAAAATAAGTATATTGTTTTAAATATGTAATAAAGCAATCGAGGTAGCCAGGTCGGTTTCTTTGGCGGCTCGTTAAGTGAAACTATTCTCACTGATGACTGGTCTTGTAATTCTTTAACTAACGGTGAATGGTCAAATCCAACCAAGTCAACTGCAAAGCCTTCCTTGGCAAAGGATAAGGCATGGTACTGCATTCTTGGGCTGCGACCAACATCTCCAAGCACTATAATCAATATCCTCTTTCGAACAACTGTCTTGGAATAATGGAACCATACAAACACCACAACTACTGACACGGCAAGTAGGAGCCAACCAAAACCAGTTACAAACATATTTTAATATATAAACCAACTACTACCAGCTCTATTATTTTAAAATGTATACCAACATTAGCATTATTATGGTATTTGTCGGATTTTTGTGGCGAAATTTTTTCGCCGAAAATTTTGTCGATTGCCAGTGTCCGCCATGTTGGTTTTCCAAATGTCTCCAAAACAAAGTAATTTTTGCGTTTTATTCAAACTATTTGAAAAAAAAACTCGTATTCAAAGAAAGTTGGTAGTTGGTTTGTTCTTGCTAATATGTTTAAATGCTTGGAATGTTCCTAGATATGAAGAAATTGACGTGTTGGTGGGATTAATATTTATGAAATGAAAGCAATTGTTTTCCCGCCAAGTGTTTTCTCAGAAAAAATTAAAATTCCACTGAGCAATTTCCGCTGGCTCATGCATTGTATTTAAAAAACATGTACAAAAATTTGTTCATAAATGGCGGGGTTTTTTCGGGTTTTTTTGTTTTAAAACTTTAAATATTTCTTTGAACATGTGGTAGCTAATGTATTTCGACGATTCTGGAGTTGCATTGTAGTAGAAAAGCCGTTAAGAGTTTGTATGAATAGCAACCCCTCTCCAAGGTGACAGCTTCAGACTCTGGGTCGCATTCTTTCACTTTCATATTCACGAAGTAGTTTTAAACAAGCACGTACGCCGGTAAACCTTGTACTTTATGAATAAGGTAAGTGTCGTATTTAGTTAGCATGCTTATCGTTTGTACTGTAATAAGTTTATAAGTTTCGTAGGTGTGTGTTTGTGGATGAAATTTGGATTTAAACTAGCAGCTCAAAATTTTAAAGGTCGATTGCATAATTGCATGCTACAATTCTATCAGTGGGCAATATATGTATGTTTGAAATAGTTTTATGTAGTAAATACATTGCTCAAATTTCCAATACAAAAAGAAAGGCTTGAATGTTTCAGATGTTCAATTGTTTAAAACCCAGACTGCAGAGTATGTCAACAGTGCCCCCGAGATTTTTTTAGGAAAAAATTAGCGCACCTACCTTAGTTTTTCCAGATTCAATCTGCCCCCAAAACTCTAATTTTCATTGTTTTTAACACATATTTTATTACTTTTGCCCCTTAACCCAGTCATGATCCGCACTTGGCGACTGTTTTGCTCACCTGCACCTAAGATTTGTGCCTTCTCCGCACCTGGGAACTCGTCGAAAACTGCCATAATCTGCAGTCTGGCTTAAAATATTCACCCTTTTTATGAGTGAAGCTAGAATAATTGTATTACAATTAGGCTCGTTTACTAAATATATTAGCATTATAAAACCTTTCAACTTATGACATTATTCGTCTTGGTAGGGTAGTTGGTCATGTGCAGAAAGTAACTCCAGTCTACTATACTTGGCTACTACTACTGCTTGATTACTAGTATATTAACATTGTCTTTCTTCTCCCTGTAGTAATGTCTGCATCAAAAGTCCCAGTTCCTGGCGGCCTAGGAATGGCATCTGGCAGCGATATTCCAATTGGTCATCTTGATTATGATTACATCAAAGACTGTACTGATGCTGTTGAGCTTGAGAAGATTATCACTGTTCTAAGGTTTGTGTTGGAAACTGCTTGTAACCAGCAGTGCATTAGGTCTGTTGGTTGCATTGGATCTGTTGTGTGCGTTGGGTTTGTTGGAACCAACTAACAAATAGGAACCCATGCATTTTTCTTGGCTTTACTTCAAAAAAACAATCTTGTGGCTCCAGTTTCATATCAAGTAAAAAACCAGGCTATATGTAGCTCAGGAACAAATTTTTTTCCAACAATTTTTTTCATGGTTTTGGCAGTTTGATAACCTAGAGATACATATTTTCTATCGACAATTTGTTGTTGTCTCCTTTACATAATATGTGTTAAATAATTCTTAAATCAAAGCACAAAATTGATTCCTGTAAAAAATTCGGGTTGTTACAAAAAATTATGGTCGATTTAAGAACTGGAATCACAGTTATTTTTAAGCCTTATTAACATATACTGGTTGAGATATAGGCTACTTAATACTTAGGGGGTGCATGGTAAACATTTTCCCAAAGGGGGTGCAACTTCGGTGCTTTACTGACAAACACATAGTTTGGATCACTTTCAATAAGATTACAAAACAAGAACATGTGTTCAATCAAACCATCAATTTCGTCTTCTCTTTTTTCAGTATTAATATCAATAGTATGACAAGTCAAGGGTTTTACCAATGGCTCCCTAAATTACTGACCAACTCTTGGTTTTACCGACCGTCCAGTGAAACGTGGGAGGGCACCCCCCCCCCTCCCCCAATGCTACGCCCTGCTTATACTGCTTTTTGTTTCAAATTTTTTTTCAGGTCAGGCAGTGAAGGATATTATCCACAACTTGTTGAGTCTGCTGAGAAAAAGTTGAAAGAAATTCATCCTAAAAGGTTTGGTTCTTGCTCTTGTATTTCGAGGGGGGGGGGCTGACACACATGAGTAAGACTAGGATAACTCCAGTCATTAGAGCCAGCACCCCCCCCCCTGCAGAGCTTGCACCCCCCCCCCCCCTTTGTCCCACCAAATAATGCTACATCTGCCTGTATCTTAAATGGGCAGTGTCAGGACATTTTGAGTAATTCTTACAAGTGCAAATTTTTCATTAAACACAAAAATAATAGCTGCAAGCACAAAATAAGTCGATAACAAATACAAAAAATTAGACGGAAACACGGAAGATTGTGATTAATCGAGGACTGAGTTGGATTGTGTTTGTCATCTTGAAGAGTTGTTTGCAAGCAGCTTTCAAGTTTGGGTCAAATTTTGATAGAATATTGCCTAACATTGTACGCTGCAACTAAAAGTAGGCCTGTAATGATTAATATTACCCATATATTGTTGCAGAATAGATTAGAATAAATTTTGCTTCAGTTTTTCTGAACACTGGACATTTTTGGTCAAAAGTAGTTTGACACTGACCCTTTAAGTGACCTTAACGTCTGGGACTCTCAATCCACTCTCTTGATCATATTAGCAAGCTTTAAATTTGACTACGACTACGAAAACGAGTACAACTACAAAATTTTTAATTCTTAAATGGACAATTTGTATAAGGCCAATGGAACTGTTGATTCTGTTTACCGTCCGAGAATTTTCCAAATATAATGCGGTTTTTTTTCATTATTCATTTTTCATTATGTTCGAGATTATCCATTTTTCGACAAAAATCCATATTAAACTGTGGTTATTTTACTACGAAATCTGTACTATGATCCGGCACCCTCTTTGGTATGAAGCTTTAATTGCTTACAATATGTTAAAATTTAATGTTATACAGTTAATAGTGTCAAAGTTCAATTTTTCTGTATACGAAAACATGGAGTTTTGTGGCCCCTCGAGCCTGTTGTTATAGACCGTCTTTTTACCGGGTTTTTATCGCGAATTTGATGACTTTATGTATTTATCAAAGCTTCCTTACATAGAATTAAAAAGTATGACAAATAATGAAAGTATTTAAAAATAATGAAAAATTCATGCGGTAGTTTGAAGCACATGTGGGCGGTGGACGGTAAACAGAATCAACAGTTCCATTGGCATAATACACCAGAACGTCAAACTAGGCAGGAAGAACGTCTTAAAATTAGCAACTTAAAATTTGTAAAATTACAAAGTTTGGTAGCGAAATGTTGCAAAATACGGAAAATATAGCCCTGCGAAGTTTGCAAATTTTGTGTATATTTGTATTACGCGCGGAAAAAGTTACTATTTTTGAGCTGAAATTGCCGGAAAATGGTAACTTTTTCCGCGCGTAATAAAAATATGTACAAAATTTGCAAACTTCACAAGGCTATATTTTCCGTATTTTACAACATTTCGCCACCAAACTCTGCAGGTCTACTAATCTTAGGATCTTCTTTCTAGCTGCAGTAAAAGATTTTGTTTTTTTTGCGGAGATCGAATGTTAGTCTATTATGTAGTCTTGTAGGTATGAATTTCGATCGACCTGTGATTCAGAGAACAAATTTTTCGTTGTTTTGAACAGTTTGAAATCACAATGTTGTGCAAAAGTTGATGGTGTATACCTTTTAAGAAGTGCATCTCTTTGATGTTGAGGTTCTTATCATCTTTTTGATAGATTACACTGGGAGTCATTTTTCTATATACGGCTATCATGATAAGCATTGTTTGTGATAGTTATGACATGCGTATGCCTCATCACAACCTTTGTCTAAACCCGATTTCTCGCATAAGTGTTAAATCAAGATTTATTGTACCACCATGCCTACAACCTTTCCACAGCACTGTCATGATAAATTTATTGTTTCATAACAATGCTCCCTCGACTGTAGCGATGTTCTGAGGAAAGACAACCCAGTACAACATGTCAATGAACTTGATGCTGAGGAGCAGAAAGCTGTCACAGAAGAATTATTTGTAAGACCTTTTAAAAGATTATTGTTAAATCAGTTTAAATTAAGGCTTACTGCAGGCCCACCGCAGGAAGAACAATTTAGAACTGATATAGCTATATAAATCCAGTATAAATAAGTTAGTTTAGTTTAGGTTTTCTCCTGTAGTAACACTGGATTAATAAGAGATGATCCTTACTGGACCTCTAGGAAGAACAGTTTAGAACTGATAGAGCTATCCAGTATAAAAAAAGTTAGTTTAGTTTAGGTTTCCTCCTGTAGTAACACTGGATCAATAAGAGATGATCCTTACTGAACCTCTAGGAAGAGCAGTTTAGAAATGATGGAGCTATCCAGTATAAATAAAGTCAGTTTAGTTTCAGTTTCCTCCTGTGGTAACACTGGATTAGTAAGTTAGATGATACTTACTGAACCTCTACAACTGGTTATAGGATTGGATGAACGAAGCAAATGACATGGACAAGAAGTTAAAAGACTCAAATCCAGAGGCTGAAGTGAATCATGTTGGTGGCTTGCCGCCAGTTAGATCTAAGAAGACCATTGTGGATGATGGCAAAAAGGAAAATGTGAGAATTTATTGAAATTTCATAATCTTGCTCTCGTTTGACGAGGACATGAGAGTTGACAAAACTCTCATACAAACCCTCGCTTGTCAACTCTCATCAACTCTCATGTAACTCTTGTTTCCGTTTGACCAAGACACGAGAGTTGAGAAAACTCTCATACAAACTCTCGCTTGTCAACTCTCATCAACTCTCATGTAACTCTTGTTCTCGTTTGGCCAGGACATGAGAGTTGAGAAAACTCTCATACAAACTCTTGCTTGTCAACTCTCATCGTCTCTTGTTCTCGTTTGGCCAGGTTTCGGAACCAAAGATTTCTAATTCAAAGAAAAGCGTGAAACCCAGAGATTTTAAAGAATGGGACAAGTAAGGATCGTCTATTAACTTTTTTCTGTTTCGCTCACCTTGAGATACTTACAACAATTTGTGGTGTCAAAGAAACGCGTCCTGCATGACTACACACCTAAAACTCTGTCTGCCAACTTGTACCAAGTCTGGAAACAAGCCGTCAACTAGTTCTATACACATTGCTTGTCCCAAACATTCATTCAGGTTTGACAATGACTTTGAATTGAAGTCGAGACATCACCTTAAAATGGTTGTTTAGTTTGTCCTGTTGTAAAAAGCTCATATCTTAAGTTTACAGGATCTTGTTTTCGGTGCATGTTTTTTTCCTCATATTTTATTAAATTTTCCGTTGGTAGTAGTTCCTAATAGACATTATTTCTGTGTGTGGTTTCTAGATTTGATGTCGACAAGGAACTGGAAAATGTTGACAAGATGGACCAGCCGAAAGAAAATGGCGTTGAAAATAAAAGTCCAACTAAAATACAACCCGTTGCCACCAAAGGTTTGGAACCAATTACAGTATTAAGCCCCGTATAGACGAGCAAGTTTTCCTGGACAAGTTTTATTTGCTCGTGTGTACGCGAAAAAAATTACAATTTTTCCTTGACAAAGAGCCTGGTTTAAAAGCTAGTCGTACCAGCTTTTCGACAAGGAAACTTGCTCGTGTGTACGTGCAACAAGGAACACTTGACAAGGGAGTTTTTGTTTACGTACTTAATTCATGCGGTCTCGTAAAAATTGTCAAGAAAAGATATTGTCAAATTTCGAGTACACAGGAAGAAATAAAGCCTATCAAGGACAACTTGTCAAGGAAAACTTGCTCGTCTGTACAAGGCTTTATTTTTCCACAGTATCAGCAACAGTGTTTGCAACAACGTCAACAACAACAACAGTAACAGGAACTAACAAGCTTAAAGTTCCCAGTCGTGAGGATCGGGCAGTCATTACTTCCTGTCGATCAAGTAAAAATCAAACCGATCAGGAGCGTTTGCCTGAGCTTGCTATTGACATCAACAAACCTATAACAGTTTAAAAAGATATGGATTTGCTACTAAATACACAATTGTACATGAGATTTAACTTTGTTTGAGAAAAGTAAGAGTGGCGACAAAATGATATTGCTGTCTCTCCAGTTGTATCAACTGAACAGGAGTTTTTCGTTTATGTTGCTTTTCGTGCTTTAAGTGTGCAAATAAGCGCCGCGTTTTTGAGGCAATTATGACGTATACTTTTGCCGATCAAGATGTTGGACAGATTTGCTTCTTCTAGCCGATCTTTGATTGGTTATCGGCTGTTATTTCAGACCCTGCAACAGCATAAATAACAACAGCAACAAATAGAACAACATATAAAACGGTAACTCTTTCAGATTTAAATGCAGAAGAGCGTCTGTTCCGGGCTGTCAAAGAAAAGGAAAAAGGAAACGAAGCCTTTCGAGCTCAAGATTACGACGAGGCTGTTGTTTACTACACGAACAGTTTGAAATATGAACCCACGGCTGCCAGTTACAATAATCGTGCTGCTGCAGGTGTGATGTGGTGGAAAACCTTGCAGGCTTAGAACTGATAGAGCTATCCAGTATAAATAAAGTTAGTTTAGTTTAGGTTTCTTCCTGTAGTAACACTGGATCAATAAGAGATGATGCTTACTGGACCTCTAGGAAAAACAGTTTAGAACTGATAGACCTACCCAGTATAAATAAAATTAGTTTAGTTTAGGTTTCCTCCTGTGGTAACACTATAGATCAATAAGAGATAATCCTTACTGGATTTCTAGGAAGAACAGTTTAGAACTGATAGAGCTATCCAGTATAAATAAAGTTAGTTAAATTCCTTTGTTAGAATTGAAAATCGAAAAATACCCTGAAGCGATTGAAGACTGCAACAAAGTGCTTGAACTGGAACCATGGAATATAAAAGGTAAATAAATACAGCAGGCGTACACATGAACTGAACACGTGAAAAATCTCGATCCTTTTAGCAAGTCTGCCAACAAGCTGCCAGCAGGAGGTGTTCGCATGTGTCAATTTGCCACAAGCTTGACAGGAACATCAAACTTATACTTGTTAAGCTTTGTGGAACAACCTTGCAGCATTTCTGATAGTCTATCAAGCTTTCTACAAGTTGTTAACAGCTTGTCTCAAACTTGTTCTGTCAACTGAAACAAGCAGTGCGAACACAACTTGTGAACAGGTTGTGAACAGGCTGGTTACAAATATTTGCGTATCTTATCGTACCCCGAAAGGTACCAGTTTAATGTTGAATATTTTTTCGACAGCGTTGTTGCGACGAGGTCTTGCTTATAAAGGGTTAGAACGCTACGTAGATGCCGTGAATGACTTCAAATCATTGCTAGAGATAGATCCAAAAAATAAACGTGCGAAGGTATCGTTATATCTCAAATTAACTTTGCCAACAATTTAGCCGTAACCACAAACTCTCTACTGGTAGCATTTCTCCCTGGCACATTGTCAACTGAATCTTTGATATTCGTCTTATGCGTTTTAGGATTTACTAGCTGAAATAGAAACGTCAAGGAGGTTTGCTCATTTTTAAACTTTTATCTATACATTTACTTGACTTAGTTGTACATCGTTCTCCCTTGGCGTCTTGAATAGCTTTGTGAGTTCTGAACTGCTCTTCCTAGAGGTCCACTAAGGATGCAGTGTTGCTACAGGAGGAAACCTGAACTAAACTAACTTTATTTATATTGGATAGCTCTATCAGTTCTAAACTGTTCTTCCTAGAAGTCCAGTAAGGATCATCTCTTATTGATCCAGTGTTACTACAGGAGGAAACCTAAACTAAACTGACTTTGTTTATACTCGATAGCTCTATAAGTTCTAAACTGTTCTTCCCAGGGCCCAGTAAGGATCATCTCTTATTGATCCAGTGTTACTACAGGAGTAAACCTGAACTAATTAAACTAACTTTATTTATACTGGATAGCTCTATCAGTTCTAATCTGTTCTTCCTGGAGGTCCAGTAAGGATCATCTCTTATTGATCCAGTGTTACTACAGGAGGAAACCTAAACTAAACTATAAGTTTACTTATACTGGATAGCTCTATAAGTTCTAAACTGTTCTTCCTAGAGGTCCAGTAAGGATCATTTCTTATTGATCCAGTGTTACTACAGAAGGAAACCTAAACTAAACTAAGTTTATTTATACTGGATAGCTCTAAAAATTCCAAGTTTTGTACTTTGCCAGTGTATCAATTTTGTCTAGATGCAATTTCGTTGTTTCATTTCTTTTTAGGGACAGCGAGAAAAGCAAATTACAATCAAATAATAGTGAAGCAAATAATGACGTAAAAAATGAAACTCCGGATAACGACAATGCTGGCGCAGAGACAAAGAAAAAAGGCCAGCGGTTAAAAATAGAAGAAATTGAGAGCATTAATGACGTCATTATTCAGAATCGTGTCCAAGATGTTGGACCTGTTAACGAAAAGAGTAAGGAAAAATCTCAACCAGAAACAGTTGAGATGTCAGAACTGGACACCAGTGAGAAAATATTGGAGGATCTTAAAGTGATCAATAGTGTTAAAGAGGAGGAAGAAGGAATGTCATTGGATAATTTGGTGAACGGTGAGACTGTGGTAAGCTTTCTAGATGAGTTTATTTCTTGAGAGGCGAGAGTTTGTGGAAGAGTTTTGTCAACTCTCGTGTCCTTGTTAAACGAGAACAATAGTTCTGTTAGAGTTGATGAGGTTGACAAGCAAGAGTTTGTGTGAGAGTTTTCTCAACTCTCATGTCCTGGTCAAACGAGAACAAGAGTTGCATGAGAGTTGACGAGAGTTGACAAGCGAGAGTTTGTATGAGAGTTTTCTTAACGCTCATGTCCTGGTCAAACGAGAACAAGAGTTGCATGAGAGTTGATGAGAGTTGAGAAGCAAGAGTTTGTATGAGAGTTTTCTCAACTCTCGTGTCCTGGTCAAACGAGAACAAGAGTTTCATGAGAGTTGATGAGAGTTGACAAGCGAGAGTTTGTATGAGAGTTTTCTTAACGCTCATGTCCTGGTCAAACGAGAACAAGAGTTGCATGAGAGTTGATGAGGTTGACAAGCAAGAGTTTGTATGAGAGTTTTCTCAACTCCAGTAATGATTTTGTTCAGGGCAGGGAAAAATCTTAGCGCTGCTCAGGTTGCATTCATGAATGCACTCGGCTTATTAAAGAAGGTTTGTTTGATCTTGCCTTGATTTGGATCAGCTTTTAATAAATGTTTTGCGAATATTTTTGAACAGAAACAAGATGAAGAAAAGTCAATTCCAAGAAAAAAGAAGATTCTTATTCAAGATGTTGAAAACGAAGACGATAAGAAAGTATGTTTCTTTAAGCCTGGTTTTCATTACGACGTAAGCGTAAGCATAAGAAAGCGGAATCTTTGATCTGACATAAGAAATATCAAAACGTTGCGTTCTTTACGCTTAGGCTTATGTTACATCAAAGTTCCGCTTGCTTATGCTTGCGTTTACGTCGTAATGAAAACCAGGCTTTAAAGTACAAAAGAAAAAGTCTATAGTGGTGTCTAGTTATGGTTGCTAGAATAATGAGAGTTTAAATCGAAGATATGTGAGCTTTTGTAACTTTATTGTTCTTTGTTGTATGAGAGTTGCAAGAGAGTTGATAAGCGAGAGTTTCTATGAAAGTTTTTTCAACTTTCATGTCCTGGTCAAACGAGAACAAGAGTTGCATGAGAGTTGATGACAGTTGACAAGCGAGAGTTTGTATGATAGTTTTCTCAACTCTCATGTCCTGGTCAAACGAGAACAAGAGTTGCATGAGAGTTGATGAGAGTTAACAAGCGAGAGTTTGTATGAGAGTTTTCTCAATTCCAGTAGTGATTTTGTTCAACTCCTGAAAGTACACAGTGAAAAACCTAGCGCTGCTGAGGTTGCATTTATGAATGCTTATGAATACTTGATCTTGCCTTGATTTGGATTAGTTTTTAATGAATGTTTTGCGAATATTTTTGAGCAGAAACAAGATGAAGAAAAGTCAATTCCAAGAAAAAAGAAGATTCTTATTCAAGATGTTGATGGCGAGGACGATAAGAATGTAAGTTTCTTTAAAAGTACAAAAGAAAAAGTCTATAGTGGTGTCTAGTTAAGGTTGCTAGAATAATGAGAGTTTGAATCGAAGATATGTGAACTTTTGTAAATTTAATGGTTTTTTGTATGAAAGTTTAGCAGAGTTGATAAGCGACAGTTTGTATGAGAGTTTTCTCAACTCTCATGTCCTGGTCAAACGAGAACAAGAGTTGCATGAGAGTTGACAAGCGAGAGTTTGTATGAGAGTTTTCTCAACTCTCATGTCCTGATCAAACGAGAACAAGAGTTGCATGAGAGTTGATGAGAGTTGAAAAGCGAGCGTTTTTATGAGAGTTTTCTCAACTCTCATGTCCTGGTCAAACGAGAACAAGAGTTGCATGAGAGTTGACAAGCGAGAGTTTGTATGAGAGTTTTCTCAACTCTCATGTCCTGATCAAACGAGAACAAGAGTTGCATGAGAGTTGATGAGAGTTGAAAAGCGAGCGTTTTTATGAGAATTTTTTCAAACCTCACGTCCTTGTTAAGCGATGATAGTGATCTAAACATGTTCAGTAACTAGTAAAACTGATATTAAAGTTAAAGTCATTGTTTATCTGTTGCGAATTCAATATCCTTGATGTCATTCTTTGAAGTCAGTATCTGTGACTGTTGACAAAATCACCATCCGCTGTATAGCACTATCCAGCTTTTGTACAAATGACTTCTACAGTGTCTACAGTATCATGATGCATGACAAGTAATGTTGTTTCTTTCTTCCCTAGACTGACCTACAGGGTTCCCAGGCGGGGTATGGCGTGGATGGTTGCTTGGCAACAGACGCGAAAGCTGGGTTGAAAGACGAGGCCATAAACGAAACGGCTTGTTATCCAGGCGAGAGCAAAGCTTCAGAAAATGTTGAAAAAGTTGAAAATAAACAGGAAGTTGTTTTAGAGTTACCGGAAGCTGTAAAAACTTTGATGAAAGAAGGAAACGACTTGTACAAGATGGGTCATCATTCGGACGCTGTGCTGAAATATGGTCTCTGTATTGAACGTCTTTGGCCAGGTAGGAAATCGCTCCGATGTACCTACTCGTTCCCAGTGACGAATTGTAACCCAGGTCAAGTCAACATTTTAAAGGATTTGTCACGCTTGTTCCGACTTTTTTTACTTCTTTTAAGGCTGTTTTATATTTTCATTTGACTTTAAGTTGAAGTACCCACGAAATGATATTTTGATATGTTAATAACACACCGTGTTATATCACACTGCATAGTGAGTGTCCATGAGATAGCTTATTTTGTAGCATAAAGCTTATTTTGTACGTGTGCAAGATGTGGTTAATCATCATTTCTCATCAGTTATGTTCAGTACCTTGGAAACGTTTAACTCAATGAAGCTTTTTCAAAAGTCATTGTGCATGTGATGTTTACATGTTGCGTTACTTGAACATCCTATAAAGTTGAACACAGTTACAAAAATTGTACCAAAGAAGTTATATTATATTTGAATGATCTTGGCAAAGCAATGCAGAAAATGCTGGACAAAATTTCGTCTCCTAGACACTTTAAGGTGGCTTAATAGTCTAAATCATGGCGCATTGTACTTCTTTCGCCTCAGAATCTTTTGTAGTACATGTGTAAAGCTTAGTTTAGGTCATTGCATAGCTCTACCGCTTGTCTTCATAACTGGAAAAGTTTTATTCTCCTACCGTTCGTATGTCCAGAGACATTGTTGACATGGATAAGGTGTGGAGTTTATGCAAATGAACGTATTATTAGAATTGATTTCAAACTGGAAACATGATTTCTATGTTCAGGCAAACTTTGAAGAAACTCTTTTTGGAATACAGAGAACAGTGCTATAGAGCTGCGCAATGACCTAAAACGATGCTCAAGCATTCACTAGCAAACATTTTATGGCGGAGAGTTAAAATTTCTAATCAGTTTCTGCTACCTTAAGAAGAACCGGACTGCGAAGATTGGATACTTAAAGTGGTTTCCAACTGTAAAACTGTTGCAACAAATGGCTTCATGATTGATTATCTGTTCACAGATCGTGACTCGTACGCTAATGCCGTCTCTGGCATCTTCAACAACAAGGCAGCGTGCTACTTTAAGATGGGCGACTGTAAGCAATGTGTATTAGAGTGCAACGAATCATTGAAACTTGTCGAGAACAACCTCAGCGCGTTGAAGCGTCGCGGAAAAGCCTACGAAACTATGGAAAAGTAAGTCTGGCTGTTTATAAACGAATGAGCCGGGAAAAGAAACGATTAGTTTAGTCAGTTAAAGGGCAATGGCAGCAAAAAAATTCTTTGTTTATTTTAAAAGAGCTTTTGAAATAACTACGAAAGCTTTTCCATGCATAATAATCTATTTTTGTACTTTACGAGATATAAAACGTTTAGCTGTGTCTATGTATCTGATAAAGCACTCCTGCTGTCTTACATAAGATGTATTTTCAAAATTACTTCGCCAACAGATCTATTTAACAAATAGATTACATTTTGCCGTTGTCTGTTCAGTTATATAGATACACGGTATGACGTCATAATGTAGTAAGAACAAAAAAGTGGCCCACGAGGTGATCATGATCATGATCTATACAAAACAAAGCACGCCATTGGCTGTCGATAATAGACCTTTCTTATAATTCTGGCGTCAGCGCGAATAAATTATTTTGTGACGTCACAAAATAATTTATTCGCGTTGACGCCAGAATTATAAGAAAGGCCTATTCTAAAATTGCTGTGATTAACTTGTCGCTGAAACGGCGTCAGTGTGCGTCTGTCCTCTAATGGATCACAGTTCTCGACCAATGAAAATCCAGAATGACCTCTGATTATTATATAAATAAAATTGGAGAGTTTTCAAGCCACTGAAAACATTCTCGTCCGTGTTGCAGGTATCACATATATCACAACATAGACAATCAACAGATGGACTGGAAACGCAAGCTAAAGTATCAATGTTGCTGACGCGACATCCGTGATACGGCCTGATATGCTGTACTTTGGAACCCTGTAACTTCACTTTAAATATACTTCAGGACTTTCTATTTACATATTTTAAACAAGAACGGCAATCTCTATGGAACTATCGACTTTTAAAATTCTTTATGGATATAACAAAGCTAAAACCCAACGCTGAATGTTTGTATTCTTTTTGACTGCAGAAATGTCACCATTGTTGTTGTTGAAAAAGGTTTACGGAAACATTGAATGGTGATTTTCCGCCTTGTTTATCTCTCTGAAAAGTTTTAAAAGTCGATAGTTCCATTCACATTTCTGTTCTTGTTTAAAATATGTAAATACGAAGTCCTGAAATGTATTTAAAGGGAAGTTACAGGGTTCCAAAGTAAAGCGTATCACGGATGTCACGTAAACTTTAGCTTGCGTTTCCAGTTCATTCCTTAGATTGTCTATGATCACAACCACTCATGTTTTAAATGGTAGAGAAATCCCTGCTCTTCTCGCTAGAAGACTGATCCATTTTCTATCTTTTTTTTCAAGGTATGCTGAAGCGTTCAGAGATTTTAATCGTGTCCGACTTATCGATACATCAGACAGCCTAGCTCAAGAAAATTGCTCAAGGTATTGTTATGGTTAAAATATAGTATGCTACGGTAACTTTGCCGATGTATTGTCAGTGTAAACACATGATCCGTTTAAATAACATCTTTCCAATATTTATTTTTTCCCGTTAGAGTCGTAAAACATCTCGAAATGCTTCATGGGAAATCTTGGAGGAAAAAGATATTTGAAGTGAGCCAGAATGACGATAGCAAACATCAGGGAAACGTGGACGCAAAAAACAAAGCTAATCCGACTAAACTTTATGGAAGTGTCGATGAGTCCCAGAAATCTAGCCCGCATCCTGATAACAGCCCGAACGCGGGTAAAAAAGGACCCGTGGATGGCGTGCCACGGGAAAATAAGGAGGAGACTGAGGAGAGTGTGAAGGAGAAGTTTTCAAAGCTGAAAGAAAAAGGGAATTCTTTTGTGAAAAAGGTTTGTCTGGCGCTTGATAAGTATTGCTTATGAGGGTCCTCGGGTGTTGCATTGCCATTTTCCAGCTCAAATTTTGACCCGATGCTATTGTTTCTACATAGCAAAAATAAACAGCCCGTTCAATGTTAATGAAAACAGGATTAAACAATGTTTTGCTGCCCATATTGTTCAATGTTGTCCACAATATTGTTCAGCATTATTACACCTGATTGCGGGCTAACAATGCCAAACGTTATTGTTGACAACATTGAACAAATTCGGCAGCAAAACATCGTTCAATCCTGTCTCCTTCGCGCTCGTGAAAAGTTGTTAGTCTGTTCAAAAGCTGTCGACAAGTTGTTTTCGCACTGCTTGTTCCAAGTTGTTGGAAAAAGCTTCTAACAAGCTGTTAGCAACTTATAACAAGCTTGACGGGAATATCAGACTTGTTACAAGGTTGTTCCAACAAGACTGATACAGTCATGATATAACAATATTGTTACAGTCTTGTGTTGTCAACTTTTTGACAATCTTGTTACAACAGGTCTGTATCAGAGTTTATTTTTAGACTTACATGAGAATGATTTCCAATTGAAATAAAGACATGTTTACGCTTTGAAAACTAGCCAACATCGATTGAAGTACCACGAAATCATTATACTGCTTTACCATTAATATATTCGCAAGCATTGCCACCCTAAATACAGTCACACGGTGCAATTTTTCTCGCAACTTGCAATGCAGTTCTACCCTTGGGAGATGTAAAATTGGCAAATACAAGTTTCCATCACAGTTTGCTAGTATATTTTTAACATACCAAACATTTGTCACAAATTTACATCTCTTAAGAGTAGAATTCCGTTGCAAGTTGCAAGAAAAATTGCACCGTGTAACAGGGTCTATATATCCATTAGAAATTATCCAACATCAAGCAAAGCGTCAAAAAAACATATGTTTTGTGTTTTAGGGTAACTTTGATGAAGCAATAAAGTGTTACACAGATTGCGCCGATTTATGTTCGGAAGAAGTAGCGATCTACACGAACAGAGCATTGTGTTATCTTAAACAAGCTAAATACGATCTAGCTGAGACTGACTGTAATACAGCATTGTCGATAGAAACAGACAACATTAAAGCTTTGTTCAGACGGGCAAAGGCGAGAAAGGTATGAGAGAGAGTCGAAAAGTAAATTAACTTATAGCTGGATAGCTCTGTTAGTGTAGTTCTAAACTGTTCTTCCTAGAGGTCCGGTAAGATCATCTCTTAACTAACTTTATTTATACTGGATAGCTCTATCAGTTCTAAACTGTTCTTCCTAGAGGTTCAGTAAGGATCATCTCTTATTGATCCAGTGTTACTACAGAAGGAAACCTAAACTAATGGTCATTTTCAATCATTAGGGTCTGGGACGTTATCGGGACGCCAGTAATGATCTTGTTCAACTCCTCAAAGTGGATGGAAAAAACAAGGACGCTCAACGGGAATTAACGACTGTTCTTGGCTTATTAAAGAAGGTTTGTTTTTATTTTGCCTTGCCTTGCCTTGCTCCAAGTTCGATCAGTTTAATGAAAATTTGGGGAAAATTTTCCACTAGAAAGAAGATGAAAAAAAGCCCGTTCCAAAAAGAAAGAAGATTCTTATTCAAGATGTTGATGGCGAAGACGTTAAGAATGTAAGTTTCTTTGAAAGAATAAAAGCAGAAGTCTAGTTATGTCCATTTATGGTTAGAGGAATGAGAGTTTAAATCGAGGATTTGCGTCAGAGCTTTTGTAACTTTGTCATTCTTAATTGCCCGAGAGTTGGGAAGCAAGAGTTTGTGTGAGAGTTTTCTCAACTCTCATGTCCTGGTCAAACGAGAACAAGAGTTGCATGAGAGTTGACGAGAGTTGAAAAGCGAGAGTTTGCATGAGAGTTTTCTCAACTCTCATGTCCTGGTCAAACGAGAACAACAGTTGCATGAGAGTTTGAGAGTTCAGAAGCAAGAGTTTGTATGAGAGTTTTCTCAACTCTCATGTCCTCGTCAAACGAGAACAAGAGTTTCGTCATTTGACACGCGATAGTTTTTGTGTTTTTTCTCTTCAAAGCTGTCGTTTTTTATCTCAGCCTGATATAGCACCACCAGAACAAACCACGACATCTGCAGCGAAAAAGAAACAGAACGGTACAAACTCCCACAAAGAAGCAAAGCCAAAAACTCCCTCGACTAAAACTGCCCCAAAAAACCATACAAAAGAAAATTCCACCATCAAAGCTAGCCAGAAAGAAATAAAAAAACGGACCGACGAAGTTGTAGAAGAAAAGAAAAGAACAAATCTATTAACAGAAACTAATCTTAAAGAAAACATAAAAACGAAAAAAGTCCAAATCCAAAAGCCGAAGTCCAAATCAAATGTAAAAAGCACGAAAGGAAGTGAAACTTCTTCTATCGAATATAATGATGTAAGTGGAATATAAACAAGGCTTAAGAACTTGATTTACTCGACGGGGGGGGGGGTGGATAATGATTTACTTCGGGGGGGGGAGGGGATGGAATATAATGATGTTCGTCAAATATAAGCAAGGCTTAAGAACTTGATTTTTTTTCGGGAGGGGGGTTGGGGATGGAATATGATGTACGTCAAATGTAAGCAAGGCTTAAGAACTTGATTTTTTCCGTGAGGGGTGGGGAGGGGGGTGTGGCATTCCTACGAAGCCAAAAACGCCGCTGATTTGTTGCAAATTGTGAATGTTTGCAGGCTCGTTGCAGCTTGTCAAAGTAGCAACAAACTTGTCAATTTCATTAAGTTGCAATGTTGAAATCGTTTGCAGACTTGTTGCAACTTTTTGAAACAAATTGCCTGGGCAACAAGTTTTGACAATCAACTTGCAACTAGCCTGTTGCAAACTTGCAACAGCTGTCAACACTATTCAACAAGCTGTCACAAGCCATGGAACGCATCCTGATATCGGCTTGTTGATAAGTCTGTTTGCAAGATGTAATGAGAATTGTCGCAAGTTGTGCGGTTTGACTTGTGTACACACACAGACACAGACGCGATACAAGTTAGGAATTTTACCAGTTTGATGCAAGTTTTTCATGAAGTTCCATCAAGTTTTTGGTCGGTGAAAATATACATAGTTAATTTGTTTCAGTCGTTCCTGATATTTTTTAACATCATTCTCTATTGTTTACGTTCCCTAATTTTCTTGTTTTAGAAAAGTGCTTTCCAATTTCTGCAAGATTGGCAAAGTGTTAAAAGCAACGATGCCTCAGAATATCTGAATATTTTGAAACAAATCAACTTGCCATCCATTCCTAAAGGTAATTCATTTACTGTGTTTCAAGGTTAATCTGTATGTTTTTACGAAGGACCCAGACGCAGTTTTGAAATATTACAGTACACTCCAAAGCTCGTGGGTTCGATTCCCACCGTGGTCAGGCATTTTTTTCAGTTTGCCCGGTGTGGATGTAAACTCAGAGTAACACCACAAACATCATAACACCAAGATACATAAAAATGTGATTTATACTAACTTCATTAAAAAGTTTCCAAAACCCTGATCTCAAACAGAGGATATATGTTCTTTCTAGTGATAAGTAGTAAACTGGATGGGGACATGATCAAATCAATATTGGAAGCCTTGAACCTCGAGATGGAACAAAATGGTAATGTATGAATTGCAGTCTTTTCACGGCATTCATGTTGCATGTTGTGGACAGATTTGTTGCTGGTTGATTGTCAAAACCTGTTGCCGACAAGCTTGCTGCAAGTTGTTTCAACAAGTTATAACAAATTTGCAAATGACAAGTTGCAATAAGCCTGATTTTAACAGACTTGTTGCAACTTGATAAAATTGACAAGTTTGTTGAAACTGCCTTCTGAGACGTTCAACATGTTTGTAAAATCGACTGCTCGCTTTGCGCTTTCGCCCGTGTAGCTTTTTAATCGTAAAAAAAAATACGACACGGTTTTCTTTCTCTCTTTCAGGTGATCTTAAGTTTGTCTACCAATTTTTACAAAAGTTAATTCTTGTGGATCGTTTTGATATGACTTTAATGTTCCTATCACAGCTTGAAAAGCAAGGTATGGCGGCGAATTTGGTCCACTTGATAAATAGTCAACTGTATAGGGGCACGTATTCAAAATCCCTTTTCCAAAACAATTTGATAAAATATAAAACGAACTCCGAAGGCCATCATCGTGTAAACTCAAGATTTGAGTTATTTGAAAACAAGGCACAAAAATTCTTGTGCTATTTCGAATTCGACTTTATTGCAAAGTCATTGTCAGACTAACTGAATATTTACAAGCTACAATCTTAATGCAGGATATAACGTAAAGAATTATATGATGTGAAATGCAAAACTATTTACAAAAGCGACAGTAAAGAATAAAAATTACAGAAAAAAAGCATTAGCTCTGAGCCTTTTAAACTTGTTATGAAGCACTTCCAGAAAAAGTATAAAAGTTCGTATTATTTGTTTTGAAATCAAAATTTACCTCGATTTTAAAATTCTTTTTTTAACCCCCTCTATGTATCTGAATTTCACTAATGACACCTTTTCTTTATTTAGTTGCACGAACTCTCTTTGACGAAATCGAAAGACAAAATAACGAACAGGTTGGAATAAGCGTTGATGATTTGTCCCAGCTAAGACGGAAATATCGAATATAAGGTATTGTGGACTGTGGAGGTCCAGGGGTTGCTTGTTCGAAGTCCGTTCGGCTTAAACGGTAGAAAAATCAAGTCCAAATCTCAATCTGATTCACCTTGCGAACCACTGAATTTACGTTTTACAGTGTCAGGTCACTTTGAGTATTTCTTACGCCTGCCAATTTTGCATTAAGCTGAAACATAGCTGTAAGCACAAAATAAGTCAATCGGCACAAATACAAAAAATAGACAGAAACACGGATGGTCGTGATTAATCGAGGACTGAGTTGGATTGTGTTTGTCATCTTTAAGAGTTGTTTGCAAACAGCTTTTCAAGTTTTGGTCAAATTTTGATAGAATATTGGATTATTGCCTAACATTGTATGTTGTACATTGTAGGCCTATAGTGATTAGTGTTACCTATATATATATATATATATTGTTTCCGAATAGATCAGAATAAATTTCATTTCAGTTTTTTGAATACAGAACATTTTTGGTGAAAATTAGGCCGACACTGCCCTTTTCAAACACTAAATATATAGTGAACGCATTTGCGTTATTTTCAGGTTGAAATATTTGAACTTGGTTGTTCAATGAACATGAAGCACGTAGATATTTATTAAAGACTTTGATATTTAAAACTTATGCACCGTTTAAACGAAGGGGCTTTGAAAACTCGACCCCAGTTTTGCGATATGCACGAGAGATACGATTTTGGGCAACTTTCGAGGCAAGCTTCTCAGGACTTGTTTTTGACATGAAAATATTTGCTCAGAACATCTTGTCTGGATCAATATGAGTTTTGTTTTATGAGTAGAGACTAATAATTCCGTGTTCTGAGCATGGCGAATACAAATCTTAATCCAAGCCCTAACCCTAACCAAAGTTTTATTTGCCATGTTTTAACGTTGATTGATTGAAGATTTAAAGATTTGATTAGATTTAGGGCTTGGATTAAAATTTAATTTCGTGTACTGAAAACACGGAATTATTACCTTAGATTTAGTTTCGCGTATTGTTCGACACGGAATTATCACAGATTATGAAGTAATTTTTATAAACAGAGGGTCCATTCGGGTCGGAACCTTTAAAGTTTGTATCCCGCGCATGTCCCATCACACATGCTCATCACACATGTTCATCATGTAGATTCTGTAACGTCAGTTGGAGTTTCTGGCCTATAGAAATATTAAACTGACTGTTACGCCGTTATTCTGGCCAGTAAACCGCATAGAAATAAGGGGTCTATTCTGTGATTTTTTTCATTCCATTTATCTTAATTAAAATCTCAACCCAGTCAAATCAGAAAATGAAAATAAACGAAACCTCAATTTGTTAAGCGGAAGCACCAGACGCCATATTGGATTTGTGGTTTTGAATTTTGATAATTTACAAGAGAATTTGTTTCATTTTCCGAGAAAATATCAACCGTTTTAACAACTTTGGTTGCTGCTACACGATTATAAGATATTGGACTTAGTGGAGTTAGTAAACTGACGCTACAGCTTTGAATTTTTCGACGAAATAGAAGAAAATAAGCTGAAAGATAAAATCAAATATGCCAAAAGTTGTTTCCAAAAGTTTTGTTGTCTCAGACACGAGGGATAAGGAGGAGTACAATGACTTGAGTTCTAAAGTGTATGTCTACTACTGTATTTGTGGGCAACTGGCATTAATTCTTGATACAACCATTGAACACCTGCCATTGCGACGGCTAGACAATGCTAGGGTTATCGATGCTAAGGCTCATGCATATAAATTGAGCTGCATTGAAGGGAATGAGGTTTTTCTGAAGCGAGAGAAAGGGGTCGAACGACAGTTTCGACAGACGTGTAAAAATTGCGGCTTGTGGATGTTTTATAACCACGTTAAGAAGGACGCTAAAGTTACGTTTATTGTTCATGGGGCTTTGGTACTTCAGAAAGACAATGGTAAGACCACATATCACTACCACAGAAAATAAAGTGCTGAAGACCATGTTGTCTTAATACAAGCACACCCCCCCCTGGAAATATACTGTTTTTGTATATTTTCAAGGGGGGGGGTGTGACTGCTTCTGTTTAGTGACTTCTTCTGTTTCTGTGCTCATTCTGTTGCATTAACCAGCTTATTAATACTGCAATTCCAACTAACATATTGTGTTGTGTTCATGTGTAAAAACACACACACAAGTTGTGTTGGCGCTGTTTGCCTCAAGTTGTTGGAACAAGTGTAGAAGAAGCTGTTTAACAACTTGTAACTGGCTTGATGGGACTATCAGACCTGTTACAAGATTGTTCCAACAATACTGATACAGTCATGATGTAGCAATGCTCCTACAGCCTTGTGTTGTCAACTTTGTGGCAATCATGTTGTAACAGGTCTGTATCAGAGTTGTTAGGTAAAGCTTGTAGCAAGTCTGATATTCCCGTCTGACTTGCCATAAGTTGTCAATACTTTTTCATTTGTATCCAACTATTTGTTTTCATCCAATCTTTCAGATGAAAAAAATCCATTAAAAACGAAGAAACCCAAGAAGGTTATGATGACAAAACGTACAAAAGAATTTGGAAAGTTCAGTTCTGTTACTGTGTCGACCGTTGACGAGGAAGAAGAGGAAATTGAACAGCAAGAAGTGGAAACTTCCTATGCACATAATGCGAGAATCATAGAGAAACAGCTGGAAAGAAAGACCACAGCACAAAAGCGTGCATCAGATACTGGTTCAGATGGCCAGGCTAAAAAACCAAAAGGAACATTGATTGATCGATAAAAAGGGTCCCAAAGACTTTTTCTGTCATTTTTAATGTATTTTCTGTGTGTTGTTTTAAATTTTTGCTTTGTGTGTTTGATAACAAAGGCCTTCTTCATTTAAGTCTTGGACAAAGTTGGAGTTTCTTTATGTGAACCTGATGTAATAAATTAATGCAAAACAAATTAAAATGTTCACTTACTCCCGGTGCTAAAATAAAGGTCTTCAGTAACATAATATTTCTGTATTTCACCAGATAATATATTTAATCTTAGTCCAGAAATTTTATAGCTCAGTTTCAGTTCATTTTATTTATTGATACACCAAGTATTGTTCCAGCATACGCTGGACAACTGACATCGCAGTCTCGCGTAAAATTAAGTACGTGGTGTAACTCGGAACGAAGGGGCTTCTCTTTGCAAGAGTTGGGGGTTATTGAAATGGTCAAATTGACTTCAGCTGTGTTAGCAAGGCCTCCGCATCTCATCTATGGCGTGAAAAGAGGAAAAGTTCCAACCTCGTTGAGGCCAAATGTTATTCTGAGGAAGCAAGCTTTGGGAAGTAAGTATTTTGAATGTTTTAGACATAAATTTCTGGTTCAAGCATTAAACATAATGTGATTCAATGGTGGTGGTGGGTAAATAACCCAAACATGATTTAAATATAATTTTGCTGCCCGAAAAGATTTTTTGTTACTAAACTCAATCGGGTTAGCTGGATAACTTGCCTCCGTATAACAGCCCGTCCAGTTGTTTTAAGGATGATGGAGTATTACTGAACATGGGTATGACTACTTTGTGGTACCCACAAGCCAGTCTGGAAAGTTTGTATTGTGCAACCGAGATCTCGGTCGCGCAGTTTGATGTGCCCCATTTATTTCATAGTAAATTTTCGATATCTCGGGCATGCAATTTGCAAACTTCCCAGGCAGGTCCACAAGTACTAATTCGTTTCTCAATTTTAAGATGCCTCTTGCGCAGAGGAAATGTCAAAATTGATGAACTGCTTTAAAAGAGAAAACTTTGAAGATCAAAGATGTTCCAAGGAAATTACCGAGTTCTTAGATTGTGCTGGAACAGCGGTGAGTATAGAAAAACAACACAGACACTTCATGGTCTTTATGCTTTTTATATTGTCCCCCCCCCCCCCCCCCCATTATGATAAATATTTGCTCTAGTAGATCCTGAGTTATGTCCTGCGCAAACCTGTGTTTGTCCACCTCTGGAAACATCGTTACAGAAACATGTTTCTGATCAATGTTTCTCCGTTTGTCCATCTCTGGAAACATTGTTGCAGAAACATGTTTCTTATCAATGTCTCCCTGTTTGTCCATCTCTGGAAACATTGTTGCAGAAACATTATATTTCCTCTCAATGTTTCCATGTTTGTCGACCTCTGGAAATTGTTGCAGAAACATTTTGTTTCCTCTCAATGTTTCCCTGTTTGTCCAGCCTGGGAAACATTGTGTCAGAAACATTGTGTTTCCTATCAATGTTTACATGTTTGTCCACCTCAGGAAACATTGTTGCAGAAACATTATGTTTCCTATCAATGTTTACCTGTTTGTCCATCTTCGGAAACATTGTTGCAGAAACATTATTTCCCATCCTAAAGCCAACTAAAGCTGCTGCATAAAACACATGGCCATGCAATCCTGGCAGAGTTCTCAATCTTTGCTTAAAGTCATGACAGTTATGACAGCAACTTATTTCAGTTTGTTGTCTTCAGGCAAAAAATAGAATGGCTAAAAAATCCCAGCATAGTGGTTGGACATTGGATGAGCTCAATGCAGTATTGAAAGAAAATACACAGACATTAAAGAAATCTCGGGTGAGAACATAAAACAAAACCTGTGTGTATTAAATGTCAAGCCCCGTACAGACGAGCAAGTTTTCCTTGACAAGTTTCTTGACAAGTTCACTTACGCGTCTGTACGACGAACAAGTTTTCCTTGACAAGTTTTCCTTGACAGGCTTTATTTGTTCTTGTGTACACAAAATTTGACAATATTTTTTTACAACTTTTACAAGGCTGCATAAATTAAATATGTAAACAAACAATTCCCCTTGTCAACTGTTTCTTGTTGCATGTACACACTAGCAAGTTTCTTTGTTGAAAAGCTGGCATGACTAGCTTTTAACCAGGCTCCTTGTCAAGGAATAATTGACAATTTTTTCACACACACACAAGGAAATAAAACTTGTCAAGGAAAACTTGCTCGTCTGTATTGGGCATTACTGCATAAGGAAATCAGGTCTAATTTGACTCTTGCGGAAAAACGTTTGTTCACTTGTTTTACATTAGCTCTGTCTGATGTCTGACAGTACCTGTAAGATTGTATACCTGTGTATAAGCAAAGCAAATAATATAGTTTAAAGGCAATATCTTATACATTATACAGAATGTAATCTTAACATGTTCAGAATTATCATGTTATTTGGTGCATTACGTCCACAGGTTTTGTACTCTATTTTGTATGGTTTTAAGTATAGTTTAATACACGAGAAGGAGCGTTTTATCATATTTAAAACGCTCGGCTGCGCCGAGCGTTTTAGATATGATAAAACGCGATTGTTTGAGTGTATTAAAGAACTTCAAATACGCCGCATTGTAATGCTAAATAGGATGCAACATTATATAATCTGTCACGTTCATTAGTATTCTTTATATAAAGAATACTAATGAACATGCACTTTATCAGGTTTAAAGCCACCTCATATGACCTATTATGGTTGACATGATTGGCCAATAATCTTATGAATTATTAATGAGTATTTGAACTACATTTAAAATCATATTCAGGGAGTATATTTGATTGGAAAGTCATCAATTATTGCTATGTGATGGTTGTATAGAACATTAACATTAAGAACAATTTGAAGAAATATTATAAATTTAAGCTGAAACTAATGTTGCCTGCAGTGTTGGTAGCACTAGCCTGTGATCGGAGCCTCGTTTTTTTTTCTTGCATTGTATCTTTGTGGTAATTAAATTAATCATCCAAAGTTCCTGAAAAACCTGTGAGCTTTTATACTTTAGCAGGTTCATAATAATGAATGACTTTAATCACACCTGCTATCTATTCACCGTGGTACTGTAGGTTTAGTCTTTAGTGTGTCTTAATTTGAGTCCAAATCATATATATACACACAAATAAAAATAACAATTATTGCCATTTAATAAAACGCTGTATTGTTAGAAAATGAAAAATTTTCTGGTTTCATGTTTCAAAATAATATCCAAATCTATGATTAATAATCAAATTAAAAAATTATTAAGTTAACCCTATTGCCAGCACCAGGCTGGCAAACAGCTTGGATAACACACTCCCAAAAATCTTTCTAATATATATTATAATATTTAACTACATGCAGTAATTGTTCTGAAGGGAAACATGTTTGGGGCCTGACAGTAACTATGCTTCAAATTTATTTTTATAATATCACAAAACTCTGAGCACTGGTTCATATATTACATTAATTTTAGGGTAATTAGAAAGTCATTTTTTGGTATGGCCAGGTTAGCCTCAGGCTATAATGATGCTAAGTTTTGCCACCCAATACTTATTTAGCCCTGAAATGCTTCATGTTCACGTCTCATTGTTGCCTCGACTTCGCTTAATACTTCGTTTAAGTTGGTCAATAGGAACTCAGCATCCATACGGCTAAAGCACATCGGGGGTTTGAACTTTAATACATTTTCATCTGGGCCATCCACACTTAGGATAATATATCTGTTCTTTAACCTAGAAAGATAAGTGATATGGCAATGTATTTTATGACAAACTTTCAAAGTAATTAAATATTTTGGTATTAACATGATTTGTTTCTGAAATATTGAAAAATTCTGAAGTATCACGTTTTCTTAAAGATGCAACTAGACTTGTGTGTTTATACCTGTTACAGGCACATAAATTGCAAGGTAGTCAAAAAATTTCACTCACAATAAGTTCTATACAGTCCAGTCTTCACTGCTTGTGGCATCATTAACTGACGTTAAGATAGGCCTAGTTAAGGTAGTAAAGCCAGCCCAACAATTTGGTCATACTTTGCACATTTAAATAATCATTATTCATTTTATTTAGAAATTGATTCCGTATACGATCTTTTAACACAGAAAAATTTGCATGACTAAATGTTGGGGTGGCTTTGCCACTGCCTAGTTATACAACAAGGGTAATATAATGCTAGTGTCAGTTGTCCTTCAATATATGTCACAAACAAAGTTAACTTACTTTGATTTAACTTGTAAAGCTTCAGCTGTCGCAGGAATTCTGTTTTCTTGGTCTGTCACAAGTTCAATTCCAATATAAAATCCTTTGCCCCTGTTGAAGGAAAAATGTTGTAATGAGAGTAAGCTACTATGTTATCAGTATCTGTTAAACTGTCATATGCCAGGTTGGTTGCAAAATATTGTAAAATGCAGAAAATATAGTCCTTTGAATTTTGTATGCTTTTGTATTATGAACACAAAAGGTAACGCTTTTTTCCCATGTAATACAAAAGTATACAAAATTCTCTATTAAACTCTACATTACTATATTTTTGACATTTTACAATATTTTACAACCAATTACACTACTTAACAATTTCACTAAATTTTTTATTGTTGTTTCAATTTAAAAGTTTGTCTAATTGGGGAATGGTACATTGTGCACAGTCCTGAATAACTTCATTATCACTGTTTATTAATGCTAAACCATTAAATAAGAAGGCTATGCAAGTTATCCAATGTTTGGAAACTGGAAAATATTATATTTGTACACCTTGCCTTGATTGATCAAAGTTTTCTTTTCTCAAGTTTTAAAATAAAGAGATGCATTAAAACATAACTGGCCTCAGATTACTAAAAAAACTTGTGTGGTTGTATACCTGACATCTCCTATAAGTGGATGAACTTTCTGTAATTCTTTCAAATGTTTCAACATGAAGTTTCCAACTTGTAAAGCATTATTTTGTAATCCTTCCTGTTCAATGACGTCCAGTACAGCATGAGCCACTTCACATGATACAGGATTCCCTCCAAACTTAGGGATGAAAATTGTGAATTGGATAAGTCTATCACTTCTAAACTGTTCTTCCTAGAGATCCAGTAAGGATCATCTATTATGGATCTGGTGGATAGCTCTATGAGTTCTAAACTGTTGTTGATCCTGTGTTTCTACAGGAGGAAACCTACATTACATCACTTCTAAACTTACTGTATTAAAGTAGGTTGCCCCTGTGGCTGCAAATGAATCTGCTATTTCTTGCGTAGTAACGACCAGAGATACAGGATGACCGTTTGCTATAGGTTTACCCATTGTCACAATATCTGGAACAACATCTAAAACGCAGATAAAAATCAGCAATACAGATTTTAAAGACCATCACCATTATCACTACTTGTACCATTATCACTAATGGTACTATCATCACCAGTTCCTGTACCTGAAAGAGATACACATTTCTAAGTATAAAAACAATATATATACTGTACATTTCCTTCTAAAATATCCTAAATATGTCAGTCTAACCCCCAAACACTGTATGTGCACTTCAACTAACATAAAATTAAATAAACTGTTAAATATAAAACTAACCTTGACCCTCAAACACCCAGAAGCTATCGCCAATTCTACCAAATCCTGTTTGAACCTCGTCTGCGATGCACACTCCTCCTGCATCACGCATATGCCTTCAAAGATAATACAGAATAACCCTAACATAAGTACAGGTATTAATGCTGTTGCAAATATTGGTAAAAATCACATTGCTCACTTGAAAGAATGTTTAAGAAACCCGTCGGGAAATATAATTTGTCCACCGCATCCCTGCGCTGATTCCACCAAAAATACAGCTATCTAGAATTGACATGGGATTTGACATTATTTAGAGATATATCTAGTATGACCTGGTAGTGTGTGTGTGGGGGGGGGGGGGGGGGGTTGCTCTTTCAGCTTTAGTGACTACATGTGGAGTACTTGATTTGTGTCAGTCTTAGTCATGTGTGTCACCTGCCTTTTAAAATACAGGAGTAATTCTTGCATGATAAACGCATGACCATACATCCAAAGGACTAACGCAATAATGAAATATCAAAGATGATACTCAGATACTGTACGTGTAAATGATGCTACAGATAGTGACAATAGTCTTTCAAAATATAGGGGTAATTTTTTTAGATAAATGCATGACCATACATCCAAAGGACTAAAGCAATAATGAAAATATCAAACATAATACTCAGATACTGTACATCCAAATGATGCAACAGATAGTGACAATAGTTACTGCATAAATCACAGCATTTCAAAGGACTGCGTTAGTGTGTTCTACGTCTCATTTCTACAAACTTTGGGCCAAAATCAACTAACCTTGCGTCCTTTATTATGTGCATTCTCTATCGTATCTTTGACTTCGTTAGCATATTTAATGCCAGTCTCTTCATTATAACCTCTATATTTTCCACGGTAGGGATCTGGTGATGTTACCACATGGACATATTCTTTATCACATGTTTGGTTCATTTGTTTTTGTTTGTATGGTGAAATATCCATTAGTATACTGGTGTGTCCATGATATGCACTGGTAATATGATATACAAATATCAATAAATATCCCTTAGAGCTGAGTATAATACATTTATAAAAACTTGCACAATATAGTTAAATAATAACATACTTATCTAAAACAACAATATCTTCATTTCCTGTGTGGATTCTCGCCATTCTTAATGCAAGATCATTTGCTTCGGATCTGAAAGATGAATAAAAGGATGCTTTGCTGTTTGACGAGAGCTCTACATAATGTAGCAATTAAATACTGTGTATTGTGGAGAAGACACTCCCTATAAAAGGTTCAGAAAAACTATTTTTATAATGTAACATTGATGTAGTTTTACTTCTTGCTCAAAACTGTTCTTTCTGATAGTCTAATGTGTTTTATTCTTCATTAAAAGAAACATAAAGTAACTTTATTTATACTGGATAGCTTTACCAGTTTTAAACTGTTCTTCCTAGAGGTCCAGTAAGGATCATCTCTTATTGATCCAGTGTTACTACAGGAGGAAACCTAAACTAAACTAACTTTATTTATACTTGATAGCTCTATCAGGTCTAAACTGTTCTTCCTAGAGGTCTAGTAAAGACCAGGTTTAATTACTACAGAAGGAAAGCTAAACTAACTTAAATTTAACCTGGATAACTCTTTCAGTTGTACTAAATTGTCTTTCAGTTGTAGATTACTATTGTATAACTTACCCAGTGCAAGTAAAGAAACAGACTTTAAGTTTTTCTGGAAGTTTAGCAACAATTCGTTCTGCATATTGGACAATACTATCATGCAGAAAACGGTTGTTGGTATTTAGTTGTTTCATTTGTTCATCGCATGCTCTAACAACATGTGGATGACAGTGTCCAACTGAAAGACAAACAAGAAATATTTTAAAAAAAACTACATCAGGAATATAGCTTCATAACAAGACATTTTTCAAAGAGATAAGTTTTTTAAGCTGCACCAACCGTGGGTAACGTTGTTGACACAGTCGAGATATCTGTTGCCTTGTTCGTCATATAGGTATGTACCAAGACCTCGGACTATTTTTAGCGGGTTATCTTTATAGTGAACTGCACACGCTTTCCTATAAACAAACAGAGAAAAAAGTCAGCAAATGTATGGTGGAATAAGTGCAAACTCAAGTTGTTCACAGCTTGTTAAAGACTTGCTGCAATTTGTATGATTCTTGCCTGTCTGCTTGGTTATGAACTTGGTCCTAATGACACTGTTAGAAATGAGCCGAGTGGCATTATATTTTGTTTGAAGAATGCACTTACCCGATGAGTGTATGCCTTAATGTAATAGTTTCTTCCTTTGTTAATTTTTGTTTGCACTCTACATCTTTAGTGGATGACAGTTCTGTACTGAACTATAAACATTAAATGATTGTAATCATTTGGCTGTGACATAAACAGAAAAAATTGTAATAAGCTGTATATTTAGTCCAAAATGTTTCAGAGCACTAGTTGTCCCTTGGTAAATAAGAATTGTTTAGCAGAGTAAATAGTGCCTAGTACAATATTTATGAATCAGCCTGTTAGTGTGCAATCTTGACTTTTCACTTCACTTTTTGAGTTTCAAACACGTTGTAAATTACAAAGCCCGAAATATCACAGACTTGATACAAGTTGTGGATTTTATGGGATTGATGCAAATTTGTCAGCTTGATGAAGTATGCAAGTTGATTCTCAAGACTTTTTATCCACAAGCTTGAAGCAAGTCTTGCTATATCAAGCCAGATTGAAGTGTGATCTTCAAAGACTTGGTACAACTTTACAGAGCCAACAGGCATGATGCATTTTTGATTGGCCACAGCAAAACTTTAAACTGTGGCTTGCCATTCTATTGTGCTATTAAATCAGCTAGATTGTTGATTCATGTATGGATGTTTTGGGACATTTATTTAAAAAAAGCTTGATTTCTTTGCAGTCAAATGCAAGGGCAAGTATAGGGTTACCAAACACCACATCTGTTTGGGGAGATGGGTTTCCCCTGAGTTTTAAAGTAAAGGGTCTCCACTTCAAACTATATATAACTCGTCAAAATGACATGTCACCTCAATTAAGACCACCATGTCCTTTTATACAAGTATTCAAAATACAAAAAAAGTCAAAATAAATGTTGAATGAACCAAAACAAAATACTTTGCTTTATGAGGATGGTACTCGAAGCCCAATACGGGGCGAGATCGGATATTTTGTCCGACACTTGCTATTTAAAAAAATATAGCAATACACGTATTACGTAAGCAAATGAGCTATAGGAAATAATAAAACTTTGTATTTTTACCGGTGTTTGCCACGTTAGAAAGTCTGTGTCTTTTCTCGTCGAGTTATGATTGATTCCATGAAGTAAAACGGTTGAAAAAGGGAGGACCGTAAACATCTTTCATCGATTTCTCAGTCAGACGAAAAGAAAATGATTCACATGCTTATTTACCGGAAATGCGTGTATGTTCCTGTGTTCACATATCATGGAAAGCTCATGTGACATAAACCGGTTTTGAACTTGTTTGACCGGTTATTAATAGTCATTAGAAGCATGTTTCATGTTAGTTGCAATGTTATGTAAATTGCATATAATTGTTCCTCTTTAAGTTCTTTTTTTATTCAGTGGGAGGTCGTTGAAGGTTTGATGTTTACATGGATGTATAGCACCATTGGACAGCCCCCCCGTATTTTATTTCTTTTATGCTCTTTTTAGGCAGGATTTCGGGGGGGGGGGGTTAACACTCTGAACTGAACTAAAGCTAATTGTCAAATATTGGCTTCATTATTGACTTGACTACCCAAGTATAACTGACCTTGGCTGACCTTAATCTAGTAGCAATGTCCTTGTAAACAATATCAATTTAGTAATATATAAATCCAACCCTAATTACGTTTAGAATTAAATAAAAAAAAAATACTGTCTGATTTGGATTAGGGCTAGGGATAAGATTAGGTTTAAGATTAAGGATTAGATGATTGAATAATCTCTTGTCTTGGTCACCTTGCTATTGCTATTTGATATTGTATTGATGCCAGCATTGATTTTTCAGATCACCTTTATCTAATTTAATTTAAAATCCCAAATTCTGATCGCAATCTAAAAGGTACAAACACGGACATCTTTGCAATCTGTGGATAATCTGGTAGATATCCTTTATGAGAACATTAACATGAAGTATTAACGTTTTACAAATTGAGAAAAAAATTTGGTGCACCTTTTCAACATTTTTTGTCCATGCTGCGATTGTTTTCTGACAATTTATGTTTTAAATTACTGAAGGAATAGCTTTGTATCAAAATGAGCGAAAGATTAAAGGCAATAAAAGAAAAATCAAAACTTAGACGACAACTTCTTGCGCCCATAGTAAGTACTTATAATGTTTTTATAGCACATGCTTTTTGAGCTAGTGGTCTTGAAAATGGCCAGACACTGTGTAAAGTCAGGCGCACAGGCAATTGGAGGCTTTAAAATTGCTTGTGGAGTTGCTAGAATGCTAGTCACAAATTTAGTCACAGGAAAGTTTATGAAAATGAATTGAGGGAATTGAGTATAGACAGAGCAGAGATAGGAAAAATAATGCACCAGTGATTAGACAGTTTTAGTTTTTTATATCAAACATTCCGACTGTTCTGTTTTTCCCCGGGACTGTTCCAGTTTAGACTATATTGTCCCGCTGCTTCGTTTTTATTTGATTTGTACCGGCTAAATGAGGAAGGGATGGATTCCAATTTTTTTTAATAGTAATGCTCTTCAGAGCTACCTAAACAATTTCAAATTATGTTGTTAATCAACTTGACTTTGATTCTTATAAAGTGTGTTTTGTGATATATTTTGCATTCTCTATCCATTTCCATACATTTTGTGTGAGTTACATGAAGTAACGTGTAAAGACTCAAATAAAGACTCAAATAGATACACTTCTGGCAGGCTGTTGCCCAAGACCTAAGCATGAGATTTTGCCGGGGAAAATTGCAAGTGTGAATGTCTGATAAATACTGCAAAGGGAAAATTTTAGATGCTTTTTGCAATGAGAGTTAATGATCAACTGCTAAGTGGTTTACCTCTCGGACAACTTTAATGACCAAAGATGCTGCAGTGAGAGTAGGCTGCAGAGTATGGCAGTGTTCTACTAGATCTTAAGTGCAAAAATACCAGAATCTCGGGTATGAATGTGCTAAGAAGTTACCAAGTGCACATCAGAAGTCACTGCAGACATAAAACTAGCAAAATTATTGAGAGAATTACACTTAAGTCCGAAGTTTGTTTTGCCTAGCATGGCGCTTTGTGCATATTTTGCCCTCGAAAATCGTTGAAATTTAGGTCGGCAATAAAATGCTGACCTAAATCCTACCTAGGTCGGCATGTCTCGGGATTTTTAAAGATCTGCTTCCCTGTCTTGGAGCATGAGTGATCACGCATTATAAATTTGCAAGGCACTGAAATCGGAATATCACTTAAGTACCTTAACTTCAGGCAAAAACTAATCAAAAATTGAAGCCAAGCGTTGCTGCGTACTTGTAGTTATGCAAATGAAAATCACACAATACAAACATTAGAGAGTGGTCAAAGTACATAGCAGACGTTTTATTGCCACTTCCCTGACTTACTAGATAATATCTGCATTTTGACTATCGGTGCTAACTGTGTTTTTTTAATAAATGTCCTACTTTTTCTGTTTATGGCAAATAAACCTTATTTTGCACTAACTTTGCACTACTCTTGGGATATCTTGAGTTTAAATGAGCGTTTTCTTTTCCTAACTGGAACATAGTTTTAAACTCGACTGAAGAAAAATTTAATTCCATCCCAAGACCTGGGATCGAGGTTGTGGACGTATGGGTGGTTTTTCTAGCCACTAGTTGATGTTATTACTCGTTACCAGTCCAGGCGAGTATTGTTTTTGCTTTCGCCCACAATCTCGTTCCCCGAGCCTGCGATCCCTTGGGAAGGAAACGGAGGCTCTGGGATAATCCGTGATCGACATACAAAAAACTGTATGTCGCCCGTACTGCGCATGCATCGGAAATAAATAGTTCAATAAGACGAAGGGAAGAAGCTGGTATATAAGAGACTTTCCATAACCAGAAGGCAAGATACAAATCGTGTCTTTCCGGTCGACAACAACAGCCTTTACCGCTTCGTATTGACACTCCTTCAATTTGAGATTCTTCTTACCCAGTCGCTCTAACGCTTCGTCCAACACAGAATTAAATAAACTAATATTTTCCACTGACATTACAAACAAAATAGTAAAAGTACTGTTCCAAAAAGCTTTAGAAAAAGGCTATTGCGGCTTATTAAATCGCATGCGCAGTACAGGTGACATACAGTTTTTTGTATGTCGATCACGGATTATCCCAGAGCCTCCGTTTCCCTCCCAAGGGATCGCAGGCTCGGGGAACGAGATTGTTTCGCCCATCGATATATATTAAAGCTGTAGTTGGGTTTTGAACACGAAAGTACGTCCTATTTTTAGACTTGCGGCTGTGGTGGATGGCCCCACTTGAGGGCAGCATGTGTATAGATTTGTATCACAAGTTATATAGTTTTACTTTTAAAATAAAAAACTACATCGATTCACTCCTTCAGTGGGACCATTCAACTTCGCCTCCGATCAATTTTATTTGGGTTTCGTATTACGATGCACTATCCAGTCTTTCTACATATCAATGGCTTTCTCACACTTTGTTCGTGAGCATTCTGATTCGTCAATATGGTCAATAAACAGAAAATTTTAACGAACTTTTGAAAATTTGAGTAATCACAAGAAGAATTGATCGGAGGAACTGTTAAACTTGAGCAAATGAATTGGTCGTATATTTTCCGAACGCTTCTATTGCCGCGACTGTAATGAGCTATCAAATTTTACTATAATATAAATGTTCATTAGTATCCATCCTTCTATGCTAATATTTATTACAATTATCCATGCGTATCCTACTCGTTTTTGAGAAAATGGAAACATTATCCGGAACTGGAAACAGCAGCTTTCGCAAGTTGCATTATTTATTTTCGCAACTGATGAGAGACTACACTGTAAAACATTAAAAGCAAGATGGGTACAAAATTTCAAGCAACATGATTCAATTCTTCTTTTGCACTCAATCTTTTTAGGATACAGGCGGCGGGTGACATTGCTCGCTGTATGATGCCACCATTAGATGCAAGCTAAATCAACGCCGAACAGTGCCACCCGCCCATCCTAGTTGAAGCCAACAATTGGAACGATAGAAGACGTTTTGATATATTAAATATCTGCGCGATCATGCCGTCAAATGTAAACATTGTCGTAGTCACATATAGAGTGTATAAAAAACCGGACTCCTCAATTTAAAATATAAATTTCAAAACGAATAAAACAGTTATACCTGTATAATTCTATTCATTAGAAAATGTAGAATTTAAGCTTGCTAACGGTAGTTTATCTATTATTTGTTATATTATTTGCATTGAACAATATTTATTTATATAAGCGCGGTTGGAAAAGTAAAATGTGTAGGCACTATTTCAAATATGCACAAGTCCGCGCCCTTTCTCTCATATCCAGGACAGCTCTTCGAAGAAGTGCTGGGTCTTGTCGAATGAGATTTGTCTTATTACTCCGTGTTTTTCCGCCAAATCATTTATTTTTTTGTGATGGCGTGCGATGCGCTTTGTCTTTGAGCTACCCCAAAGAAAGTGATCTCAAGGTGTAAGATCGGTGGAAATGATCTTAGCACCTCAACTATTGTTTTTGTTTTAAAATTTGTTTCAGCAGTGAATATTCTCTGTGCAGTTGTAAAATTCGACATGATGCTTTGCAATTGAAAAGTTCTTAACACAAGCCTTTAACATTCTTAAATTTTGCCTTACGTCCTGAGGGACTTCCTAAACCAATATTTCGAAGCATCTTAAAACAGGCGCTTGTAGTAAATTCCTGTTCATGCGATTGACTGAAATACACAAGTAATAATTTCATTGAAAAGAGGAAAGAAAGAGCTTTTAAATAAGCGCGAAACAAAGCTATAAAATCATGTTTTACTTGATATGTAACGATGTTTTTAGGTTTTAGGATATTAACGATATTTTCACAATTCACATGTCAACTACATCACAGTTTGTTTACAAATCTATATTACGTGCTTCCTATAGACTGGATCTAGTTTCTTTCAGTATGTATAACTGCAATATGTATCGACCTCTGAAAGGCCTCGGAAGCATTTTTACTCTTATTTGAACAATCGAGTCACGGTTAGAGTTGACATCTATTATTTTTATTTCATGGCAACAAAATCAAGCATTTGACATTTCACACGACAGATATTTTCCGCTCACGGCTCACGAAAATACCCTTTACCATCCTCTTCATTATATTTTGAAACTAAAAGGGCCTGTGTGGGAGGAAGATCAGTTGCTAACTATGGTAATGATCCGTCACAATTGTTTGGTTCTGAATTCGAACATAAAATATCGCCGAAATCAATATCAATAACGTATATCAATATCGCAAATCAACATCTTGCTCGCCCTCTTACTTTGCTAGGACCTTTTTTGTAATGTGGTTGTTTCCTGCAACATTACCTTCAATGTTTATATTGTTAGTCAATAGTATTTGTTCTAATTTGTGTAAGGGGTTTGCCCAGTTGGGACTTCGTGTCCGTTCACTGATCACTTATCATTCACGCTTTTCTGTTCTGTTTTGATCTATAGCGTAAGGTTTCGTTCTTTGTGTTTTAAATTAGTGCGTTTGATTAAAGCATCTTCTGTTCTATTTTAGTAGAATCATATTAGTATTCTATTGCAAATGCTGTAATTTGATTGGTTACTCTACTCGCTATCTATTCCTCGATAGATAGCGAGTAGCGAAACAATCATCTTCCTATAGAGATTTCTTTTAAAAATTGCTTAAAAATCAAATTTTTCGTTGAATATTCCATGTTTGACCTCTGATTCTACTAAAACAATTAGATTACTCGCTCTCGATTTCTATGCGGTGATAGTTGATTCGGGCTTCGCCCTCATTAAACGATCACCGCATAGAAATCTCGAGCTCGTAATCTAATTGTTAACTATATAACTAGGCGGAATTTTGCGCGCGGAGCGGGATTTTTCTTGCTTTGTGAGCTGTCAAGTAGAGGAAGACGATACCGGCTGAACGCTCCACAAGAGCGTCTTGTTTGCGTGACAAGGTAGCGCTCGCGTTTTCGTAAGAATTGTCAAAATTTACAAAAAGTATCATTAACGTGTTGCATATCGAGCGAACCAGAGGTGCGTTATAACGAACAAAAACAAAAGCACTAAAATGAGATTGAATATTTTGTTAAGCGTCATAGTGCTTGGTAACATAGCCGTCTTCTCGGTCGGCTTAAAATGGAGTGGAAGAGAAGATTCCGATTCTGAAAAAGTGGCTTCGGCTAATAGTAATGGTGGAGAGTGGCAAGTAGCCGGTAAACCTAGACAAGGGGCTATAGCAAAAAAATTGGCAGAAGTAATTTTTACTAGTGCTGCGGGCAAGTTACGATCGAGGGCGGGTAATCTTGTTCGTGACGACAGTCAGTTTGGGTTTTTATACCTTAATTACGATTTAAACGAAAAGGCGGCAGTGTTGGAAGACGCAATTGCAAACAAAATGCCAGCGTATTCTATAAACCAACCTCCTACGATGATATTAGGTAACCTGTATATCTCCGAAGTTGATTATCGACGGCAGAAAGGCCAAACAGTGGCACATAACTACGGGCACGCTGAAGATCAATTACTTTCCCTATTTAAGAACAACGACGATTTCTACAATAACGGTTGCCCGTTCTTTGTGATCGTGGGAACGCGCTTGTCCCCGTGCCCACGTTGCGCGAAGGATATTAGAGCGACACGAGACAATTATATAACAAGAACTGGGTGTGAAAGCACGTTCTACGTATTCATTGGTAACGCGTTGACATTATTGCCAGTTTAAGATTGGGAAAACGATGAATTGCCGGCTTGAGGTCAACGGCATAAAGGTGCTACCAACCTTAATAACAAAATTTGAACAATGGAAGTTACAGTCGCAGCAATAAATGCGTTCCCTAAAAAATTTGACCATTTCATTTGCTCAAGTTTAGCGGTTCCTCTGATCAGTTCCTCGAGATCTTGAAGAAGTTCTTAAACAATTCACAACTTCCTGTTAATTGACCAATCAGAATGCTATATCTTATTCGTGAGCATTCTGATTAGTCAATATGGGGCCGGTTGTATCAAAGGCGTTTAGCTTAAACGGTGGATAAGTCAAAAATATAAAACAAGTTTGCATGATGTATAAACAAACCAGCTAAAGTTATTTGACCTGAGAAGAACAATTATATATAAAACTAAATGTCTACTCTATTAAACTCATAATTTCGGTTCCGTACTAGGTGTAAAAGTGATTTTTAAATTTCACTTATCCACCGTTTAAGCTAAACGCCTTTGATACAACCGGCCCATGGTCAATAAACAGGAAGTTGTGAACAAGTTGTGAACTTTTCAGAATTTGAGGACTCACAGGAGGAATTGATCAGTGGAACTGCTAAACTTGAGCAAATGAATTGGTCCAATATATTGGGAACACTTCTATTGCCGGGGCTGTAAAAAATCATAATATTTAATCGAAACTTGCTAGAACTGTTGACATGATGTAAAAAAATGCGTGCAAATAAAGGACCTTCTTCATCATCAACGCTAATTGAGTATTTGAACAATTGCTTATCTCAGCATTTATACTCAGCGAACAGTTATATACAATTATTTCTTTCTGCTTGTCTGTTATTATTGTTGATATGATATATGATGTACATAGCTAATTGTACGAGAGGCGAATTGATATTAGTTTTATTTCTCGGTAGACAATATCATATATTGTAACGAGAGCGAAAAAACTGATACTAACTACCAAGTCTCGAATATGATGACCTATTTGTCACACACTTGTACCTTCATCAGTGGCGAAAATCAGATTTTATTTTCAAATCATTAATCATTTGATTTCTTTTCCCAAATGCTGCAAAATCATTGTAAAAAAAATACGTTAAACAGGTAGAACTGTACAAAAAAACCCAAGAATAACTTTTTTTTACAACTGCAAATATCTTTCTGTTATTGGCCTTTCATCATAACATATTTCCGTTACGGTTTCACACGTTTTGACAGCGTGACAAAAAGTGACATCCGTGAAGTGACGACATCGTTTTTATGTCAACCTGTTATCGCTCTGATGAAGGCCCAAGTATGTGATAAGATCATGTTATCGTGATGTCAAAACGCCATCCTCCCGTTATGCTAAATTGTCAATGGACCTTTAACCTTTTAGACGAAATTTTGAAAAAAATCGAAATAGGAAAAAATATTACCACAGCTTGAAAGATCATCCTAAACTTAGTAAAATTGCAAAGTTTGGTTTTAAAATGTTGTAAACCATAGAAAATATAGCCTTGCGAAGTTGGCAAATTTTGTATACATTTGTATATTACGGGTGGAAAATAACACCCAGTTAATAAAATTGCAAAGTTTGGTTGTAAAATGTTGTAAACTATAGAAAATATAGCCTTGCGAAATTGGCAAATTTTCAGTAGTATACCCTTGGGTATTTATTTCTCAGGGATAATACAAAACTACAGAAAATTTGCCAACTTTGCAAGGCTATATTTTCTATAGTTTACAACATTTTACAACCAAACTTTGCAATTTTATTAAACTGGGTATTATTTTCCACCCGTAATACAAATGTATACAAAATTTGCCAAATTCGCAAGACTATATTTTCCATATTTAGAACATTTTACAGCCAAACTTTGCAATTTTACTATGTTTAGGATGCTCTTTCAAGATGTGGTAATAATTTTGCCTGTTTTGAATTTTTTCAACAACAACAACAACATTGATTAATACCACACATATACAATACAGTGAATTAAAGCATTTGAAATTTAACCTAATTAATGGTACAGGTTATCTGAAATAACTTACGTTAATCGAGTCAGACAACCTCTTAGTTATATAAAACATAGTATGGTCGACACGTCTTTCAAAATTTCGTCTAAAAGGTTAAAGGTCCATTGCCATTTTGGGTACTCTTCTTCCCACCACAACAATGACGTCATAGGTGGTGCACCGTTCACCACCCGCCGCTTTACCCCACTCTACTTCTACTAACATGAAAGTATTATAGGTTCTTTTATACCACATGAAACGATATAAAAACTTTGCTTCAATGCAGAGATTTGATGCGCCATAACATGTAGACGACTTGTATCACAGAATAGCAAGCAAGCAGTTGGGCAAAATAATGGCAGAGCAGCAAGATCAGAGAAGACAATGGACCTTTAACCTTTTAGACGAAATTTTGAAAAAATTTGAAACAGGCAAAAATATTACTTCATCTTGAAAGATCATCCTAAACTTAGTAAAATTGCCAAGTTTGGTCGTGAAATGTTCTAAAGTAGGGAAAATATAGCCTTGCGAATTTGGCAAATTTTGTATACATTTGTATTACGGGTGGAAAATAATACCCAGTTGATACCCTTGGGTATTCATTTCTCACGGATAATACAAAACTACAGAAAATTCGCCAACTTTGCAAGGCTATATTTTCTATAGTTTACAACATTTCACAACCAAACTTTGCAATTTCACTAAGTTTAGGATGCTCTTTCAAGATGTGGTAATATTTTTTCCTATTTCGATTTTTTTCAAAATTTCGTCTAAAAGGTCGTATATTGGTCGTGAATTGGTCGTATATTTTCCGAACGCGACTGTAATGAGCTATCAAATTTTACCATAAATGTTCATTAGTATCCATCCTTCTATGCTAACACTTATTACAGTTATCCATACGTATCCTACTTTGAGAAAATGGAAACATTATCCGGAACTGGAAACAGCAGCTTTCGCAAGTCGCAAGTTGCATTATTTATTTTCGCAACTGATGAGAGACTACAGTGTAAAACATTAAAAGCAAGATGGGTACAAAATTTCAAGCAACATGATTCAATTCTTCTTTTGCAATCAATCTGTCAGGATACAGGCGGCAGGTGGCATTGCTCGCTGTATGATGCCACCATTAGATGCAAGCTAAATCAACAACGAACAGTGTCACCCGCCAATGCTAGTTGAAGCCAACAATTGGAACGATAGAAGACATTTTGATACATTAAATATCTCCGCGATCATGCCATCAAATGTAAACATTGTCGTAGTCACATATAAAGTGTATATATAAAAAAACGGACTCCTCAATTTAAAATATGAATTTCCAAACGAATAAAACAGTTATACCTGTATAATTCTATTCATTAGAAAATGTAGAATTTCAGCTTGCTAATGGTAGTTTATCTATTATTTGTTACATTATTTGCATTAAACAATATTTATTTATATAAGCGCGGTTGGAAAAGTAAAATGAATAGGCACTATTTCAAATATGCACAAGTCCGTGCCCTTTCTCTCATATCCAGGACAGCTCTTCGAAGAAGTGCTGGGTCTTGTCGAATGAGATTTGTCTTATTACTCCGTGTTTTTCCGCCAAATCATTTATTTTTTTGTGATGGCGTGCGATGCGCTTTGTCTTTGAGCTACCCCAAAGAAAGTGATCTCAAGGTGTAAGATCGGTGGAAATGATCTTAGCACCTCAACTATTGTTTTTGTTTTAAAATTTGTTTCAGCAGTGAATATTCTCTGTGCAGTTGTAAAATTCGACATGATGCTTTGCAATTGAAAAGTTCTTAACACAAGCCTTTAACATTCTTAAATTTTGCCTTACGTCCTGAGGGACTTCCTAAACCAATATTTCGAAGCATCTTAAAACAGGCGCTTGTAGTAAATTCCTGTTCATGCGATTGACTGAAATACACAAGTAATAATTTCATTGAAAAGAGGAAAGAAAGAGCTTTTAAATAAGCGCGAAACAAAGCTATAAAATCATGTTTTACTTGATATGTAACGATGTTTTTAGGTTTTAGGATATTAACGATATTTTCACAATTCACATGTCAACTACATCACAGTTTGTTTACAAATCTATATTACGTGCTTCCTATAGACTGGATCTAGTTTCTTTCAGTATGTATAACTGCAATATGTATCGACCTCTGAAAGGCCTCGGAAGCATTTTTACTCTTATTTGAACAATCGAGTCACGGTTAGAGTTGACATCTATTATTTTTATTTCATGGCAACAAAATCAAGCATTTGACATTTCACACGACAGATATTTTCCGCTCACGGCTCACGAAAATACCCTTTACCATCCTCTTCATTATATTTTGAAACTAAAAGGGCCTGTGTGGGAGGAAGATCAGTTGCTAACTATGGTAATGATCCGTCACAATTGTTTGGTTCTGAATTCGAACATAAAATATCGCCGAAATCAATATCAATAACGTGTATCAATATCGCAAATCAACATCTTGCTCGCCCTCTTACTTTGCTAGGACCTTTTTTGTAATGTGGTTGTTTCCTGCAACATTACCTTCAATGTTTATATTGTTAGTCAATAGTATTTGTTCTAATTTGTGTAAGGGGTTTGCCCAGTTGGGACTTCGTGTCCGTTCACTGATCCCTTATCATTCACACTTTTCTGTTCTGTTTTGATCTATAGCGTAAGGTCTCGTTCTTTGTGTTGTAGATTAGTGAGTTTGATTAAAGCATCTTCTATTCTATTCTATGTAACTAGGCGGAATTTTGCGGGGCGGGATTTTTCTTGCTTTGTGAGCTGTGAAGCAGAGAAAGACAATACTGGCTGAACGCTCCACAAGAGCGTCTTGTTTGCGTGACAAGGTAGCGCTCGCGTTTTCCTAAGAAATGCCAAAATTAACAAAAAGTATCATTAACGTGTTGCATACTGACCAAACCAGAGGTGCGTTATAACGAACAAAAACAAAAGCACTAAAATGAGATTGAATATTTTGTTAAGCGTTATACTACTTGGTAACGTAGCCGTCTTCTCGGTCGGCTTAAAATGGAGTGGAAGAGAAGATTCCGATTCTGAAAAAGTGGCTTCGGCTAATAGTAATGGTGGAGAGTGGCAAGTAGCCGGCCGTAGACCAAAGGATATAGCAAAAAAATTGGCAAGGACAATTTATACTAGTGCTGTGGCCAAGATACAGAGTGGCAGGCAGTTTGGGTTTTTATACGTTAATAAGAATTTAAACGAAAACGCGGCAGTGTTGCAACGCGAAATTGTAAAAAATATGCCAAAGTATTCTAAAGGCGGACTTCCAAGGAAGATATTAGATAACCTGTATGTCTCCGAAGTTAGTTATCCACCCGGAGGCCAATCAGAAGTAAATAACTACGGGCACACAGAACGTAAATTACTTGAAGAATTAAACCTCAACCAATTAAATTGCCCAAATTTTGTGATCGTGGGAACGCACCTGTCCCCGTGCTCTAAATGCGCGAACGATATTATCGAAGAAAAAAACAATGCGTTTTCGAATGGTTGTGACACGACATTCTACGTATTTGTTGGTGAACAAAACTCGCTCTGGGATTGGCAAAGTGAGAAAAAAAGACTGGAGGAGAATAGGATAAGCGTCTTGTTACCTTAAAGTACTAAAATTTGAACAATCGGAATTAAAAAATCAAAATATTAATTCAAAACTTGCTATAACTGTTAACATAATGTAGAAGCATGCACTCGTAAAAGAAGCTGAGCATACCACAGGCATCCCAGCGCACGTTACGTCATTGCATACATTATGACGTAACGTGCGCTGGGATGCCTGTGAGCATACGTGCAAATAATGGACTTTCTTGAACATCAACGGTAATAATTTGAATATTTGAACAATTGTTTATCTGAACATTCATATTCAACGAACAGTTGTATACCATCTTGGTAGTGCTTGTCTGTTTATTTGTAAAAACATCCTTTTTAAATATATGATTTGAACAGATATTTTGTGTATGTATCCATAGGCAGCCCAAAAAGTGCGTGTAAAATTTGTCGCGAGTATATATTATAAATACATGTATTTTTGAATATAATTTATGAAACACCGCGTAAATTTGCGATCGGAAAGTTTTTGATCCGTAGGCTGTGATTTTTATTAATGCTTAAAATAGAAGAGAAATCGATTTCGCATAGTAAAGAGAGCGAGCCACGTACTGTCTTGTGGCTTTTTATACTTGGTGTCTTTGAGTGATTATGGTGCACAATTATGGAGAGCAACTTGCTGTTTAAAACTTCTCCATAATATGAAAGGGAATTAGTTTCCCGCGATCAGTGTCAGCCAGCAACGAGGTAACAGCGCGAAAATTAAATGTGTTTTTTAGTAAACTATAGCTTAAATTATACTTGTACGTCAGTAAAATTTCCAGTCTGTTCGAGTTCTATAGTGGGTATTAGAAATCATTTGTTTTGCTAAGTCACCGTTAAATGGACCGACATTAAATAGCTTTTTTTCTCGACCAATTTAAACTCTGTCCACGGGCTTTTGGACCAATTCGGTTCGTCTATTGTGGTGTTTAATTTAGATCTGTTTACCTTGTATGTGACCTAAATGTACTGATCAGAATTGTTCATTATATTGCTTGTAAGTACTTTAAAAGTACATCCCTCAAAATATAGGTGATCACCTTATTATATTATTATTCCTTGTGCGCCGTTTGAAAGCTTGGGTTCTAATGTAAATAAATATGGCGGTTTCAAAAGTAGATATTTACAAAATTTACGCTAAAAATTTACATATTTCTGGAATAAAGGCAATACCTGGGGTCGGTTGTTCAAAAGTCGGTTAGCTTATCCCAGGGTTAATGTAAGATTGAAAGGCAATCTTGTTAATAAACTTAAAAATATTTTTTCACAAATCTTGTTGTGATTAATAGTGTTTTTGATCTACTTGTAAAAATAGAGAAACTTAAACATCGGCTTAAACAACTGGCCCCAGGGGGTTAACCCTCCCTCCAAACCCCTGTGCTAACCCTAACTTCTCTATGCCATCTGTATAGCTCGGTGCAAGTGGTGTGGACACGATTGGTCAGGTTTTAGGTAACAAACCTGAAGCAAATGTTACAGCAGATGTGAAACGAAAAGACCAATCAAAAGCTTTGTCTGAGAAGGCGCCAAAAGATGAGTCATCTTCATCAAAGCGAAAACAAGTGGAAGCATTTGAACTGCCTGGTATCCAGACGGAGACACCGCCGAAGGTAAGGATGATGGGAAACATCTCTTCTCGAAATTCGTCTCGATTTTTGGACCCCTACTAGAGACCACGCAGGCTATTTAATGATTAGTAGTTGTTTAGTGTAAATTTTCAGGTGTAATAAACAAGTCTAATACAGACATCTCTCTAATACAGACATCTCTCTAATACAGACATCTCTCTAATACAGACACCTCTCTAATGCACACATCTCTCTAGTACAGACCTCTCTCTAATACACACATCTCTCTGATACACACATCTCTCTTATACGCACATCTCTCTAATACACACATCTCTCTAATATAAACATCTCTCTAATACAGACCTCTCTCTAATACACACATTTCTCTAATACACACATCTCTCTAATACGCACATCTCTCTAATACAAACATCTCTCTAATACAGACTTCTCTTTAATACAGACATCTCTCTAATACAGACATCTCTCTAATACAAACATCTCTCTAATACAAACATCTCTCTAACACAAACATCTCTCTAACACAGACTTCTTTTTAATACAGACATCTCTCTAATACAGACCTCTCTCTAATACAGGCATCTCTCCAATACAGACATCTCTCTAATACAGACATCTCTCTAATACAGACATCTCTCTAATACAAACATCTCTCTTATACAGACAACTCTCTAGTACAGACATCTCTCTAATACACACATCTCTCTAATACAAACATCTCTTTAATACAGACATCTCTCTTATACAGACATCTCTCTTATACAAACATCACTCTAATGCAAACATCACTCTAATACACACATCTCTCTCATACACACATCTTTCTAATACAAACATCTCTCTAATACAGACCTCTCTTTAATACAGACATCTCTTTAATACAAACATCACTCTAATGCAAACATCACTCTAATGCAAACATTGCTCTAATACAGACATCTCTCTAATACAGACATTTCTCTAATACACACATCTCTCTAAATCAAACATCTCTCTAATACAGACATCTCTCTAATACAAACATCACTCTAATGCAAACATCTCTCTAATACAAACATCTCTCTAAAGGCGGATTTCCATTCAGTGCAAAATGTCGCACGATCAATTTTTAGCGAGCGGTTTCTTTTGAAATGTGTGAAGTCAACCACAGCTAATGAGATTTGTTCTGCTTGACTGTTTGTAATTCAAAAGAAAGCGCTCCCTAAAAGTCGATCGCACGACATTTTGCACTGAATGGAAATCCGCCTTAATACAGACATCTCTCTAATACAGACATCTCTCTAATACAGACATCTCTCTAATACAAACATCTCTCTGATACAGACCATCTCTTTCATACAGACATCCCTCTAATCAACAAATAATCAACTAAACTTTACAAAAATTCACTTCAAATTTATAACTGTATAAAAGAGCAAAAATCAATAATTCAGAGACAGTGAATCTTGACCAATCAGAATGTAGGAAAATCAATAGTCAACCCTGGAAGTGTATACTTAACGCGATTTTTCAGTTTTAGAGCGGAATAAAGCCGTCAATAGAGAGTAATTTTTGAAGAAAATATTCTATAAATTCTATTTCGTTCGCAATTTTCACTCGAATATATTCCACCACCTTTTTTTTACTTGAATTGCAAGATGACTTTATTTTTCGAAATTTGTTTCTTTTTGTACTTTGACTTCTACTAGAGTAAAAATTGAGGTGTTTCTTTGTACTTTTACTTAAGTATAATTTTCAGTCAGTACTTTGACTTCTAATTGGGTAAAAATTGAGGTATTACTTTGTACTTTCACTTGCTGAATACTGTTTATGTAGTCTATGTATGATTGTCGTTAATAACTATTTAGGTTGTAACATCAGAAGAGAAAGCACCCGCGAAAAAGAAACCCAAAAAAGAAGTATGTAGATGTCTTCCAAAGAATGCATGAAAACATGAAAGTCGATTGAGCGTATTGGAGTCAGGATGAATTATTATTTCCGTTATTACCTTGTCCATGTTAAGGTCCTAAATATTTTTTGTCTGTAATAATTTATTAATGCTCCCAAAGGGCTCTTCCGCAATAATTTACTAGTGAATAAATACCCATGTGTAAAAGGATGTACAATGATATAAGAACTGTAATAACTGTAAAAAGGTTTAATGAATTCATGCAAAAACTGTAAAGAAATAACTCTTAGCTTTAGATTTGAAACTACATAAGTCTTCACATTTAGTAATTTCTTCAGGGCTGTTCCAGCATTTCACCGCTCCGTATATAAAAGAGCGCTGACCAGCAGCGGTATTAAATGCAGGGATATCTAACTTGTTCCTATTTCTAGTGTTTCTTCCATGAACAGAAGCACGTGTATTAAATCGTGAGCTAAGATACTTTAGAGCTAATCCCTTTAAACATTTAAAAGTTTGTCATGTATTTTACCCTAATAAAGACTATAATAATATTTACGTAAAACGGACTTCAAAGCCTCTTTAAACACGATAAGAGTAGAGAGCGAAATATGACACCAGGTTGCTGACCTTCAGAGGTTCTGAGGTTCAGATTTGACTTCCTCTATCATTACCGCTTCCTTTTTTCGATATTTATACAATTTGATTGGTTGATGGGGTAGGTCCGACACATCTGATTGGCTGAAAGATAAATTAAGGTAGCAGTAGAGGTATCGGAAGCAAAATCTGAACCTCTCGAAGTTCATGTCTTTGTGGTAAATAGTAATAATAATATGGTAAATTTTCGCTCACTTTCAGTATAACGATGAAGACGATTACTCTGAAGGCGAGTTTGAAGAAATGCAGGAAGCATTTTATAAAGATTCCAGTACATTTCTCAAGGTAACGTCTGGCCTCTAAGCTGGGAGGACAGGCTTGACTCAGGGCCTTAAAATGATCGAGGTTTTCTCGCAAACTCTCTAAACATGTTCAATAACTGGTAAAACCCATAATTAAAGTTCGGCATTCAGGAGTTAAAGTCACTTTTTATCTCTTGGGAGTTCAATACCCCTGGTGTCATTGCTTTTTATGCCTTTCTGCGGAAGTTGAAAAATCACTATGGGTAATGCTATCTACCTTTCCTACGATTGACCCCAGGGAGATTGTACTTGTTTGATTATGTAATTTGTTATATATATAAAAAATTTTGAAAGTTTTACAAATGCCGGTTCTCCGCGTGGGAACAACAAATCTATCAATAATGACGCATCAAAAAAGTTCAACTTCGATGTCCGATGTATATCAACTTGACTGTTACTCTTATTTATGCTAATTAATGTCAACATATTGTAACTGTATGCAACTTGAATTATTATCCTCATGTTAACAGCACTTGCCAGGGATAAAAAGTGACTCAAACTTCAAAATACTGACTAACAAATTTAACTGTTCAAATCTGTTCTTATTTTTACAGGGGACGCAAAGTGCAAACCCTCATAACGATTATTGTCAACATTTTGTGGACACCGGACAACGACCTCAGAACTTCATCAGAGATGTTGGTAAGTGGCCTCGCTAGCGGATAAGGTCGTGAAACATCGACAAACAGACACGAAAGCTCGTTTGAAGAAACTCCACCACCACCACCACCCCCCCCCACTCGACCCACCCCACTCCCCCCTACTCCCCCCGCACACACACACACTCCCCCCCCCCAACACACACACTCCCCCCCCAACACACACACTCCCCCCCACTCCACCCCACCCACACCCCACCTCCGCCCCCACCTCCCCCAGTCAGAATGGTCTGGTCATTTCTATACACAGTATTTCTGAAAACAATGTTTGCAACGTTTACAAGAAAGTGCTGGAAAATTTGGTATCAACTTTAAATTAACTCTGGGATAAGTACCTAACCAAACCGGCTTTTGAATAACTGTCCGGCACTGAAGACCAAAGAACACACAATCAAACATTGACTCATTTTTTATCAGGTTTGGCTGATCGTTTCGAAGAATATCCGAAGCTCAAGGAACTGATCAGACTTAAGGTAAAGATTACCAGGGACTGGTTGTATCAAAGGCGTTTAGCTTAAACGTTGGATAAGTGAAATTTAAAAATCACTTTTACTCCTAGTACGGAACAGAAATTATGAGTTTAATAGAATAAATATTTAGTTTTATATATAATTGTTCTTCTCAGGTCAAACAACTTTAGCTGGTTTGTTTATACAGCATGCAAACGTGTTTTATATTTTTGACTTATCCACCGTTTAAGCTAAACGCCTTTGATGCAACCGGCCCCAGATAAAGTTCGGTGCTCCTGATAAAGCCAATAGTTTCTCTAGCCACAGAAGCATAACCAATATAACGAGAGATAACTTTTCCTCAAACGTTTTTGAAGACAAATCAGAAAGAATTGTCTTTTGAATTTGCTTTTGTTCTACCGTAGCTTATGCTCGTAGTCTTAGACCCCGTTTACACCATAGGCGGCCCAAAAATGTCTGGTAATTTCGTGCACCACAAGCGCGAGCGGCAGCGTATTCTTTACATATATAAGATACATAAGGTTGGCAACTAAATTTCACCTGACGAACATATGACTTTTGTTAAACACAAAATGCATCGCTCGTAGAATTAAAAACAGGTAAAAAGTTATAACACATTAATCTCCGATAATTTTACTACACATACTCAATGTAATTTGTCTTCAATGTTTCCGAATGGCTGCAAAATTGGAACATATTTTTCATGTATTGACAAAAATGTATGTATGTTATATATGTAAACAATACGCTACCGCCGGCGCTTGTGGTGCACGAAATTACCAGACATTTTTACACTAGGGCAAAATATTCAGGATTCGTCACTAATCCGGGATGTTTTGATATCGGATTCGTTTTACCGTTTACACTAAAAGGAACATGAATCCGACACAAAATTATCATAGATTATGAATCCGGAACTTTCGAATCTGGAAACGTTTGTGGGAACTTTGTATCCAGGAAAGTTTGAATCCGACAAAACTTCTCGTGTAAACTCTTTCCGTGGATAATTTGAAAGAACTTGCTCTCTTGTATGGTTTTCGAATATGTTGCCATGAATTTCAACTGTCAAAATCGGTCAAAATAATTACAAGATAAGATTGGTAGAATCGTGGTTGTGCTTCATGTATTGACAATCATTGTGTGAGGCTGTGCAGTGTAAACGCCGTAGACCTGAAAGACAAGGAATCCGGATATTTTTAAGAATGCGGAAACTTTTGCTCTACTGTAAACAGGGTCTTGTACTTGTGGTTATGTCGCACATTTTACTGCATTTCTTTTTTTGTCATTTTTGTTTAAGCTTGTGCCTGTGTCGCAAGTGAAGACCAGGGGCGGTTGTGTAAAACTCTTAATCACTTTTTAATCCCCGTTTTGTGGTTAAAAAGTGATTAAGTACAAAATACGTTGTTCTGATTGATTGATGTTTCCACTAATCATAGTTTAAGTTAGAGTTAAATACCGAGAAGGAGGGATGTATGTCATATACAGCCCGCGAGGACGCGCAGCGTCCGAGGGCTGTATACGCCATAAATCCCGACTTTCGAGGTATTTAACTAACTTATTTTATTTTTGAGGAGGTTTTCTAGTAGAATCTTTCGACTTTAAACAATTTAAGTCGAAATTCGTCGAGATTTTTCCACAAGTTTGATCTAATTATTTATTCAAGAACTGTATCTGAGATACAGCCCGCGGTACATCAAAGAAAACCGAGACAAAAATAAAATAACTTCAATCACCTTTTTATACAACCGGCCCCAGGCTGTACGTCAGGAAATGTTTTCTAGTTTTTCGAATTGTTGAAAACAATCTACTTTGTTTTTCGTAGGATGAAATTATTGCCAAAAGAGCCACACCACCGATGTAAGTAACTTTTGGTTTAATGCCAGGTTGTTTTTATTTGTTAATGTCATTTCACTGTATTTCTGGTAATCACTAATATGATTCTATCTCCAAGTATCCCCAACTTATAACATTAACCTTTATCAAACGCCTAACCCTAACCTCTTCTACCCCCAACCGTTGCCTTAGTTACCGAAACATAAATTGATAACCGTATTTCTGTCAGGTATCTGCAGTGCAATTTTGAGACGTTTGATCTCCGTGAACTGGAGTGTAAATTCGACGTGATATTGGTTGACCCACCTCTGGAGGAATATCAACGCCGCGGCTCTGGAATCTCGCATAACTGGCGACCTTGGGCCTGGGACGAGGTATGATAATAAACACATTATAATGTAATGTGTTAGTTTTGGTTAGCGAAATACAAAAGAGTGCTCAATGACATATAGACAGAGCGAAATGTATAATTGTGCAAAATACCTCAAAAACTTACCTTAACAGTCTGTTTTATTTAGAAGAAGGTGGCAGCCTGATATGTATGGTGTTAAACAAGAGTATGTTTATGGTATATTATTTTGTTCTTTACAAACAGATTATGAAACTCGAAATTGAGGAAATAGCTGCCCAACGCTCCTTCATTTTCCTGTGGTGTGGCTCGCACGAAGGTCTGGACGAAGGAAGAAAGGTAAAGTGTCTATTTCTCAAATGGCAGCCATTCCTTTCTTTGTTGATGTTGCTCTCCTTAAATCTATTTTTGTGTTGGCAGGGCCGAAACTATTTCCAATCTTTTGTTAAGCAAGCAATTGTTATTTATTTCAAATCCTTATTTATTTCCTTCAAATAAAAGTTAGTTTTTTTGGATTCTGCCGTGTAACCAATACATTTCTTTATTATTGACGAATTTATGTGTCTTAATCTCTAGTGGAAACCATACACATGCCGGGAACAGTTGAGAAAAATTCATGATCAACTACACAGCAAAAATCGAACAACCTGTTCTGGCCTGATGAAAACAGCATTGAACAATGTTTTGCTGCCCACATTGTTCAAGGTTGTCAACAATATTGTGCAACATTGTTACACCTGATTGCAGGCTAGTTCAGGCTCAAGAACTTGTTCAGTATTGTTGACAACATTGAACAATGTGGGCAGGAAGACATTGTTCAAAGCTGTTTCCATCAGGCCAGAACAGGTTGTTCATTTTTCGCTGTGTATAGGTCTTCAGGCATGAATCGAACCAACGCCATTGCGATGTCGGTGCAATGCTCTGACCACTAAGCTACCGGAAGTAGCTGATAAGAGCAAGCATAATTTATGTGTATTAATTTTGGCTGGTAATGCCTGCGAACAGGTAAATCGAACCTATGCCTTTGCGATGTCGGTGCAATGCTCTGACCGCAAAGCTACTGGAGGTAGCCGATAAGACCAAGCGTAATTTATGAATTTTTTTGGGCGGGTATAACCTGCGAATGTATTGCCATGACTCTCCCTCGAAATTATTTAGACGTCAACCCCCACCCACTTCATTCTTACCATCGTACGCCCTCCCCGCCATAAATAATAAATGGCCCCTTATTCGACGTTCATTTCTCTTTAGTGTCTTCGAAAATGGGGATTTCGTCGCTGTGAGGATATTTGTTGGATCAAGACGAACAAAAAGAATCCTGGAAATGTGAAATTCCTAGAACCGAACGCGATATTCCAGCACACGAAAGAACATTGTCTGATGGGAATCAAGGGGACAGTCAGGCGAAGCACGGATTTTGATTTCATTCATGCTAATGTTGATATTGATCTCATTATCACTGAAGAGGTGTGTATCACACGGGGGGTATTGTAACGGACATACCTCCCCCCTTGTTATCAAGGATATTGAAAATCAGACTTCATACAACTTGATATTTGCCGTTTTGCTGCAAGTTGTTGTAACAACTTGCATCAAGCTTGTGGATAAAAAAATTTGACAATCAACTTGCATCAAACCTGTTGACGATGCGAACGCATTTTGATATCAGCTTGATTACTGCAAGACAACAAGTTTGCAGCAGTTGCTGGAACTTGTGAGTTTTTCGCAGCCTCGGGGTTCGGGTTTTGTAATTTGGCGAGTTACTAAACATTTTATACCAAAATTTTTTCTTTGGCAATTATCTGTCAGGCTCATTTCAACTGGCTGAACTAATATTTTTTATTGCCTTGCAGCCTCCAACTGAAAGCACAGAGAAGCCTGAAGAAATATTTCATATTATTGAGCATTTCTGTTTGGGTAGAAGACGTCTACATGTGTTTGGAAACGATAGCACCTTACGACCAGGTAAGTAATCTCTTATACACCTGATTAAGGAAGAACAGTTTAGGTTTCTTCCTGTAGTAACACTGGATCAATAAGAGATGATCCTTACTGGACCTCTAGGAAGAACAGTTTAGAACTGATAGAGCTATCCAGTATAAATAAAGTTAGTTTAGTTTAGGTTTCCCCCTGTAATAACACTGGATCAATAAGAGATTACCCTTACTGGACCTCTAGGAAGAACAGTTTAGAACTGATGGAGCTATCCAGTATAAATAAAGTTAGATTAGTTTAGGTTTCTTCCTGTAGTAACACTGGATCAATAAGAGATGATCCTTACTGGACCTCTAGAAAGAACAGTTTGGAACTGATAAGGCTATCCAGTATAAATAAAGTTGGTTTAGTTTAGGTTTCCTCCTGCAGTTACTCAGGATCAATAAGAGATAATCCTTACTGGACCTCTAGAAAGAACAGTTTAGAACTGATAGAGATATCCAGTATAAATAAAGTTAACGTTAGTTTAGTTTAGGTTTCCTGCTATCAGTGCTTTATCAATACTTTCTTCTCTTAGGTTGGCTTACAGTTGGACCAGATCTCTCCAGTTCAAATTTCTCAAGTGAGACATATAATTCATATTTCAATAGTTCCCCGACAGAATATTTAGTCGGGGACACACAGGAAATCGAGAATCTTCGCCCAAAGTCTCCCAAGGCGAAGAACAAAGGAGACGGCGGAAAAGGTCGCGGGGGAATGGGATCAGGTGGTCCCGCGTGGGCGTCACGCGGAATGCGTGGCATCGGGGGACGAGGGATCGGGGGAAGAGGCGGGTTAACTAGGGGTATTGGGTTTTCTATCCGGGGTAACCGTGGATTAAGTCGAGGTGGTTTTCCAACTCGCTAGGAAGAAGAGTTGGCATTAAGAGGTGGACGTTTTACCTAATAAAGGATGATAAATTTTATGTTGATGTATATCCGGTTTATTATTCCCAAGAGATTTTTCCCAAGAGAGAAGCAGGAATTTTGCATCTATAAATATTCTAAGTTTTGACGTGAGAGATCTTACAAGGAAACTAAAATGTTTACTTCGTTCGAAAACTATGGACAAATGGGTTTGACATATATACGGGCCGGTTGTATAAAAAATTAGTTCGATTTAACTATAGTTAAATGGAATTAGATAAACCAATCAGAATAGCCGGTTTGTCATGATAGTTAACTGCTTTTTAACTCCAAAACCGGCAGTTAAGATGTAGTTAAGTGTTTTATACAACCGAAGGCCATATATGGTGTAATACTTCCAGGGCTCGAAATAGCGGTCTGCTATTGGTCAAAAGCTGGCCATATTTTACAAAAGGCGGGCGAAAATTAAGTTCTAAAATAAAATAAAATAAAATAGCAAGCGAAGTATATATTTCCTATATCTCATAATAACTCCTAATCTTAATAATGCGAACGTTGGAAACATTGCCATGGAGAAGCATTGAATATTTAGTTTACCTGAAATTCTCAGTGGAAATCTAGTTCGTTTTGCTTTTAAAATATGTATGTATTTGATCCGCCAAGATCACTATTATACTATAGCCAAATATACCAGTTTTATGGGGCAATTAAAGTGAAAATTAATGCAAATAACAAGCTAAATGGTATTTGACTTGTGGAAAAAAAACCCAGTTTGGCATGTTATACTTTTTTCTCTGTTTGGAGCTCTGAATACTTTAAATTTTGTTTATTTGGATGACTAATCAAGTTTGAGGCCCGGGATAATTTTGTATAGTGCAAGGATTGGTGAATTAATATCGATTCATTCAAAAAAATCTTTGAAACAAGGCACTGCACATTCAGTTTTAATTGATTAATAATGACAAACTGATTAGTTATGACTAATTGATTAGTAATCACTAATTGAATCATAATGACTAATTGGTTAAAAATGACAAACTGATTAGTTATATGACTAATTGATGAGTAGTGACTATATAATTAATTAATAACGACCAATTGAATAATAATGTTTTGTTGATCAATGGTCTCCGCATGATTTTGATCAATTCTTTTAGCAACTTTGTCCACTGATCTGATTTAACTGTCAATTGTAGCTTAATAAATCTAATCAATTGGCCTTTTCATACTATCCGACCATGGCTTAAAACCTACCAGTTTTTTTCAGTGGCAAAATAATTCTTTTTGAAGTTTGTTTTTGTATGGATGGTACGAAATTTCCTATGTAAATGCTCGCGAAAAATATACGTTTTTCCCAGTGTATTTTTTACCGAAACTTTATTAATGACATCCCAAAGAGTTTATATCATGACCTAAAAGTGGCGGATTCAAGACCTGGTCATGTGGAAGGCTAATGTAACACTTTGCAATGTACTAATACATACAAATCATAGATACTCTACAAAGACACAATACATTTCATTTATAATTGTAAGGAAGCTCTCCGAAAAATCAAACGCCTAAGAACTATTTCACTTTCTATATAAAGCAACTGAGGAAATTACATCTGATTCTGAGGGCATACCAGATCACACGAAAGACACGATGCGTGGTTTCATGCTCTATCAGGTATTTAAACTAGTTCGTAAAATGCGTCATCCCCGTACTCCATGCTTCCAACGTTTCTTATGGATAATTGATTTACAGCTCCTCTAGCAAACTGTACAACCCCGCCATCATTCCATCCAAGTAAACTAATTAAATTTCCTGCAATATGTAAGATTGTACCAACGAAACTTTTCCAATTATGCATAAACACACTTTTAAGGAACTCTTGCCAAGTTTTTTTAACTGTACTGACAATTATTGAGTCTCCATTCGATTGAATGGCTATATCATTTCCCCCTGATCCAGACCGAAAACATTGGGTAAAATGCTCTGCATAACAGGTAATCTGCAAGTGCCTACGACATGATTCCGGGAGCTCGGAGACTATCAGTCGTGCCTTTTCTATCACCTTTTTGCAGGTGGCGCACTTTTGTGGGCATTTCTCAATATACTCGTGCACTTTTTGATGCGTTACTTCTGGAAAGCAGTCATAAAATTGTGTCTTTAACGTGTTATCTCCCTACAACAAAGTTAGAAAAATTATTAAGATATATATGATTTAGGTCGTTTTCGAGTGTTCCGCTCAAGTATCTTTGTACCCAGTCGGCCACTTGTCCACCCACAATTTATCGCTTATACGTAGCATTACGCTGTTATCACCAGGTAGACGCCAAAGTCATCAAAGGCATCGTCATTTCAAACGTAATCGAGTCACTGTATACAGTTGCTATTCCTTTTAGAAATATATTTTACTATATAATTTAAAGGCGCAAACCAAAAAAGAAGGAAAATTACGACTACAATGAAAGCAATAGATTTATTTTATGTAAAAAAAACAACATATGATTCTACCAATTATAAGTTGTGGTAAAGGGACGATAGTAATCAAACAACAGTGGTAATTACCTGTGCCATTTTGAAGTCGCAAGTTGATTTGTCAATCTATATAAGCTTCCGATTGGGATAATAGCTTTTGCATGCAACAGCAGTGACGAATGAACTAAGTTGACAAACGTACATGTTTATTAAATATTCCTTCAAAAATGTTCTGGGAAAGCAAACAGGCGTCAAAATGGTCTACAGCAGGAGACAACTTACGTTCAGGGGGTTTGAAAAAAAAACGCACGTCGTTCGTTAATTGCGGTCGCAGCGAGAGAGCTTATAATAAACGAGCAAGGCAGCAGACTGAAGTCGCACAGTTTGAGTGTGTTCAAAATGGTATGTAAATAATATATATCGGCATATAAATAATTTGAATTATAGCAAAGCCAGATAATTTGAGAAAAACAAATATGTCAATATACAAAATCCTACTAGTCCGGATTCCAATCGTTTACATACTAGCTATAACCTGCTTATTGAATATGCTTTTGTTGACTGTAGACAAGTATGTAAAAGAAAAGCTCATTTTTTCTTGCTATTTTTTCTGGGGTCTAAAGTTACCGCACTCCGACTTTATATAAAAACAGTGAGACTTGAAATTGAAAAACAGTGGGACTCATTTTTAATTCATATAGCATTTGTAAGTCATGTCGCCCGCTAATGGTAAACACTTTGGTATTTTTTCTCGTTATACGTCCATCCTGTCGTTTACATGTTGGAATAGTTTATCACGCGCAGCATTAATTTTAAGTACGTTGTTAGAATGGTATGTATTTTAAACTTGATAAGTACATCAATTTATAAACAATTTTTGGAACAGAATTAATAATTGATTTTATTAGAAATCTTATAGATGATCTTAATCTTAATAATTTTTCAATTAACGTGGCGTTTCCTCTAGTTGTGTAGCTATTACACTTGGTTAGGTTTTATTGCTCTTATTAAGATCGTCCAGATCCATAAATTCAGATCGTTTAATATATTGGTTGATTATAGTAACGCAATATTGAAGTGCGAGACTTGCATATATAAATCCGCGCGACCTCGATTTCTGAGGTGATCATTTCTGAAGCGTAATCCAGTTAATCAGCCATCATTACTGTAGTTCGCATTCCCGAGTTATATTACGTAAATGTGTCAATTATATTTAAATCGTACAGCATTGCAATATTTGAAGCGTACATGCAGTGTATAAGCTTGAATGAGCTGTTGGTGAATTCCCCAGGAAATGGTCGCTGTAAGTAGTGTTTTTTAGATATGTTCTTTACACTTATTTCTTTTTTTAAAAATCAGTCAATCGTTCCTGTTATCAACAAGCGGGCTATTGGTAAATTAATAGTGAGGCATTGTGGGAACGAGGGTCAACAAGACGACCCAACACTGACTGTGAACCTGAGAACAATTTTACAGACGATAATCACGGAACTCGACACGCAATCGGAAGAAACTTGGAAAAATGCTGAGATTGTCATCTATGATAAACGAGGGAACGATTATTGTATCCGTTCTGGAGAAGCTCAGAATAAATTCGTTGTCCAACTTGACGAAGAGGATGAGATCCGTATTACTTGCACGCACAGAGAGAAAGGTCATATGGCTTCGCTTTTTACACGGATGACGAGTCTTTTTCTCACGAAGATATGGAAGCCAGCTGGCTTATACACAACGTTGGCGATAGACCATTAAAGCACTGACTGCAGAATACAAGTATTCTATTCTAGCCTATCATGTACACAGGAATTATGCGCTTGTATACCAATTTTTGTAAAAGTGTAGACAGTCAATAACTAGATTCAGATTAATCTGACACTGCAGAGAACAACGAAAAATTCGTTGTCTCGAGCGGGATTCGAGCTCGCATCTTCGGGTTTCTAGACCGCCGCTCTACCAATTGAGCTATCGAATCAACTGGGATTGGTAGCGAGTCTTATCCAATTTAAGTGCACGAAATATTTTCGTGATGATTTAACGCTTGTCTTTATAGCTTGCAATTGGTAGAACGGCGGTCTAGAAACCCGAAGATGCGAGGTCAAATCCCGCTCCAGACAACGAATTTTTCGTTGTTCCCTGCAGTGTCAGATTAATATGAATCTAGTTTTTCATATCTCTGAGGATGGTTCTGAAATAGACTGTCAGTAACCATCGACAAATTGTGTTCTCATTGCTCGACCTGGATGCTAACTTGCAGCAACCTTGTTGATATTATCAGTGTTGTTAAATAAAATGTTGGTGTTAATAAAAAAAAAGAGTCGGTGAACTGATTTTTCGCGAATTACCGTTTTGTGAACGGGTTTTTTTTTATTCCTTATTGTACACCTTTGGAGAATAAATATCGTAACAGAAGGTTGCATTATACATATAATCTTGTTAATTTAAACTTAAAAGTGTGTATCGTTGGATGATTTTTTTTGAAGATCACAACACTTTAGGCTCGTTCAGAAGTTTCGCCATCACGAATCTTCGAAGCATGCCCTAGCTACTTTCATGTTTTACAGCCTCATAAATCGATGAGAACTAATGCTGCAATGTTACACAGTAACAGTGCTTTGCAAATGTGTTTGATTTCCAGCAATTTTGCTTAAGTTTTAGAATTGAGCTGTTTTTCTGTATGTCAGTGATTTGTATCTCAGTGATGTTAGTTAGTAAGGCAAGGAGTATTTCGGTAACGGCAGACTTATTATATGTAGCAGCATGTTTTTAGTTGCATGGTTTAATATAATAAATAATTGCCTATAGATTGAAACATGTATTTGTAATGCTGAATGTATTTTCTAAATGCTGTACATACTGAACTAGAGGTCACTTTTAAAAATAAAACGATTAGATTACTCGCCCAACTATCACGGGATTGAAATCTCGTAATTCGAGGACTGAAAGTTCGTAATCTAATTGTTAATTATTATGTCTATAAGTCTGTTCAGAAGTTTCGCCATCACGAATCTTCGAAGCATGCCCTAGCTATTTATCATCAGCAAAATATTCATGTTTAAAACTGCATAACTCGAAGGGAACTAATGCTGCAATGTTATGCAGTAACAATGCATTGCAAATGTGTTTGATTTCCAGCAATTTTCCTTAAATTTTAGAATTAGTTTTCTGTGTGTCAGTGATTTGTATGTTACCCGTCAAACACAAGGAAAATTTCCCTAAAGGCAAAATTATTATAGCGGCATTTTTTTGTCCCAATTCTTTTTAACATTGCATGGTTTTATATAATAAATATATGTCTATAGATTGAAACATTTTGCATTTGTAATGCTGAATATATTTTCTAATTAAATGCCGTATATACTGAACTAGAGGTCACTTTTTAAACTCATCGATCACCTGTGATTCACCTTTATTACAGGTTTTCAGATGCCGAGAAATGAGTTCTTTATTAAATATGTAAATAATTTCTGTACATGGGTGTATAATTATCAACTGAGCTAAGAAATAAATCAAAACAACGCGTTTTGGCAAGTGTTGTGTTTTGCCAAGAAGAAACTATTGCTATATTCGGGTGTAAAACAAGTACTTTGTTTAAAGTAGGTTCAAGGGCCTATAAACAATGTCAATGAACGACGATCAATGAAACTGTACAGACGTAATATTGCTTGAAGGCAGCACTTCATAGTTTTTGGTTAAACTAGTATTTATAGGTCATGTTGCTATTTGATTGATTTACTTCAGCTGAACGCAAAATGCACCCAGCAAGAGTTTATAAGCGCAATATGGTGCGTCATATTCTTCATATGTGGTGCGTTCAAATTCTTTGAATTCTGAGACATACTGAGGCCTTGTGTTGCGCTGCATAAATTTTAAGCATATTAGCGTTTCGAGACTCTTCTTTGTACTTATTTCTCAAGGAAAGAGAATTTGCCGGGCATGGAATGGCAGACAATAGCTAATTCCAAGTATTGGCAATGAATTGGACAACATAATCACGTGGTTTTTTCGACATTAAATAACCTCACATAAAGTTACAATATACAATACTAGTAGAGTCGTACTTTATGTAGTATACTATTGCAAATCCACTTGTCACTTGATTGTGGCTACTCTACTCGTGCCATCTATTCCTTGGTAGATAGCGAGTAGCAAAACATTAATTTGCCTAGTGTATTTTTTTTAAGTCAAAGGCAATTTGTAGCATTTTTTAATGAAATGGTTTAAAATCAATTTTTATCTTTGATTCGACTAAAAATAAAACGATTAGATTACTCGCTCAACTATGGCGTGATTGAAATCTCGAGTTCGTAATCTAATTGTTAATTATTAAAAATGTCTATAAGTCTGTTCAGAAGTTTCGCCATCACGAATCTTCGAGGCATGCATGCTCTAGCTGTTTATCATCAGCAAAATATTCATGTTTAAAACTGCATAACTCGAAGAGAACCAAGCTGCAATGTTATATAGAGCAACAATGCTTTTCAAATGTGTTTGATTTCCAGCAATTTTGCCGTTAAATTTTAGAATTGAGCAGTTTTCTGTGTGTCAGTGATTTCTATGTTCCGGCCGAAGGCAAGAAGTATTTCGGTAAAAGCGTTTACTAATGTAAATGTAGCAGCAGTTTTTTAGTTGCATGGTTTAATGTGATAAATATATACCTATAGGTTGAAACATTATGTATTTGTAATGCTAAATGTATTTTTTAAATGCCGTATATACTGAATTAACAGGTCACTTTTTAAAGTCATCGATCACCTGTGATTTACCTTTTAAATAATTTCTATACGTAGGTGTATTGTCAACTGAGCCAAGAAATAAATCAAAACAGCACTTTTTGGCAAGTGTTGTGCTTTGTGAAGAAGAAACTATTGCTATTTCGGTGTAAACAAATACTTTGCCGTCTAAAGCAGGTTCAAGGGCCCATAAACAATGTCAATGAACGACGATCAATGAAATATTGATTGAAGACCGCACTTCATGGTTTTTGGTTAAACTAGTATATTTATCAGTCATGTTGCTATTTGATGGATTTACTTCAGCTGAGCGCAAAATTCACCCAGCAAGAGTTTATAAGCGCAATATGGTGCGTCATATTCTTCATATGTGGTGTATTTTCTACGTGGTGTTATTTTCAAAACAGAGTTTGAAACCACTCTGTTGTTTTGCGTCTTAATTAGATTCTTTGAATTCTGAGACGTACTGTGACGTACGAGACCTTGTGTTGCGCAGCATAAATTTTAAGTACGTTGGCGTTTCGAGACTCTTCTTTGTACTTATTTCTCAAGGAAAGAGAATTTGCCGGGCATGCAATGGGAGACAACAGCTAATTCCAGGCATTGGCAATGAATTGGGCAACATAATCACGGAGATTTTCGACAATAAATAACCTCACATAAAGTTAAAATATACAGTACTATAGTAGAATCATATACTATATGTAGTATACTATTGCAAATGCTGTCTTTTGATTGGCTACCCTACTGGCTATCTATTCCTCGGTAGATAGCGAGTAGCAAAACATTAATTTGCCTGGTGTATATTTTGCAATTCAAGGACAATGTGTAGCATTTTTTTAAGAAATGGCTTAAAAAATCAATTTTTTATCTTTGACTCGACTAAAAATAAAACGATTAGATTACTCGCCCAACTATCACAGGATAGAAATCTTGAGTTCGTGATCAAATTCTAAATTATTAAAAATGTCTATAAGTCTTATAGTAAGTACTACCCCTATAGCAACAGTGTTGGTTTTTACCTCCTGTTTACATGAGGAAAACATGATCGTATTAGTGCATGCTAGTACATTAGTACATTGTTTTTTGCTAAGACCCCCTTTGAAGTAGGCCCTGATTAGACTAAAGTTTCCCACCGATTATTGCTAAGTTGTCACATCTATTTCACTTTTATGACTAAAGGTATAACGAAGTTTACGAATAATCTAGCGTTCAAGAAATACAATAAGTAATCATTCGTCGTGATCATGATATATACAAAACAAAGAACGCCATTGGCTGCTGAAAATTCTGAATTGGCTTCATGTGATTGGCTTGTCACTGAAGTGACGTCGCCGTTCCTCACGACCAATGAAAAGCTTAATCCAGAATGAACGCTGAGCATTGTGTAATATATCAACGAATAATTACATCACAACTATAGGTATGTGATGGGGAATCACGAAAATCGAAGTTAATGTTGCTTAAAATGCGTGGGTGTTAATGCATGCTTACGATCCGACTTGGCGGCTTTCAAAAATATGTTGTCATGATCAAAATTCGAGATAACTCAATCAAACAGAAGCCTTGACGATTCATCTAAAGCGATTGCATAATTCATTATTATTTATTTTAAATGTAAAATTTGCCCCCCCCCCAAACTGATTTGAATTCAAACGCATAAGTGTGTCGTCAGATGATTTTTTATTCAAGATCACAACACTTCACGTATATTACAAAGCATACCTTTACGGAAAGCTCCGTTAATAAGTTTCGCCATCACGAATCTTCGATGCATGTCCTAGCTATTTATCATCAGCAAAATATTCATGTCTAAAACCACATTATATTACTCGAAGAGAATTAATGCTACAATGTTATACAGTAACAATGTATTATAAAGATGTGTTTGATTTCCAGCAATTTTGCTTAAATTTTAGAATTAATTAGTTCTCTGTGTGTCAGTGATTTGTATATATTACCCGTCAAACACAAGGAAAATTTCCGTAAAGGAAAACGTATAGCAGCGGTTTTTTCTCACAATTCTTTTTAACATTGCATGGTTTTATATAATAAATATATGTCTATAGATTGAAACATTTTGCATTTGTAATGCTGAATATATTTTCTAATTAAATGCCGTATATACTGAACTAGAGGTCACTTTTTAAACTCATCGATCACCTGTGATTCACCTTTATTACAGGTTTTCAGATGCCGAGAAATGAGTTCTTTATTAAATATGTAAATAATTTCTGTACGTGGGTGTATAATTATCAACTGAGCTAAGAAATAAATCAAAACAACCCGTTTTGGCAAGTGTTGTGTTTTGCCAAGAAGAAACTGTTACTATATTCCGGTGTAAAACAAATACTTTGTTTAAAGTAGGTTCAAGGGTTTATAAACAATGTCAATAAGCAACGATCGATAAAACTGTACAGGCGTAATATTGCTTGAAGACAGCACTTCATAGTGTTTGGCTAAATTAGTATTTATCAGTCATGTTGCTATTTGATTGATTTACTTCAGCTGAGAGCAAAATTCACCCAGCAAGAGTTAAAGCACAATATGGTGCGTCATATTCTTCATGTCGTGCATTTTTTTACGTGGTGTTTTTTTCAAAAAGAGCATGAACCCACACTGGTGTTTTGCCTCTCAGATTCTTTGAATTCTGAGACATACTGAGACCTTGTGTTGCGCAGCATAAATTTTAAGTACGTTGGCGTTTCGAGACTCTTCTTTGTACATATTCCTCAAGAAAAGAGAATTTGCCGGGCATACAATGGGAGACAATAGCTAATTCCAAGCATTGGCAATGAATTGGTCAAATAATAACGGGATTTTTTCGACATTAAATAACCAGACATAAAGTTACAATACACAATACTAGTAGAGTCATACTATATGTAATATACTATTGTAAGTGCTGTCATTTGATTGGCTACCCTAGCTACTGGCTATCTATTCCTCGGTAGATAGCGGGTAGCAAAACATTAATTCGCTTGGTGTATTTTTTTTTAATTCAACTCAAAGACAGTTTGTAACATTTTTAATGAAATGGGTTAAAACCAATTTTTTATCTTTGATTCGACTAAAAATAAGACGATTAGATTACTCGGCCAACTATCACGGGATGGAAATATCGAGTTCGTAATCTATCTATCGTAATCTTGATCTCAAATGGAACACTCATATAACCCATAAGTATCAAAAGCCTCTAAACGCCTCTATTTCCTTCGCCTTTTAAAACGCTCTGGCGTTGATCGCTATTCACTTTTCACTATTTTTACAACCTGCATAAGACCTGTGTTGGAATACGGCTGCCAAGCTTGGAGTTATGGTATCACCCAGTACCTTTCAGATGAAATTGAACGTATTCAAATGCGAGCCTTAAAAATAATCCACCCCGATCTATCCTGCAGAGAATCTTTGGAAGCCACCTTACTCCCAAGTCTATCACAAAGACGACATAAAATTTGCCAATCTTACTTTGGTAAAATGACTAATCCAAGTCATAAATTGCATTACCTCCCAGAGAAACGTAATAACAATCTCAGAAATAATGCTAATTTTACACAGTTTCGATGTTTTTCTAACCGTTTTAAGAATAGTTTTATACCAAGTAGTGTGCAAACTTTTAATAGTTCTTAATCTTTAGCAAGAGTTTGTATTAGTAATATATGTATTTGTATTTTTAGCTAACGATAACTGAGCAATGCAGCTGCTTCGTAGCTGCAATTCAGTTTCTATTCCTAAATCACTAAATCAAGATTATATTAGTGTATGCTAGCACATTAGTACTCTGTATTATGTTATGACACACTTTCAATTAGGCCCTGATTAGACTAAAGTTTTCCACAGATTATTGCTAAGTTGTCGCATATTTTCCGAGTAATCTAGCGTTCAAGAAACACAATATTAAAGTAATATTTGTCGTGATCATGAACTACAGAAAACAAAGAACGCCATTGGCTGCTGAAAATTCTGAAATGGTTTCATGTGATTGGCTTCTCACTGAAGTGACGTCAGCCGTTCCTCTCGACTGATGAAAAGCTGCCAGAATGAACTCTGAGTATTGTATAATATATCAACGAATAACATCACAACTATAAGTATACGCGAAACAACACGAAAGCCCGTGAACAACATGGTTATAATTCTATTTTCTGGTTCAGTCTATGCAAATGAAAATGTTTGTCAAAAGAATCAAGAATGTACAGGATCATGGTGGATATTTTAAAGCTAATGTACAGGATCATGGTGGATATTGTGAGAAAATGTACAGGATCATGGTGGATATTTTATGCTACTGTGCAAGATCATGGCGGATATTTTGAGAAAATGGACAAATTATTTGACATGCTTCACCAGTATCGAATTGTTTGAGAATAGCCACTATGCGGATCATCCCCTCCATTGAATCCCAGTACAAAAACGGAACGTTCACTTCACTTGATACAGCCTTTGTTATGTGTTTATCTGGTGCAGCTCTTATCTTTTTCGAGGAATATAATAAAACTGCTGTAGTTTCTGAAGGAGCCAAACAAACTGCAAATAGTTACACATCGTCGTCGATGTTATACATTCTACCCTTATCTTATTCTACCCAAAACTCGCAGAGCATTTTTAACACATCAGCCTAGGATTAAATCGATGGCAACGCAATGAAGCAAGCCCATCTATTCCGCAAGACCACCGAGCTATTTGGTTGATCAAAATATTCCACCTATAAAAAATCATTTTGTTACCTGGTGTCAACCAGTTAAAGCCCTTTAGCCTGGAGATCAATATTTCAAGCCACACCTTCCAACCTTATTAATGGCGGACAAAAACGTTCGTTGTAATGTTCCTCATGCGCATTCATCTAGTCAAGTGACTTTCGGTCTTACCTGCACGTACCTACCTGCACAAAAAACCGGCTGACTTTTACAAAAAGGAAAAAATCATCACCGTTCTCTAAATTACCTTCGACTCCAAGTTGATTGATGATGAACATTTGTCACCATTTCAAAGAAGTGACATTCTACGAGATTATCGACATTGAACATTCATCACTATTTTTCTCCAAGTACAACAGCTTTCTTCAAGATTATTAACGATGACACATTAATCACCGTTTTACACAAGTAACCTCTCAAGATTATCAACGATTAAACATTAATCACTGTTTTCCTCCAAGTAAACTTCTACAAGATTATTAACGATAAGTTTTACTGCAATGATTTTAGCTAGACTGTAAGTGAAGTGAGTGACTCCTGTTTTACCGCCGAAACTTTCCCTTCCTTCTTGTGTCAATGGAAAAGTTGTGTTTTGTTGTGATCTGAGTTCTGGGTGCAAGTGGTGTCGAAAGCCTATCAGTTACCTCCAGTAGCAAAGCCAGCCCGACAATTTAGTCATGCTATGCAAATTTAAATCATTATTCATTTCTTTAGAAGTTGATTTCCTTTTACAGTCTATAAACACTAAAAAATTTGCATGACCAAATGTCGGACTGGCTTTGCCACAGGCTACCTCGTGGGTGTATGTTTCAAGATTTTAAAACTGGAATTGCGATCAATCACAAGACGTCTGGTGGTCGTTAACGGTTGTATATGCACTGTACTGTACACATTCCGTTACTGTAGAAGGATCTTCGAACATTTTTAACTCCGCCATTGCCGGTCCCAAGCCCGGATGAGAAAGGAGGAGGGTTTGTTATGATGCAATATTGTTTTATCTTGCTATGCTCCATTAATGAAAATAATGGATGTTATACAGTTACCTGCTGTAAAGCTTAGGTATGTAATTATTTGTGAGTTTAATGTCAGGAGTGATTTATTTAATGTCAAGCTAGGCGCTTATGGTTGTATATAAACTACATGACAGCACACATTATCTATACAGCTACATGAAGTATTATACTATATACACTCTTGCTCTGGGGCCAGTTGTTCGAAGCTAGGCTAGCGCTAATCCTGGGTTAAACTTTAACCCACTGTTTTCGTTTCTACGATTCTACACCTCCGTTTCTTTGAAAACTTCAGAAACCAAAACTTCCAATGATCCAGACAAGATTTCTGAAGAAATATTTCTAATCTTCCAAACAAGCTGCTGGGAAATTTCTCTTGGATCTGACCTAACCCAGGGTTAAGCTAATCTGCTTTTGAACAACTGGCCCCTGTATTATAACTTTCTTGAAGAAACGCAAAATAATTTGACGTGGTAACATCTTTTAAATCTTTCAAACTTTCAGTTTAATGCCTCCCAATGAAATTGTGATTCAACTAAAGATACTGTTGTTTGCTGACAAAACTAAGTTGTGGAATTCTGCGCTATCTCAATGTTTGGAGTGTTGTGTAAAGGTTGGTAAAAATTTTGAAATATTTGTGCAGAAACCCAAGTATTTATATGTCAGATTCGTATAGTGGACTATTGATGACAAAAAATACTAGTATGGCACATATAGTATGGCATAACCCAGTGACAGAATTGGTTGAGATTTTAAGTTGCAATTGAAAAATAATTTGCGCAATCTTGTCATTGAGTTACACTCGACTCAGAACGAAACAACATCCACTGGCAATCACCGTGCATGAGGTGTAAAACTTACTTGAATTCAACATTTGAGAAAAAACAATTATCACTTATTTACTGCTACTTTATTATTTATAAGTTCAGTAATTTCCTGCTCGGAATGACTAGCGAACAGAGCAGACATTTTAAAATTTCAAAACAACATAACCAAGAATGGACTTTGAAACTTCGCGGTTGACGCGCATGGGCAGTCCACCCATTCTGTTGTTGACTCGTCAGTAAATGTTTTGTTATAGACCGTTGCCTTGTTGCCAAGGCAATCGGGTGGGCACGGCGTTTTGCGGACCGGCACGTGATACGCTTTTGTCCAATCGCAATACAGAAAAATTGAACTTTGAGAGAACTATACAACAAGAGAATTTGGCAAAAATCTTCAGAAATATTTCAAATTTATTATTAAGCTATGCAAATCATAACATCGATTTAATAAAGCTAAGATGTAGGTCATATGTATTAATTCATCGAATTTTGTGGAAGTTAATCATCACGTCAATTTTAAAAAGCAAAGCTATATATATATATAGGTCTACATGTTTAGGAATAAGTCGTTTAAAAAAACTGTATAAATGCCCACCCCAGAATATAGGTAAGCTTTTGTGAATAAAAAATGGCCTGGAAAATTTTAACTAAAAAAAGCGTACAAAATTTAAAATATTTTCAGAACGTTATTTGGAAACCCGTGATTCCACCTAACAAACTTCAGTCACTCTCCTCGCAGAGGCTGACAGCATTGAACAACATGGGCAGCAAAACATTGTTCAAGCCTATTCAAACTAGGTCTGTATGTTCAAAAATAACTGCTATTGTTCCTTGTCCAAAGTCTCTGCTTAGTTGTAATTATTATATTAAAAAATGTATTATCAAGTATTTAATAAGTTATTTTAATTATTAAAAGCACTGGCTGCTAAAGCCAAAAAAGGCGAAGCCACTCCAGCTATTGTTTTGACAACTGAAAACAAATAATCTGAGAATTTGTTCCAATTTTTGGCCACAGCATCTTTTAAAGCTTCCTTCCACGTTCTTTCCACTACCCGAACAGCGATTCCTCCCTCGCCATTCAATTGAACCACGATTTGATTTCCCCTTCCACTGTAGAAACTGCAGGAAAAGTGGTCTGCATGGCAGGTAATCTCCAAATTCTTACGACATGATTCTCGGAGCTCGGTAGCCAGTACACTTGCTGCGCTTATCACACGTCTGCAATTGTTACAACGGTATGGACATAAATCTCTAGACTTGTTTATCTTGTGATGATCCACTATCCCACCGCATGAAATGCGTTGTGTCCCCTAACAACATAATAGGTTTTGTCCAATTACTACATTTTATGAAATTTAGAGCTGTCTGAATCAATCTGGGTGTATATATATGTTTGGAGTGGAAAACCAATTTTTCTTGATGCGCGCAGATATTGGCAGCTGTCCTCCACAGAGGTTATTTTACATATGGAATTATTTGTCTGGGTTAAACGCCACGAGATATGGATAATATCCATTACAAAGAAAGAAACCGGCATTATCAACATTATCCCTATTCCTAACATTATAACATTATGAATTTTATTAAAAGATACGTTACAGATTGTAAAGGTTTCATAGTAAGTATTAAGAATAAGTTACACAACGTTCCTTTCTTTCATAACTTACAGGTCCATTTTTACGACTGAATGTGAAGTATCTCATTATAAACCTCCTTGCATGTAAACACCTTTTGTGAATCCACATTTCTCTGCCGGGACGCCGGAGCTGGGGGGGGGGGGGAAGGGACAACTGCCCCCCCCCTTGGCTGTTGTTGCGTGGGGCAAGGGGGGGGGGCAAAAGTGCTCTTCAAGTATAAAGAATATTATATAAGACACTTAAAGCAAAGCTTGGGCATTGTTTTCATACAATTTTCTTTAAAAAATGCGAAAGGCGTGGAGTTTTGATACCAATGAGAGCAACTAGCTTGCCTTCGATATTGCGCTAATATATTTGTGGTAACGACACGATAATACAACAGCATGGTATCAATCATCATTGTCATATTAAAATTCCAAGCTGATGCAATCTGAAAACCCCCAAAACTGCACCCTCTATCGTACACAATACGACTACGGCCTCCAGAACATATTTGAATAGGGCTGTGGTTGCAAGTTTACCATCTGCTGTTTGATACAAGACGTTCTCGTTGCACTGAAATCAATGATTAAGGCTTAGCAACCAAAAGACGCATATGACCTTCGCCACCCGTGGCGAAAATTCTTGTCGTTTTTGCATTTGGTTTTCATGAATTTTTAAAAATATATTAATACGCTTGTTGTACAGCAATAATTTTTGTCCTATAAATCGCTCGGCTAAATAGTATTTTTGATGTTGAAAATCAACGTATTTGCGCGTACCCGTGAATACTTCTCAGGGTCTCTTAATATACAACCTTTTAAGAGCTTCTAAGGTATTCTTATGTGTAGTTCTTTCAAATAATATGAACAGCTCTCTGACACTCTGTATAGTTTCTATGTATTCTTCTATATATATTTTTTTATACTTATTTAAACACGCAAGGTATAAAAATGGCGAAACTCGACGATTACAATGAAAGCGATACTTTGTTGTATTTAGGTGGTAAATGTGAAACTGCTATGCTTTAGTGCAGCGAATTTAGAGTTGATGCGTGAAGAAGGACAATAAAACTAGAACAGCAATTACCTTTGTCATTTTAGAATTCCAACAAAACATTCACCAAAAAGTTAAATTAGCTTTTAAGGGGTCTTTTACGCATTTTTATTTCGAATGACGTAGTGCAACTGCTAGAGTAGAGCTTTTTACAGAAAAATGCTTAAGCCAACAGGTAAACTAAAAAATTGCGAAAGGCGATGAATTTCGAGTGGCAATAAAAGCTTTGATGTTATACAAAATTATTTTTTTACCACAGAATATATACTTGGTATTAGGTTAAAAAGTTGCAACGAAACGATAAAAAGCAACATTAGTAATTTACCTGTGCCATTTTGCAATCGCAAGCTGATTTTGAAATATATCTGAATGCCCCAATTATGTACTGCAGCACCTTCCGTGAACACGACCAGTTTAGAAATGGGTGGAGATGTCGACCAGTGCTGATCAAAAGGCTTTGTACCACATGACTGAGAGCACGTGATTATACGTATTATTTGTGATGCATCATGTGATAGGCTTTGGAACACGTGATTACCTGTTTGTGTTGCACCATTAAGCCTACTTGTGAGGACGTGACCGCCTATTTGTGGTTCTTTGTCTTGTAGGCAAGTAAACAATTCAAGTAATTTAATTTTTAAATAAAACATAAGCTAAGAAACGACTTTCTGGTATTGTAAGTGTAACAACGTTAAGGTTTGGTGTTAGGAGTTCAGGTTACAAAATTACGCAATATTGAAGTCGAAGATTAAGGACCACTCAAAAGTCACGAGCTCCGCCCCAAAGACGGAAATTATTGTCGTTTTCGCTTTTGGGTTCCTTGAATTGTAAAAAATATACCAAGAATTATTTTTGCGCAGCAATAATTCTTAAGTAAGTTTAGTGCTTAACGTTTTGGCGAGACGAAATTCATCTTTGCAGATGTTTTTAGCATCGCTGAGGAAATCTGTTGGTAGCGCAATGCGTTCATAGATACGTGTCTAGGCCCGTTCGGTTATTGTGGAATTTCTTAACAAAGGTGCGTTCAAACGCGACATAAAATACCAAAGAAGAACTACTGTTATGTTACAACTATCGGTTCTTATAGTGGAACAAATATAGGTGTGCAACAATCGCGACTTACCGCTTGCGCATGTTATGCAAAGACGACATAAAAACTTTCTTATCCGGTCCGTTGCAGAATTGAAGGCGCAAGGGGTTTTTTACATTTTACGACACCGCAAAAGGCTAATTTAAAAGAATTTCACCTAAACTAACTGTACGTAAACCACAAACAAATTTCGAAGCAAATTAAGCCTTGGTTACTCGTTACAATTATAATAATAGCATATATAAGTTTTATTTGGACAAGGTATACACAACCAATATTTTATATTTACCCTGGTCGTTCCTGCTTGCCCCGAAATCTATGTATAGCAAAATTATCTTACTGTAAAATCTATATAATTACCGTAAATAGCTTGTATATAGAACCATCTTCCAGTTAGGTTATACAAAATATAATATGTATAGCAACGTATATTACACATGGCATAAATTCGAGATAAAAAGAGTACAAAAGGTGCCTGATGCAACCGCTATAAATTTCTGTCCTATAAATCCCTCAGGTAAAGAGTATTTTTTATTTGGAAAGGCAGAAAGACAACGGATTGCTTAGACGCTGAATGCATTTTAATTTTTTAGTGTCTACAAGTATTGCTTTTAAGGTGTTTTGGGTGTTGTTATTTCGAATAACATTACGTACGTACAGCCATTTCCTCCTACAGTTCCATATACTTTTTTAGAGATATACTTATTTAAATACCTAAACTAAAAGAATGTAAAATCTCGACGAATTTAGATTGCAGTGGCAGCGAAAATTTCTTGTATTTGACTGTTATTTGTGAAACTGTTATGCTTTGTCTTTAGTGCTGCGAATTGTGAATCGTGGTTTAAAGAAATAGCAATTGAACAAGAAGATTTCTTACCTGAGCCATTTTGAAGCTTGATTTGGCAGTCTAGGTTTTGAATATCAGGATTAATGCAGTAAACGTCTCGCTTTGGACGCCAGTATCGAAAGAATGCGCTCAAGAAGAAAGACCTATCTATTAAATGGTGCGGTTTAATTAATCGCTGTATCATGTTTCATCAGTCTTGTGACAGGCGAATATTTTTTTATCAAATTTCGATTTTTCCGCTCAGCAAAAGCGAAGGAACATTTTTTGGTATTGTAAGTTTAGCAACGTCGAAGTTTTTCAACGTCAGGTGTCCTAGTTTTTCCGTAATTTTGAAACGAAGTACTCTGCCAGTCACCTGACCACCCGGAAATTCTTTCGTTTTTCTTTAGGTTTCCATGAATTTGGTGAGTTATACCGAGAACGCTATGTTGCGCAGCTTTAATTCTCAAGAACGTTTAGTGGTAAACGTTTTGGTGTCTCGAAATTCATCTTCGTGGTTGTCTTTTTCAAAGGAATTTGTTGGGACGAGTTTTCGTCATTTGGCGGACAGGTCTGGGCGTGCTCAGATCAGGAATTTACCAACAAAGGGCTCTTTGATGATGGGAGGCAGCAACTCTAAGGACGAAATGCCATCATATTCTATACAGGTATATATTTTAAATTTGAAAAATTGCAAGTTGAATCATTTGCTAGCAAGTTACCGTAAGATAAACAGCCTTCTATAGATATATTACGTTCATTCAAAACGACGGAATTTTTGTCATTTATTTCTATCAAATTCTGCAGTCCTGTATTTGCTTAACATATAGTGTATATCCCGCTTTGCGCTAAGCTGTATGCAATATTCGAATGTATGTTAACGTTAATGTTAAACTATTTATGTTCGTGGTCTGTATATATCGCGCATATGAGAAGTTATCGGGGGGCGCTCCCCCCAGTTGCCCAAATGACGTGTTTTATGTCAGAATTAACTAACGCAGTAATCAGGCAGCTTTAAGATTGCAGAATTCAAGACAAAAGTATAAACATAATATCCTGCTGTCTAACTAATGAATTTTGTGCTGCACAAATAAGAAATATACATTTTTCTGCCAATTGAAAACGAGAGAACCGTTCGAGAATCAATATTTGTTGAAGATCTTTTGTAGAATAATGTGCGCTAGTATAAACGAGAAAGAGTTTTTGTAACCGATTATAACACATCGAAAAATGTGCTGGAAATTGAGGCGTATTTTGGCTTTTTTGTAAGCGATTTAAGGTTTTTTAACGATGGAAATAAATGCGTTTTTAGTTCTTTTAGTAGCTCACAGCATTGTGTACAAGCAGCAGGTGCATTAAAGAATAGATATCGTTTTCATCCCACGATAAATCAGCCATCGTTTGTGTCCATTCAATCCACAGTATTTTATAGATTCTATTCGCTTGCTATTCTAGTTTATCCAAGCACATTATATACCAGTGGTTACATAAAGGTTCAGTGCATGATAGAACTATTTGTGCAGTAAAAAAACTACTGAGTCGCATTCTGGTCAGTTGATAACAATTATTATCTAATGCATCGAGTGTAATGTATTTTCTATATCTGGATTATATGCAACAGGGTAAACAGATGCTAGCTATAAACGTTTTGTCCGTAGGATTGTAGCTCTGTATGTACCATTTTTCATGTTCTAGCTTGTTCACCCATGAATTGCATGTATATAACGACAGAGAATCTCCAATTAAGTAGAGCAGTTCTGGCACAAAACTATATCGAATTTGAATACTCTTCATAATCAATCCCTTTTTCTGTTTGTGCAGCAAAAAAATAATCCCTGTACAGCATATCCCATAACGCTATCTTGGTGACTTTTGAACATGAATCCAACACCTGGTTGCACTCAATTAAATAAATATACAACTAGTTGGATTCCCTGGATTTTAAAACATGCTATATATGTCATAAAGAATTTCTTGTGTAAAGTACTGCACAGCATACTCCATTGAGTGTTATCTGCAAAAATCTGCAAAAAATTTGTGCAGTAAGTCTGTTCACAAGCTGCTGAAATGTTCTGTTCGCCCTGCTTGTCCAAGTTGTTGGAACAAGCTGTTAACAACTTGTAACAAGCTTGATGGGACTATCATACTTGTTACAAGGTTGTTTCAACAAGACTGGTACAGTCATGATATAACAATAATGTTACAGCCTTGTGTTGTCAACTTTGTGGCAATCTTGTTACAACAGGTCTGTATCAGAGCTGTTAGGACAACCTTGTAACAAGTCTGATATTCTGTCAAGCTTGCTATAAGTCGTCAACAAGTTGTTCAAACTTGTGCAGCAAATATGGCACAAGCAATGCAAACACGACTTTTTGTTAGCTTGTTGATAAAGTTGCTACAAATTGTGAGATTTTTACACCTGTAGAAATGTTGATAAATTAGTTTGGAGGTTTAACCAAAGACCACAGCTTATCTAACCAATTTTCATGTTAGATTTTTACTGACAAAGTTCTGTTATTAAGGCAGAAATTTTACATGGGTAAATTTTAAGTTCTGAAGGGTTTATGATAAAATGACTCTTCAAAATTCTTCATGTGCATAAGCTATGATTGATTACTGGGTCTCCTCATTTATGTTCAAAATTTTGACCACTAGCTTCTAAATAAATGAGGCTTTTCCAGAAGTCATTATGCAGTGTGATGTCACACGTTGTATTATTCGCACATCCCATAAAGTTGAATATCTCAAAGTACACAGTCACAAAAATTCTACCAAGGAAATTTATATAATGACTTTAAGTAATCTTTGCAATTCAACCACGAAAACTGGAATAAATTTCCTGCCATATTGGGCATTCTAAACAATCGTTGACAAGAGTCAAGACCTTTCTAAACCATTTTTCTTCTTCAACTAAGGAAACCGTTCCTGTTATCAACAAAAGAACTATTGGCAAACTAATAGTGAGACATTGTGGGAACGAGGGTCAACAAGACGACCCAACGCTGGTTGTGAATCTGAGGACAATCCTTCAGGCGACAATCACCAAATTGGACACGGAATCGGAAGAAACTTGGAAGAATGCGGAGATTGTCATCTACGATCAACTTGGTAATGATTTCTGTATTCGTTCAGGCGAAGCTGAAAATAAATTCGTTGTCCAACTGGACGAAAAGGATGAAATTCGTATAATTTGTACAAATAGAAAGAAAACCTATGCTCTCGCTTCGTTTTTTACCCGAAAATCGCCAAACGCGAGCAAACCATCCAAGACAACGCCGATAGGAGCTGACTCCAGACAATAGCTGTACGTCTTCAAATAAGAAATTTGCTCATTAAAAAGGACTATTGAAATTTTAGCTCAGATTATTTTTGTATAAATTTCAAGTTTAATTATAACATATTCTTATTTGATACACGCACATGGCAGGAAATTAAAAGTATCGAACTCCTATATGCTATAGCGATGTCCCTATATTACTTGAAACCCCAGTCAAGTTTTGAATATATATATATATATATATATATATATATATATATATATATATATATATATATATATATATATATATATATATATATATATATATATATATATATATATATATATATATATATATATATATATATATTAAAACTAAGATAAAACTTCTACAGGCATAAAAGAGAAAAAAATTTTTATTCCCAAACGTTTCGCCGGCTAAGGCTTCATCAGTGGAGTGCTGAAATACAATATCTAGATCCTATATATACAAGTGATACTAATTAAAATCCTATACTCAAATAAGTGAGTGAATTAAAACAATATAAATTGTTCTGTAGATAGCAATAGAGTACTCAAACACTAATTATTCTTCCTACGCAGCCATTCATTAACTTGTCACCACGATTTTGAATTTCAAATGCTTCAATGTATTTACGTTCTGAATGTTGTGGTATATTAGCATGCAAAATCCTCCAATTGATATCTGATAAAGTAGGGGTTCCATTCTTGTGAGAAAGAAGATGTTTGTAGACAGTTTGTTTAGTTGTAATATGTTCCTTGACGCGCGATCCTACTGTTCTGCTCGTTTCTCCAACATAAACAGTACCGCATTGTTGACATGTAATCTCGCATACAACGTTCTTAATCTGGCATCGATTTGATCTTTTAGCTGATTTGCATGTTTGACAGCTTTGTGGGCATTCTAATCTTTCTTTTCTTGGAGCAAAAACACGCGACGATGGTTTGCCATTCACAAAAGTTATTATCACAATACCCGATCGGCGTATTACTGAGAGAGCGCGTCGTTTGAGATCCTCGTTAACAAAAGGAATTTTTAAATATAAGACTTTCTCATTATCTTGATTGCAAGTTGTGTTGTTCTCCGTCTGTTTAATAGTAGCTTGCACAAATCTTTTTGGATAACCATTGTTTATAAACAATGTAGAAACCATCTGCAAAGACTGTTTACGTGCTGTGAGGTCAGTTGAACATTTAATAGCTCTTTTAATTTCACCAATGAGAATAGCTCGTTTAGACATGATGGAACCATAACTATCCCATGGTATGATGCTCATGCTATGTATGGGCTTGAAATATAATGTTGTGGAAAACGATTTGACATCAGAATTATAAGACACGAGGGTGTCGAGAAATGGCAGTTGGTTATCGTTGGGTACTTCCAGAGTAAATTTGATGGCATCATTCACATCATTGGCAATACTCAGCAACTTGTGTGCAGACATATCTTGCGAGAGTAAGACGGCAATATAGTCATCGATGTAACGTTAGTGCAACACTGTTATTTGTTCGCTCGATAATGATGCGATCAATTTCATTCATATAAATTATGGCCAATATTGGGGCTAAATTATTGCCCATAGCCAATCCCGACTTTTGTTTGTAAGCTTTGCCACCGATTAAGATTCTATCATTTTCAAATAAAATAACGTTTCGACTTTATTTGTCTTTATCAAAATAAACTAAACTTTACAGAGCCCTACTTTTATACCCTATGTAAACTTTAATTACCATAATTAATCATACATTTCAGATTCCAATTCATTGTCCATATTCAATCCCAAGGGGTACATTGTCTTTAATCTATTGATCCAATACATTTCCCTAACTGTGGGTTTCTGCCGGATCAGTTTTATAATTATAAGTATATCACAATCAATAATTAGACCACTATGGTTTTCTTGTAAGAAGTGTGCATGCAAATACCTCTGTGTATGACTTCTATCAGACAATGCTTTCCTTTGACATGCTTTATAATTATTCCATCTAAATCGGAATTTATCCGTTGTCTGACCAACATATTGTTTCTTACACACTTTGCATGTCAAAAGATAAACAACACCCTTTAAACCCAGTTAAAATGATGGTTCACATTATAATGTTTCCCATCAACTGTACACTCAAAAGTATCGGACTCTTGGATATTTTTACATGTTAAACATCTAGGTTTATTGCATTTCTTACATCCTTTCTCTCTTACGAGTGGTGGTACCTTTGCTCTAACTAAATAATTTTTAAGTGACTACAGTGTTTCAGATTTATTACAATTAAGTACATGAGGTGAAGGTGCTACAATGCCTAAGATTACATTTACGATTCTACAGGCACGCTGTATCGAGTATTTAAGTCAGTTTGTATGTTATGGTGTTATCATCATTTTATCATCAGGACCTATTAACTTGATGCCACATTGAACAAGAATTGGTCCTGCAATTGCCAGAACAGGTACATCCACTCCCAAAGTCGTCATTAGTATTCCTGCGCCAACTAAGGCTGCGCCAGCGATTTTTCCCCCATTTCGCTTGAAAAAACGTTTAAGAGACTCCCACCAAGACAGTTTTACTGTGGTAACGTATATTTTTCCATTGCTACATTGAACCACAAATCGATTTTTCTTCGAGCCAGAACAGAAACGCAAGGAAAGGTGATCTCCATAGCAAGTGATTTGGAAATCCTTGCGACATGATTCTGAGCATTCTGTTACTATTTCACGTGCCATCTGCATAACGTGTCTACAGTTGTCGCAACCTTCCGGGCATGCTTCGACATATCTGTTTATCTTTCGGTGAGTCACCGCCGGAGAGCATCGGATTTTTTTGGTACGGCGTCCCTAGAAACACAATAGAAGAATACATGATATGGAACTTTGGTTTGATTTTTTCAGATGTCATCATAAAGCTCCCAAGATGTGGTCATTTTGAGATGCCTCGAAATTTGTATTTACAATTATGTTGTCAAGCGCAAAGGAAGAATTTACCACATTTCGCATCAAAATTTTTAAGCACAATCACAATGAAAGACAGCTTGAAAGTTTATTTGGAAAACTAGATTCGTAATTAAAAGTATTGCTGAATTTTTAACATCAATACAAGTTTCTTTCCCGCTTCGCAGCTCGGCAAATTCAATGTGCAGACTGCGGCCCAGTCAGCCGAAACGTCGACTGAAAGCGGCGGCTGAGTTAAACCGCAACAAACTGAACGAACTGTTGTAAACAAGACTGTGGACGAGATCCACTTGTAGCAGAACATTTTGACACCTTATAAACATGTTTAATTGACTCATAAAGCCATCAAAGGAAGTTATCAGCGTTTTTAAGAGGAATTTGCAGTCTGATACCAAATCATTTTGAGCACAACCCTCGCAAATTCAATATTCCAACTGCACTTACTAAAACTGAAACTGGCTCGCTATAACTAGTCACTCAATGGCACTGCGAGCAAAAACAAGATTGATCAGTGCCCATACATTCATGAACACAGCATTTTTACGCTACAACATTTTTACGGTAATACAATGAAATCATTTTCAGTTGTTTTAGATAACTAGGCTGATTCTTGGAAGCCTTATGATGGCATATGAGATTTGGTTTTGTGTGTAGCCACATTCGGGTTTGTTCATAAGGTCTGTATTTTTATAGCACCGTTCTTTTGATCTCATATGCCACCACAGTTGGCAGTAAAACTAAAACCACTTTGAAAATGAAAGTCAGCATGCTTTGGTCGAAACGTAAACGTTGTTCCAAGAAACGATAGCTAACTGACGAGTTGTTCCGAAAAAACAATAATAAATGAAAACGAGGACATTAATTACCTGTGACATATTGGTGAAGTAGTCGTCTGAAGTAAGAAGTCGGTAGAAGTAAAACTCGTACAATCCGCTCCGTTCGTTGCCAATGGTTAAAACTGATTAGTAAGCAGATTTTAGAAGGGGGGGGGGTGGGAATGTTAATTTTACAGATGCAAATTTGCCTAAATAAGATCCATAAATAAAATTTGCGTAAGTTAAAAATGTATATAAAAATGAAAAAACATTTTAAGGTTCAATACCCGTTTTGGGCATTGTAACTTGAATAATATTGAATATATTTATTTGATGTTCAGCGTTCTGTTTCTATTTCAAAATCAAGAAGAAACGTTTGGTGGTCAGTATGTCTGTCCGGAAGTAATTAAAACTGTTTACTCAGTATCTCTCCTTTCCTGTAATTTTCATAAATACCAAGAAAGCTAGTTGAATACAGGTAATTCAATCAAGTTTGACATCGACAATAGTGAAAGGTGCAAAATGAGCGACCAAAGAATATTTGAGAAAATGCAGTTTCAAATAAAATCAGCACATTGGTGGACTTACAGGATTACAAATATAGTATTTAGTATGATATATTTTCACATTTGCATGTAAAACTGTGATTAGTACCATTATTTTTTGTCGCTGCATATTGCACGTTTGACTATTGTCGACGACTCGACGTCAACCTTAATTGAATTGGCTGTATATTCGCGTCCTCAGGAGGAGATTTGAAAGCGTTAGACAGAGAATTTTAATTGTGATTTATCAACATCCATTCAAGTTTGGGTTATCTTTCATGCTGCGAGTCAAGAATGTACCGATGCGGACGGAACATTTGTGATCGTAATATGAATGTATAATCTAGAATGAGGGGCCTATAATTAGGTTTCCAGGCGTAATTCCTGGAGCCATTACTCGAACAAAATGAACTATCATGGTGCGATCATGCGTTGACGAAAAGGGAGAAGGAGTTGGCCGAGCAAGCATTGGAAGAGCTAGTGAGGGGAAACAGGAATAGAGGTCACCAGTTAAAAGAGATGGGGAGATTGTCTAAGGGAGAGAAAGTGAATTGGGATTGAACGAGCAGGATGCCAAAGGCGAGCAAAATGGTGGTAGGGTATCATGGCCACCGACCCCCCAACTATGGAAATAATAAAGGTGTTATCCAAGAAGGAGAAAGTGTTCTGAATATGACTATTAATGCACAGCAAGTAATTTTAAATGCATACATGTGCATTAATATTCAGATTACGTTTTCCTCCTGGTATTTCAATTGCCACTATTCTGAGAAAGTGTTCATGCTTAGATCATGTTTTCCGATGAGGAAAGAATTAATGTTGCAAACAAAGTGCAGCAATCTAGCTGGAGCTTTGGTATTGATAATTCAAACTCAGAGATTTAACCAACGACATAATGCTTCCTGTCGTTTTTTCAATCCAAGTTGTTCAATAGGAAAAAACGACAAAATTTCGAGAGCTATTGTTCAACATCGCGGAATAAATAGCTTTCTCATATTTTTTAAATATGAACTAGTACAGTATAGTAATGACAGACAGGGTTATTTCCGAAACGAAAATAACTTTCTAGGCATCTTTTTAGCCTACAAGTGACGGCCTATTCAAGTATTTCCAGATGATCTCGACAATCCAAGATGGCGGAGTGCTTGGTAATTTATGATAATATAATTGTATTACTAAGCATGATTTTAGAAGGGAGAGGGGACATAATTTTGCATATGCAGATTAGCCTAAGTATAAAATTGCCATAAATAAAATTATGGTAATTTATGATATTATAATTGGAGACGTGTAAAATAATTTTCCTCATAATTCTAAAAGTTCTTTCTCATAAGACAAACTAACATTTTATCGCTTTTTTTCTTTTTTTTAACTTTACGACCAAGATCAACCGTCTATTTTAAGATGCAAACGACCGTCTGTTATTGAAGTTATGATTTGTTATTCCTTCTTAGTTCTTATCCCCATTCTTATCCCTCAATCACCCGCAGCTTGCTCCCCAGCTCGTCCCAAGCTTCTAATTTAGGCGCGTTCTTTTTAGATTTCTCTTTCGCTGTAACATCAATATGGTACGTTTTGGAATATATACAAATAGAATCCGTTCTATTCCTCGGCAATCTGACTTAAAATTAAGATATTAAATACGCAGTGATGCACTCCGTATAATATTTTACACAAATATACCCTTATTTTACGATAAGTTTGATTTTAACACCGAAGGTTTAGCAGTTGATGTACAATGAACGTAGTTTACTGTTGATTTTCAACAAGTCTTATTGGTAGCATGGAAATTAGGGACTTTTTTGTGTACTAGCAAGCTAAATTGCTAAATATTTGTGAGTGGAAGTTTGAATTTTACTGCAAAAAATCTAAATTTACATTATTTGGCTTTATCCCAGCTTGTTTGTACTTCAAGTAGTGAAGTAGTCAAGTTAGTATGATAATATTGCCAGCTTGACATAATTTTTTGTGGCCATAAGCGGGATGAAACCAATAGACTATCATCATTGCAGGCACATGGTTTGTTTCTGGAGATTTTTAGAGATAAAAATCTGAGTTTTGAGACTCGTCATTCTCACCAAAATGTTCAGTAACTCCAGGGTAAAATCCAGGTAAACCTCCTGCTGAAGATCCCACAGTCGTTGTCGAACCTCCCGCTGAAAATGTGGTAGTCGTTGTTAAACCCCACGCCAAGTTGACCAATGACACAATTACAAAGCTATACCTTTTCGGCTTCAAATATGATGCGAAAACACTGTGAAAATAAAAAATCTCATGCCACTACACCAAGGATTTTCAAACTCCCTGCAGAAGATCTTTGGTGTGGTGTACACAGATTCGACTCTGGTCAGCAGCACAGTTAAAATGAAGTTGTCTGAGTGAAATTTGTCGCAGATTTTGGGAGTTTTTTTCAGTTGAAAAACCCAAAAATTAAGAAGTTAATTTCAAATAATACCCCCTGTCTCAACTACTTTTGTGAGGCTAGGTAGCTGCTTTAGACTTCCTGCAGTTCACCTAAACTCAATCTTGTCTGTGAAAAACAGACTTAAGAGAGAACCTGGTGATATTAACGATAAACTGTAACAAAAGACTTGAGGCTACAAAGAGAAACAGGTCGTTGAGAAATACCATAAAGTGTTTGTCAATGCGCAAGCGGTACTGCATATGGCCGTCATGTTCTTAGCCAGTGGCCTAAACATAGGAAATCACAAAAAAATTAGAAATAGCTACTTATACCAGGGAGAAATACTTCTGTTTAGGGTACTGGCTAACAACATGGCGCCCATACATATTGGTGACAAATCACACTGGAATCATCTTGCGCTATTTTGGCTGAGCATCTCTCTCTTTTATTCTGCTCTTAGTGCTATTGGTTATGAATTGTCACTCAGCTAGTGTACTAAACGGAAGCAGTCACCTCCTGAAAATATACCATTTGGGATATTTCCAGGGGGGGGTGAATGCGTCTGTTTAGGATACATCCTAAGTTACAGTTGCTTACATAAACCCCCCCCCCACTGAAGAGGGCCTTCTTTGTTAGGTCTCTTATGCAACCCTTGAAATTCAGAATTTTTCACGGCAGCAAAAAATTGCCGTCGTGAATTCGTCATTTTCAGTTTCACGTCAGCAATTTTCAGTTTCACGTCGGCAAAACAGTTTATGCTTAGTTTCAGGCCTTGAACGTTTCCAAAATTACATATTCGCCTCGGCAAAAAATATCTGCCGTGATACGCTCTTTTCACAATTCACGTTGGCAATCACGTTGGCAATCGCCGAATGCCACCGCGAATTTCAAGGGCTGCTTATGGTATTACATTGTTAATTGTTTTCTCTTATTTTTGGCATTGTCATCTTTCTTATTAGAGTGAAAACACAGCTACCATTCGAACCAGAAAGTTCTTAACTAACCGCTTGCTTCAACGCAAGCAAATGGTGAGTGGGCTCATAAAGATGTCAACTTGATGTTTCCATTATTGTGAACAAGTTGTAATGTACAGCAAATTCAACAAAGGTTGCCCTAAAGGCTGGCCTAAATATATTCATAATCTCTTGAGTGCTCATAGTTTATAGTTTGTGCATTTAGAAAGACAACCTTTATTGAATCTGCTGTGTATAGAATGTATCATATAGAATTTGGTAAACCAGAGGTATTAACTTATCTTGTGACAGTACTGTCTTACCCTACACATGTCTTAGCCTGCACATAGCTTGTGACAGCGATGCAAACAAGGATGTTACAAAACTGTGTTTCCTCTGCTTGTAGTTATTATCATTCTTGTGTTTTCAACTGTGTGACAATCTTATCACACATATGAACATGCAACTTCTTCTCAGCTTCTGTGACAGGCTTGCTACCGGTTGTGCGATCTTCATATGTGAACTTCATGCAAAGTTTTACTTTGGTAGGTTGTTGATATAATTCACCCTGGACGGGCTAACATGCCGAAGACAGAACTACGAGAAAAACTGGCGAAGATGTATAAAACAACGCCTGACGTAATCTTCTGTTTTGGATTCAAGACTCAATTTGGTGGTGGACGGAGTACAGGGTTTGCCCTCATTTACGACAGTCTTGATGTCGCCAAAAAGACAGAACCCAAATACCGACTCGTCCGAGTAAGCAGGCTTGTACTTTTACAAAGAGTTTGCTAAGACATGCTTCACAGCCATTTGCAGTTGAACTTGCAGCTTCCATTTTAATGTGTTTTTACATTGTTAAAAAGTATGAATTTTCATGACTTGGAACCTTGACATCAACTTTTAGTTGGCACAAGCATGTTTCTCAATTCTTGACATGAATTAGTTTGGTCACAGTTATGAAGTAAGGTCAAGGTTCCAATTTGACAATTGGTAAAAAAATTTCGACAATGGACGATTCCCCTTTTAGACAAACTTTTGAATTAGGAATCTTCATTAGCGTAGCTGAAAAGAGCATCCTAAATTTAGTAAAATTGTGAAGTTTGGTTGGAAAACATTGTAAAAATGTAGAAAATATAGTCCTGTGAAGTTTGCAAATTTTGTGAAGTTTGTATTATGTGCGGAAAAGTGTAATCACATTTCGAAATCTGAAATTTGCAAATTTCACAGGACTATATTTTCCACATTTTACAATGTTTTGCAACCAAACTTCACAATTTTACTAAATTTAGGATGCTCTTTTCAGCTGTGCTAATAGATTTTTCCAATTCAAAAGTTTGTCTAAAAGGGGAATGGTACATTTGGTAAAGGACAGTATGACCAGATCTTTTAAACTTCACATTGTTTTTTTTTTCAGCATGGCTTGATGGAGAAGGTAAAGACAGCTCGTAAACAACTGAAGGAAAAAAAGAACAGAATGAAAAAAGTGCGAGGCATAAAGAAGGCCAAAGTAGGAACTGGCAAAAAGTAATGGACTGTATTATTTTCATTGTTCTGAAATAAAACTCGGGAAATGTACCAGTTTCATGATTTTTTTTTGGGGGGGGAGTTATTGCAGCCCAGGGGTGTAAGTGAGAGCAGGTGTCTGTTGCCCCTGCCCCACTTCAAAACCTGTTAGAAAAATAAACAAAGTTTGCTTTGTCTTGAAAGGAAGTGGCTTGTCTGCAATAGAATGAAAGTTAACTTTTCGTACACTTATTAAGCTTTGTGGAAACACCACGTAAATTTATTATTGCAGAGCTTTCGATCCGTAAGCTCGGATCTTCATCAGTGCTATAATATGCCCCGCACTTTTTTCACTGAATGAAAAAAGTGCGGGGCATATTATAGCACTGATGAAGATCCGAGCTTACGGATCGAAAGCTCTGCAATAATAAATTTACGTGGTGTTTCCACAAAGCTTAATAAGTATATTGTATTCACCATGCGAACGTACAAGAAACTTAACTTTTCGTACGTTTATCAAACAAGTAGAGAGTTTTTTTATGACTTGATAAAGATGTGAGTTTGGAATGACATTAGGGGCTTAAGTGATGTATGAGGTGTTGCTCTGAGTTTATATCCACCCAGGAAAAACTGAAAAAAATGCCTGGTCATGGTATGACCTTTGGAATGCCAGCCCAATGCCCTGCCAACTGGGTTGCATGGTCGGTTCTCTTCAAGCATTTGATTTGATTCTTTAGAACTGAGTCTAGTTTTTTGCGAAATCAACATGATCTTAAATGTAAATCATGGTAATTAATGACATCAAGGGGTAAAGGACTCCATTCATTTTGACATCAGTGAAGCTGAACTTTTCCTTAAAACATCCAATTTTGATATTGCGATCAGAGCCCGAATTTTAATTAGGAAAATAAAATGCTGAGTTATTGTTGCTACGTGTCAGCGTGTCACGGCACTTTTTGCCATGCGTGGCAGGCAGAAAATAACACGTGACGTCAGTGGAAACGAAAGCAAATTTTAGTAAATTTTATAAATTCGACTTTGATTTCTCGCACGTGTGGCTAAAAAACTCGACAAAAACTAAGCTATTCCTTTGAAATATCACACTTGAATGGCGTCCGGAGACGAATCTGGCGGAAAGGAGAAAAAGAAGGAGGCGAAGCCGGAGGTATGGGTGAAATATAACGCCTAAAATGGTCATAATTCGGCGACATTTTGATAGTCAGGAGTGGTATAGATACATTGGTTAGAGTTTATCGTTTTCCAATTTGTTTGTTCCTGTTGCGGCTTGTGTACAGGGCAGGGAGTTTACTATTTCAAGCCTGATTTATGTTCATTCAGCATTGGGTTTTGTACTGTGTGGTACTAACGCAAGAATATGTTTATTGTCTTTGTACAATAAACAGCAATTAGACAAGGTCAAAAACGTTTTGAAATGTGCTCTTGTGATAAAAGGGTGCAATTTGGGTGTAGCACAAAGAGGTTCGTCAAAGAGAAAGTGTATGTTTAGTAAAACTTGGTTGATGTAAACTGGGGTGAAATAAAACAAAAAATAGCTTAAGAGTTTTTGAGAGTGTTCAAATTGGATAACATCAGATTAATGCTGTGTTAAATACACAACTAAATTTCCTATAATGCTTTTTCTGCTTGGCTTAGAGAGGTGAGGAGTTGATCAAAAGCTTAATAGGATTGACAAGTTTTTGCTTTCATAACAGATAGAAATGGTACTTCTATCGATGTTTCATGAAAGACTGTGTCACAACGTTTGTAGCACAATAGACAGTCAGAAGAATGGATTGGGAATTAAGGCTGTTTATGTGAGCCTACAGGAAGGGCTAATGCATCCTAGGGGAGATGTAGCATTTCCCTGTTAAAAAGTGTTTGCTTTTAAATAAGAGGAAGGCCAGCCGTACTAGGCAAGATCTGGCTTTTTAGTGCTGGGAATTTTCCATATATCAATTCAACAGGATGGGTTGGCCCTCCTAGTTTGCATGGCTGTCAAGTTTTCAAGAAAGTTATGTGTGAGGCATTCTTGAAACCAGAGGCGTAACTAGACCATTAATTGACGGGGTGTTTGTTCAAATATTACATTCTGCCTGACAATTTGTTTTGAAATCAAATCGGTTTTAATAGAGCATTCTTCAGGCAGAATGTGAATACTTGAATAGGCACTCCTAATTAATGCTCCAGTTATGCCTTGGCTTGAAACTCGAGGTGCTTAGGTGTTCAAGGTATAATGAGACCCTAAGACATGTGGCTGAGTCAGAGGCTGACTGCCTGTGTCGAAAGACTATTGGTTTAACACCTGATTAAATGGTTTAACTAATGTGTACAAATGTTCTGTGAGGTTTAAGTAAGGCTTCAAAGCTGGTACTTTCGTAGATTTGTGAGACTGCATGGCAAATGGACCAGGAATGACAACATGCTTGGGGTTTTTCCTAATCATGAGACAGGCGTGAGGCCACAGCCAAATGCATGAACACCATGCTTAATGTGTGGGACTTGGCGACTATGAGTTGAGCTGCAAATAAAGGCCTGCCACGTCAAATACAAACTCAAGTCTTCAAGGGTTTTCAACATGGGGTGGTTCTTTGGGGGGTGCTCAAATGTTTGGCCAACTTTCGTTTTTCATAATATAGTAAACTATTACTTGCACGAAAGGCATTTTAATGATGTTTGTGTCAGGGTGCGAGCCAGCAAGAGGGATGGTTTTCTCATGTAAACATGTGGTAAAAACCATCCCAACTGCTAAGGCTTAGCCTTCCGTATGCAACTTATAGAAACAGCCTCTACGCACTAATAACATACCTTGTATGTTATAATGTTATATATACAAAATTTGTAACACAAAGTCTTTAACTGGATTGAGTTATGAAATATGTTTAGCATTAAGTGGTCAAATCAAAACACAGTTATCAGATTGACATGTGTTGACTTTGTCTTGACTTTCGATTATAATTTTGACTGTTTAAAATCATCTGTTTCACTTGTGAGAAAAGATTATTTACAAGTTTTATCATGAACATTGTGTATGCTTTGCCTGCATTTCCACTCCATTCTTGCGATTCTTCCTGGTAAAACTAGCTTTCGTGTTTCATCAATCTGCTTCTGTCCAGTGTCTGGCTAACCAGTATCACTTTAACCATTCTCTTTTTACAGGATGTTGGAGAAGCCAGTAAAACAGCAGAGACAGATATACCTAAAGAGATGGCCGCTAAACATCCACTACAGAATAAATGGGCTTGGTGGTTTTATAAAAACGACAAGTCGAAGTCTTGGGAGGCGAACCTGCGGCTTATAACTACCTTTGATACTGTATCCTTTTGATGCATCCAGTTTTCTGACAGGGTTCACATCAGAGTAGGAAAATCTATTTTCAAATTTCCTTTTTAAACATCAAGGGCATTTTAGTTTTGAGAAGTGAAAACACTGACTGCAAAAACACAAAATTACATCAGTTTCATAATGAATTTGATACAATTTCTAACAAAACGTGGTCCTATCCATCATTTTGCATATTCTTTTGATAGAAAAGTATGATTGAAAGTTTGCAATATATTCATATCTTATGCTGTAGCAAAAATCTATGAAAGAGATGGGGAAAATCAGCCTTTAATTAATGTAAATTATGTTGCAAAACATCATTTGATCATAAAATAGATAGTTTTGTGCGCACAAAAAGAGGAGTTTGTGCACACAAAAAGAGGAGATATTTGCAAGCTGCTAATTTGAGTCATGAATTCTATCAGTAAAGATGTAGACAAGCATTGTGTATTATGAACAAAGAATTGGTGCCTATTCGTGGCATGTGTTATGACTTAGTTGTGTTGTAAATCTTTGACATGAAACTCCAATAAAGGTGGAAGGTTTTTGGGCGATATACAATCATATAAAAAATGCGGGAAAGTTGCAGTCAGGCTGTGATTATTCAGTTTTTAAGGTACAGTAGTATGAACATTTTTGTATTATATTAGGAAAAAATGCTGTGGTTTTGTTGCAAGTTTTTAGTTTTACCAGCTTGTTATAACTTGTTAACATAGTACAACAAAGTTGTAAATTTTGTCAAGTTTAATTTCAGAAGGTCTGTTAAAATCAGGATTGTTGCAACCTGTTATTTGGAGACTTGTTGAAACAACTTGCAGCAAGCCTGTGGATAACAAGTTTTGAAAATCAAATTGCAACAAGTTTATTGGCAACTTGCAACAGACCTGTTGTGAACAAGCTGTCGCAAGCCATGGGAACCCATCCTGATATCAGCTTGTTGAATTGACAACGAGTTGTTGCAAGTTGTCAACAGACTTGTTGCAACTAAACTTTGCAATTTGATGCCATTTTTCTGTCTGTGTTAATAGATTTGTTGTAGGTTAAATTTAGTATCACAGGAATCTCTAATTGCTCTTTAGGATGGTATAAAACCAATGTGGGAAGATGAAAAAAACAAACTGGGTGGACGTTGGCTAGTGAACAGTAATAGAAGTCAAAGAGTTGAATTAGACAGAATGTGGCTAGAAACGGTAAATATATCAACAATATACTGACTGCCTGTCGGTTCATGCCCTATAATGAGCTGCAATTGGTTCAGGTGTCAGTGGTGTAACATGCAATGTTACACCCTGCCATTTCAGAAGTTGACTGTATAAAAACACACACTGAAATGCCAATGACATGTGCTATGTGGTCTAATACACTTTGCTTAGGATATATTTCAGATGTTTAAACAAGGACCACATTGCCTATACTTATAGTTATGGCAACCGCTGAGTATTTTAATAAAATATATACAAAAGAACAGTAACTCCGAATAACATGTTGTAGCTTTATTGAATCTACATTTGGACTATATTTTAGTCATCATCAGGACAGATTCATACCTATACAACTATTGGCTTTTTGAACTTTTCAAGGTCCAATCAGCCCCTGTAGTATTCTATGTAAACTCTAGTTACCATTTGGTCGCGAATGTCGTGACAATATCAAAGTGACCGATGTGGCATGTAACTGGTTCTGATATACTATATTTTTCACAGTTATTATGTCTCGTTGGGGAAGCCTTTGATGATTATTCGGATCTAGTATGTGGTACTGTAGTTCAAATACGACCTAAGCTAGATAAACTCGCTATATGGACTGGAAACTATAGTGACAAAGTGGCTAATGTTAAGATAGGGTAAGTAAATATCTGTGTGTATCGTGGCAATAATAGAAGCGTTCTGAAAATACTTGACCAACTCATTTGCTCAAGTTTAGGAGTTCTTCTGATCAATTCCACAAAATTTTGAAGAAGTTCCTCAAACAATTTACAACTTTCTGTTAATTGACCTATCAGAATGCTATATCTTATTTGCGAGCATTCTGATTGGTCAATTCCATCGGTCTTATTTCACGACAGCAAAATTCTTCGTGATCATCTGGTTATGTGAAATATGGATGATTGCACATGAGTAATTATATTCAATTTTCTCTTCGCGATGAAAATTTTGCTCTGCTGAATTCTCCTCAACCATGTCCAGATTAGATTTGAAAATATGTGTGATTTACAGTGCAGATTGTCAATAATCTGCACTGATATGCTCAGTTTTGATTTTAAATGATTTTTTAAACTCAAGCTTTACTTTTACTTAAGTAAAATTTTCGGTCAGTTCTTTGACTTCTACTTAAGTAAAAATTGAGGTGTTACCTTTTACTTTTACTAAAGTGGAAAAGCTGGGTTGCTAAACTCTGCTAGCGACCAAAATGATTTTTTATTAACTTCCTGCGTTAATTTTAAATTATTCTGTCAAAGTTTTGACAGAATTATCTTCTGGAGGAAATAAAGTGAATTCGAGTTTTGCTTTTACAGACAGATAATTAAATCGAGATTACAGATCTCTAATAAAGTTACGATAGGATTTCAGGTGAGAAAACATTAATTGCTCGCAAACTTTTACCATATACTATACCCATAATTAGTACACTATTTGAATAAGGCAGTGTTGTTAAATGGTGAATGTAATAACAAAAAGATTATTTGTGAAATAGATGCTACATTATATTTGTCTCATTTAAAGCTCTGGGCAACCTAAAAGTATTTCTCAATGTAGCCATTTTCAAGTAGTTTTACTTGCATAAGTACTAAATGACGTCATTACGGGGCAGACAATTTAATAAAATATTAAAAAAATACTCCGAAGAACAACATCTTGTGAACAGTTGATAGCTCATATCTTGAGTTTTCAAGATGTTGTTCTTCGGAGTATGTTTTGTCTTATACGTCATTATGGGTAAGGTCGATTATCTAACACAATTCACAACACAAGAAAAACTAAGCATCTTAGCGACAGTCTTATACAATGACCGGACTCGCTCTTTTTATTTCAAATAATGCCCCCCCCCCGTCCAGGGTGTTAGCTAGAATTCCAAATCCGGCCGTCCAAAATATGGTGTGATATGTGGGTGTGGTCTCATATTTGCGTGGTCGCACAAACAGATGTCTTTTTTGACGTTGCCGCATTTTTTTGTTGTTACGGAATTACACTTGAATTCAGCGACATTTGGCCGTACTCAACTTGTTTTCAAAGGGACAAAGAGCGGAAACATATACCATTGGTAAATTAAACAGCATATGACTATAAATCGAAGTATTCAAAAGATATTACAAGCTTATAAGTTGCTATTTTAAAGAAAATACTTCTTTGGGCTGTCACTGGCTGTCTATTTAACAATTAGTCGCCGAAGGTGAGGTGATTACAGGTGTTTACAACAGTGGCGGATCCAGGGTAAGTCAAAATAAATTATAGCAGCTCAATTTTAAATTCAAAATAACTTTATAACAATGTCATAGGTTATAAATTTCAAAAGAATAAAATCTAACCAATGAAGTTGCTTTGAAGGTATTTTAAAATGTAAATATATCCTAGAATGAGCTGTGGTAATTTATTTTGACTTACGCTAGATCTGCCTCTGGTTTACAAATAATAATCAACAAAACTTTAGAAAAATTCACTTCAAATATGTTACTATACGAAAAACAGCAAATTGTAAAAAGCTATAGTGACTGGTCAGTGACCATCACTCCAGAGACAGTGAATCTTGACCATTCAAAATGCAGGAAAATCGATAGTCACCTGGAAATTTGTACTATTAAAGTACAAATTCAGAAGTGGGCGTCTGGCTAACACCCTGTTTAACACCCTGCTTTGTCTCAAAAACTTTCAGAGGGCAGCCACTTCAGACCCCTGCACCTCACTTAAATTCGATCTTCTCTGCAAGAAAAAAAAACGGACTAAAGGGAAAATGCTGAACCTTAATGATTTGTTTCCATTCCAGACGCATGCAGATACAATGGTAAAAACAGGATCCACAACTAAGAATTTGTACTCAGTTTGATGTTGGCTCAATGTTCGGACATATACATTAGGCAACATTTATATATATTTAAAATAAATCCACGGGATCCGCAGTCGCCACGTTGCTTTGGTGAAGAGAAAAGCAAATCAATTTAAAAACACGCCCTGGTGAAATAGGATAAGAGAAATTTTGCGAAAGTTTGCAATTCTTTTCCGAGAAACTTTGGGAAGATTCTTAGCTAACTTATAACATTGATATGCACATTTTTAAGTGACTAAATGTTACTGGTTGATTCAGAAATCCGAGTAGAAGTCCACTTTCTAGTTTTTAATCACGTATATATTTTATTTTTCTTTATGAAACTTTTCAAACTTAGCAATCATGTTTAGTAACGAAAATTATAAATCCACCAGAAATTTGGAAACAGCATAAATGATATTTCATAAGGAATTTAGTAATTTGAGAACAAGGGCCAGTATTTTCTGTATTTTCAAAAGTTGTTTGCTTTTTTATTGTCGAAATTGCCTTGTATTCATTGTTCAATTCTTCCCAACTGAGAAAAAATGAGAAGACTCTCGTTCAAAATTTTGGTGTTTAGTCTTATTCCCATTTCATCAGGGCCAGAAATGCTATCGGATAGCTGGCTTGTCCTTCAGCCATTTTGAGCTATAGATACTGAAACGTTACCATATAGTATTTGTTGTGCACAATAATATTCATGCGACTTGGTACATTTGTCATACAACGAAGCATATATTTTATTTTGTTAATTGTATTGTCTATCATTTCGAAATTATTAGTTTTGTGTAATTGTATCGTCAGTTGGAAGAACAAGGGTATTATCGTCTGTTAACTATGGATAATTATTATCTAAACTCATTTTTAGTTATCAAAGGGAATATTTGAATCAGAGTTGCAAAAAGCCTTTAATCTTCCTCCGGGAAAAATTCTCAAAGTTTCGCAAACCTTCCTCAAAATGTTGTAAAGTTGGGCTTTCCAAATTGAAGATAAGAATGAAGTTCTGGAATTGACCATTATCTATTATTTTTTTTTTGCTTTGTTAGCGTTTTGTAGCTTCGGTACTTTGTGTAGTGTGTTGACCTGAAACCTTTCTTCCGGACAACTCCCGCATGCCCGTGGTTTTTTGCAACTCTTATGTGAACAAAGTGTTCATCATGTTAAATGTACCATATTTACACGATGTTTTGCTTTTGACATGGTAATAGACATTAGATGTGGTTGTAACTCCAAAATTTGTATTTTTGGCTGTCGCAATTGTTTTTTTTTCTGTTAAATTTTCAGTTAACATGCTTTGTTTCTTGAATATCAAAGCAAATGACACTAGCCGTCCGCCATTTTGTTTTATCATTAGGTATATTTTGATGACGTCAAAAGCAGGGTAGACGGTATAAACTTATTATCAATCAATCAATCAGCTCAATCCTAATAAAATTTTCTTAACACTCTGCAATTTACGTAAGAAGTATGTATGTACGTACAAATGTAGTTGGATTTTACAGTAACATTGAAGTATTTGCTAATTTCTTCTTAAAATGAATTTTACCATGTCATTAATATGTCATTGATATTTTTGAATATCCAAAATGGCGGATGGCTAGTGTCTGTGTCTTTCAATATTTTAAAAACTAAACATGTTATCAAAAATTTTACAATAGATATTACCTTTACTTAAAAGTTCTTGTTGATAAGCTAAAATCTATCGCCATATCCCTTTAAATCAATTAACACTCCTTCATGTTACTGTGTGCCGTCTTGGTTGGGTACTAAAAGGGAGCTTGACCGCAGGACGTCAAGAAAGGATGTGAATAATTATCGTCGATTTCAGGTCACCTTTCACTGTAATGCGAAGTAATTCATTTCAGAATTCGCAAGCCGGTTTGTAAACAAAGGCTGTGATCGATTGGTCCCTGAACTCGAAGAAGCCAATCAAGTGCTTAGTTTGCAAACGTGTTTGCGAATTCTGAAATGAACTTTTGATATTTATTAAAACAAAGTTTTCAATTTTCACATGCGTGTTCGAGTTGCATGCAGTTTTGTTCCTTGAAAATTTAGAAATATTGCACCTTTTATATAACCAACCAAAATGGCATCAATGGACAATTTTTATTGTTTTTAATTGTTCTTCATTTCTTTTTTACCATAAGAAGCATTATGAAGTCCAAATTTCACGTCATAAACTAACCAGATTTGAGCTCAGAAAAGGAGGATTTTGAGTTAGTTTTTGTAGTGTAAATTTGAGTGTACGAAGTTGCGTGTCTTTCCTTGTTCTTCCGGCGTTGTTGAGATTTTTGTAATAAACATGATTCTGTTCAGTGTCTATGTATCTATTCTTTAATAGTTGAAGTTTAATTCACAACTGAAAATTTTAAAATTCTGGTGTATTTCAACTTGAAGCAAACAATAGCGCTGGTAACATACGAGTTTTCTTCAAATCTGGCAGCTCTAGATCTACCAGTTTTGATCGAAACCCTAGTAACTAAAAGGCATTTTATGCATTAAATTTTCCTTATGTAAAGAGGGAGATATGGTTGGAAACTATCTTGCAAGGCGTGTAAAAATTCATTCCAGCGGCGGGGTAGGGATGCAGGAATTGCTTTGGGGTTCACCCTGGTAAATTTTTGCAAACCACTTTTATAGGAAACTCACTCCTCCCCAGATAAAGATTTACATAAATAATCTAATTGACATTAATCTACACAGTAGATTGGGATTAAAGATAATCCACTTTCCAAACAAGTCCGCTGTGTTATTGTTTACATTGGCCATATGATTCCATAGCAACAATAACTGATTACTTATTAACACCAGTAATTAGAAACACTGCGTTATTATTAACCGCGTTTGCAAGAGATCAAGGTATTTTGAAAACCGGTCGATCTTTTGGGGAATAAAACCCGGAAAATGGCCACCTTGCACGAAACGGCGTCCGACAGAAAGCTTTTGAGCAGAGGGAAGTTAATTTCTGATAGCTTTAACGAGCTACCTCGTACAAGCCGATATGCTTTCGACGGCTCCAAATCACCTTCGCGACAAGGGCTGCATAGTCGAAGTGCGAGCTTTCCACAACGTTCAAGCAAGAGCCCCTTCTTTGTACGGCATAACCCTCATCCAAAACGAGTTATCCATCTTAAAGGATTACTAGATGTACCTGTCTGCACGGTTATTGATTCAAATTCGCACGAGGACCCCGCTAGATTTTTGGTAAGAACGCCGACTTTGCCCGCCGAAGGTAGCGGTCGGCTCCGTGGACTTCGGATGCCTTTAAACGCAAGTTCTTTTGTAACTTGCAAAGAGAAAGCGGTACCCGGAATTGGCTTAGGTAAGGAGCTTTCTTGGTTTGTTTCGTAGAGAAACATAGACTTTAGTAAATATGGTTTTATGCCCAATGTTTTCTATTGGTTTTGTGTTTGCTAAGCGTGACTTTTATATTGTCATGGATACCGAATTCTTGACTTTTGACCTTGTACACAATGTTTGTTTATATTGAATTTTGATAGTTTGCATATCAAATTGATGTTTTCGGTCAGAAAGTCTGGTTCAGAATTGTCTGTTTTATACAAATAATTCCTCTAGAAATATTAGACTAGTTTTGCTTATTGTAAATACGTCTTTGAAACAGTTTTACAAAACTTTGGCTAGGTAATCTGTTGTTCAGGGGGGGGGGACAGGTCCACACTTGCAAACTTAGTAAAAGTTTTTGAACATATCAATGGATTAGGCTGCTAATTAATCAAAAATTTTTGGACGAACACAAATTTTAACATAGTTTATGGTATTCATTGGTTCTTGGCAGAGATCAGTGCATATATTATCTGTATTACATAATTGTATATTAATTACATAATTAATATGCAATTAATAATATTAATATGTAATTCATATACAATTACATAATACAGATAATATATGCACTGATCTTTACATATTACTGAAACCACAATCACAATTGGGCTACTAGGGATTAATTGATCACTTTTGATATTTCAATTTCCTTCAGTGCCAATTACTCAGACATGGAGAGAAGAGTTAGCTAGGTTGACGGAGGCAGCTGGTTTGAGAAAACGTCATCCTAACATAAGCAAAACTGGACTGCTTCAGCCACCTAGTGGTTCAAGGCAGAGCGCTAGGCCAACTGCATCGAGGGAGGCTGTGAATGGTGATGTACCACCATCAAGAAATGGTGAGATAATGAACAGCATTGTTTCACTACTTTATGAGTAAATTATCATTTAGTATACATTACTATCACTCTGTCTCAAAACTATCTCAGTCACCATCACTATCAGTATCATCATCTACCATCACCATTACTATCACCATTACTATGACCATTGCTATCACCATCACCATTACTATCACCATTGCTATCACTATCATCATTGCTATCATCATTACTATCTCCATCACCATTACTATCACCATTATCTCACCATCACCATTACTATCACCATTGCTATCACCATCGTCACCATTGCTATCACCATCACCATTACTATCACCATTGCTATTGCCATCACCATTACTATCACCATTGCTATCACCATTACTATCACCATCACTATCACCATCACTATTACTATCACCATTACTCTCACCATCACCATTACTATCACCACTGCCATCACCATTACTATCACCATTACTATCACCATTACTATCACCATTACTATCACCATTACTATCAGTCTATCACCATCACCATTACTATCACCATTGCTATCACCATTACTATAACTATTACTATCACCATTGCTATCAACATCACCATTACTATCACCATTGCTATTACCATCACCATTGCTATCACCATTACTATCACCATTGCTATCACCATCACCATTACTATCACCATCACCATTACTCTCACCATCACCATTGCTATCACCATACTATCACCATTACTATCACTATTACTATCAGTCTATCACCATCACCATTACTATCACTATTACTGTTACTATCAGTCTATCACCATTACCATTACTATCACTATTACTGTTACTATCAGTCTATCACCATCACCATTACTATCACCATCACTATCACCATTACTATCACCATCACCATCACCATTACTATCACCATCACCATCACCATTACTATCACCATCACCATTACTATCACCATCACCATTACTATCACCATCACCATTACTAACACCATCACTATTACTATCACCATCACCATTACTATCACCATTAGTATCACCATTACTGTCAGTCTATCACCATCACTATTACTATCACCATTGCTATCACCATCACCATTACTATCACCATCACCATTACTCTCACCATCACCATTGCTTATCACCATTACTATCACCATTACTATCACTATTACTATCAGTCTATCACCATCACCATTATTAATTACTGTCACTATTACTGTTACTATCAGTCTATCACCATCACCATTACTATCACTATTACTGTTACTATCAGTCTATCACCATAACCATTACTATCACTATCACCATTACTATCACCATCACCATTACTATCACCATCACCATTACTATCACCATTGCTATCACCATCACCATTACTATCACCATCACCATTACTATCACCATTAGTATCACCATTACTATCAGTCTATCACCATCACTATTACTATCACCATTGCTATCAATATCACCATTGCTATCACCATCACCATTACTCTCACCATCACCATTGCTATCACCATTACTATCACCATTACTATCACTATTACTATCAGTCTATCACCATCACCATTACTATCACTATTACTGTTACTATCAGTCTATCACCATTACTATCACTATTACTGTTACTATCAGTCTATCACCATCACCATTACTATCACTATCACCATTACTATCACCATCACCCTTACTATTACTATCACCATCACTCCTACTATTACTATCACCATCACCATTACTATCACCATTAGTATCACCATTCCTATCACCATCACCATTACTACCACCATTGCTATCACCATCACCATTGTTATCACCATTACTATCACTATTACCATCACCATCACCATTACTATCACCATTGCTATCACCATCACCATTACTATCGCCATTGCTATCACCATCACCATTACTATCGCCATTGCTATCACCATCACCATTACTATCACCATCACCATTACTATCACCTTTACTATCACCATCACCATTACTATCACCATCACTATCACCATTACTATCACAATCACTATCACCATTACTATCACTATCACCATCACCATTAGCATCAACTCAAACATTCCTCTCGCTTCACTATCAACTATCACCACTACCATATAGAAACACTGTCATCACTACCACCATCAACTTCATGTAATCCCATCATATTTCACGTAATCCCATCATATCTTACCATGTTCAGGTGAGAAGCCTAAGACTCCAGGCAACCCCGAACCGCCAGCATCTCGCCAAAGTTCTCGTCAAGGTTCAGAAAGACCACTGGAACACATCATTTCAGTCACAGACAACGAGGGCTGGGTTGGTGCTATATCACAACAGATTTTTACAACTTGAGTCGGTTGTACGAAAGGCAAATACAGCGCTATCATCCGGACAGTGTTTTCTCAAGCTTTCCTCTGGCAAAGCTTATATTAAAGTTTAGTATTTTCGAATGGACCTTTAACTTTTAGACGAAATTTTGCAAAAATTCGAAACAGGCAAAAATATTACCACATCTTGAAAGAGCATCCTAAACTTAGTAAAATTGCAAAGTTTGGTTGTGTTCTAAAATATGAAAAATATAGCCTTGCAAATTTGGCAAATTTTGTATACATTTGTATTACGGGTGGAAAGTAGTACCCAGTTGATACCCTTGGGTATTCATTTCTCACGGATAATACATAACTACAGAAAATTTGCCAACTTCGCAAGGCTATATTTTCTATAGTTTACAATATTTCACAACCAAACTTTGCAATTTTTATAAGTGTAGGATGCTCTTTCTAGCTGTGGTATTATTTTTTCCTATTTCGATTTTTTGCAAAATTTCGTCGAAAAGGTTAAAGGTCCAATTGCTTTTTATGCCTTTCTGCTGAAATTAAAAAATTCACTCTCCAGTGGATAGCGCTACAACTGACCCATGTACAAAACAACATTCTGAGGCCGGTTGTTCGAAGCCCGTGTTTAGCTTAAACCGTCAAACGATGGATAAGTAGAAAATATCAACCAAGTTTGTGCATTCATTGGACGACCAAATTAAAAATGTTCTATTTCAAAAAGACGCTTATGTATTATGTATAAAAACTACATATTTAGTGTTTAATATTTCAGTTTCTAAATTTGATTCATCCACTTATCTAAACGACCTTCGAACAATGCAACCGCCCCAGCATTTTAACTTATTTGATTCACGTTGATTATGAACTTCAGCAGAAATCTCGAGATGAAGAAATTTTAACTTCTGTCTAGCCAGCTAGTGCGAGATTTATAGAATGTTCTTTTTCCTTGTGTCAGGTGATGGAAACGTTATGCAATATTTTGCAAACTGATTCAATAACGGCCGTCCAATCATGGCTTGTGAATGCTCCCAGTAGAGGTAAGATTTTCGAAAGCTTTTCTGCTGTCTGTCCTCGTCAAACGAGAATGAGAGTTAGGAAAACTTGTGCAAGCTCTCACTCATCAACTCTCACTCTTGTTCTCGTTTGACCAGGACATGAGAGTTGAGAAAACTCTCATACAAACTCTCGCTTCTTATAACTCCCACGCACTCTCACGCAACTCTTGTTCTCGTTTGACCAGGACATGAGAGTTGAGAAAACTCTAAATCAAACTCTCGCTTGTCAACTCTCATCAACTCTCATGCAACTCTTGTTCTCGTTTGACCAGGACATGAGAGTTGAGAAAACTCTCATACAAACTCTCGCTTGTCAACTCTCATCAACTTTCATGCAACTCTTGTTCTCGTTTGACCCGGACATCAGAATTGAGAAAATCCCTCAAAAAAAGCTTCGTTGTCAATGTTTTTTTGATATTTTCACTTTCAGAGAAGGAGCTGGTGTTAGACATGATTCGTGCCATATCAACGTCAGACTATGAATTCCGAGAAGGCTACCAGCAAGCTGTGCGGTCACCCATGTACGAGGATCAGCTACTTCAACATGAGAGTACCTTGGATATTGATGCGATACGAGAGTATGATGAGAAACACGGTAGGAATTTTATGAGGGATCAGGAAATGGTTAATGAAGAGAGGCGAGCAACTCCAGTTGAAGAAATACAAAAACCAAGGTGAGATATTTCAACTGTCATACTTGATCATCGTCATTATTGTCTTCATTGATCGTTATGACTGAATTACATCAACATTACCGTTACCATTAATCATCATCACTCTTGAAAATCATAAGCAATGATAATCATCACTATTGATCATCATTACCAATGATCATCATCATCAATGATCATCATTACCAATGATCATCATCACCAATGATCATCATCACCAATGATCATCGCCCCCTTTCCAATGATCATCATACCAGTGCCACCAATGATTATCACCACCATTGATCATCATCATCGTTGCTATTGCATTTGAACTGTAATACATTCTTCAATTATGATCTAGGTCTGTTGCATTTAATTGTTTAACCAGTAATATCAGTCTCTTAGCGCTCATCAACTCTAATCGTTGTCTCAAACGAGCATAGGAGTTCAGAAAACTCTCATACAAACTTTAGCCTTTCAACTCTCATTCTGGACCTAGCATTTAGCCTGTAATTCGTGGTTGATGCACACAGCTTTACCATTTGTCTCTGTTTAGCACAAAACAGTTTCACTTGTCTGTGAAAAGTCACAAAATATTGTCTAATATGGTTTTAATATTGTTCACAGAACACCAGCAGCTTCACAAAATGGCGTAAAGTCAGCAGGGGAATGGATGGCGAGCGAATTAAAACCCAGTTCTCCTTTCAAACCTGGACCTGGCACGACAGACGCTCAGATAGAAGGTAACATTTCTAGGTTATATTGAGTTGAAAAAATCTCTTACACTTAAAAAATCTCGCTTGTCAACTCTCATCAACTCTCATGCAACTCATGTTCTCGTTTGACCAGGACATGAGGGTTAACCAGGCATTTATACAACATTTTCACGACAATTCTTTCGTTTCAGAAATACGTAGCAAGCTCGAATCTCGCTGTTCCCCGCGCGTGTTTTCCCATCAAAACCGCGCTCCTCCTTCCCGACATTCCTCGCGCGCTGTCGCACAACAGAGCGTCTACGTTCCTCCTGCCCAGTCCTTGGATGCCGTGGCGCAGAGACCGCCCAGTCACCAGTCCATCAAGTCACAACAAAGCGTACTAAAAAGCATTTTGGAATATAAACCCGAGAAAGAATGATAGGTAGAGTTGATGATATGTAGTTACTAGAAAGTCTTTTCCAGGGATATTTTTTAACTATTTTCTACTGCCAGTACAGTTGAATTGAGTTTTCAATTTCAAACTCATTTTTCCATCAATTTTTTTCCACTAATTAGACAAAACATACTCCGAAGAACAACATGATCATCTTGTAGACTCAAGATATGGGCTGTTAACAACAAGACAACAGTTTTGCGGTGATATTTCGACTATATTTCAATGACTTTAAAGTAGAGTCGAAATATCACCGCAAAACTGTTGTCTCGTTGTTAGCAGCTCATATCTTGAGTTTGCAAGATGTTGTTCTTCAGAGTATGTTTTTTCTTATATTATTAAATTGTCAGCTGGTAAAGGTTTTTCCTGCTTAATAATTGGAAATGTTTTATTTTCCCACCGCTCGGATGTCCAGGGACATTGTTGTCATGGATTAGGTGTGGAGTTTATGCGTAAAAGACAAAATGGGCCAGCGTTTGTTTGTACCCCATTCAATTTTTATGAGATCATTCACATGTCTAGTTACTGTTATATTAGCTTGCGGCAGTGTTACGGAAACAAAAGTAACTACGCATTTAGAAGTATAGACATAAGTGAATAACTCGTATTCATCATTCGTATGCCTGGTTACTTTTGCCCTAATATACACAAGCCAAGAACAATGGTATTCAACCATGTGCATAATCCAAAATTGGGAATTGTGTGACCTGGGTGACTGTAAACAAACGTTAACCGATTGTGTCTATTAGAAATGAGTTCATTGAATCATTAGCCAGCTGAATCACTGTTATTGCCAAAATGTTCTTCCGAAAAAAGTTAGTAGAGAAAGATGGTTGAAAAACTGTGCTGCTAACCCCCCCCCCTCCCCATTAACAGTTAGAAAAATGTTGAGAATTTTAAAGAAATGTTACTTATTTTATAAAAGAATGTATTAGGACCTATGTATTAGGTTATATGGTCTTGGGTACAAAAGTACCATCACTTGTCATTTGCAGACGTGTTACAACTTGTTGAAACAACTTGCAGCAAGCCTGTGGATAACAAGTTTTGACGCTGAACTTGCTCCAGTTTGTTCAAAACTTGTAACAGACTTGTAGTCAACAAGCTGTCGCAAGCCATGCAAATGCATCCTGAAATCAGATTGTTGTAACAAGTCTGTTGCAAGATGTCCACAGGCTTTGTTATGTAATGTTATCAATGCTTTGAAATTTAATCCTTCTCTAACAGCACGTACAGTACTAAACAATAGTTTTTATTATTAATTTATCGCTTTTTATACAACAGAGAAACATTTATCAAATATTGTCTACCATGTCAAAAACATAATTAATTTGCTCTAGATGTTAATTGCTACCGGTAGCTTTATAGAAAATTAATGCATAATCAACATGATGACAAAATTAAATTACATTGCTATATAACTAAATTATCAGTCTTGTTCATTATCAGTCTTTTGAAATTGCCCGAATGGCCGAGGACATCTCCTTGACTTCAGTGGAAAAATCGTTTTCTAAACTTAAGATTAACCCTAGAAAGAATAAGAATGTTGTTAGCTGATTACTAAAGGGAATTATATAATAACAGCAATAGTTTTTGGACAATAATTTGTCCAATGAAGTTGCATGTTGTGGTACTGTTAGCAACAAAATTTCGGCCTCATTATGCTGAATGTCTGTTCGTTTGTGGGGGACAATGATGGAAGCTTGCATACCTGTATTGGCTTGGCTGCTTGCCACTATTGTCACGACCAGCGGCAAATAATTAAACTGGACAACCTAGAGAATATTTCAAAGATAGGAAACAGGTATTGTTAAGCTCTGTGGTATTGTCTGGTACTGTCTAAAGGTACTGTTAAGTTGTAGCAAGTTTGCTGCAGGCTTGTTACCTTGCAGTCATCAAGCTGATATCAGGATGCATTCTCATCTCTTGCTCTGGCTTGATGATAACAAGTCTGCTGCAAGTTGTCAACAGGCTTGATGCAAGTTGATTGTCAAGACTTATTCACAAGCTTGATGAAGTCTGCAAATATCAAGTTGCATCAAGTTATGGCAAATTTGCATCAAGCTGATATAACTTGCATCAAGTTTTTCGTTGTGTATGTCTATGAGAAAAATTCTATAAATATGAAATTTGTAACGCGACTCACTTGAAATGAGGAGAATGAACAAACAATTGTTTTATTTTTTGAAAGACCAAGTTTACTTGCCTGCCAAAAGAAAATTGAGAAATATTTCAAACATGGGGAGCATGTATTTTGAGTAAAAAATTGGAGTGTTGCTTGCCAACATAGGTAGATCCCTGCTTACTTGCTCAGTTGCCGAGGCAAATGTTGCGAGAAAACTTCCTCTTAGAACATTGTTCGGCACTTTGTCTTGGGTTACTGGTCAATGAAATTGTACAGAAATGGTTAAATACCAACATAAAATCATCAGGCTTTGTGACTGCCCTTTTGTAACAGAGTCATCATTGTTTATGATTTGTTCTTTAGGAAACAATCTTTTGTAGTGTATTGTATTCCATTGTTATAACTAACCACTCGCAAGCCCTGTTTGGTATAGGTTGATGATGATGAAGCTGGTAATAATCTTGAATGATAATGATCAATGATGATGATGATCAATGATAATGATCAGTGATTATTGATGGTGATAATGTTGGTGCTACATACCTTTCACAATTGGTACTCCATCCTTGTCAGTCACAACAGCAGCCAAAAACTCTGTGTTTCTATAACATACAAATTATCAGTATGCATTGAAATTTGTGCGTAGATCAGAAAGCCTTAGTGGTCAAATGGTTACAGCAAGCGTCTTTCACCTCTGAGATTGTGGGTTTGATCCTCACTTCGACTCATGACACTAATGTGAAAAGAATTGGTCAACGCTCTGTCGAAAGCTGTGGGTTTTCTCCAGGTACTCTGGTCTCCTCCCCCAGGGAATGTTGACAGGGTGGGTTGGGACTCTAACCTTCAACTATTATAATCTATGACCGAATGTCCCTAGCCCCCCCCCTCCCCATCACTTATATGGTATGCATCCAATCCAGACTGCAAAGTATGGCAGTTTTCGACGAAATCTCGGCTGCGGAGAAGGCACATATCCTAGGTGCAGGTGTGCAAAACAGTCGCCAAGTGCAGATCATGAGTGAGTTACGGATCAAAAGTAACAAAATATGTGTTAAAAACAATGAAAATTAAAGCTTTGGGGGCAGATTGAAACTGAGAAAAGGAAGGCAGGTGCGCTATTTTTTTTCTACAAAAAATCTCGGGGGCACTGTTGGCGTACTCTGCAGTCTGGCATCCAATGGTCACATGACAAGAATATTCAAATTTTCCCAAGTTTATATACCGTATTGCACGTTTTGTTATGTAATCAGATATAATATAGAATGTCTTGTATGTATTGTTAACTAACGTCAGATTTACAATATTTAGCGTGCAAAATAAAACCAAATTAGGATTGTTTATAATTATTGGATTGGCAAAACCATAACAATTTAATATAAGCTACCTTTTTAACAAGGATTCGAAAAGGTTCTTTAATCTCTACAACATAATAGACATGAAATAAATTTAAAATCTCGTAGATGGCGAAAAATTTACACTTTTTTATTACAAACCTCGGCCATATTCTCCGACTTCTCGATTTCAAAATGACTGATCCATTTGGTAAAGCTTATATCAAAATATACACTACAAATTTAGCATACTGCTGATCTTGCTTTCTTCGAGAGTGGAGGCTCAGGAACAGTCGCACGTGTAAATTGATTATTGAAACCGAATTTTCGTGTTTGTAAAATTTATTTTGGTTCAAAAAACTTTAAAAAAATCACTTAAAAAGACTCTTTTGGTTAGGGAGAGACGGTGCGTAGTTAGAATACGCGCAGAGGCATCGTTAGAGGCCAAATTTTTGTGTAAATTGGGCTGAAATGGCAGAGAAAACGGATGACAATACAAGTGCGGCAGCTGGTAGCATAGACAGAGGAAATGAGCGGGAACCAGAACGCAGAAGACGAGAAATAACATTTGATGTTTATGTCGGAAGAATTCCAAGCGATTGGACTAAGGTTCGTGTGGCAATAGAAGCTGGTTGTAGATTATGTCAATAGCTGTAGTGTTTAGAGGGGGTAAAGCCCCCTAACCCATGGGCTAGGGGGCTGACCCTCCCCTACGCACAATAAATACCATGGATATAAAGCAAGGGCATGGCTTTTCTCTTCAGCCCCCTCTTTACTTTCGAACAGCTTTGGCAACTGTGACATATATATTCACATAACAAAATTTTGTGCTTGTCACAATGATATGCCCCCCTCCCCCAGTATTTTGTGTATCCCCATACTCATATCATTATGGGTATGAGTATCGACAGTAGCGTACTCTCTGTGACAACTGAAGAATGGCTCAATGTTGATAATTGTTACATTCCAATGCACTCTGCTTTTCTGACATAGCTTTTTATTAAAGAGCAAGGAAAACATCCTCATTGTTTAAAATCAATGGCCATGACTTGTTTCGGAAAAAGCATAGTGTTAATTGGAATATGATAAACATCAACATTGAGTTGTTGTTGGGTTGTCACAGTGATCATTCATTTGCTGGGAATACTCATTTCCCTAGTGTGTATAATATGGGATACACAAAACACGGGTGTATCTCTATCACTGTGACTCTGCCTGTCTGCTATTCCTACCTAGGCTAATAAGGCATTCTTCATTGTCATTCTCGGAGTTCACTCCAGAGTGCAAAATAAGTGCTGGTCACAATGCCACTAAAATTTTGGATTTTGACCCCTCAGTGCCACTGTACAATGGTCATGCATGATGGTAGTATGATTGATTTTGTTTTCAAACTTTTCTCGACTTAAATCATTTAAATGTAAAGTTGAAGGCACTATACTAATTTAGTTACCTCCCGTGTTTTATAAATCTTTTATCATTTATACCATATGTACTTATTATAAGATATAATGGAGTGCAACAGAATATAACAAGGAATGTTTGCTACATTTTGCAATTGTATATGTTTCAAAAATCAGTCAATGATTGCAGTCCAATAGAAATGTTCCAAAAATATTTGACCAATTCATTTAATTTTAGTTAAGTGTAGCAGTTCCTCCTCCGATCAATTCCTCCCATGATTCCTCAAAATTTGAAAAGTTCATTAAAGTGTTTGCAATTTCCTGTTTATTGATCATATGGTTCAATCAAAATGCATTCTGATTGGTCAATTAACAGGAAGTTGTGAACATTTTAAGGGACTTCTTCAAAGTTTTGAGGGTTTGATCAGAGGAAGTGCTAAACTTGAGCAAATGAATTGGTCAGACATTCTTGGAACACTTCTGTTGCCGCGACTGTAACTAAAGATGACCTGTAAAAATTCTGCTTTGACCGGCAAATTTCGTGAGCCGCCCGTCATAATGACGGTATATGTTTCAAATTTATTTTGCACCTTGTTTCACTCGAACGCTTTTTTTTTTACTATGCCCAGTGCCTTCTTCAGTGATTTTTTTCGATGTACTTTATTATGTGTCGTGATTCGAATGCCCTAAACAGAAGTAGTCCTCTCTGGAATGCAAAAAATAAAAAAATTCTATGTGTTACTCTTCTGTGTGAGAAACCTTAAAATTGGCTTAATTTTGGATAGTGTAATTCACTGGAGTAAAACTCAGTGATGTAACTTCAGTTGACTTTTTCGACTGCTTGCGCCCAGAGTTTGGCTGGAAGCTTGCAACCTCTTTTAACTGTGTAGTAAAACATTTCTTTAATTGAACTGTATTGTTACCTAGCACTGCCAGCAGGTTCCAGGTCAAAATTTCTTTTTTTGTAATTGTTTTTGCAGGAAAAATTAATGGAAATATTCCAACCCTTTGGAGAAATCAAATCTATTGACCTAAGAGCCGGTCAGGAGTTTTACAACGGGCAACAGATTGCGTAAGTATTTTAGGAATTGTAATGATGGTTATAAGCCATTGATTTCATTTGTAGGGTTTCATTTCTTTTCTTGATATATTACCAAGAAGCTAAGGCTCTTGTTGCAATCCTCACGCTCCATCACATTTTCGGTTGCCAGCTTGTGTATTATAAGACCTTGTATATTTTTTAACTGTAGTTGGGGGGAAGATGATTTTGTAAAGAAATTAAAATATTATTCATTCAGTTTTCTTGTTTGACTTTTATTTTACTATACTTTGTGATAGTTTTGTGAGATATTCAAAAGAGGAAATGGCTAAGTTAGCAGTTGATTCTCTTGCTCATAATCCTGTTGAAAATGTCCATTTGCAGGTAGGATATCGATAAAATAAAACTATCTGGCACAATTTGTAGTTTTGCATGGCAAATATATGATTAATACATAAAAACCAAACTTAATGGGATACATACTTTATTTATGTTTCTAGAAACAAATTTTATTAAAAATTGTACTATATAATGAATTCATTAATTAATGAGAGTGCATGCATGGATTGTCGCAGTTTAATTTTTGTCCTAAACTAATGGTTGACTTTCTTTGACAATTGCTCAGGTCTAAATAGCCATAATCTCCTGAAGATAGTTTGAATAGTGTAGTACATAATACATGGTATATCCACAAAACAACTGTCAATAAATGAATGTTACTTGTCCATGGCATTCAGGAGGTTATGTTACATTTTATAATTTGATAACCATGGGTTATGGGTTATTTATTGTGTTTCGTGACCAATCAATTGCAGCTGGCCATATGAGTTGAGATTTAGAGACAGAACTCTACTATTCATAAATTTTTTAGAGCTGGGTTTATAGGTGAAGAAAACGTTTTGACTGTTATTAATTTCTTCTCAGATAAATATGGCTCAAAGAAGCAAGTACCACAAAGATTATAAAGACAGGTAAAGCAAAATTACTACCTTTTAAAATCTACTGCAAACCTTTCAGCATGTTTGTTTGCATTGCAAACCTAGACGTTTGCCCTTAAAACATGCAATTAAACCTTGCAAATATTCTTGCAAACATGTCCTATTTTTGAAGCAAAAACTGCTTGACTTGCAGGTTTAAATTAATTTGCATTATTCCTTAAAATGCCTACCTTGAGACAATGTGCAAATTAAAAGATCCACAGTTCTCAGTCTGTTGCAAATGAGAGCCTTTTATAAATTCAATCATCCATTCAGTTTCATATTGCAGTCTCAATGGATATTCGAATTTATAAAAAACAACAAGTTTTGGTCTACCTTGGGCAAGACTTCATGTGGTGAAGTCTGTCTTTCAAGTACACAAAACTCTGCCAAATGCATACTATTATCAGTGAGGTAAATTTTGTAGCTTGACATGATTGGAAACACACACAAATGACAGAAGAAATACTTTTGACAACTCAAAACAAGATTTTTTTAAAAATCTGTTCTCTTTTAGGCAGGGAAATCTTGATTTCACTCAACCTCGTAGCAAAATGTATGCGGAACTCAAGCGAACTAATCAGGCTGACTTCAGACGAGGTCGGACGAGACAGTTTGGTCGAAACGAAATGGATTATGGCGGAGGGTATGGGGCACCCTCATATGGGCCAAAGAAGGAATGGAATACAGAGAGACAGAAAACACGCGAGGTTTGTATCACACTTGGTGACATTTTTGGATATTATTTGGTGTAATTTGACATATTTTGAGTCAAAAAGATGCCCTATTTTTGACTGTGCACAGACCCAACCATTTCCTGTTATTTAAAAAGCTTTACCAGAAATTTTATTATTAGTAACTATTTGATTTGTTAACACCCCACCCCCTCCTCTGCCTGGAAACATTTTTTCAGTAGACATTGCTGTTCTTGTTTAAAATATGTAAATACAAAGTCCTGAAATATATTTAAAGAGAATTTAGAGGGTTCCAAAGAAAAGCTTGTCAGGGTGTCATGAAAGCCAGCATTTACAGTCTGCTCCTTTGTTCTTCTTTTGTCAGAAAATGCCGATGTCCGAACATCGACTAATGGACACTGTGCACAGATTATTAAACTAATCCTCTTGTGTGCATTTAGGAACAAGAGAGAACTATTTTGGTCACAGAAGTTGAAAGTCCAGTCAGGTTTTGGGGTCAGCTTGCGAAGGAAACTGTCGCTCACAGTTTGTCAACAGCAAGCGAAGAGCTCCAGTTTTATTGTCCCACTGGACTGAGAGTTGCTGATAATTCACATCAGAAAAATAAGGTTTGTTTTAAGTTCCTTGTATGTTTGCATGGTGAATATCAAATTAAAATATAATTTTGTGGAAACTCCACGTAAGTTTATTATCGCCTAACTATCGTTTAATTATTATTATTATTGCTAATTATCATTATAATCGCTTTTATTATCGTTAATAAACTTACGTGGTGTTTCCACAAAATTATATTTTAAGGTTTGTTTTTTCTAAAGTGCTTGATGGTGTGATCTGAATAATATGTAGATTTTGTATTAGCCACCTTTTCTGCCAATTTTGGATATAATATCTAAAACCCTAGCAGAGTTGCTTTATCAGATATAATGCTGTGAGGCCCAGCCAAGGGTTTTACTTATTTTACTCCAGCCAAGGAGTATTTTTAATGGCTTTAAAAACGACAGATTTTATACCCATCTTGTGAGTTTATTTATGAAGAAATTTTCAATGTAGATGTTGTTTAAACCACGAAAATCAAGGCAAACGTTTTGTGTACATCAAGGTAGATCTTTATCAAAGATATAAAGGCTCCTTCATGACTATGATTTATTTGTGTTTTGTTCATGCAGTAATAGAAAAAAATAAAATATAAGTACAATTGTTTAAGAAAATGCATGGTCACTTGCCTATGCATATTTTCGTATAAAAACTGATTATTTGTTTGGTTTAGATTTATGGTGGTTTGTACCCAGTTGACAATCTGTGGTACAGATGTTCTATTGTTAAATTCTTGCAACAAGGCATGGTGAGTTGCACAGTTATGCTTTTTAAATATTTGGTTTCCGCTAGTCTGGATCGATCAAAAAGAGATGATCCTTGCTAAAGCTTTAGGAAGAACACTTTAAATGAAACCAGTGTAAATACACTTATAGTTTAGTTTAGGTTTCCTCCTGTAGTAACACTGGATCAATAAGAGATGATCCTTACTGGACCTCTAGGAAGAACAGTTTAGAACTGATAGAGTTATCCAACATAAATAAACTTAGTTTAGTTTAGGTTTCCTCCTGTAGTAACACTGGATCAATAAGAGACAATCTTTACTGGACCTCTGGGAGGAACAGTTTAGAACTGATAAAGCTATCCAGTATAAATAAAGTTAGTTTAGTTTAGGTTTCCTCCTGTAGTAACACTGGATCAATAAGAGAGGATCCCTACTGGACCTCTAGGAAGAACAGTTTAGAACTGATAGAGCTGTCCAGTGTAAATAACGTTAGTTTAGTTTAGGTTTCCTCGTGTAGTAACACTGGATCAATAAGAGATGATTCTTACTGGACCTCTAGGAAGAACAGTTTAGAACTGATAGAGCTATCCAGTATAAATAAAGTTGGTTTAGTTTAGGTTTCCTCCTGTACAGGTAGTAACACGAGATCAATAAGAGATGATCTTCACTGGACCTAAAGCTAGGAAGAACAGTTTAGAACTGATAGAGCTGTTTTAATCGTAATCTTTCTCTTCAAAGGTAATTGTGAGATATGTTGATTTTGGTAATACGGAAACGATCAAAAAAGATACAATGGTTGAGCTTCCGCCATCGTTAGCAGATGGGAGGCCATTCGCGCAACTCTTTCATCTCGCTGACTGTGCTGTGTCCACAGACCCTGGAGCGAATGAGATGACATACGCACTGGTAAGAGATGTTAAGTCTTTCAACCTGGGTCAATAAAGGCCAAATCAAACGAGGATTAGAGCTGATAAGTTTTGGCACTCGTGAATTGTTGAAAATAAAAGAATTGCAAGGATGGATGTTTTGGCTGTGTTTTTACGGTTACAATTCCATGACACGCAATAAGACAGTCACGAAATGAGCACGACCAATCAAATTGGTCGTTCTTGTAAGAACGACCAATCAGTCTGTATTATTGCGTGTCATGGAATTGTAACCGTTTTTACCGTGTATCGTCATTATCTATCAAGCCATCATCGAGCATACTTTGTAGTTTCTGCATGTAAAAAGAAAATATTTCATGAAACCCCTTAACAGTCCTTTTTTCAACCGGGTTTTTTTAACTGCAAGAAACTAACATACTTCGTTCTAAACAAGAAGTCGTAAGTAGCCGGTTGTCAGTCGTAAAGCCGGTCGCCTTCGGTTGATAACCCAACTATGATGCCAGGTAATTTTCCTGGATTAACAGGCCAAGTATCTTGTTGTGTGAGATGTCGTTAGTAAAATGTATATTTCTTGTGATATGACAGGGAATTGAGCAGTTAAAGAATCTTATTATTGGAAAGTTAGTTACCGTTAAAGTTCTGTCAGAAAACTCGCATGGTAAGTATACTAGGCATATTTTGTTCGAAGCACAGACAAGCTGCTAGGAATATATGGGGATTATAAAACCATAGGTCATCAAAGGAATAGACTGGAAACCCGAGCTAAAGCGATAATGGCATCCATGATACGGCCTGATACGCTTTACTTTGGAACCCTGTAACTTCACTTTAGATCTATTCCAGGACTTTGTAATTACATATTTTAAACACGAACAGCAATGTCTATGAAACTATTGACTTTTGAACCCCTTTTAGTAAAGCAAAGCTTCAAACCAACCCTGAATATTTGCGGGTTTTTTTACTTCAGAAATATCGCCCGCTTGTCAACAAGTTGCGAAAAACATGTCAATTTCTTCAAGTTGATGCAAGTCTGTGTTAAAATCAGGCTTGTTGCAACTTGTCATTTTTGCAGACTTGTTAAGACTTGTTGAAACAACTTGCAGCAAGCCTGTGGATAACAAGTTTTGACAATCAACTTGCAGCAAGTCTGTTGGCAGCGTGTAACAGATTTGTCGTCAACAAGCTGTCGCAAGCCATGCGAACGCGTCCTGATATCGGCTTTTTAACAACAAGTCTTTGCAAGACGCCATCAGACTTGTTGAATGTAGGCTAGCTAACGCCCTGGGGTCGGTTGAACAAAAGATGAATTCTTGGGTTTGATTGGAACCTTTTTCAGTAATTCTGAGAGGGGGTCAACCCAAAATGTATTGATGATTGTACTGCACTGGAGCAAGCAAATCTCACGAAATTGCACACATTTGCTGCCAAACACAAGGTCAACACATACAGTGAAAATTTTTTTCAGTCTGATGGCAGTGAATCGATTTGGAGTTGACCCCCAGTGAAATTTATGACGTCACGTGAAACCCAAGAACAGCGCTATTCACCGGATAGTGATTTTATCAAACTTTCTAAACATGTTTAGTGACTGCTAAAACCCATATTAAAGTTCAGCATTTTCGAGTTAAAGTCGCTTGAAGTAAGACAAAGTTTAATATCCCTGGTGTTTTTGTTTTTTATGCCTTACTGTGGCAGTTGACAAATCACTGTCGACTTCGTCAACGGACCCCACCCTATTCTACAGACAAATCCAAAATTTTTACTTTAAATTTTTACATGCAGGTGGAGCCAACGTGTCGGTATCATGTCAGGGGGAGACAGGGCAAACTGTCAATGAAAAAATGTTAGACGGGGGGTGCGTCCAACGATTTAAGGTAAGTTCTTTGGTATATTTTTGTCCGATATTTTTTATGCATCAAGCGATAAATAGTTAGTAAAAAAAAACATTGTAGTTCTTAAAGAAAATTGTGAAGGGAGTTTGCAGTTTCTGACTGTAGCGTTATACCCTGAGTTTATATCCAAACCGGGCAAGATGAAAAATATGTCTGACCACGGCGGGAATTGAACCTACGACCTTTGGAATGCTAGTCCAATGATCATCTGCCAACAACTCAGTTGACTTGAGTCGCGTAGTTTGGTTACGATATGTTTTAAAGCGCGAGACATCACTAATACGCATAAAAATCACGAGACAAAGGTTTAATCAACATATTTGCTAAGTGTGGAAGTTCAAAATGTTATAAAAATATTTATTTGCATTGACAGCCTCTTTTAAAGCTCTGTCGCACGGTGCAATTTTTCTTGCAACTTGCAATGCAATTCTACTCTTGGGAGGTATAAAATTGGCAAATACAAGTTTCAATCACAGTTTGCTGATATATTTTTAACATACCAAACATTTGTCGCAAATTTACATCTCTTAAGAGTAGAATTGCGTTGCAAGTTGCAAGAAAAATTGCACCGTGTGACAGGGCCCCGGCCTTTAATTAAACTACTTTAAGCTGATAAAGTTTTAAAACCTCACTAGCGGTTAAAGTTTTTTTAAATAATTTTATTTCGTCAATGTAACCTTTAAAATCCCTGACGTCATAGTCGCGATTACTGTATCTGTCGTCATTAACCATGTGACTAATTAGTACATCGTTATTCCTGCTGACGATGTCGCCATAGCAACACTCTGAGTCGCTTAACTTAAGGTGGCTATTGTGGTAGAACTTGAGGGTCATTCCGTCATAGGTCATGACAACGTGATGCCAGTGGTTAGAAATAGTTTCAGTTATATTCCACGTTTTTGCTGGGCGTGTTGTCACAACAGATGCACTAATAATAGGCCCACCTTTCTTTGGCCTCATAAGGTATATTTCCCAGCTGCCTGCATTTTTGGTTGCCTGGTTCACTCGACCATTGCTTATAAGGTATGCAATGTTGCCATGAGATTTGTAATTAAACCAACAGCTGACAGAGAATGTTGAGCCCCATGTGTAAGCGTTTAAACTGGGTACGGTTAGCTTTGACCAGTAGGAGATATCAGCTGCCGCATTTGAAATTCCGGTTGATGGGTGCAGATGGTGTGTTCCGTAATTTATTACATTGTGACCAAAGCAAACATCTCGATAAGATCTGTCAAACTTGTAGTAGGCAATGACATCTTTACCACACGGGTCGGGTTTGATAATATGATCTTTAATTAAAATGGTTTACAATTACATGTCGATACAAATCAACAATGTGATAATTCCTACCATACACGAAGCCGGTGTCTTCCTTGATTACACGTGGGAAATTGGTCAAATTTTGCTTAGTACAAAGCGGTACTGTTCCGGGAAATGTTTTGAATTGTTGCCCGAGATTTTTGGGCATTGAATGTGCCGTGATTCAAGTGTAAATTTGAATCTTTGATGAAGATTTGAGGTCTTTTAATAAAACGAATCGGCACTTACCGACAAAGTCGCTGACGAATTCCCAGTCGTAAAATACCACAACAAAAATCGTCAGAACCAACGCAGTTTTTAAAGTGTCGAAATGGTTGGCCATGTTCGAACTGAATTCGCAGTTCTCGAAATGCAACTGTTCTGTTATTTCCGAGAGCGATGGGTTTACACCGACCGACGAGCGTAATATGATATGCACGGCTGCATTTCGGTATCCGGTCATTTCCCCCAACGAATCGTTTCGCTAACTGTCAGTTCGTCAACGTCGAGTAGTTCATATTTAAGGCATATTGTTAAGGACGTAGACTTTGGGACTTTGCTACTGTTGTTCTTACATTTTGAAAAATTATTCATTGAACACGTGAAATATCTCAGAGTTTTCTAATGTCATCCAAAATTATACATAGACAGCACGATCCTGCGCTAATAATCGTTGCAAACCCGCAATTAGTGACGACTGGTATAAACCCTTATTCTTAAAAGGGGGAGACAGGGAAAGCTGTCAATGAAAAAATGTTAGACGGGGGGTGCGTCCAACGATTTAAGTTAAGTTCTATGTTATATTTTGTCCGATATTCTGTGTGAAATCAAGCGATAAATAGTCGATGAAAACAAACTTTGTAGTTCTTAAAGACAATTGTGAAGAGAGTTTGCAGTTTCTGGCTGTAGCGTTGCACTCTGAGTTTATATCCAAACCGGGCAGGATGAAAAATATGCCTGACCACGGCGGGAATTGAACCTACGACCTTTGGAATGCTAGTTCAATGATCATCTGCCAACAACTCAGTTGATTTGAGTCGCTTAGTTTGGTTACGATATGTTTTAAAGCGCGAGACATCACTAATACGCATAAAAATCACGAGATAAAGGTTTAATCAACATATTGTCTAAGTGTGGAAGTTCAAAATTAGGTAAAAACATCTATTTGCATTGACAGCCTCTTTTAAGGCTCTTACACGATGCAATTTTTCTTGCAACTTGCAATGCAATTCTACTCTTGGGAGATGTAAAATTGGCAAATACAAGTTTCCATCAAAGATTGCTAATATATTTTTAACATACCAAACATTTCTCGCAAATTTACTTCTCTTAAGAGTAGAATTGCGTTGCAAGTTGCAAGAAAAATTGCACCGTGTGACAGGGCTCCGGCCTTTAATTAAACTACTTTAAGCTGATAAAGTTTTAAAACCTCGCTAGCGGTTAAAGTTTTTTTAAATAATTTCATTTCGTCAATGTAACCTTTAAAATCGTGGACGTCATCGTAATGATTGCCGTATCTGTCGTCATTAACCATGTGACCAATTAGTACATCGTTATTCCTGCTGACGATGTCGCCATAGCAACACTCCGAGTCGCTTAACTTAAGGTGGCTATTGTGGTAGAACTTGAGGGTCATTCCGTCATAGGTCATGACAACGTGATGCCAGTGGTTAGAAATAGTTTTAATTATATTCCACGTTTTTGCTGGGCGTGTTGTCACAACAGATGCACTAATAATAATAAGCCCACGTTCCTCTGGCCTCATAATGTACATTTCCCAGCTGTGTGCATTTTTAGTTGTCTGGTTCAATCGACCATTGCTTATAAGGTATCCAATTTTGCCATAGAAACGTTCAGTTCTAAACCAAAAGCTTACAGAGAATGTTGAGCCCCATGTGTAAGCGTTTAAACTGGGTACGGTTAGCTTTGAACAGTAGGAGAAATCAGCTGCCGCATTTGAAATTCCGGTTGATGGGTGCAGATGATGCCTTCCATAATTTATTACATTGTGACCAAAGCAAACATCTCGATAAGATCTGTCAAACTTGTAATAGGCAATGACTTCTTTACCACACGGTTCGGGTTTGATAATATGATCTTTAATTAAAATGGTTTACAGTTACATGTCGATACAAATCAACAATGTGATAATTCCTACTATACACAAAGCCGATGTCTTCCTTGATTACACGCGGGAAATCGGTCAAGTTTTGTTTAGTACAAAGCGGTACTCTTCCGCAAAATGTTTTGAATTGTTGCCTTCGATTTTTGGGCATTGAATGTGTCGTGATTCAAGTGTAAATTTGAATCTTTGATGAAGATTTGAGGTCTTTTAATAAAACGAATCGGTACTTACCGAAAAAGTCGCTGACGTATGCCCAGTCGTAAAATACCACAACAAAAATTGTCAGAGCCAGCGCAGTTTTTAAAGTGTCGAAATGGTTAGCCATGTTCGAACTGAATTCGCAGTTCTCGAAATGCAAGTGTTCTGTTATTTCCGAGAGCGATGGGTAACACCGACCGACGAGCGTAATATGATATGCACGGCTGCATTTCGGTATCCGGTCATTTCCCCCAACGAATCGTTTCGCCAACTGTCAGTTCGTCAACGTCGAGTAGTTCGTATTTAAGGCATATTGTTAAGTACGTAGACATTGCTACTGTTCTTACATTTTGAAAAGTTATCCATTGAACACGTGAAATATCTCGGAGTTTTCATCGAAAATTACATGAATAGCACCATCCTGCGCTAATAATCGTTGCAAACGCGCAATTAGTGACGACGGGTATAAACCCTTATTCTTAAAAGGGGGAGACAGGGAAAACTGTCAATGAAAAAGTGTTAGAAGGGGGGGGGGGGGGGGTGAGTTCAACGATTTAAGCTAAGTTCTATGTTATATTTTGTCCGATATTCTTTGTGAAATCAAGCGATAAATAGTCGATGAAAACAAACTTTGTTGTCCTTAAAAACGATTGTGAAGAGAGTTTGCAGTTTCTGGCTGTAGCGTTATACTCTGAGTTTATATCCACACCGGGCCAGATGAAAAATATGCCTGACCACGGCGGGAATTAAACCTACGACCTTTGGAATGCTAGTCCAATGATCATCTGCCAACAACTCAGTTGATTTGAGTCGCGTAGTTTGGTTACGATATGTTTTAAAGCGCAAGGCATCACTAATACGCATAAAAATCACGAGGCAAAGGTTTAATCAACGTATTTTCAACATAAGTTCAAATTTCAAAATGTGATAAAAACATTTATTTGCATTGCATACACAAAGCCGATGTCTTCCTTGATTACACGCGGGAAATCGGTCAAGTTTTGTTTAGTACAAAGCGGTACTCTTCCGCAAAATGTTTTGAATTGTTGCCTTCGATTTTTGGGCATTGAATGTGTCGTGATTCAAGTGTAAATTTGAATCTTTGATGAAGATTTGAGGTCTTTTAATAAAACGAATCGGTACTTACCGAAAAAGTCGCTGACGTATGCCCAGTCGTAAAATACCACAACAAAAATTGTCAGAGCCAGCGCAGTTTTTAAAGTGTCGAAATGGTTAGCCATGTTCGAACTGAATTCGCAGTTCTCGAAATGCAAGTGTTCTGTTATTTCCGAGAGCGATGGGTAACACCGACCGGCGAGCGTAATATGATATGCACGGCTGCATTTCGGTATCCGGTCATTTCCCCCAACGAATCGTTTCGCCAACTGTCAGTTCGTCAACGTCGAGTATTTCATATTTAAGGCATATTGTTAAGTACGTAGACTTTGCTACTGTTCTTACATTTTGAAAAATTATTCATTGAACACGTGAAATATCTCGGAGTTTTCTAATAATGTCATCCAAAAATGCACGAATAGCACTAGCCTGCGCTAATAATCGTTGCAAACGCGCAATTAGTGACGACTGGTATAAACCCTTATTCTTAAAAGGGACAGACAGGGAAAGCTGTCAATGAAAAAATGTTAGACGGGGGGTGCGTCCAACGATTTAAGCTAAGTTCTATGTTATATTTTGTCCGATATTCTGTGTGAAATCAAGCGATAAATAGTCGATGAAAACAAACTTTGTAGTTCTTAAAGACAATTGTGAAGAGAGTTTGCAGTTTCTGACTGTAGCGTTGCACTCTGAGTTTATATCCACACCGGGCAAGCTGAAAAATATGCCTGACCACGGTGGGAATGGTCCTTTAACCTTTTAGACGAAATTTTTAAAAATTTCGAAACAGGCAAAAATATTACCACATCTTTAAAGAGCATCCTAAACTTAGTAAAATTGCAAAGTTTGGTCGAGAAATGTTCTAAAGTATGGAAAATATAGCCTTGCAAATTTGGCAAATTTTGTATACATTTGTAATACGGGTGGAAAATAATACCCAGTTGATACCCTTGGGTATTCATTTCTCACGGATAATACAAAACTACAGAAAATTTGCCAACTTCGCAAGGCTATATTTTTTATAGTTTACAACATTTTACGACCAAACTTTGCAATTTTACTAAGTTTAGGATACTCTTTCAAGCTGTGGTAATATTTTTTTCTTATTTCGATTTTTTTCAAAATTTCGTCTAAAAGGTTAAAGGTCCATTGAACCTTCGACCTCTGGAATGCTAGCCCAATGATCATCTGCCAACAACTCAGTTGATTTGAGTCGCGCAGTTTGGTTACGATATGTTTTAAAGCGCGAGACATCACTAATACGCATAAAAATCACGAGGCAAAGGTTTAATCAACATATTTTCAACATAAGTTCAAAATGTGATGAAAACATTTATTTGCATTGACAGCCTCTTTTAAAGCTCTGTCACGGTGCAATTTTTCTTGCAACTTGCAATGCAATTCTACTCTTGGGAGATGTAAAATTGGCAAATACAAGCTTCCATCACATTTTGCTGATATATTTTTAACATACCAAACATTTGTCACAAATTCACATCTCGTAAGAGTAGAATTGCGTTGCAAGTTACAAGAAAAATTGCACCGTGTGAAAGGGCCTTTAATTAAACTACTTTAAGCTGATAAAGTTTTAAAACCTCACCAGCGGTTAAAGTCTTCTTATATAATTTCATTTCGTCAATGTAACCTTCAAAATCCTTGACGTCTTTGTAGCGATTGCCGTATCTGTCGTCATTAACCGTGTGACCAATGAGTACATCGTTATTCCTGCTGACGATGTCGCCATAGCAACACTCCGAGTCGCTTAACTTAAGGTGGCTATTGTGGTAGAACTTGAGGGTCATTCCGTCATAGGTCATGACAACGTGATGCCAGTGCTTAGAAATAGTTTTAGTTATATTCCACGTTTTTGCTGGGCGCGTTGTCACAACAGATGCACCAATAATAATAGGCCCACGTTCCTTTGGCCCCATAATGTATATTTCCCAGCTGCCTGCATTTTTGGTTGCCTTTTGGTTGCCAGTTTTGTTCACTCGACCATTGCTTATAAGGTATGAAATTTTGCCAAAAGATAGGAAATTTTGATATTTTGGTTTGTAATTAAACCAAAAGCTTACAGAGAATGTTGAGCCCCATGTGTAAGCGTTTAAACTGGGTACGGTTAGCTTTGAACAGTAGTTGGAGAAGTCGGCTGCCGCATTTGAAATTCCGGTTGATGGGCTGAGAAAATGCTCTCCATAATTTATTACATTGTGACCAAAGCAAACATCTCGATAAGATCTGTCGAACTTGTAATAGGCAATGACTTCTTTACCACACGGTTCGGGTTTGATAATATGATCTTTAATTAAAATGGTTTACAGTTACATGTCGATACAAATCATTTGAAATCAACAATGCGATAATTCCTACTATACACAAAGCCGGTGCCTTCCTTGATTACACGTGGGAAATTGGTCAAATTTTGCTTAGTACGAAGCGGTACTGTTCCGCGAAATGTTTTGAATTGTTGCCCGAGATTTTTGGGCATTGAATCTGCCGTGATTCAAGTGTAAATTTGAATCTTTGATGACGATTTAACTAAGGTGTTTTGATAAAACGAATCAGCACTTACCGCAAAAGTTACTTACGTATTCCCGGTCTATATCACAACAAACACCGTCACAACATATCACAACAAAAACCGTAAGAGCCAACACAGTTTTTAAAGTCTTGAAATGATTAGCCATGTTCGAACTGAACTCGCAGTAATGCATGTATTCTCTCAGAAGTGGGCTTCAGCGATTTGCGGTAGCATAGGTTTCCGGTTACACAAAGACGCAATCTGTGATTATCTGTGACACAGGCTGTAACACATACCGACAAGTGTATTATTGCACTGATAGGGTGTTAATAAAATGCGGACGCGGCCTGACGGACGCAGACTGGCGGACGCGGACTAGCGGCCGCAATTGTATTTGTATTGAAAATTTATTTAAATACGGTAAAATCATCAGTTACATATACAAAAAAGATAAAAACAAAAGCAACTGATTTACCAACCTCAATTCCAGGACCTTTTCTTAAATTAGGGAAGGGAAAAGGCCCTGGCATCGACTGGTCGAGTTTGTAATCCCATTGGCTCATTCAAACTGTCAATTAATCATTTAAGAGTATAAATTATTCATAAAATGCAACTGAAGAGAGATTTAAATCATTCAAACCCTTTGCTTAGTTTGTTTATGTAGCTTTAAATCACTTATTCGGCTGACTCTCTCTTCGTATAAAGTCATATACGTAGAATATCCGTATGCTTCATTATCGGAATTTGATGAAGGTATAGGGACAACTTATGCATGTTATCAGCTCACACGCAGCAATCTTCTAAACAAGTTTTAACTGTATTATACCTACTAAGCGCTTACTCTAGCAGGTTTAACACATTACTTTATTTCATTTGGCATTGTAGTGTCATATATACAGCCGAAGATGTAGAGCCAGCTATAGTCCGTAGAAGGTTGCTTTTATAGGAAGTTATTTACCTTAAAGCTAGCTGTATTGCATAGAACGTTAAAAATTACTTCTCTGATTTATTATTTATGCAAACACTCACAGAGACCACAGGAATTAACATATTCTTACACCCAGATATTCTGGGTGTCATGTGACCAGCCGATGCCAGGGCCTTTTCCCTTCGCAATTCAAGAAAAGGCCCTGAGATCGAGGTTGCTGATTTACATGATTGCCTTGTGGGGAGAGTCCGAAGATAGCCATAATTAGAATTGCCTTTATTTAAACTACTTTAAGCTGATAAAGTTTTAAAACCTCACCAGCGGTTAAAGTTTTTTTAAATAATTTAATTTCGTCAATGTAACCTGCAAAATCATTGACGTCATTGTAGCGATTGCCGTATCTGTCGCCATTAACCATGTGACCAATTAGTACATCGTTATTCCTACTGACGATGTCGCCATAGCAACACTCCGAGTCGCTTAACTTAAGGTGGCTATTGTGGTAGAACTTGAGGGTCATTCCGTCATAGGTCATGACAACGTGATGCCAGTGTTTAGAAATAGTTTCAGTTATATTCCACGTTTTTGCTGGGCGTGTTGTCACAACAGATGCACTAATAATAGGCCCACCTTCCTCTGGCCTCATAAGGTATATTTCCCAGCTGCCTGCATTTTTGGTTGCCTGGCTCACTCGACCATTGCTTATAAGGTATGCAATGTTGTCATCAGATCTGTAATTAAACCAAAAGCTGACAGAGAATGTTGAGCCCCATGTGTAAGCGTTTAAACTGGGTACGGTTAGCTTTAAACAGCAGGTGAAGAAATCAGCTGCCGCGTTTGAAATTCCGGTTGATGGGTCCAGATGATCACGCGTTCCCTCATGTATTACATTGTGACCAAAGCAGACATCTCGATAAGATCTGTCGAACTTGTAATAGGCAATGACTTCTTTACCACACGGGTCTGGTTTGGTAATATGACCTTTGAAGAAATGAGAAGCTTTTATTTTACATTTTTAACTGTTTTAAGATTTGTTTACTTGCATTGACTGAAATATTAATCATTTGTATCACTATCAATTGAAAATAATTCAAACGTTTTGACTGGTTAAAGGAAGATGGCAATATATTTTCTTATCGGCTTATTTCTAAAAAGCTTTGAAGTCATTGTAAAATCCGTTGTTATTTTTTTGGCAACATACTTAGATTCTGAAATATTGAAGGACAAATGACACTAGTCATCTGCCATCGTGTTTTATAATTAGGTCAATTTTAATGACGTCACAACCTGGGTAGACAGTATAAAACTTGCTCTCAGTTATTTAAATTTGAATGAAAATTTCTTGAACTCTTCGCATTTGACGTAAGAAGTATATACATACAAACTTAGTTGGATTTCAACATTCAACGTTGGTTATTGTTTCTTCAAGAGACAAAACAATTATCCAGGTTGTGAAGTCGTGGACTTTTTGAATATCCAAGATGGCGGATGAGTAGTGGCTTTGTCCTTCAATATTTCAGAAATTAAGCATGTTATCAAAAAATTAACAACAGATGTTACGGTTACCTTAAAGGTTCTTATCAATAAGCCGGTAAAAAATTATGTTGCTGTTTCCCTTTAAGAGCGGTGGATGGAATTGTCATATCCGTTCTGTAGTTGCCCAAATTTAGAGTTATAACATCACCATAGAATATTGAAAACAGATATTTGACATTATTATACAATGCTTATACAATCTCAATTTTGATTGGTTGATAGCCTATAGACAATTCTCAATGTCACGCCAACTGCAACGACATTGAAAATTGTCTGCACTCTGCAAGGGCGGTAATGACGTCTTCGTCGAGATTCGCAACTATTTCTGAATTGTATAATAAAACAATTATTGAATTCGGCTTTCGCGCGAGGCGAAGTCGAGGTGAATATTCCCCGATAATCACCTCGCCTTCGGCGAATAAATTGTTTTAGTATTTTTACATACATTTTAATTTTGTTTATTTCTTTGTCCGTAATTTGTACAAAACGGCGGCTAGTCCGCCATTTTGTAAACTTGTTTTTGCTGTTATATTCACCTGTAGGTGAATATAAAGGAATGTCATGTCCTATTGGACCAATCACAACGTCGGATTTCGTATGTTCACTTGTGTAAAAATACTAACAAGATTTATTCAGAGCTCGGTCAAAGCTATCTAATGGTCTGGATAAATCTTGATATCACGCGAACGCCTCATCCAATAAATGTTAATTATGATGTCACACTAATTTATGCTGCTTATACTGAGGCACGTAACACAAGCCGATGCCTCATATCGTATCAGAACCGATATCAATGATTGTTTGATATTTAATGCACGAGCATGAATATATTTAATAAATCACGAACGGCGAGTATTTTAAATGGCATAAAAAACGACCCGTTTCATCGTTAACTACTGTGAAATACGCACAACGTTCGACACGAGATTCGACACGACATTCAACACGACATTCAACACGACATTCAAAAACCGTACGCGCTAATTTCAATCGTTCAAAAGTATACCAACAGATACGTATATATAGTCATTATTTATCTTACTAATTGAACTAGGAAAGAACTAAAAACTTACTTCTTACCAGTTAATAGTAGATTGGTCAACTTTTGTTTAGTACAAAACGGTACTGTTGCGGGAAATGTTTTGAATTGTTGCCCGAGATTTTTGGGCATTCAATGTGCCGTGATTCAAGTGTAAATTTGAATCTTTCATGTAGATTTAAGGTCTTTTGATAAAACGAATCGGCACTTACCGCAAGAGTTATTAACGTATTCCCAGTCCAAAAATATCACAACAAATACCGTCAGAGCCAACGCAGTTTTTAAAGTCGTGAAACGATTAGCCATGTTCGAACTGAACTCGCAGTAATGGATGTGTTCTCTCAGAAGTGGGCTTCAGCGATTTCCGGTGGCAAATTCCGGTAGCATAGTATAGGCACTCGATGCTCTTATGATATTCGATTTTGATTTTACTTGAAAATCTATATTGCGAATCTCTTAAACAAAGGCGAAAATACCTAAAATGCATTTTCAATCACAAAATTCTAAATGGATACACCGCTAATTGGGTCTTAGCCGGAGTTTAAAGTTTAGCTGCCTTGATATTAGAGTTCGGCTTCTGGAAATCTAGAGATAAAGTATAAAGACTAGTTCATTAAAGTGGCCATGAAGTTTTGTCAATTATTTTCTTGATTGCATTGGAAAGATAACTTAAATTCACGATAGAATAAACAATTTTTGAATGAGGTCGAGCAGGATATGAGGAATTATTAAGCCAGAGATTTGTGTTTAACAAATAGATCTCATTTTTGCTTACGTCAGTACTAGATCACAGATGACGCCATAGCGTGTGAAGAACAAAAAAGTACGCACGAGACGCAGTCGAGTGCGTGACTTTTTGTTCTTCACACGCTATGGCGTCATCTGTGATCTATTACAGTAGAGAAGCACAAAAAAATGAAATCTATTCGTTTTATATTATAATAAAGTTGACAAAAATCATGCGAAGACCCGCGAAATAAATTAGCTAAATTAGATCACGCCATCAGTTGACGTCATCCGTGCGTGTGTACTTTAATGATACACAGCTCGCGACCAATGAAAATGCAGAATGAACACGTATTATTATATAATCAAGACTACCTCCCGGAGAGAAATGCGATCAATTACGAACTAAGAAATAACAGACATTTTAGGGATTATTGTTGTCACACTGAACGATTTAAGAATTCTTTCTTTCCTCAAAGAATTTTAAGACAATAATTTTTTACTCTTTTTAATACGTATAGTTACAAATATAATTTCTTGTCTCCTGTAATATAAATCTTAACGCAATTTAACCTTCGGGTTACAATGCTTAGATTTTATAGTAAAATTCAAATTCAGATAACACAAACCGAGGCCTTAATAATTCCTCATATCCTGCGAGAACCGAATTCAAAAATTGTTTTATTATTTTTTGAAAATATTTTAAACTCAGTTTAAACGCTTGCTTTGTAAGTAAGAAGACACAAGCTGCTAATAATGGAACAGCATGAAATTGTTCGGAAACTTTAATAAGCCGATCAGACTACGAAAAAAATCATTCTTAAAACAATTGTCACAAGGTCAGTCAATATACGACGAAATGAGTCATAATGTCGTATATTTATTTTCAACCCCAAATTTGGGCAACTACCAAGCGGATATGACGATTTCACCTTTAGCTTTTAACCAATCAAAACTCCTAAAATATTTTCAATAAATAATAACTTCTTTTCTAGAATTTTTGTAACTGTATTCTTTTTCGAGATATTCGACTTTATTGGATATGCAATCCTCACATTGTGGCATCACATTGCATAATGAGTGTGTATGAGATTGCTTATTTTGTAACATATAACAATAGAAAATAACTAAAACTGTACTTGTATGTGCGTACAGAGTGGCAAAAAGCTGGGAGAATTTTCAAAGTTTGCATGAACCTCAAAATGCTGTAAAGTTCGCCTTTCCAAACTGAAGATGAGAATAAATTTGATTAATATTTTTTCACAAAGAAGGCATGATTTCTGGAATAGATCATCGTCTATTAATTTTTGCTATGTTAGTGTTTAGGATAAATTATGTAGTGTGTTGACTTGAAACCTTCCTCACTGACTGCCCATTTTGCAAACCTTCCTCGCGGGTAATACCTGCATACCCGTGGCTTTTTTGCTACTCTGTGCGTACGCTATGATTAGTCGCTCGACCTCGTTATTTGTGTGCAATAGTTTGTCTACTCGAAACAAATGAAGCTTTTTCAAGATACATTATGCAACGTAATGTCGCTTGTTGTGTTATTTGGAAATATCATTGTCATCAGTCGACACAAGCACACTTCTCAATCACCCAAAAATATCGTTCTGAAAACGTTTGATCACAGAAAAGGAATTAAACAGATGTGCTACTTGAGTCAATGCTTGAGTCGGAACTTCTGAAGTTTGTGTCCCGACGCATGCCGTAGTAGGCATGTACATTATGCAGGTTCTGCCTAGTCAATTGCCTTTTCTGGCCAATAGGAATCCTGAACTGGCTGTTCCGCCATTATTCTGGCCAGTAGGGGGTGGGGAGGGTGGAATGTTGAACTGGCCAATGGCACTTCTGCTTACTTCCTATTCTGTGCTTTTTAACAGTCCAGTGCAACTGATAGATCTGTGCGCCATTTCTTTTTCAGCCCCAAAGCGGTATGGGGAGAATTGAAAAGAGTGTGGCCGAGAAACCGCTGAACGAATATAACACGGGCACAAGTCCTCAAAAATCGCCCCCAAAAGATAGCCAATCGCCCAATGTGGAAAGCTTAAAAATGACGGTCAAGGCACGTTAACGCTTACATGAAGTACTGAAGAGTGCAAAAATAGTGCTGGAAGACATGAAGAATGAAGACGAATAGCCCCGCTGTTTGTTTGTGTTTTTGTATGCACGAGAAATGACGTAATGTTTCTATTTTTAGTTCCAGTCCGAAACCATTTGCAACTTGAACAAACTGTTTGAAACGGTGAAACAACAGAACGATGACCTATGTTTGGAACTGGACAAGGCTATTAAGGTATCAAAAACTTTGCTCATTAATGTTTGTGGTATTAGTGTGTGTGTTTATATCGTCATCTTGGTAACATATCTGCCTAATTATAAGTCAATTTTGGTCGGTTAGGAGATTTTAGTGCAAATGTCTCATAAACTCTCATACACTTGTATGAACTCTCCCAACAGGCCAAAATTGAATTAGACATAAATGTTAGTAAGCCATCGATATGTGAAGAAATGTGCCTGACTTATTTTGAAAGAACTAGACTCAGTTCTGAAATATCACATACTTGAACCGACATGACCGCGTAGCTCAGTTGGCAGAGCATTGGACTAGCATTCCAAAGGTCGTAGGTTCGATTCCCACCGTGGTCAGGCATATTTTTCAACTTGCCCGGTGTGGATATGAATTAAACTCAGAGTTACACTACAAACATATTTTCATGAGATAAGTACATAACATAACACAAAGACACCTACCTGTATAAGTCATAATTGCAACAAGTTGTTCCGACAAGTCTGATATCGTCAACAAGTTGTTAAAAGCTTGTTATGAATAGTCTGTATTAGTCTTGTTCGAACAACTTGTAGCCTGTAAGTCTGTTACCGTGATCAACCTTGTAAAAAGATGACAACAAGTGTTCCAGTATTGTTACAAGAACTAGGAACAAGACGTACAAACAAATCCTGTCGTCAGCTTGACAAAACAAACATGTAACTCCACAAACATGATTCTTACTTGAGAACATAACACCATGCAGTGACAAGAATCCTACAAGTCGGTTCACAAGCTGATCACGAGTTCTGTTCGCACCGCTTGTACCAAGTTGTTGGAACAAGTTTTGAACAAGCTGTTAACAACTTGTAACAAGCTTGGTGGGACTATCAGACTTGTTACAAGGTTGTTCCAACAAGACTAATACAGTCACGATGTAACAATATTGTTACAAGGCTGTGACAACACAAAGTTGCGACATTAACTTTATTTGCAGTTAGATAAACAGGTTTGTAGACATATCAGCGCTCGCTTATAATGTAAAATGTAATGCTGTAATTAATCTCTAGTACTGTACTTGTTTTTTAGCTGAAGACTATTTTAACAGCAGCGACTGAATTGCAACAGTCAAGGTATTGCGAATACTGATGTTGTATGTACTAAAATGTTGTTCGAAAACAACAAGAGTTGATGAGAGTTGACAAGCGAGAGTTTGTATGAGAGTTTTCTCAACTCTCATGTCTTGATCAAACGAGAACAAGAGTTGCATGAGAGTAGACAAGCGACAGTTTGTATGAGAGTTTTCTCAACTCTCATGTCCTGGTCAAACGAGAACAAGAGTTGCATGAGAGATGATGAGAGTTGACAAGCGAGAGTTTGTATGAGAATTTTCTCAACTCTCGTGTCCTGGTCAAACGAGAACAAGAGTTGCATGAGAGTTGATGAGAGTTGACAAGCGAGAGTTTGTATGAGAATTTTCTCAACTCTCGTGTCCTGGTCAAACGAGAACAAGAGTTGCATGAGTGTTGATGAGAGTTGACAAGCGAGAGTTTGTATGAGAGTTTTCTCAACTCTCATGTCCTGGTCAAACGAGAACATGAGTTGCATGAAAGTTGACGAGAGTTGACAAGCGAGAGTTTGTGTGAGAGTTTTCTCAACTCTCGTGTCCTGGTCAAACGAGAACAAGAGTTGCATGAGAGTTGATGAGAGTTGACAAGCGAGAGTTTGTGTGAGAGTTTTCTCAACTCTCATGTCCTGCTCAAACGAGAACAAGAGTTGCATGAGAGTTGATGAGAGTTGACAAGCGAGAGTTTGTACGAGAGTTTTCTCAACTCTCGTGTCACCACTATATAATTGTCTCGTCGATATTTATTTCCCTCGTTTAGATCTGCTACGGCTTGCAGCAAAGACAGAACGGCAAATATCGACTTGGCCATCTCGTTTGTTGCAGACACTGAGAAGCGTCTTACGTTAGATCGAGTGGAATGTTTCAAACAGGTGATTTCTTATAATTTCCCCCACCGTGTATAGATTAAGGCATGACTCCACTAACGTTCATGTTGAACATGTTTTAACCTTCCTTCATATGTATACTGTTTGAGTAAATACCTGGTCTGAACTCGCAAGAGATAAAAAGTGACTTTAACTCAAAAACCTTAAACTTTAATATGGGTTTTACCAGTTACTGAACATGTTTAGAAAGTTTGATAAAATTACTATCCGGTGGATAGCGTTATTTATAATTCGTACAACCGAGCCTGGAGCACTAGGATTTAGGGAGTTCTATTTCATTGTTTTATATTTTTAGCTGTGTTCAACTCTGGATGCCTTACGACTAGCCCAAGATTCCATAAAGACCTGTGAAGATAAAGTAAGCTTTGAAATCTATCTATCAGTATCTCAATAAATCTGTCAGTTCTAAAGAGGATCATCCCTTATTCATCCAGTGTTACTACAGGGGAAACCTAAACTAAACTGACTTTATTTATACTGGATAACTCTATCAGTTGTAAACTGTTCTTCCTAGAGGTCCAGTAAGGATCATCTTTTATTGATCCAGTGTTACTGTAGAAGGAAACCTAACCTAAACTAAATTTATTTGGACTGGATAGCTCTATCAGTTCTGAACTGTTCTTCGTAAAGATCCAGTAAGGATCATCGGATGTGCTGGATGGCTCCATTAACTTTACGAGTTTTGATTTTTTAGGTGAAATTGAAAGAAATTATCGAGCAGCGAAACTTTGCAAGACAAGAGCTACTGGAAAATAGAAAAAAATTTTTCCAGGAAATTTCATCACTGAATGTCGAGGGTCGTGAACAAAAACTCGAGGCATGTTTTAAACTAAGTTATGTTTATTTCATTATAGTCCTAACATTTCATTTCATTGTAGTCCATTATAGTCATTATTAGGCCTGGTTTTCATATATCGTAATTCATCGGCGGTGTCCTTGTGGTTTTATTGTCAGTGGTCAGTGATGGATAAAATCTTTTGTGTTTCTGGAATCATTTTCTTCTTCAGTCATCTCCCGTAATAGATCGGCGATGAATTGCGATGTATGAAAAGCAGGCCTTAGGCTTCCTCGTTTTGAAAAAGTCTGCAGACCAGTTCATTTTGTATGGCTTCCTAAAAACGAGAAAATTAAAGTCTGGATCTTTTCACATGCAAAGATTTCTCCATGTCCTTGTGTGTAGTAAACGCCTGAGACATCACGTAATTATTTTGACATACACTTCTTGATCTCTTATTGATCCAATGTTACTACAGGAGGAAACCTACAGTAAATAAACTAAACTAACTTTATTTATACTGGATAGCTCTATCAGTTCTAAACTGTTCTTCCAAGAGGTCCAGTAAGGATCATCTCTTATGGATTCAGTGTTAGTACAGGGGAAAACCTAAATTAAACTGACTTTTTTTATACTGGATTAGTCTGGATAGTTCTATCAGTTCTAAACTGTTCTTCCTAAGGTTCAATAAGGATCATTTCTTGTTGATCCAGCATTATTTAAACAACAGAATATTTCTTTTTGTCTTAGGAAGCACTTAAGAACCTAAGCGTATTCCATCATCGATGTAAGTTGAGCTAATTTTTCCTTGCGTATTTTTTTCGTGTAACTTTGATATACCAGGATGTTCTTCGTGTAAAAAGTATTGTGTTGAGATTGCATTGCCGAAACTTTGACGCCGCGTTTGTCATCCAACTTGTCTTTTTTTACCTGATGTATTATCTGTCTTTATTTTGATGCAGTTTTGTTAATTCTAGTGAGCTTCATCAAGTTTACTTTTGCTATCATCCTTATGTGTTCGCTTATTCTCATGAATCGTTTAATTCCTAGTTGATGGCGAAGGATCGCTTGAGGAGGCTGTTAAGAAATATAATGACTGGAAGGTACTTAACCTCAAAGTTTACATTGGAGATTGTTTGGTAGCTAACATGAATCCTGAAGTTAGTTTTGTTCACGGCAACCAGGTGTAATAATCATGTTTTGTTCGCTACTCTGGTCATGTTTACATGAATGCGAAGCCTGAACGAATTGCATTAATGACCCAACGTTTTGACACTCCGCGGTCTTGTGTCTTCATCAGGAGTGATCTCGTGTTGATTGACTTCTTTTTCAAATTTTTACAAGGATTAAAGCCACAAATAACTGATACTTGTTCGCCGTTTCCAGGGAAAACCGAAACAAAACGATGCAAAGTCTGCACGATTAAAAACTGACGATATTTCTAGGAAAATCGCTGGAGAATTTCTCAAACTTTCAAAGGTAAAGTGTTTAGTATTTGAATTCATGCTCCATATCTCCATTAACTCCAGCACAAACCGCCAGTGTATGGTCGGTTGTGTAAACCGTGAATAACGCTAATAGTTCAGCATTGTCGAGTTAAAGTAACTTTTCATCTCTTGCGAGTTAAATATCTTTAGTGTCATTGCTTTTTCTTTGCGACAGTTGAAAAAATCACCATCCAGTTAATAGCGCTATCGCCCTTTCGTACAACCGACCCAAGTATTGTTACATGTCATTCAAGCTCGACAATATTGTTCAATGTTGTTGATAAATGTGAACAATGTGAGCAGCAAAAAACTTAATATTTGTTATTAATTTTTTTAACTAGCTGTTAAATCCTGATGATGATCTCGCCGTGGAAGATTGTGAAACGATTGATGTGAACTCGTTGGCTGTCCAGTACAGCGCAGCTGTGACTGCAGAAGTTGAACAGAATCAGGTCGGTGTCCATTCAATCAATTCTAGATCTTTACATGCAAAGACATCTACTTTTGTATGTAGTAAACGCCAGAGAACTTAAACTAAACTAACTTTATTTATACTGTATAGCTCTATCAGTTCTAAACTGTTCTTCCTAGAGGTCCAGTAAGAATCATCTCTTATTGATCCAGTGTTACTACAGGAGGAAACCTAAACTAAGCTAACTTTATTTATACTGGATAGTTCTATCAGTTATAAACTGTTCTTCCTAGAGGTCCAGTAAGGATCATCTCTTATTGATCCAGTGTTACTACAGGAGGAAACCTAAACTAAACTAACCCTGTTTACACTGGATAGCTCTATCAGTTCTACACTGTTGTTCCTGGATTCCTAACCGTCGTTGGGTTCATCATTTCTTATGTTTGTTTTAGGAAGGCGATGATACGGAAGAAATCGAAATACTTGCACCACTTATAAAATGTCTAAAGAAAGAATTGCAACAGGAAATCACAGACGTCAGGCAGCTGAGGTAAAATCATCTTTCTGTTTTAAGGTAGATTAACTACCCATAGAAAAAGGCTTTTTAACGAAAATTAATCTCAACGGACAATTTGCGTTTCAACCGAGATTTTTAATCTGTTCAATTTAAAAAAATTAACCATCACAGCTAGGAAGAACATAGCGAAAGTTTGCAAAGCTATATTTCTCACAATTTTAGGCATTTTGCCACCAAACTTTGCAAGTTTACCAATTTCATCATGTTCTTTCATCACGATCAAGAATTAGTTTAAGTTAATCTTACTAATTTTTATATTTCAGGTCGAAGGTGGAAGAATGTAGTAAGGTTCAGGTATGTGAAACGGGGATGTTATTTTTGTAGCGAACATTCTCCTTGCGCTCCTAAACTTGATGCAAGTTGGCACAGCAGAGATGTCATGCAAAGTTGCAGGAAGTCTGCTGCATGCTTGTTACCTCGAAATCATCCGGCTGATATTAGGATGCGTTTGCATCGCTTGCTCCGGCTTGATGATAACAAGTCTACTGTAAGTTGAATTGTCAAGACTTTTTATGCACAAGCTTAATGCATGCTGTTTCAAGAACTTGCAGCAAGTCTGCAAATATCAAGTTACATCAAGTCTGATTTTCACAGGCTTGGTGCAACTTGATGGCAAATTTGGAGAAGCCGATAAAATCTACAAATTGTATCAAATCTGTGGCGTTAGACTTTAAAGAAAGTGAAACACATCCAACACAGCTAACCAAGTTGCAACAAGTCTAATGACATCTTGCAACAGACTTGTTATCAGCAAGCCGATGCAAGGATGTGTTTGCATGGCTTGCGACATCTTAGTGCAAGCAAGACCGTTGCAAGTTGTCAACTGTTTTGTTTACAAGTTTATTGTATAAACATTTTATCCACAGGCTTGCTGTTTAACAAGTTGTAACAAATCTGCAAATGACAAGTTACAACAAGCGTGATTTTAACAAACTTCTTGCAACTTCATGGAAATTGACAATTTAGTTGCAACTTGATGACAAGTTGCAACAAGCCTGCAAAAAATCACCATTTTGCAACAAGTCTGTTGCGTTTTTGGTTATGTACAACAGATAATACGTGTAAAGCTCGCTAATTGTTTTGCTCAGGAAAATTTAGAAACATTGATGAACGCGGAACCAGATGTTTCCAAGGTCCTCGAAGTACGCAAGAATATGAAAGCTGTAAAGTCGAAATTCCGACACAAATTGGCCGACAAGAAAGATTTGGAAGAGGTGTGTATTTTGGTAATAATTCCATGTTCTCAGTATGGCGAATATAAATCTTAATCCAAGCCCAAACCCTAACCCTAACCAACGTTTTATTTGTCATGTTTTAACTTTGATGGATTGAAGATTTAAAGATTTGATTAGATTTAGGGCTTGGATTAAAATTTAATAGAGAACATAGAATTATTACCTGTATTTTAGTATGCTTTTAGCAGTGTCACACGCTGTAGTTTTTCTTGTAACTTGCAACGCAGTTCTACTCTTAAGAGATGTATGTTGATTGGTGAAGAATGTTTGATATGTGAAGAAGACATTAGCAAATTGTAATGAAGAGGCGTATTTGCTAATTTTACATCTCTTAAGAGTAAAATTGCGTTGTAAATTGCATGAAAGATTGCAGCGTGTGACAGTAGTGCCTTTAGAAGATGTAGTGCCAGAATGTGACCATTATTACAATTATATTTTATAAATTTGTCAAATGGTAGGTGTTTCTGTACCTTGTTGACCCCTGTTAAGCATTCCAATCTTCTATTGTCAGTGTTGTTTTTAATTTCAGAGTGATGAAGGAATAGACGAGACGGAACTCAAACAAGTAATCATTTTTGATATTTAGGCTTGTTTAGGCTTCGAGAAATAACGATTACTTGTTTGTTCGACTAAGCTTAAAGTATGATTTAACAATGACGTACATCTTTCAGGTAGAAACTGATCTCAAAGAATTACGAACGCAGTTACATGGCCTCCTTGTCGAAGAGAAGATGGCGTTGGTGCGTGAAAACATATATGTATATCATTTTAAATCCTAAAGTCCTTCCTACACGCAGGCAAATTTTGTGTGCCAAATTCGTCCGTGTTATCGCGCTGTTTAAAGCACGTTTACACGAGAGCTATCGGTTGCCACTAATTGAGCCGATAGCCCAAAGTATGTTGGTGGATTTTACGAGTTTTATGCCTCGTCCAACGTTTTCTTTCATATCAAACATGTTTGATGCGCGGGAAAAGGTTACATGAGGAATAAAACTCAGTAAAATCCAGCCGCACACGGGGAGCTATAGGCTGAGCTAAGACACACGAGTACGTTTTGCTCAGGCGATAGCTCTCGTTTGTGTCAGGCTTTGGCATAAAGAGAAATATGTGTTGTACAATACACACTGGCAGTGGCATTGTTATAGAAAATTGTCGCACAAAAATTTATTGTGTAAGCGTTGTTTGAACTGATATAGTTCTTCTTTTATGTCATCACAGAATGAACTTGCCGAAGTTTCAGTTGAAAATTTTCCCGAATTAGCTGTGCAGTATCCAGAATTTGGTCTGCAGAAGTTTACCGTATGTATATCTGGCCATTACCGTAGTATTGCTCTGTGTAAACACGCCGTCAACCAGTTGTGCTAGCAAGGCTTGTCCTATGTTGACAACGAGTTTGGAACAAATTGTTGACAGCTTGTAACGACCTTGTGGATATTATCAGACTTGTTACAAGATTGTTTCAACAAATACAGTCATGATATAACAATATTGTTACATGCAGCCTTGTGTTGTCAACTTTGTGACAATCTCGTTACGACAGGCCTGTGTCATTCTTAGTAGAACAACCTGATAACTTGATGATGCCACTAAACTTGTTCCAAACTTGTTAACGCGTCCTGCCAACAACTTGTTGACGGCTTGTTTGCGGGCTTGCTGCAAATTGTGAGATTTTTATGCGTGTGGTAGGTTTTAGTGTAAGTCAAAGTCTTTCTCCAAGCTTCATTGCAACGATGGCCTTGTGTTATAAGTGAACGAGATCTCCAAATGTTTGTATGGTCTCAAGTAACGCAAGGAAGATTAAAGTCTGGATCTTTTCACATGCAAGGATTTCTCCATATCTTTGTGTGTAGTAAACGCCAGAAACATATAGTTTAGTAAAGGTTTCCTCCTGTAGTAACAATAAGAGATGATTCTTACTGGACCTCTAGGAAGAACAGTGTAGAACTGATAGAGCTATCCAGTATAAATAAAGTTAGTTTAGTTTAGGTTTCCTCCTGTAGTAACACTGGATCAATAAGAGATGATCCTCACTGGATCTCTGGGAAGAACACTTTTTAGAACTGATAGAACTATCCAGTATAAATAAAGTTAGTTTAGTTCAGGTTTCGTCCTGTAGTAACACCGAATCAGTAAGAGTAATTTCTTACTGGACCTCTAGGAAGAACAGTTTAGAACTGATAGAGCTATCCAGTAAAAATAAAGTTAGTTTAGTTTAGGTTTCCTCCTGTAGTAACACTGAATCAATAAGAGTTATCCTTACTGAACCTCTAGGAAGAAGTTTTGAACTGATAGAGCTATCCAGTATAAATAAAGTTAATTTAGTTTAGGTTTCCTCCTGTAGTAACACTGGATCAATAAGAGATGATCCTTACTGGATCTCTAGGAAGAACAGTTTTGAACTGATAGAGCTATCCAGTATAAATAAAGTTAGTTTAGTTTAGGTGTCCTTCTGTAGTAACACCCAAGGTTTCAACAATTAATTATTGAATTACACATATTTTTTCAGGCAAGCAATGGTCTCATCAAACAAGGCTGGGAACTCACATATTATTCTCACGGCGAGATGGAGAAAGTTACGACGTCTGCACAGGGCGAGGTTGCTTTCGTGACAGAGTTCAATGGCAAGAAATGTCTTCTTAAGGTAATGTTGCGTTTCTCATAGAAGTGATTTTGAGAACGCCACCGACTTGTTGCAAGTTGCGAATTTTACCAGCCTGCTATAATTTGTCAACTATAGTTGCAACAAACTTTTTATCAGAGTTGTTGCAACTTGTCATTTGTAGACTAGTTACAACTTGTTGAAACAACTTGCAGCAAGCCTGTGGACAGCAAGTTTTGACAATCAACTTGCAACAAGTCTGTTGACAACTTGCAGTAGACTTGTCGTCAACAAGCTGTCGCAAGCCATGCAAACGCATCCTGATATCGGCTGTTTTATAACAAGTCTGTTGCAAGATTTTAACAAACTTGTTGCGTTTTTTCGGCGGTGTCATGATCTTGAAATGCACGTTCTTTGTGGCAAATTCCCTCTTGCTGATTAAAGTTTCCAGCTGAATAATAAATTTTTCTATCTTTTAGGAGTTTAGTCTTGAAGATATAAGCGACATCGACTCATTCGAAGCTCGGGCGGTGGCATACAGTCGCGTTGAACATCCGAACTTGATGAGACTCGACTCTCTTTTTTATGACAAGGTAAGGAGTTTATACTAAGTAGAGGATGTTAGACGGCGGTGCAAAGATATGAATTTATCTTCGAGTAATGAAGATTATTTCATGAACGAGCGCAGTGAATGAGTAACATATATTGTATAAAATTCATGAAAGATAAAATTATGTCTTCAAAACACCATGCAATGTTATGTTTACTATAAAGTCGTGAAGAATTTGAGCCTGGTTCGCACTGGGGATGGCTTCTTCTGGCCGATGTGATCAAATCAATTCTTTACCTTTGCAAAAATAATCTAATGTTTGTCCTATACTTCAGGGGCTAGTTGTGTGAAAGGCGTTTAGGTTAATCGGTGGATAAGTCAAAATATAAAACAAGTTTGCATGTTGCATTAACAAACCAGCTAAAGTTATTTGACCTGAGAAGAACAATTATATATAACACTCAATATTTATTCTATTAAACTCATAATTTCGGCTCCGTACTAGGTGTAAAAGTGATTTTTGAATTTCACTTATCCACCGTTTAAGCTAAACGCCTTTGACACAACCGGCCCCTGTGCTATACTGGTGTATCATGCATGCATTTGAACTCATTGCATCGCTGTCGACAACAATTGTGTCCCTACTCTTGCTTTTCTCAAACAAAATTGTTGCTCTTGTACCGATGTGTATTTACTAGCAACTTCATATGCTTCAGCGGTCATGGGGCTGTTGATGTCATCAATAAGCTCAGGAAAACGCTCCTGGCCATCAGAGTCATGGCTGTCGATCCTCAAAAGCGGGAACTTTAGGAATCTTAGTTCAAGCCCTGTACGATTACAGCTGAATTGTTGGTTTTTAATTGCATTTTAGACTCACAGAAAAGCCTTTATTCAGCTTGGTTGTGAAGAAAAATCGAAGCACTGGTTGGAAAGCAATCCTTCGGACAAGGTGTGGTATTTTCTTCTATAGTACACGAAGGGTATAGGTTTTTTCACACGGTTTGTTACAAGTTGCAACAAGCCTGTAAACTAGTTGAGTTTGCACTAATTGTACCAAGTTGTTGGTACAAGTTTGGAACAAGCTGTTGACAACTTATAACAAGCTTGATGGGACTATTAGACTTGTTGCAAGGTTGTTCTAAAAAGTCAGATACAGTTATGATCGGACAATTAAATGTGGAAAAGTATATTTGTAAATCTGCTCCTTCAGATTGTTATAGTGCTGTCTTCTCTTCGTACTTGCGCAAGATTTAGCTCTATGTCTCACTAATATTTCCTATACTCCAGAGTTATCAAGCTCTCGTAACTTATCTTGACTCGATGAATTAAATACCATCGAGGACTTCTATCCAAACAACTCTGATTCTTTATCTTTTTCATTCCATCTTCCTACTGTTTCTTGTCTTTGTTTCTTGTCTAGTGGGGATCGCCTTGCACGGGGCCCCAGTCTCGTTTGTATTTCGCCACTGTCTGTCTCTCCTTACACAATGTAATTGTCCCTTTTGGATTCTGTAAATATTGCTTAGTTATTTTGTGGGCAAATTGAAGGACTTAAATTAAGAATTACCGTTTTATTTCCAGGCAAAACGTGATGTGTTGTGTGACATTGTGCGAGCTTTGTTCGCGTTACACAAAGCTGGTATCACTCATGGTTCCGTTGTGATGGATAATATTTACGTGGACGTGAACGGCAAAGGAATTTTGGGAGAATATAGTTTTCTCCACGATACGGTAAAAAACTCTTTAACATTAATGTGTGACATAAGACAGAGATTTAGCTAGGCCATGCCATATAGTGTCCTTTATCAGCTAGACTCTTCTCAATTGAGATAATAAGGAATGTTTCCATTCAGGTCTCAGTGGAAAGTTTTTATTTTACCAGATGAATACGTGGATATTTTTATTTCTCTTAATGTCATCTATATTATAAAGCAGATACAAAAACAGCATCCATTGAGGTGAACAATCGTTCAGTTTTGTTTCATTTTGTGTTGTAAAAAGTTACGACAAAGCGGTGAAAATATACTTGTCTAAAGTCTTTAGAGCATTGTGTCAAATCTCCCAATGTAGCTGAAACTTTTGTTCTCTGGATAAAAACAACCTGCAAAAATGTATTTCCTAACAAGAAGGTTTGAATGGCACCATCATCAGAGCTAGCAAGCGCCTTTTACCTCTGAGATCGTGGGTTTGATCCTCACTCCAGACGCATGACACTTATCGAAAAGGAGTTAGTCAACGCACTGCCGAAAGTCTTTCTCCAGGTACTCTGGTTTCCTCCCACAGGGAATGTTGTCCATTGTGGCTGTTTTGAAGAAAGATTTTTAACAAACCTCTGGGAAATCTCGTTTGAATTTGACGTTAAACTAAGGTTAAAACAATCTGCCTTTGAACTTTCCAAGCCAATCCTATTGCTATCACGCTGTTTTTGCCTTTTTGGATCTTTTTGTCTGTTTTTCACCATGTAAATATTCGCTTTTTAGCATGTTTGTATATATATAGATATTGATCCAAGTAAATTTGTTAAACTACTCTTATTTTATCTTTCAGCAACAGCGGGTGTCATTGACTGCAGAAATGTTGCTACAAAATTCTGCCCCAGTGTCCTGCGATACATCTCCTGTGTTTGATATGTTCTGTCTTGGCGAAATCGCGTGGCTGGTGGGTACATGAGATTCTTCATTGTGCACAAAGTATAATGGACCTTTAACCTTTTTGACGAAATCTTGAAAAAAATCGAAATAGGAAAAATGTTACTACAGCTTGAAAGAGCATCCTAAAGTTAGTAAAATTGCAAAGTTTGGTTGTAAAATGTTGTAAACTGTAGACAATATAGCCTTGTGCGAATTTGGCAAATTTTGTGTACATTTGTATTATGGGTGGGAAATAATACCCAGTTGATACCCTTGGGTATTCATTGCTCACGAATAATACAAAACTACAGAAAATTTGCTAACTGCGCAACGCTATATTTTCTATAGTTTACAACATTTTACTACCAAACTTTGCAATTTTACTAAGTTTAGGATGCTCTTTCCAGATGTGGTAATATTTTTGCCTGTTTGGAATTATTTTCAAAATTTCATCTAAAAGGTTAAAAGCCCATTTAAAGCACGGCCTGAAGTCATTTTGTAAATTTTTCAGTTTTTTCTCGGGGACGAGGCGATGCCAAGAGACTTGACGTCGCTGCAGAAGCATTCTCAGGTATGAAAGATTTCGTAAATAAATCACCAACGGGATCTAAGATCGTTGGTGTGATCCTCATTTCAGACTCATGACTTTTACGTGAAAAGAGTTACTCAATGCTCTGCCGAAAGTCGTTGGTTTTCTCCGGGTACTCTGGTTTCCTCACGCAGGGAATGTTGACAGGCTGGGTTGAGATTAGCTCCTAACTGATTTTTCCATCGTAGCTGGGCTCCGTGATCAGATATGAGTCATACGGTGGCTGTCAGAGGCGTCCTTAGAAAGACTTCGAAAAGAGTTTGTCAACCCTCTGCCGAAAGTCGTGGGTTTCCTCTCACTGGGAATGTTGACAGGGTGGTTTACGCGACACTGCACGAACCACAGTGGTTTCGTATGTTGCTGTGGTCGCAGCCAAAAACGCTCTCAACTTTGAACAATTTTGTTAAGATCTTGCAACAGACTTGTTATCAACAAGCCGATATCAGGATGCGTTCGCATGGCTTGTGACAGCTCGTTGACGACAGGCTTGTTGTTGCAAGTTGTCAACACTCAACAGACTTGTTGCAAGTTGATTGTGCCAAAACTTGTTATCCACAGGCTTGCTGCAAGTTGTTTCAACAAGTTATAACAAATTTGCAAATGACAAGTTGCAACAAGCCTGATTTTAACAGACTTGTTGCAACTTGATGAAATTGACAAGTTTGTTGCAATTTTTTGACAAGTCGCAACAAGCCCGTCCAATTGCAGCAAGTCTGTGAAGTTTATGTATCCTCTCCTCACTTTCCAGAACAAGGCCGTATCCCTCATATTGACCTACATTCTGGCGTTAAACGGTGGCACACGACCCACGACTAGCCAACTGATCCAGCACCCGTTCTTTACCGACGAAAACTATTTGGATATCATGAACAAAACCGCGCCACACGACGAAATTACACCTGAAAAAACCGGGGAGAAAAATACAACACCGGATGAAATTACCCTACCGGCAGAAGATACCCCACCGGAAGAAAATACCTTATCCGAGGAAAGTTCCCTGTCGGAAGTAAATACCCAACCCGAGGTAAGCACCCCGTTGGAGGTGAATACCGAACCGGAAGAAAGTTCCCTATCGGAAGATATTGCCCCACCGGCAGCGAGTACTGTACCAGAAGAACGTGCTCCATTGGACGAAAGTTCGGATACCGGTGTGCAACCGTTATCGGCGAATAAGGCAGTGGTAGCAACAATTGTACCGGATGAAATGCCCTCAATGGAGGAGGAGGCGTTACCAGTGGAATATAGCCAGACGCAACGGAAACCATTGCTAGCTGAAAATTATTTGAAAATTACCGAGGCGCCAAACAATGATCGTGATGAGAGCGTTGCGCAGGAAAACACGTTGCAAAATGGAAATTAAGGTGAATGCTTGATACTAAACTCACAATCCAGTGTCAACTTTTGAGATCAGTGGTTATCGTGATGTCTGTGGTGTTACTTCGAGTTTATATCCACACCGGGCAAGCTGAAAAATATGTCTGACAAATATTTCTGGGAATCGAACCTACGACCTTTGGAATGCTAGCCCAGTGCTCTGCCAACTGAGTTACGTGGTATTAATTTTTTTAATTTCTTAAAAGAACATTGGGCTAGCACTTCAAAACTCGCAGATTCGATTCCCCACCTTGGTCAGGCATATTTTTCAGCTTCCCCAGTGTAGAGATAAACTGAGTAAAACCAAATTTACTTGCTTACTTTTGTTATACTTTGGGGAAGTAAAAAAGTTCAAAGCTATCCTCGAAGCGAAGTGAGCGGTGAGCAGACTAGAGAGAATGTGCTTGGCTCAGCCAGGTTGTGGCTCAGAGCTGTTACCTCCAGTTTACTAACGGCCAAATAAATTCTATTCTTTTAAATTTCTATTTCAGTTGTACTTTAATCTAAGTATATTTTCTCGATAGTTTTTTGAGTAAGATTTTCAGTCAGTACTTTGACTTCTACTTAAGTAAAAATTGAGGTGTTACCTTTTACTTTTACTTAAGCAAAATTTTCAGTCTGTACTTTGACTTCTACTTCAGTAAAAATTGCAATGTTACTTGTTAAGGGCTGTTCAAACGAAGCCAACATGTTGGTCCAACATCACCCAACATTGTTGGATGTAACATGTTGGCGTCGTTTGAACACCATGTTGGAAGATGTTGGCTTAATTTGAAACTTGCTTAAAATTTCGTCAAACATCATGCAACATTATTGGGCCAACAATGATGCATGATGTTAGCTTCGTTTGAACAGGCCTTTACTTTTCGAGTAAAATTTTGAGTACGTTGCTAAACACTGACCAAGGTACAATAGAAATCAGAAGTAAGCTTGTTTTTACCATTGACAGGTTGCGCAGGGAGACACACAGAGATAATGACGAATCCTTATGGATACTAGCGGTAAGATCGGATCTCAAATGGTGAGTGATGATTACCGAACTTGTATATAATTATGCTCCAGCCTGTTCGCGGGCAACAACCCTGGGGCTGAGGCAAAATTGCGTATCAATATGTACATAGACGCAGTGAACTGTAATGCAACTGGAACGCTAACTCAATACAAAAGTTCAATTAATGGTTGAAGCCAAGTTAGTTTTTCTGAGTTTTGAGAGTTTTGAAATACTTATCGCCAAAGATCAGATTGAAGCTATTAAAAAGTTACATTTAATATAAAAAATTCAAGACCTTATACAAAAAAGAAATGCCTTAAAAATACAAAAACAACTGCAATTTTGCAAAGTACGGCAAATTTCCCTTCAAAGCTTAAGGTGTTTGTTTTTCACCTAAAGCCTCGAAATTTTTACACCAATACAACTTTTTAATAGTTTTCATTTGATATACGGCCAATTTTGTCACGTTTAGTATTTCAACTCAAAACTCAGAAAAACTGAATCAAATTGGCTTCAATTTCCCCCCCCCCTGACTTATCGTTCCAGTTTACTTATAGTTCAATGCATAGACGTTGAAGAGAGATATTTTAGTATGGGCGAAATAATTGACCCATAGCGTTAAAGTTGTGTTATAAATTGATTTTGTACTTTGTTGTGGCAAAATTTGGGTGCAAATTTGCAAAAAATATATTCGACTTTAGTGTAAAGTCAAATAGTTTATGTCATTTAGCTGCTGTTTACTCGATGTTGTGTGTTTTCCAATTCTAAAGGTTAAATTTCCTTGGTAGCGAGTCTTATCCAATTTAAATGCACGAAATATTTTTGTGACGACATAACGCTTGTGTTTGAGCACGCGCAGTGTATCCTCAAAGACTAGCGTTAAGTCGTCACAAAAATATTTCGTGCTCTTAAATTGGATAAGACTCGCTACCAATCCCAGTTGGCTCGAAAGCTCAATTGGTAGAGCGGTGCACGATTCAAATCCCGCTCGAGACAACGAATTTTTTGTTCTCTGCAGTGTCAGATTGATTATTAATATGAATCTATTTTTTTATATCAGGCCTGATCTTTGTATTTCGGCTTAAAACTCAGAAAAACTAATTTGGCTTCAACCAATAAGTGAACTTTTGTGTTCCAGTTGTATGTTTCAGTGATTGCAGCTGTCAAAATATGCCATCGCGACAGGTAACGTCGTAATTAGCGTAAGATCGAAGCTGAAATATCGCCCGAGCGCGCAGCACAAATATAATGAGAGCATCGAAAGCTCCCTCGATTACTAAGAAAATAAAAATTTGTTTGCTTTCGTGTCTTTCTTAAAGAAAGAACAGTCTTAAACGAGGGCAGGTTACCTATTGTAACAACACAGCAGCGGTAATAGCTCTCTACGAAGTGTAACCAAATTGCTCATGGTTCGTTGAATTATAAAAAGAATTGAAACAGTAGTCTTTCTAATTTTATCCACGTTGGCTTGTTAGCTAAAAGTTCTTCTTCGCAGTAAGCAACTTGAACAATTGTGGTCTTTGTAGTTGGTACATTACATTCAACAACATTGTTTATTGGGCAAAGTCAGACACTAAGTAAACTTTGAAACAGGTTCCATTGTCTTTAGAATATTTTTTCCGATGTTTATCGCATAAACTTCTACTGATTGTTAACGTGGCTTGGCGGAGTTTAACGTGAAAACACCGGAACGGCGTTATCTGAATATTATAGATTTACAAAGTTCATGAAAATTCGCTCCCAAAAGGGAAGGAAAATCGTTATTAATTTAACATTCATAACGGAAATGAAACATAGGATATTGGCCTCACAGACTGAAGAGTTAAGTAGTTTATGTGTTATGTCAACAAGGGTGCTTTGATATAATCTTTTGAAGCTTTTGTATCGCGCAGACATCATCAGTAGCTCTTTTGAAAAGAATCATCGAAGCGCTTTAATTATCAGGTCGCTTGCTCTAGCAACTTAGGGTGTCATATACAGGGCTCCAGTATAGCTATTGGAGCGTTTGAATTACTGGCTGTTATATACAAGACCGACGTGTCCTTTCGACAAATCCTTCCGGTATATTCGTCTTATTGAAATGGTTTCGCTCAGCTTTTTAGCTGCAGTGCTAACTGCTAACTTTGTTTGCGTGTTGTCGAGAAACGATTCTGCTTTGAGCTCGAATTGTACGAAAACGGAGAAGAGTCTACACGAATTTGAAGACGAGTTTCTGTTGGGTGGAAAATTTACTTTCGCTCAGAACAAGGGCCAAATAGTCCTCGTCACAAACGTGGCGACGTTCTGAGGTCTAACTGTTGAACAGTATAAAGAATTGAATGCATTGATAAAAAAGTTTAACACGAAGCGTTGTCCGTTAAGAGTATATGGCGTTCCTTGTAATCAGTTTGGTTTACAAGAGCCTGGTGATGGTATTGAAATCTTACATTGTGTGCAGTACGTTAAACCTGGGGGTGGATTTCAACCAAGTTTTGATTTGCTCGTCAAAAGAGCCGTGAATGGTGCCAAAGAAGATCAGCTCTTCACGTGGCTCAAGGTAGGAATGAAGGATTTGTAGAAATTTATGGGGATTTTTCAGCCATATAGTTTGGGCTTCTTTTCATGCAAACTCTCGTCTCTCAATTCTCATGCAACTCTTGTTCTGGCTTGACCAGGATACGAGAGTTGAGCGAACTCTCATACAAACTCTCGCTTGTCAACTCTTGTCAACTCTCATCAACTCATGTTCTTGTTTGACCAGGACATGAGAGTTCCGAAGGCTCCCGTACGAACTGTCGCTTGTCAACTCTCATCAAATCTCATGCAACTCTTGTTCTCGTTTGACCAGGACATATATAAAAGAGTTGAGAAAACTCTCATACAAACTCTCGTCCCAGTTTAGCTAATGCTTCGAAAAATATTTCAGTTATCTCTAGATCATTTTCCATTCTTTTTAGTCCGTTTGTCCAAATCCTGGTACCTTAATCGGAGACCCACACAAATTGTTCTATACACCTCTGCGCACGACAGACGTCACGTGGAATTTTGAGAAATTTTTGATCGACCACAGAGGACGCCCAAGAAAGAGATACCGGCCATCCGTGAAACCGCTGAACATTCAAGACGACATCAAGGAATTGGTCGAAGAGTGTTTAAAACGTGAAACAACATCGCGATAATTGGTTGGGCAACCGCGAGAATCCGTAAAATTGGGGTAACTTAGGTATAGCTCATTATTTTGTAACAAGATTGGTGGAGCTGACGGACTTGCTGCAATTGGTGTCACTCCGAGTTTATATCCAAACCAGGCAAGCTGAAAAATTTGCCTGACCACGGTGGGAATCGAACCTACGACCTTTGGAATGCCCGCCCAATGCTTTGCCAAATGAGCTACGCGGATGATAACATAGATACCGAATGAACTAGACTCAGTTTGGAAATATCACGTACTCGAACCGACCTGACCGCGTAGCTCAGTTGGCAAAGCATCGGGCTAGTATTCCAAAGGTCGTAGGTTCGATTCCCACCTTGGTCAGGCATATTTTTCAGGCTGCCCGGTGTGGATATAAACTCAGAGTAACATCACAAACATTATTTTCACCTGATAAGTACATAACATGACACAACGACACCCACCTGTATAAGTCATGATTGCAACAAGTTGTTCCGGCAAGTCTGATATTCTCAACAAGTTGTTCCGGCAAGTCTGATATTCTCAACAAGTTGTTAAAAGCTTGTTATGAATAGTCTGTATTAGTCTTGTTGGAATAACTTGTAGCTTGTAAGTATGGTACCATCATCAACCTTCTAACAAGATGACAACAAGTGTTCCAGCGTTGTCACAAGAAGTGGGAACAAATCCTGACATCAGCTTGACAAAAAACGTTTTAGAACTTGGTTGCAGATCACTAAGAACTTAATTGAACTTATGTTCGTGATAGCATTGACAAAACAACCCTCTAACCTTTTTGGATCATGTGTTATTTGAGTCATTCTAGGAAGAAATTTAACACTATCGTCAGAGCAAGTGCTTTTCACTTCTGAGATCGTGGATCTGATCCTCACTTCAGACTCCGTGACACTTTGAAAAGAGTTGTGTCGAAACTCGTGAGCTTTCTCCAGGTACTCTGGTTTCTTCCTACGTGGAGTGAGGGAATGTTGACAGGCTGGGTGGAGCATGTAAAGTTTTACCAGCCCTCGATTTGGAAATTTGGTTTTTTTGGGAGTTTTTTCGAACACAAATCAGTGACAAGGTATAGAAAATTTTTGCAAACAATGAAAGTTCGATAAACGCTTCCTCATTAGAGTGACTCGAATAACGTGCATGATATACGCCAAAAATCTTTTTGTGGAAATGTCTGTTTAGTTTACGCTATTTCGACACGAGGTATAGTATTTCACGCCTCTGGCCACTGCAGTGTTTTGCCATTTAACGAGGCCAGGTGTTCGTTCACATCTTGCACGAGAAAGCCAAGCTATCGAAAAAGCTTCAATACAGCTCCCGAAAACTCTTTGGGGTAAGTTTGTTTTGTCAAATATCTTATTAAGCGTTCCTCTCGCTTTGCACTGCTCGGCCATTGATCAGGTTTTGGCACCAAGTATGCAATGTAAACATTTTAGAAGGGTTATTTCCTGCCTAGGTCGCTGAAGTAGCGGAGTCTGTCTGATTATATACGGTCCAGGGATAAATCATGTCTGATACTTGTCTAAAAGAAGGCTTTGTACATGGTTTTTGTTTCAAAATATAAAATGTTAAGGTACACTTTGCGCAACTCGAAACATATATTTTTGAAAGCTTTTCATTCAGCTAACAGCCAGACATCCGTTCTCAATATTTGATACCTTCCGTCGTTTGCCCTCGTGGCCAATATAACACACAGAAAGAACACACAGCAAAGACATAGAATATTCCATACATGAGCGAATCATTTAGAGGATTGCCTTCCCGCTTTGTACCTAACTGTAACAGCAAAAATCGAGGTGGGATTTTGCAGGCGTAAAGTGACTTGTATTTTGTATGTCAATACGATCGTTTCAATTTTTCATTTGTAGTTACATACGAATAATGTTAAAACGCCAAAATTACGGACTGTCTATTAAATGGTCTCGAAATACGGGCTAAAGCGGCTAATGTTGTTGACGTGACAGCCTGATATGCTTTACTGTGGAACCCTGTAACTTTACTTTAAATATATTCCAGGACTTCGTATTTACACATTTTAAACACGAACAACAATGTTTCAAGACTAAAGACTTTAAAACTTCCTTTGAGTGTAAAAATGCTTTAAATCAACGCTGAATGTTCGCCTTTCACGAAAAATGTTCACGAAAACATTCAATTGTGATTTTGGCCTGTTTGGCCGCAGAAAAAGTCGATAGTTCCATACACATTGCCGTTCTTGTTTAAAATATGTAATTACAAAGTCCTGGAATGTATTTAAAGTGAAGTTACAGGGTTCCAAGGTAAAGCGTTTCAGACGGTATCACGGATGTCGTTATCATTTTCCAGTTCATTCTTTTCATTCTGTGTAATTAAAGTAATCTACGATTGTAAAGTAGATAGATGCAATGGGCCTTTTGTAGTTTTAAATTAAGTCATGTTTGAAAGTGATAATTCTTTGTTAATGACGACTGGATTGTAAACTGCTAACGAGACGCAGCTGATCTAGTCTGATGTGGAACTTGATCATTAGAAAGTTTTTAATGCATTCAACTTTGTAATGTAAGAGTTAAAATACTTGGAATTATATCAAATTTGAAATCGAAATCGTTTAAAGTTCTTGTGATTGTAGTTTGTAATTTCGCAGAAAGTCTTTTGAAAGTGTTAGAAGGGTTGCTGGGTATAATGTAGAATGTATTAGATTAGTTCGTATAGAGTTGCATGAGAGTTAATGAGAGTGGACAAGCGAGAGTTTGTATGAGCGTTTTCTCAACTCGCATGTCCTGGTCAAACGAGAACAAGAGTTGCATGAGAGTTGATGAACAAGAGTTGCATGAGAGTTAATGAGAGTGGAGAAGCGAGAGTTTGCATGAGAGTTTTCTCAACTCGCATGTCCTGGTCAAACGAGAACAAGAGTTGCATGAGAGTTGATGAGAGTTGACAAGCAAGAGTTTGTATGAGAGTTTTCTCAACTCTCATGTCCTGGTCAACCGAGAACAAGTGTTGCATGAGAGTTGATGAGAGTTGACAAGCAAGAGTTTGTATGAGAGTTTTTTCAACTCTCATGTCCTGGTTAAACGAGAACAAGAGTTGTATGAGAGTTGATGAGAGTTGACAAGTGAGAGTTTGTCTGAGAGTTTTCTCAACACTCATGTCCTGCATGGCTAAATGAAAACAAGAGTTGCATGAGATGTTGATTAAAGTTTAAAATTTCTCTTGCCACTTTTAAGGCAACAATCAAACCATTTATTAATTATTAATACCTTTTAATTACACACAAATTACTTGTATTTCTACTGCAGTTCATTGGAGATATCTGTCAGAGGCGTATCATTGTTCCTGTGCCTCTTTAATAAATGGGAGAAATATTGGTATTTGCTTTTACCAAAACAAACAGTACGTGTGTTTAGGCTTAGAAAGCGTGTGCCTAATTCATTTTCCAGATTTTCCTGGACTATCTGTCCGACGGCAGAAGTTTGCGTTGCGGGGTAAGACAACAGAAGCTTCAAAACTTGAGGATTAGCTTGGACTCAGATATGAAGCAAGACTGGCATATATAGAGTAATAACTGGAGTCTTGTTGAGGTATGCTTAACGTTTTCAGTTGCTTATATACACTGTCGTAAGCAAGGACCCCGAATTTTAAGGATACTGTAGTTCTAAACTGTTCTTCCTAGAGGTCCAGTAAGGATCATCTCTTATTGATCCAGTGTTACTACAGGAGGAAACCTAAACTAAACTAACTTTATTTATACTGGATGGCTCTATCAGTTCTAAGCTGTTCTTCCTAGAGGTCCAGTAAGGATCATCTCTTATTGATCCAGTGTTACTACAGGAGGAAACCTAAACTAAACTAACTTTATTTATACTGGATAGCTCTATCAGTTCTGAACTGTTCTTCCTAGAGGTCCAGTAAGGATCATCTCTTATTGATCCAGTGTTACTACAGGAGGAAACCTAAACTAAACTAACTTTATTTATACTAGATGGCTCTATCAGTTCTAAGCTGTTCTTCCTAGAGGTCCAGTGAGGATCATCTCTTATTGGAGTTCTGCAACAAAGAACAGTTAAAAGAATTCCAGTTTAGCAGTTCAGTTTTTTAAGCCGTGTGTCGCAACATCTTTGATTTCGTTTAATTCTTCTTCACAGACAGACATGTTAAAAAATTTGACCGTAAGTAAATTGAAAAGCAATTACATGAGGTGATTTGTCGAACTGTTGAAATTTGCGTTAATCCCGACTTCAAAAGACTAAATTACGACTCAGAACTGATTTTCTCTTTCAAAAGCTGTCGCTCGACTCGCGTTTCTCGTACAAAGCAGAGCTTTTGAATTTTAATTATACATTTGTGTATACAATATTTTTGTATTAATTTCTACGTAAACAGATCAAGACTTAAGTGTGACCATTTGAGGGGAATGACAAAATGATTTATGGACATTGTATATTTCCATGGTTTTTCGTCTCGGGTCGTTCGCTTTCGGCAAAACTGTCAAAGCATATGTTTTCTGATAAGAAAAACGTGATTGCCTTTCGTTTTGTGTGCTTAAACGAGCTTCGGTAATTGACGGTTAGCCACATGGCGACAAATTGGTTTTTCGCGAGTTAACGCCAGCGATTTCAATAAGTAAGTTTAAAAAATGAAATTGAACCTTACGGCAGCGCTTTTGAAATGCAGACGACGAAAAGCTTTTAAGTACAAGAAATACACATTGGGCGGTGACGCAATCGTCAGAGCAAGCGTCTTTCAACTCTGAGATCGTGGGTTTGATCCTCACTTCAGACTCGTAACACTTGAGTGAAAAGAGTTAGTCAACGCTCTCCGGAAAGTCGTTGGTTTTCTGCAGGTACTCTGGTTTCCACTTACAGGGAATGTTGACAGGCTGGGCTGCGATTAACTCTTAACTGATTCTTCCATCGTAGCTGTGCTTCGTGATCAGACGGTGGCTGTCAGAAGCGTCCTTAGAAAGCCTTCGACTGGCCGAGCTGCGTCCTTCGCAATTCAGTTAACCTTTCAGCTGCAAGCTTGCATGAATTACTAGCACACAGCTATATCTTAGCTATTGCTAGCAGAGAAAAAGGAACAACATATCCTATTGGAGTTGCTGGAGGCGATGCTTCAAATTTTGCATTGTTCATGAGTTCAATTATAAAGAAACTCTCTTCAATAGGACATTTATATGATTAAGATTAAGTCCGTCATATGAACTGCCCATAACGCTTCATACTTAAGCTGTAGGACCAGCCACAAATTGCTTTGCCAGACTGCTGTCTTGCCGACAAAAAACTCATTCCGCACAAAAGAGTCGTTCATTCCGTTTCCAGGCTGCTAATACTCTTCCTCCAATGAAGTGCGAGCGCCCAGTAAAATTGCTTTTTTTTAAAGGCAATATAAGACGCCTACAAGGTTGGCGTTTTGTGAGAAAAAAAAACTTGTTTGAACGAGTCGGGCAAATTAATATTTGTGTTTATATTGTGTTTAGAGCGAAAAGCAATTAAAAGGGTTAAAACGAATCTGATAATGAGTATTGTACAATTGATGATTTTGTTTGTCTTCGTGCGTTTTAGAGCGGTTATCTGACGTGTCAGGAATTCTGCTCTTCTTCATCTGTGTTGAAAGCAATCGCTTCGAGGGGACTCAATTGGTTTTGAACTCCTTTCTGGAGGTTCCATACCCACCAGGAAAAGTGATTTGGCATACATCTGGAATTAAATTCAAAGTCACAAGAGGTGAGTCTTATCGCATCCCACGGCTAAATGCAGTTTTATGCCGTAATGATTTTCCCTTGTAATATGTCTGCGGCGTTCATTTTGCACATTTGATAGCGTGCTTTTCTACGCGCTAGTTTGGTTTGGGTCTCCTCCTGTAGTAAAACTGGATTAATAAGAGGTGATCATTACTGGACCTCTAGGAAGAATAACTCAGAACTGATAGAGCTATCCGGTATAAATAAGGTTTGTTTAGTTTAGGTTTCCTCCTTTACTTCAGTAACACTGGATCAATAAGATATGACTTTTACTGGACCTCTAGGAAGAATAACTTAGAACTGGTAGAGCTATCCAGTATAAGTAAAGTTAGTTTAGTTTAGGTTTCCTCCTGTAGTAACACTGGATCAATAAGAGATGATCCTTGCTGGACCTCCAGGAAGAACAGTTTAGAACTGATAGAGCTATCCAGTATAAATAAAGTTAGTTTAGTTTAGGTTTCCTCCTGTAGTAACACTGGATCAATAAGAGATGATTCTTACTGGACCTCTAGGAAGAACAGTTTAGAACTGATAGAGCTATCCAGTATAAATAAAGTTAGTTTAGTTCAGGTTTCCTCCTGTAGTAACACTGGATCACTAAGAGATGATCCTTACTGGACCTCTAAGAAGAACAGTTTAGAACTGATAGAGCTATCCAGTATAAATAAAGTTAGTTTAGTTTAGGTTTTCTCCTGTAGTAACACTGGATCAATAGGAGATGATCCTTGCTGGACCTCCAGGAAGAACAGTTTAGAACTGACAGAGCTATCCAGTATAAATAAAGTTAGTTTAGTTCAGGTTTTCTCCTGTAGTAACACTGGATCAGTAAGAGATAATCCTTATTAGACCTCTACTGGAACAAATTTAGACGGATAAGGGGCTATGGCACGACTCTTGCAGTTATACGTTAAAGACAATTGCATTTTTTCATGGCAAAATTAGTCGTTACCCGTATCCATGTTTCTCGACTTCAATATTTAATAGTTCGCAACGGGGTTCCTGCCAGACCCTCCTTGAAGCATTAAGCTTCATAAAGCTGTCGTAGTTTGTGAACTGCTTAAAAAGATGTCTTAAATGTTGTGTTTATAGTATTCCTCGAGGTCCAGTAAAGATCATCTCTTATTGATCCAGTGTTACTACAGAAGGAAACCTAAACTAAACTAACTTTATTCATACTGGATAGCTCTATCAGTTCTAAACTGTTCTTCCTAGAGGTCCAGTAAAGATCATCTCTTATTGACCCAGTGTTTCTACAGGAGGAAACCTAAACTAAACTACCTTTTTTAATACTGGATAGCTCTATCAGTTCTAAACTGTTCTTCCTAGAGGTCCAGTAAGGATCATCTCTTATATATCCAGTGTTACTACAGGAGGAAACCTAAACTAAACTAACTTTGTTTATACTGGATAGCTCTATCACTTCTAAACTGTTCTTCCTAGAGGTCCAGTAAAGATCATCTCTTATTGACCCAGTGTTTCTACAGGAGGAAACCTAAACTAAACTACCTTTTTTAATACTGGATAGCTCTACCAGTTCTAAACTGTTCTTCCGAGAGGTCCAGTAAGGATCATCTCTTATTGATCCAGTGTTACTACAGGAGGAAACCTAAACTAAACTAACTTTATTTATACTGGATAGCTCTATCAGTTCTAAACTGTTCTTCCCAGAGGTCCAGTAAGGATTATCTCTTATTGATCCAGTGTTACTACAGGAGGAAACCTAAACTAAACTAACTTTATTTATACTGGATAGCTTTATCAGTTCTAAACTGTTCTTCCGAGAGGCCCAGTAAGGATTATCTCTTATTGATCCAGTGTTGCTGTAGGAGGAAACCTAAACAAAACTAACTTTATTTATACTGGATAGCTTTATCAGTTCTAAACTGTTCTTCCGAGAGGCCCAGTAAGGATTATCTCTTATTGATCCAGTGTTACTGTAGGAGGAAACCTAAACAAAACTACATATGTTTCATATGGTAGCACTATATGAAATGATATGACATTCTATTAATCGCTATATTCATATAGTTTTTTGGCGGCCTCTTAACTCAGTAATCCCATGTTGCACTGCTTATACATAACGTGTTATGACGTCAGAAGGTCTAATGTATTTCTGTATCGCTCCATTAAAATAGTGCGGCTGATTTCTGCTTTGATATTGTCTAGTACTTTCGACGGATGATAAATGGATATTTGATCGCAAGGGAGCATATTTTAGGTAGTTTTCTTATCTCTGCTGTTTCAAGTGCTTTTCTAAATGTTGAGTTTTAGCTAGAATGAGTATCTCCGTATATACAATGGAATTGGCTAGAAACATGAACTGGAAAGCGACAATGGCATCCGTAATACGGCCTGATACGCTTTACTTTGGAACCCTGTAACTTCACTTTAAATATATTCCAGGACTTTGTAATTACATATTTTAAACAAGAATAGCAATGTCTATGGAACTATCGACTTTTAAAACTTTTTCAGGGGTAAACAAGGCTGAAAATCATCATCGAAGAATGTTTTGGTAAAACTTTTTAACCAACATGCAATAGTGATGTTTCTGATGTCAAAAATAACGCAAACATTCAGCGTTGGTTTTCAGCTTTGTCATAAACAAAAGAATTTTTGAAAGTCGATAGTTTTATAGGCATTGCTGTTCTTGTTTAAAATATGTAAATACAAAGTACTGGAATATATTTTAAGTGAAGCTACAGGGTACCAAAATAAAGCGTATCAGGTCGTATTACGGTGTAGCACACTCGCGTTTCCAGTAATGGACAGCCGAACCAGCTTATATAAGTGGCGGCACTGCAAGAGATACGATATCTGTCGATTATGATAAAATACTGTATATATAGAGGATATTACACGGCGGTGCGAAGATATGAATTTTATCTTCGAGTGGTTAAAACAATGTTTTACGAACGAGCGCAGCGAGTGAGTAAAATATTGTTTTCACCACGAGAAGATAAAATTCATATCTTCAAACCGCCGTGTAATGTTCTGTTTATTATATTGTTGTAAACAATTTAAGACCCAAGTCAGTAATATTAATTTTCGATCAATAATGCTAAAAACATGGCTTTATTTCAATATTATTTAAATTAAAACAATACCTGTTCATCATTTTAGTGTTTTCTCGTATTATTTCCATTTTTTCCGGCACAAACATGCAGTTTTTTTCTTTAAACAAAGGTGAAAATTGGTTCGCTGCTCTTACAAACATCGCCATTTTGAAAATACAGAATTATTGGCGGGAAATGATCACGTGTTCGATATCTTCACTAGTGAAGATATGGAAAATATCTTACGGTGTATTTTCAGTATCTTACTGTCAACTATATAATAAATATATCTACGCATCTTCGTGTCGGAGTGCTAGGCGATATTTCTTGTGCACTTTGAACTGCGATGATTTTATCAAATTCAGCGAAGGTTACGGAAAACCTGCCGTGCATGCTGTGGCATTTCGGATAATTTGTGGTAACGCGCTAAATGTGTCTGAAAGTTGCCCCGAGGTAATATAAACACTTCGATATTGAGTTATAGAGGTTATTTCACTACCTAAATCGATAAACAGCGTTTTCCCCCTTTATACGGAGTTTTAACGAGGAGTACGACCGCAAGATTTCTATTTCAGTTTGTTATTTAGGTAGCCATTTGTAAATTCCACTCGGGAAGCGAGCCATGAAACAAGCATTGGAAATTTTTTGGGGCTAAAAGGAAAATCAGTTAAATATGCGTGTGATGCATGAAACGATTGCGAGTGTACACTTAATGTTTACTCTGTACTTGTCCATGCATAGTGGATGCTATCTAAGCGTAAATCAACGTTCATTTCGAGACAAATTGTTCAAGGAGCTGGTGGAGATGTTTTTGTGATTATGGATAAGGAAACCAAATGTATACATTTGGAAGGGCCGTGGAAGCATAGCACAAGCAGGGGCCGAGTAATGAAATTTTTTTATTAATTCTCACGTTTCCTTCCTTCGTCGTCCTGGGTTGAATTCAAGACAGCTCCCTATAATAACGAATGAATGCTTCGTATTCTCACCGTCTAAGACGAAAAACGAGCGTTCAGGTAGTGAAAGAACCTATATCTTTCGTGTACTATTAACTGCACTACCTACTCTGACAACGTTAGTGAAGTTAGTATTCAGGTAGTGAAAGAACCTATACCTTTCGTGTACTATTAACTGCACTACCTACTCTGACAACGTTAGTGAAGTTAGTATTCAGGTAGTGAAAGAACCTATATCTTTCGTGTACTATTGACTGCACTACCTACACTGACAACGTTAGTGAAGTTAGTATTCAGGTAGTGAAAGAACCTATACCTTTCGTGTACTTTTAACTGCACTACCTACACTGACAACGTTAGTGAAGTTAGTATTCAGGCAGTGAAAGAACCTATATCTTTCGTGTACTATTAACTGCACTACCTACACTGACAACGTTAGTGAAGTTAGTATTCAGGTAGCAAAAGAACCTATACCTTTCGTGTACTATTAACTGCACTACCTACACTGATAATATAAGCCGGTTTAGTATGCAATATCTGAAATTTACATGACATGACGAAACTGTCTGACTGACTTCGTTACTGCGCGCAGAACGATCGAAAACATAGGATCTTTTGCTACCCTAAACGATTTATAACTTTTCGATATAATCTCTATAAACTTCCGATAAAGATCTCTCCGAACGTTGAATTCCGCGCAGTATATTGTTTCAACAGTTAAAGAACTGTTATTTTTGTGACCTATCGCTTTCTTCTTTCTGTTCCCTGGCGCCCTGGTTCAAATTGCATTGGCGTTTTCTTTGTTTAGCCATCATTTAGTTTGGCTGTCGGCTACACGTTTGGATGATTGGTGGACACCCACTTGTTCTAATTCTGAAATGCTATTCGAAAAATGAAATTTTGAAGGCAAGGCAAAACAAACAAAAGTAAACATCTTGACAATGAGCAAACATTAGAGTCAAAATAATTACCTCTTGGCACCAGATTTTGTGGCAGGTCTGACAGGGCGTGGTTGTTCGTAGAAGTCCAGTAAGGATAATCTCTTATTGATCCAGTGTTACTACAGGAGAAAACGTAAATTAAACTAACTTTGTTTTTACTGGACAGCTGTATCAACTCTAAACTGTTCTTTCTGGAGGTTCAGTAAGGATTATATCTTATTGATGCAGCGTTACTACAGGAGGATACCTAAATTAAACTAACTTTGTTCATACTGGACACCTCTATCAGCTCTAAACTGTTCTTTCTAGAGGTCCAGTAAAGATCATATCTTATTGATCCAGTGTTACTACGGGAGAAAACCTATACTAAACTAACTTTATTGTAGTGGATAACTCTATCAGTTCTAAACTGTTCTTCCTAGAGGTGCAGTAAGGATCACCTCTTATTGATCCAGTGTTACTACAGGAGGAAACCTTAACTAAACTAACTTTATTTATACTGGATAGTTCCATCAGTTCTAACCTGTTCTTCCTAGAGGTCCAGTAAGGAACATTTCTTATTGATCCAGTGTTACTACAGAAAGAAACGTAAACTAAACTAACTTTTATAGAGTTTACTTCTTCCTAAAGGTCCAGTAAGGATCATCTCTTATTCATCCAATGTTACTAGAGGAGGAAACCTAAACTGAACTAACTTTATTTAGACTGGATAGCTCTATCAGTTCTAAACTGTTCTTCCTAAAGGTCCAGCAAGGATCATCTCTTATTGATCCAGTGTTACTACAGGAAGAAACCTGAACTAAACTAACTTTATTTCATGCTGGATAGCTCTATCAATTCTCATAAACTAATGTTCCAACAGGTCTAGTTGTCTAGAGATGTTTTGTGTTAGCAATATCACGGAAACATCAGTAGCCCAACCAGTGGGAGCGATCGGGTTATCGCAATCTATCTGCACATTCAGGAAATGCGGGGAAATATATTGCGCAGCTCTGACGTTTTTCCGCAGTTCTTTATCTCACGCAGTTTGTGATAAAGCAGAAAACCAAACCACAAATGGTCATGCAGGCTCTGACAGGGTTTGTTAAAGCGCGTCCCAAGACGACATCACTAAAGTTATCATGGACGTAGCGGATTTGAAAAAATAATTGCGCGCATCTGCTTGTAGTTTTGAGACGAGGGCAAATATTTTTATAATTTTATTTTCCCTCCAAGCGGCCGGTAATTACGAGATAAGCAAATATCTGTAGACAGGCGCTAATGGAAGAATGTTCATTAGGATGTTTTGCGTTGTAGATGACGCGTGTTCTGAAGAGTACTTCCCAAATATTGGCTTAAAAAGACGCTGTTTTCTTTGAGAAGATCTTTAAGGGCTAAAGTTTGGAGAGAATTAGAAGTCTTGTCCATTTTGGGAAGTTCTCCCGCGACCTTGGTGGACTATATACAGGTTTTGTCTCGTTCAGGTATGCGAGTTTTCTGTGGTATTTTATACGAAAAGTAATTTGACGTCTTTAGGCAATATGATTTTGGATTTGAGATTTTATATACGAGGTGACATTTCAAAACGGATATGTAGTTGCTGGCTATTACAGGATTCAAGGGATATATTACATTTGTAACTGTATGGGTCTTACCTTAAAGGGAAGAGCCTGAACAGGGGTCAAGTGCATAAATTTTAAACTGTTCTTCCTAGAGGTTCAGTAAGGATCATCTCTTATTGATCCAGTGTTACTACAGGAAGAAACCTAAACTAAACTAACTTTATTTATACTGGATAGCTCTATCAGTTCTAAACTGTTCTTCCTAGAGGTTCAGTAAGGATCATCTGTTATTGACCCAGTGTTACTACAGGAAGAAACCTAAACTAAACTAACTTTATTTATACTGGATAGCTCTATCAGTTCTAAACTGTTCTTCCTAGAGGTCCAGTAAGGATCGTCTCTTATTGATCCAGTGTTACTACAGGAGGAAACCTAAACTAAACTAACTTTATTTATAGGGGATAGCTCTACAAGCTCTTCAGTTCTAGACTGTTCTTCCTGGAGATACGATAAGAATAAGTTTACGTTTCTTCCTTTAGTAACACTGTTCTTTAGTGACGGAGATGTTCGATACAGGACCTCTTGGAAGAATAGTTTTAAAGTTTGGTTTAGTTTCGTTTTTCATCTGTGGTAACACCAGACCAGCGCAAATGGAAATGCATTTTAAAATAAATTGAGTCGGTAATTTACTGATTGTCTGTCAAAAAGTCCTCGCATTAAAGTTCCAATTTTATACATGCAAAATTTAGTTAGCTATATACATGTCAGGTGCAGTTGTGTAAAAGTTCGATCGACTGTTCGAGAGAATTCTACTACTCACTGTAAGTGCTTAGGTACATTGTTGAATAATGAGATTACCGCCTTTTGGTTTGATGCCTTTCATGTCTCGTTGCCATCCAAAATTTGCAGAAATGGGTTGATTAAGAAATTCCTGATTGAAACCACATTTTTCTTCTTTCGTGAAGATAATTTATGCCACCCATAACAAAGAGGCTATTAGAGACTAATGCGTCTTGGCAAACAATATGCTTGAAACAAGATAGCGCGCAATTATCAAGAATTTTTAATTCTAGCCATATGGGGTGTTTTCGTGGGTGAAATCAGTGTTTATAATTTTCGATGTGATTTGTTTTGTCACTTTGCATTTCGTAATTGTTGGCAAAATTGTGTTTCATTTTATTGAGTGAGCTAGGATTTCTACTTTTAATTTCAGTGAACTGTGTTTGCTATATCTTGCTTGCCCTTTTTCGAAACCTTTTCTGCTAAGTACTTTGCATTTTCAATGAGATATGAACTGCGTTAGAAATGCACAATTCGTCCAATGTTGACATCACATGAAACAAGTCTCGCCTGAACATCCAACTGACTGCAAGTCTCGCCAAAATCAAAGGTTTTGTAGTTGCCCCACATTTTAAAGTCCTTATTCTTCGTCTCTTTAGGATCAGTGCTGATAGACTGGTTTGGGATTTCATCGTTATAATATTGGCATTTCGACATAGACTAGGGCGGCCGTTGTTTTAGGCAACTTATGAACGGTAATTGAAAAAGATTTCCCGATTTTTAGACGGCCTTTATCGAACGTTGTATCTCAAAGCCATCTGGTTTCGCACAGTGCCTGACTAATCGAGTTGTTTCACAAGTACCGGTCCAATATTTCAAAAAGAATTGCTTTTATTTCAAGAGGCTTATCTGGAACATTAAAGTGCTTTGTTGAAAGATTCGAGCGGGGTTATCTTAAAAATATCCCTGCGACTGTCGACGTTTGGCATTTTAAACAGTGCACTTTGAGTAACTATTTTTCATTTGTTGTCAAAAGTTCATTACGAGTGCTCTGTTGAAAGATTTATTTCTGAAAGAGCAGTTAGCTTCGAAATCACGCGGTGTAAAGCAGTCAATTGAACGTGGGCTTTTGAAGGGGACGATTTTTCATTCGTAGTAAAAGATTTATTAGGAATTTAGGTGTTTTAAGGAGATTGTCGGGGAAGATTACCTCTGATACTTGCTGTGCATTAGGCTTAAAGGTTCCTGTCTGTTTTGGGCAGGCGTGGACAGCCATCGTGAATTGACAACATTTTATCTGGAGTTTCAGTCTTGGAGACCGTTTGTGTGATCGGAATTTCTAGATTTCTTGCCTAAAATAGCTAGATTCATTCAAGCTTTCCCACGGGAGACATACAACACGATGGCTCAAAACTATTCAACGAACGTCAGTTTAAACTCAAGCGATGTGGTGAACTCGCCTCAGATGGGGAAACCGGCGCAGAACGGTTCGTTAACGCAACAATTCTTATTTCCTTACTACGCAGAAGTGTTATTCTATATTATCCAATGCATACTGGTCGTCTTCGGGTTGTTAGGAAACGTTTTGGTCATCCTTTCTGTTCGTCGCAATCCACATATGAAGAAGTCGATTTCGAATCTTTTTATCCAGAATTTGGCGATCGCTGATATTGGTGTTCTTACCCTTTCGCATACATTCATATTGGGCCTGGAGATCAAGAATTTTGTCTGGCCATTTGGAGAGTTTTTTTGTCGCGTGATTTACCCGTTGTCTGATTCGTTTTATGGTGTGTCCATCATGTCCATTGTGGCCATATCTTTTCATAGGTTAGTAGATGATGGTGATTGTGGCGGTGTTAATGATGATATCGATTGTGATGCTGTTAATGATGATATTGATTGTGGTGCTACTGACGACGACGATGATCATGATGGTATTGGGGATAGTATTGATTACCATGATAGTATTGGGTGATAGCATTGATGATGATGATGGTATTTGTGATAGTATTGATGATGATGATGGTATTGGGGATAGTATTGTTGATGATGATGGTATTGGGGATAGTATTGTTGATGATGATGGTATTGGGGATGGTATTGATGGTGATGATGGTATTGGGGATAGCATTGATGATGATGATGGTATTGGGGATAGTATTGATGATGATGGTGATATTGGGGATAGTATTGATGATGATGATGGTATTGGGAAAAGTACTGATGATGATGATGATGATGATGATAGTGGTGAATATATCGATAAGGATGATGATTATGATAACTTATGGTTTTCATTTCGTTCTTTTTGTTTAGATACCGAGGAATCGTTTACATAATGCGCAGTCAACTATCACGAAAAAAAGCTCGCTACATCCTAGTTGCAACTTGGTTACTCCCAGTCGTTATAATCTCTGTTCCCTTATGGGTGTACATGCGCCTGATACCAAGAATTCAGGTATGCGATGTTGTTTGGCCGAACCATGCCACTCACATCGCCTACTTCATAGTCTTAAACGTGTTATTCTACGTCCTGCCGCTGGCCTTGATACTGTACTACTACCTTCGAATCCGGGTGTCCCTCAAGGCGAGTTCCGGATTCCACCGGCAGATGACAAAGTCCTCATCGCGCAGTGCACTTCGGGACGACCTCACGAAGCAAATACAACGAAACGCGAAAGCCCTGCGCGTTCTCACGCCCGTCGTTATCGTGTTCTTCGTTACGATGCTGCCGTTCACCGCGTTTCGTCTTTCAATCGTCTTCGCGGACATGTCGCGTTATCGTTACACGCGAACGCTGTTTTTCGCGAGCATCATCAGCGTTCTCGCGAATTCTTCGGCGAATCCTTTAATATACACTATCGTCAGCCCCGACTTTCGACGTTCGTTCATGCATTTTTTGGGTTTAAAAAGACGCCTCGGTCGCGATGCAAATGGCAACTTGCGACAGTCGATGCTTTCACGAAAGACGAGCGAAATTTTTACAACTTTAAATCACAAGAAAAACGCTTGTGAAGAAGGGAGCTTTTAGTTGAAAGTCCGCCTAACCGGGTAGAGATGAGGGGTCGGTTGTACGAAAGGTAAATAGCGCTGTCCACAAATTAAATAGTGGTTCTTTTAAGCGTGTTAAGTAACTGGTAAAACCCGTATTAAAGTAAAGCAGTTTTTAGTCGAAGGCACTTTTGTCTCTTGCGAGTTCAATATCGCTGGTGCTTTTTATGCCTTTCCATGGCGGTTAAAAAACCATTGTCCGGTGAATTGCGCTATCCATCATTCGTATAAGTATAACCGACCCCTGTATGTTGATAGAGTGCTTTAGATGTGCTTAGTTCAGTCCAGTTGCCTGTGTGATATCAGTAGGTTCACAAGAGTTCAGCTGATTGCGTGAGATTGTCATGTTTTTATGAGTCTATCTGACCATGCGAGACAGGGTTGGTAGATTTCATGAATAAATAAGCCAAACCGTCATTAGTGCCATCAAAATGAGAAAGAGAACGAAAGGGAACTACAAAGGAAAACAATGAGCATTATTAAAAATTTGGCTTATTTGTGCAGGCAATCTACCAACCCTGGTGCGAGACCAGCATGTTTATGTGAGTGTCCTTAAGTTTGCGATCATATGGGTCCCGTTGGTTAAAAAACGTGCCCATATTGGAACGAGTGGGGTGACAGCATCCCCTGTGGGCCGGACATTGTCCTTCATTGAAGTCTGGTGGTGGGTAAGATGTCGCTTCGCATGAGATGGGGTTCAAGTGAGCAGTTGTTTTTTTTATGTAAACACTTTCATCCCGACTGCGCGGGTATTTTTGGCCAAGTTTAAAGGGTATTCCTGAGCCACGTTGTTCCAATTTCGAGAAACAAAAATAAGCATTAGGAGATTAAGAAAACACATTAACATGGTTATGAAAATAATTCGGTTCAGTCACAACAAAAGACATTTCGACGCGCCAATCTCTTTCGTAATTTAGGCGCAAAATAATCAGCCCAACTTTGGTCAGTTTTGCAGTTCTGCCACCAACCTGACTCATGGATACGTAGCCATATTGAAATTGTAGCCATTAGGCGTCAGATTGAATTTGGCTTAATTGCATTTTATGTATATGTGGATATTATAGATTATAGTTAACAATGTATATAAGTAAAACATTAAATAAAGTTTGAAATTGAATGGCGAAGTCAATAGTCATTCAATGCTATGTTGAGCAAAATTCGCTTCGTTTTCTTCTAATTTTAAACGTGGTACGGATTATTGAGCTTCGAACATGACGACGCTAAATTTTTAATTGGAAGATTTATGGAAGGAACTAGGAGAAGAGTTAAGGTTTGTGTTATCATTTTATACAATTGACTTGTGATCATTTAGCAATTGGATTAAAAAAGATGGCGGTTTTTGTGGTAACTAAACTGCATTCGCGCTTTGGTAAGGTACGTGTATTGTAATTTATTTTTTATTGGATCAGTTTTCATCGCCTTGGCTGTTTTGCAGTGATACGAAAATACCGAAGCGGTTATTTAAGTACTTGTCTGACAGGTGGTAACAATTTAATAAAGTTTTGGGGCGATTTTATCTCTTGAACATTTTGCTTCGCGTCGTAAGGTAAACAACAGATGGCGATCATTTGTGACAGCAGCAAAGTGAACTATGGTCGTGAAATGTTACAACATGCGGGAAACATGACGAAAGTTTAAACGTGCGCGCGGAAAATTTTCGGAAATTTTAACCACCCTCCCTATAAAAGTGGTTATTTGTGTTTCTGAAACTGGCAAATAAGTCATGGACACGATACAAAGCAGAACTCGTTACATTAGCATAAAAAGCGAAACATAGCTGTTGACTCCTCTAGAATTTGTCCAATCAGCTACAGGATTTCATTCAGGTATTTTTGTTCAGCCAATCACAGGTCGGTTTTGAAATTGGAATATTTGAGTTTCCGAACGAAAAAATTTTGAGTCAAGCAAGCGAGACAACAATAGAACAAAAATATTGTTTAAATTTAACATACATTTACGTAATAAATTGTAAGGAATTTTTTGTCAATTTTAAGGAATTTTTATCACTGCTCATTTCAGAAGGGTTTTCAGGGCTTTTCCTTGGGTCTGTTTTTTTTTTGCAAATAAGGTTCAGTTTAGGTAAACTTCAAAAGATATGATTGATGAAAACAACTACGAGTCCTGGTCATTGTATATGACCCATTATTGCATAGTTTTTTTTTGTTTTGTGGTTTGAAGCCAATTTTTCTTAAAATTCCTGGATTTGCAGCTAAAAAATCCATTTATATCCATGATGAATGAACTCAAACAACTTCTTTTTAATTGCGCTAAACACTTTAGAAGAGATCGAGCTTCAAAACTTGATAGACAATTTCCCTATTAGACAAAATTTTGAATTCGGAAAATCAAAAAAAAGTATCCTAAATTTCATACAATTGTGACGTTTGGTTGCAAAATAGTATAAAATGTGGAAAAAATAGTCCTGTAAATTTTGGAAAAGCGTTACCACTATGTGGAAATGTTTTTTCCCACGCAATACAAAAATACACAAAATTTGCAAACTTTGAATTACTATATTTTCACCATTTTACAATATTTTACAACCAAACTTAACAATTACAGGACGAATTTAAAAACAAAAATTTTACGCTTTAAGGCGAAAGCTTTCTAAAGCGTTCCTTTCAAAGAAACTACATCGATTCACTCCTTGAATGGGGCCATTCACTATGGGCGTGCCCAAAATATGACGTGTTTCCGGCTTCAGTCTTATTAGGGTTTTGTATTACGATGCACTATCCAGTATAAATGTCACACTGCTAAGTGGGCCATGACTGAATTCCAGACGTACCTTTGCCCCTCCCCAACAATTTGGAAATATTATAGGCTAATTGCCCACCACAGGGCAAGCTATTTTCTTCTACGTCTCTGGCTAGAGGAAAAAAACCCTACTCTAAATGCACACTGGTTGGGGAAAGATCAATTGCGAAAACAGAAAGAAATTAAGTTGTGAATCAATAATATTTGGTTGAATTGAGAAGAAAACATACCAAGCTTTTTCCCGTGTAGAAAGCAAATGAACTTTTGATGTATGTTTAATTATTTAAAAATTCATAGGAAACCCTTTATTTCTCGTTCATATTATAAAATCAAGCTCTACCACACATTCTTGCATAAATTAGTAAACAGTTTATAATCCCACTGTAATCAGTGGCAAATACTTCAATTTCATTGGTTTACAGGAGTGCGATTTGTTATAGGAAACTACACGGTCATCGAAGTATTAATGAAAAGTGACACGAGTGTTTGGCGAAATGCTTATAATATATTATAAACATTTCGCCAAACACAAATGTGATTTTTTATTGATACTTCGAGGACTAGTGTAATTGCCTATTAATATAAATTTTTTAAAAAAAATATTTCACCGATTTGTTTATGTTTTTAGTTTTGAGAAGTCCCATGCCCCGTGGGGCTGGCGATCCGTGCCGATTAATTTTTAATCGGCGCACAGTTCTTAGGCAATCAGAATCGAGTAAACAAAGAAATTAGAAAAATGATATTAGAGCATTAATCGCACCCTCTGGGAGCTGTAATCGCAGCCTTGCCCACAGCCAATGAAAATCACGCTAGTATTTACCACTAGCCAATCAGCATTTAGGCGATTTAACCATCATGAATTGTTTTCGTTTTTGCTGTAAAATTTATCAAAATGGATGAATTTGGGGATTTTGAAAATTTTGACCTTTTAAATTATATTTTGTCTGACCAAATTGATTACAGTAGTATCCGGTATACTACTACATCCAGTTACAGTACACAACTAACAAGTAATAGAACGAATCAAGTCGTGCAATTAATGCCAAATCATACTCGTGATTGAGCGATGCATTTGCTTTCGTGCTTTTGGTGCGGGTTCGAATCCCGGGCTTGCAGCACTGTTCTTTTTTTTTTCTCTTCTTTTTTTTTTAATATAATTGTGAGCTTTCTGCCAAAAGTTTTCTTGAAGTTATAGTTGTTGGTTTTGACTTGTGGTTTTTGTTTCGTTGTTTTTAGGAAATATTACCAAAAACTGTAACTTCATGTAATGTAATTAATCATCGTTGGTATATAGAGCAGTTGCCGTTTGTTTGTTTGCACATGCGTGTTGTTAATGATGATGCGGGTGTCAGCGCAAAGAGGCTCCCACAATCTTCAGAGTGTTGCTGTAATAGGTTGTTAAATACGATACGCATTGATACAGTGTGTTGCCTAGTCACTTACATCAACGGACTGATCACCTTGAGGTGTGGGTGGGAGGGCACTGGCTGAGAGCGGGGTGCGGCCCGTTACTTACATTGGGTCAAGCCCCAATCAAGGTCATTGTCCAAATCTCACCGGTGTGGGGGTGCAAGTTGGCTGGACAGGGCAACCCGTTATCTTATTATTTCTTTTGAGAAATGCAAATGAAGTCACGTGCTTCCCAACGTCACAGGTAATCCTTTTGATGATCTCGTGACAGGTCATCTCGTGTTGCTGCTGATGTAAGAGGACGCTAAGGTTCCTTTAGAGTTTATATTTGTTTTAAAATTGTGATTTTATGGCTTCTCAAAGCGAAGTAGAACGTGGATTGTTGTTGTTCGAAGGTAATTTGAAATGTTTCGTCGCGAAATTGTTTTTGTAAATGTTGTTTTAAGCCTCAATTGAAGACGGCAAATCTGGAACAGCAGTCGCCATGTTTGAATTTGTTTTCCTTGTATGGCGTTTGTTGTACAGTACGCTAGCGGTTGACTTTGTGGCTCGCTTTTGAGGTGAAGATTCGTCTTAAAATGTAATTTACTTTTAGGTAGTCGCGTTTGAAATGTGTTTTAAATGTTATTTTAGCTTTTATTTTATGTTATTTTAGAAAGATGAATTTGTTGTAATATACAGCACGAAGCGACTGACATTGTCGTTGGCGTTCAATGTGAAGACTGATGTCTGCGAAGGTAATTTACTTTCGTTCTAGTTTGTATTTGTAGTGTGCAGCTTTTTTTAATATGCGTAAAATAGAATTCGTGTGAAATGTGTGTTTAATTGTAAATTTATCTTTTATTGAAGAATGGAGATGAAAAATTTCGAACAAGGCTCGCCACGTGGCCGTCTTGATAGCTGGCTTTTACTGTAATGTGAAGATGGAAAAGGTGATTTACCTTTCATGTTTTATTCGATCAAAGTAAGGCTTGGGTTATTAATACTGCACAAACTATGATAAATTTTTGCATTTTGAGGGAAGGTGGTTCGTTGGGGAATGAAATTCATAGTATATTTCAAAATTTGTGGCCATGATATTTTAATTTATAAAATGTTTGAATAAAAGTTGTTTTTCTGGTTTTTTTGTTGACTGGGGTGTCATAATGGAAAGGGGCCTCAAAAGGCCTCAAAAGGCCCCAAGGTCTTGAGTGAGTTTGATTTAAATACTTTACGTATTGTTAGTAATTCGGCTGGCGAAATTTTTGGACCTACGTTATTTTGTTATGACAAATAAACAAGCTCTTTCTGAGGCTTAGGTGCATAAAGGTCATTTTTCATGTGGTGAGTGTGTTCATGTGACACAGAATCACCATGTTATCAACCTGATTGTTTTTTATTCCACCTTGCTTGCGTGAACATATTTGTCTGCTGGAAAATGGGCTTTAGCTGCGTTAGGGCGTGCCATCCTAGTTTAGACAGGATCATCAGACCTAGGATGTGTGCAAGCAAAGCTTTGCCAGATTTTGATCCATTCAAAAACTACGAATGTTGTACCATTTGAAATGATGCGAGTGCCATGCAGAAGTAATGAAGTTGGACTGGCAGGCACTTTGTCAAGAACTGGCAAAGTTTTCCTTGGGGTTAGGAGGGTACAAATGGTACCCATAGCGTAGAGGGTACAAGTGGTACCTGTAAGAAGAGAGAAGCTGTGTAAAATACAAGAAGAAGAGGGGGCCCTTTCAGTGAATCTTCCGTAGCAGGTAAAAGCATGCACATTGGTTAGCTGGGCTAGCTTCATGACGAAGTCCGCTACCAGTGTCTAGGTTTCTCTTGGCGTGGGGCAACGCAGACAACAACGAAAGATGTAAGTGGTCAACCCCTGTTTATGGTGCCTCATAAGTGTTATGTTAAGTTAGGGGCATGATGAGATGCCATATTCAGGGGTATTATAATGCGCAGCAGCTAGGGCTCGCGTGGAACAGTGCATGTGTAGTTAGAGCATTGTAGACAGTTCAGTTGCGCGGGTCACACCCCATTTACCAAAAAAGATGCAAAGAAATTGAAGAGAAATCTGTTTCCTATCAAAATACTCACTGCATTTTAATGAAATGTTGTAACAAGATGGTGAGATTACAAAATGAAAAGAAACAAACAAAGTGACTGGTTTGTTCTATTTTCTGAATGCAGACTTTACTTTCGAGTTGTTAAGGCATGAGCCTTTTAACATAAAAAATAATGTTCTGTCTTCTGATAGGAGACAAACGTATTTCTTTGTTGTGCCAGTTTGTGTTAAAATATTGAAAGATTGCCCTGAACGTGTAGTGTTGTTATCTCTTCATCGACGAGGCTTGGTTTGGTTGTCGTAGAAACATAAAATGTTTCCATGTTTTGTTCATGGTTTCTGCAGACTGATCATACGTAATTAGCTGTAGTTATTATTGATTGACATATCTATGGTTATCATAGTTTGATATATTTATAGTTATTATTAGTCGATATATTTATAGTTATTATTAATGAGATATCTATAGTTATTTTATGTGGATATATTTATAGCCATTATAAGTTGATATATTTATCGTTATTATTGGATATATCTATAGTTAAGTTCCAACAGATTACATCTCATTACATTTAAATGTAAAGAACTCCAATCGACTTTAAAACTACGAAACAGAGCTTTCACCCCCTGACAGTTAATGGGAGGAAATTGTCGGTCATCAAAAACGCAAAAATCTTAAGCCTCACTAACTCCGGTATCCTCAAATGGACGGATCATATCAACGAAGTCATAAAAAAGGCTAACAAACGTATTTATTTCATTATTTTACTAAAGCGTGCAAAATTCAGTCTGAAAGATATTGTAAACTTCTGCTGTACAGTTATCAGGCCCATCTTGGAATATTGTGTACTGGTTTTCAGGTTTCCTACACTAGGATGTTTGAACGGTTTGAAACCAATACTGACAGATTTAAGAATATGTTCATTTCTAGGACTACTAATTTAAGCCAATGTAATTTTAGTGTTAAGCTTTTGTAACATCAATTTGTAGGTATATTTTAAATTTATATTATTCTAATTAATGCATTATATATCTTATATATTTGTAAATGACACAATTAAGCTGTATGGCCGTTAATACACTATCTAGTATAGGTGGATATATTTATAGTTATTATTATTCGATAAATCTACTGTATAGTTATTATTAGTCGACATATCTATGGTTATTATTGGGTGATATATTTATGGTTATTGTGGGTTGATATGGTATATTTACAGTCATTAGCAGTCGATATATTTGTAGTTATTATGGGTTGATATATTTATAGTCATAATTAGTTGATATATCTATGGTTATTATTGGTCTACATATATGTATATGGATACAAGTAGTTATTAGTGCACATGTATCTGTAGTTATTCGTTTACATGTATTCGTAGTTACTATTAGTTTACATTTATCTGTAGTTATTAGTCAATGTATTTATAGTTATTATTATTCAATATCTCTATAGTTGCTGAGCTATCTAATATTTATATAATTTTATCATCATGTAGTTTTACTTAGTTGTAGTTTCATTACTCACTTATTTGGGTGATACCTGTGTGTTTTGTACAGGAAATATGGAAGTATTTTTCTGCTATTTGTAACAAATTTTTGTAATCTTGCTGAAGTTTGTCTGAAAATTTTATAGATTATATATTAAATGCAAAGGTTTATTAAATTGCATTTTGGGTGTTCGATTCTCATTGTTATGTTTATATTAACTAATTTTGCTGCATTCAATATTTCATTTATCATTTTAACTTCGTATAGATTGGAAATGTTTTGGTAGAGCCTGATTAAAATATTTTAGAGTAGAGGGGAAAAAACACTTTTTATGTGGGCCCAAAAAGACTTGTTTTTGAGAATGTACATCTAAAACAGTTATAGTGAGAATCAACTGCTAATAGAGTTTTCATACACAGATCCAATATACCTACAGGATCGACAACTAAAAGACTTTTCTAGATAGAACGAACCGTTGAAATACTTGCATGTAGAAAATTGATAGGTAAACGACTTGCATATAGAGAAAATTAACAACTAAGACTTGCATTACATTTGCAGTAAGTCTGATTGTCACAGATTTAATGAAGCCAACACACTTCATGCCAAGCTTGAATGAAGCGGGTAAAATACGCATTTTCCAATCGGAATATGATAACTATATTATCAGTGCACGCCCATTTCATAAAGAATTATAAATGTTTAAGCGTTGAACAATCAAATAACAATGCGAGTCTGGACTATGGTTGTAGTTTGATTGTAGTCTTGCTATATAGTATTTGAGTTTTATTCTCTACTTGATAACCGACATCCCTGATAGTATAGTGGTGAGTATCCCCACCTATTAGGCGGGTGACCGGGGTTCGATTCCTCGTCGGGGTTGATATTTTATAGAGAAGTCACAGTTGTTGTTTTATTTACGTCTGATTATAATATTCTTCGTGCAAGTTGTGAATTTTACTGGCTTTATGCATAAGTTGACCATCAAGCATGTGACCAATAGTGTTTTGTATTTAGATGTCTTGTATTTGTCTTTGCACAACTGTCTTATTTATTGACATTTGTATTCTACATTTATAGTTAGTTACAATATAGTTATATATATATATATATATATATATATATATATATATATATATTTATGTACAGCTTCCTTATAGTTATATTTACTTAAATTTTTTAGGTTACAATTATATTATAGTCTTGTGATAGTTATACGAGAATTATCTTTAGTCGTGTAATTAGTCTTAATATGTCTTGTATTAGTCTTGTGGTCAGTGTTGGTCTTAAACTTAATAAATGCCAATATTGGCATTATTAGCTTGTAGTTGTACATTGGCATTATATTAGTTCTGTGTATAGCCTTTTGTACTGTATACAGTCTTTAATATTGCTGTCGTATCAGAGTATATAATATTTACTTTATTTATACTTTTATATACTTATATATTTTTATACTTTTATGTACTTATATATTTGTATACTTTTATGTACTTATACTTTTATATACTTATATATTTTTATAATTTTATATACTTATACTTTCATAATCTTTTATATACTTATATATTTTTATACTCTTATATACTCATATATATACTTATACTTTTATATACTTATATATTTTTATACTTTTATGTACTCATATGTACTTGTACTTTCATGTACTTGTACTTTTATATACTTGTACTTTTATATACTTATATATTTTTTCACTTCTATACACCTATGCTTTTATATACTTATACTTTTATATACTTATACTTTTACATACTCATAATATATACTTGTACTTTCATGTACTTGTACTTTCATGTACTTATATATTTTTATACTGATATATTTTTATACTTATACTTTCATATTTTTTCACTCCTAACACCTATACTTTTATACACTTATAATCTTTTATATACTTATAATCTTTTATATACTTATAATCTTTTACATACTTATAATCTTTTATATACTTATAATCTTTTATATACTTATAATCTTTTATATACTTATAATCTTTTACATACTTATAATCTTTTACATACTTATAATCTTTTATATACTTATATATTTTTTTACTTTTATATACTCCTATATATACTTATACATTTATATACTCGTATATTCTTATACTTTTATGTACTCATATATACGTATACTTTCATGTACTCATATATACGTATACTTTTATGTACTCATATATACGTACGTATACTTTTATGTACTCATATATACTTGTACTTTTATGTACTCATATATACTTATGCTTTTATATACTTATATATTTTTACACTCATACTTTTATATACTTATATATTTTTTCACTTCTATACACTTATACTTTTATACACTTACACTTTTATACACTTTTATATACTTATGTATTTTTTTACTTTTATATACTTATATATATACTTATACTTTTATGTACTTATGTATACTTATACTTTTATATACTTATATACTTTTATATACTTATATACTTGTACTTTTATGTACTTGTATATTCTTATACTTTTATGTACTCATATATACTTTTGCTTTTATATACTTATACTTTTATATACTCATATATACTTATACTTTTATATACTCATATATACTTATACTTTTATATACTCATATATACTTATACTTTTATATACTCATATATACTTATACTTTTATATACTCATATATACTTATACTTTTATACTTATACTTTTACATACTCATATGTACTTATACTTTTATATACTTATATATTTTTATAATTTTATATACTTATACTTTCATAATCTTTTATATACTTATATATTTTTATATACTCATATATATACTTACACTTCTATATACTTACATATTTTTATGTGCTCATATATACTTATACTTTTATGTACTCATATATACTTATACTTTTATATACTTTTATATACTTATACTTTAATATACTCATATATCCTTATACTTTTACATACTCATATGTACTTGTACTTTTATGTACTTTTATACTTATATACTTTTATAAACTTTTATATACTTATACTTTTATATACTTATATATTTTTCACTTCTAACACCTATACTTTTATACACTTATACTTTTATACACTTATACTTTATACATTTATACTTTAATATTCTTTTATATACTTATATATTTTTTACTTATATATTTTTATACTTATACTTTTATGTATTTATTTATTTTTTTACTTTTTTACTTTTAAACACTTATACTTTTATACACTTATACTTTTATATTCTTTTATATACTTATATATTTTTTACTTATATATTTTTATACTTTTACATACTCATATATACTTGTACATTTATATACTTGCACTTGTACTTTTACTTTTATGTACTTGCACTTGTACTTTTATATACTTGCACTTGTACTTTTATATACTTGTACTTGTACTTTTTATACTTGTACTTTTATATACTTGAATATTTTTTACTTTTATACACTTATACTTTTATAATCTTTTATATACTCATATATATACTTATACTTTTATATACTTATATATTTTTACACTTATATATTTTTACACTTATACTTTTATATAGTTCTATACACTTATACTTTTATACACTTCTACTTTTATACACTTATACTTTTATACACTTATACTTTTATACACTTTTATTTACTTATACTCTTATAATCTTTTATTTACTTATACTCTTATAATCTTTTATTTACTTATACTCTTTTAATTACTTATACTTTGTTAATCTTTTATTTACTTATACTCTTATAATCTTTTATTTACTTATACTCTTATAATCTTTTATTTACTTATACTCTTATAATCTTTTATTTACTTATATATTTTTTACTTATATATTTATACTTTTATATATTTATATACTTTTATGTACTCATATACACATATACTTTTATATACTCATATATACTTATACTTTTATATAGTCATATACACTAATACTTTTATACACTTTTATATACTTATACTCTTATAATCTTTTATATACTTATATATTTTTTTAATTATATACTTATATATTTTTTTACTTTTATATACTTATATATTTTTTCACTTCTATACACTTCTACTTTTATACTCTAATATACTTTTACACACTTTTACACACTTTTACACACTTTTACACACTTTTACACACTTTTACACACTTTTACACTTTTATGTACTCATATATTCTTACACTTTTATGTACTCATATATTCTTATACTTTTATGTACTCATATATTCTTATACTTTTATGTACTCATATATTCTTATACTTTTATGTACTCATATATTCTTATACTTTTATGTACTCATATATTCTTATACTTTTATGTACTCATATATTCTCATATATTCTTATACTTTTATGTACTCATATATTCTCATATATTCTTATACTTTTATGTACTCATATATTCTTATACTTTTATGTACTCATATATTCTCATACTTTTATGTACTCATATATTCTTATACTTTTATGTACTCATATATTCTTATACTTTTATGTACTCATATATTCTTATACTTTTATGTACTCATATATTCTTATACTTTTATGCACTCATATATACTCATACTTTTATGCACTCATATATACTTATACTTTTATGCACTCATATATACTTATACTTTTATGCACTCATATATACTTATACTTTTATGCACTCATATATACTTATACTTTTATGCACTCATATATACTTATACTTTTATGCACTCATATATACTTATACTTTTATGCACTCATATATACTTATACTTTTATGCACTCATATATACTTATACTTTTATGCACTCATATATACTTATACTTTTATGCACTCATATATACTTATACTTTTATGTACTCATATATACTTATACTTTTATGTACTCATATATACTTATACTTTTATGTACTCATATATACTTATACTTTTATGTACTCATATATACTTATACTTTTATGTACTCATATATACTTATACTTTTATGTACTCATATATACTTATACTTTTATGTACTCATATATACTTATACTTTTATGTACTCATATACAGCTAATTCAATAACTTTTACACACTGTTACACACTTTTACACACTTATACACACTTATACACTTATATGTACTCATATATTCTTATACTTTTATGTACTCATATATTCTTATACTTTTATGTACTCATATATTCTTATACTTTTATGTACTCATATATTCTTATACTTTTATGTACTCATATATTCTTATACTTTTATGTACTCATATATTCTCATATATTGTTATACTTTTATGTACTCATATATTCTTATACTTTTATGTACTCATATATTCTTATACTTTTATGTACTCATATATTCTTATACTTTTATGTACTCATATATTCTTATACTTTTATGTACTCATATATTCTTATACTTTTATGTACTCATATATTCTCATATATTCTTATACTTTTATGTACTCATATATTCTTATACTTTTATGTACTCATATATTCTCATATATTCTTATACTTTTATGTACTCATATATTCTTATACTTTTATGTACTCATATATTCTTATACTTTTATGTACTCATATATTCTCATATATTCTTATACTTTTATGTACTCATATGTACTCATATATTGTTATACTTTTATGTACTCATATATTCTTATACTTTTATGTACTCATATATTCTTATACTTTTATGTACTCATATATTCTCATATATTCTTATACTTTTATGTACTCATATATTCTCATATATTCTTATACTTTTATGTACTCATATATTCTTATACTTTTACGTACTCATATATTCTCATACTTTTATGTACTCATATATTCTTATACTTTTATGTACTCATATATTCTTATACTTTTATGTACTCATATATTCTTATACTTTTATGTACTCATATATTCTTATACTTTTATGCACTCATATAAACTCATACTTTTATGCACTCATATATACTCATACTTTTATGCACTCATATATACTTATACTTTTATGCACTCATATATACTTATACTTTTACGCACTCATATATACTTATACTTTTATGCACTCATATATACTTATACTTTTATGCACTCATATATACTTATACTTTTATGCACTCATATATACTTATACTTTTATGTACTCATATATACTTATACTTTTATGTACTCATATATACTTATACTTTTATGTACTCATATATACTTATACTTTTATGTACTCATATATACTTATACTTTTACGTACTCATATATACTTATACTTTTACGTACTCATATATACTTATACTTTTATGTACTCATATACAGCTAATTCAATAACTTTTACACACTTTTACACACTTTTACACACTTTTACACACTTTTACACACTTTTACACACTTTTACACACTTTTACACACTTTTACACACTTTTACACACTTTTACAAACTTTTACACACTTTTACACTTATATGTACTCATATATTCTTATACTTTTATGTACTCATATATTCTTATACTTTTATGTACTCATATATTCTTATACTTTTATGTACTCATATATTCTTATACTTTTATGTACTCATATATTCTCATATATTGTTATACTTTTATGTACTCATATATTCTTATACTTTTATGTACTCATATATTCTTATACTTTTATGTACTCATATATTCTTATACTTTTATGTACTCATATATTCTTATACTTTTATGTACTCATATATTCTTATACTTTTATGTACTCATATATTCTCATATATTGTTATACTTTTATGTACTCATATATTGTTATACTTTTATGTACTCATATATTCTTATACTTTTATGTACTCATATATTCTTATACTTTTATGTACTCATATATTCTTATACTTTTATGTACTCATATATTCTTATACTTTTATGTACTCATATATTCTCATATATTCTTATACTTTTATGTACTCATATATTCTTATACTTTTATGTACTCATATATTCTCATATATTCTTATACTTTTATGTACTCATATATTCTTATACTTTTATGTACTCATATATTCTTATACTTTTATGTACTCATATATTCTCATATATTCTTATACTTTTATGTACTCATATGTACTCATATATTGTTATACTTTTATGTACTCATATATTCTTATACTTTTATGTACTCATATATTCTTATACTTTTATGTACTCATATATTCTCATATATTCTTATACTTTTATGTACTCATATATTCTCATATATTCTTATACTTTTATGTACTCATATATTCTTATACTTTTACGTACTCATATATTCTCATACTTTTATGTACTCATATATTCTTATACTTTTATGTACTCATATATTCTTATACTTTTATGTACTCATATATTCTTATACTTTTATGTACTCATATATTCTTATACTTTTATGCACTCATATAAACTCATACTTTTATGCACTCATATATACTCATACTTTTATGCACTCATATATACTTATACTTTTATGCACTCATATATACTTATACTTTTACGCACTCATATATACTTATACTTTTATGCACTCATATATACTTATACTTTTATGCACTCATATATACTTATACTTTTATGCACTCATATATACTTATACTTTTATGTACTCATATATACTTATACTTTTATGTACTCATATATACTTATACTTTTATGTACTCATATATACTTATACTTTTATGTACTCATATATACTTATACTTTTACGTACTCATATATACTTATACTTTTACGTACTCATATATACTTATACTTTTACGTACTCATATATACTTATACTTTTATGTACTCATATACAGCTAATTCAATAACTTTTACACACTTTTACACACTTTTACACACTTTTACACACTTTTACACACTTTTACACACTTTTACACACTTTTACACACTTTTACACACTTTTACACACTTTTACACACTTTTACACACTTTTACACACTTTTACACACTTTTACACACTTTTACACACTTTTACACACTTTTACACTTATATGTACTCATATATTCTTATACTTTTATGTACTCATATATTCTTATACTTTTATGTACTCATATATTCTTATACTTTTATGTACTCATATATTCTTATACTTTTATGTACTCATATATTCTCATATATTGTTATACTTTTATGTACTCATATATTCTTATACTTTTATGTACTCATATATTCTTATACTTTTATGTACTCATATATTCTTATACTTTTATGTACTCATATATTCTCATATATTGTTATACTTTTATGTACTCATATATTCTTATACTTTTATGTACTCATATATTCTTATACTTTTATGTACTCATATATTCTCATATATTGTTATACTTTTATGTACTCATATATTCTTATACTTTTATGTACTCATATATTCTTATACTTTTATGTACTCATATATTCTCATATATTCTTATACTTTTATGTACTCATATATTCTTATACTTTTATGTACTCATATATTCTTATACTTTTATGTACTCATATATTCTCATATATTCTTATACTTTTATGTACTCATATATTCTTATACTTTTATGTACTCATATATTCTCATATATTCTTATACTTTTATGTACTCATATATTCTTATACTTTTATGTACTCATATATTCTTATACTTTTATGTACTCATATATTCTCATATATTCTTATACTTTTATGTACTCATATATTCTCATATATTGTTATACTTTTATGTACTCATATATTCTTATACTTTTATGTACTCATATATTCTCATATATTCTTATACTTTTATGTACTCATATATTCTCATACTTTTATGTACTCATATATTCTTATACTTTTATGTACTCATATATTCTTATACTTTTATGTACTCATATATTCTTATACTTTTATGCACTCATATATTCTTATACTTTTATGCACTCATATAAACTCATACTTTTATGCACTCATATATACTTATACTTTTATGCACTCATATATACTTATACTTTTACGCACTCATATATACTTATACTTTTATGCACTCATATATACTTATACCTTTATGCACTCATATATACTTATACTTTTATGTACTCATATATACTTATACTTTTATGTACTCATATATACTTATACTTTTATGTACTCATATATACTTATACTTTTATGTACTCATATATACTTATACTTTTATGTACTCATATATACTTATACTTTTATGTACTCATATATACTTATACTTTTATGTACTCATATATACTTATACTTTTACGTACTCATATATACTTATACTTTTATGTACTCATATACAGCTAATTCAATAACTTTTACACACTTTTACACACTTTTACACACTTTTACACACTTTTACACACTTTTACACACTTTTACACACTTTTACACACTTTTACACTTATATGTACTCATATATTCTTATACTTTTATGTACTCATATATTCTTATACTTTTATGTACTCATATATTCTTATACTTTTATGTACTCATATATTCTCATATATTGTTATACTTTTATGTACTCATATATTCTTATACTTTTATGTACTCATATATTGTTATACTTTTATGTACTCATATATTCTTATACTTTTATGTACTCATATATTCTCATATATTCTTATACTTTTATGTACTCATATATTCTTATACTTTTATGTACTCATATATTCTCATATATTCTTATACTTTTATGTACTCATATATATACTTTTATGCACTCATATATACTTATACTTTTATGCACTCATATATACTTATACTTTTATGCACTCATATATACTTATACTTTTATGTACTCATATATACTTATACTTTTATGTACTCATATATACTTATACTTTTATGTACTCATATATACTTATACTTTTATGTACTCATATATACTTATACTTTTACGTACTCATATATACTTATACTTTTATGTACTCATATACAGCTAATTCAATAACTTTTACACACTGTTACACACTTT